>OZ007567.1:111811975-112464475 GCA_963931925.1 Onchidella celtica | reverse complement strand
TCCATGGGATTTACATCAAGATTTACACACAAGAATGGCATCGTTCCATCGTTCCGATGTTGGTGATCAGCAGAATACTGGAGGTCCTCCGCCCGTCCGCGCCAGTCAAGAAAACACACTAAAGAGGGGACTTTTGAGCGGGCTTTTCAAAAGGTTGGGTTTATGGGACAAAGAAAGAAGAAAGAAAGAACGAAAGCGCGGGTTAGGGGAGGTCACCATATTATGTTTGTTAACTTTTTAGTAAGTGGCGCGGACGGGGGGAAGACCTTCCCAGAATAGATCCACTTGCAGGACTATCTCGCTTGGGGGGGGGGGGGGGGGACAATAGGGTTCGCACTACAGTTCTTTCAAGTCTTAATCATTTTTTTAAACAAAATTCGAATTGTCGCTTTGTATTCAAATGCACTGGGAAGAGTTCCGTTTGAGTCACATAACAGGGATAATACAAGTAAGCCGGTGGGATGGGGGGGGGGGGGGGGAGGGGGGATGTAGGACCCCTGGAGGTCCGACTCGGGCAGCGTCCCCTAGCAGTTTAGTTCTCTAGATGGATATTTTCATAGTACATGCGCGGCTCGGGATTAACACTCAGAACATGAAGTGGGCCCGACTGGCCCGACTAAAGTTGTGCAACCCAAACGGTACTCCTTCCAGTCGATTTATGCATGTCTCATCCTCAACCACTTTAAAAAACCCATGAAGAATATGTAACAAATCCCAGACTGGGAGATGTAATGATTATGACAGGACAACAATCACGAACGAACAAGTATAACACTTAACAGAACAACCAAACAGACTCACACATTTATTATACATAAAAATAAAGATATACGTGCAATTACATACAGTACATTATTCAATTTAAATACCATCCAATGGTCGTTATTCCCAACATTCATTCTATCTCCGGGTCCACAACCCGATAGTAACTTTCTAAAATATACTCCGGCCTCAGCCTCACATCAATGTATGTACTACTTGCGGGCCTATCTTACTGGCTCCTGCTCAACCTAATCTCAATATCTTAATCTCACTTCAATATCTCAATATCACCTCAATATCGTAATATCACCTCAATAGCTTAATATCACATTAATATCTCAATTCATAACGTCCCTGTCTGTGGCCAGACTGCCACGAATAATGTGCCCTCACTGTCCTGCGCGACAGCTTCGCTCAAGCTGGCCTGTGGGTAGCCTTCTGCTCAACCCCTGCATCTCCTTATGCTGGCCTATCCCCTGCACCAGTCTCTCCCCCACGGGTAGCCTCACGGCCCGACCCCGGCACCTATAAGAATAACATTACATCTCTATAACACCATACAATTACTATCCACTTCACCACTCATTACGAACCATCAAGCGTACACACAACAGTCCACATTTCACTCACCACACATCTGCACTTCTCTACGGTAACACACCTCTACCGTATTACACAGTACTCAGACTCGCTACGAATCCATGATCCTAACTTACATCTATCGCTCATTGCGCACATCTCTATACACAGTAATCAATGACTTTCACATTCCTCACATATAACTTATTTACATCATGGTCATAGGAGAATATAGTACATCAATCATCATAATTATCAATCATAGTTCAACCTACCAGTCATCACTGGAAAACACACAATCTCCCGACTGCTTTCTTCACGTCTGTCCCCTTGGATTTCTTAACTTGCAGTGACTGTAAGCACACCGATCTCGCCTCATCCAACCCCCCCCCCCCTCAACTCACAACATTCTATGCTTTCCATTAATTGTGGGCCGTGAGTTAATCTTACTCTACCCCCTTCCCCCTTCTCCCCGTAACTATTGATCCTCGCTCACTCGCTCGTGACAGAATACACAGTCTTTAAAACCCCTGTGAAGTATAATAGTTCGTCCATCAGGTATGATGATGACCTTAACAACACCAGAGGAATAAAGAACAGAAATTGTTGAGAATTTTCAACACATGGACAATAAAGAGAAGTAAAGGACACAGAGGACAGAATGGAAAGACTGTTCTTTCATGACTTATGGCTTCTCATGTGACTGATAAGTCCTATTTTTGCCCTGAAGACCCTTCCGCATAAGTGACAAGAGTGCTCCGTTGCTTCAGTACCACTGGGCCTTTTCTTGCGCCGTTCTCTTTTTTTGATAGCCTGCTGGACTCTGTCAGCTTCCCATGCTTTGCTCACATCAATGGCAAAGGCCTTCAGTGATTGCTTGAGAGTGTCTTTGTAACGTCTCTTTGGGGCCCCAACATTCCTCGTTCCATTGGAGAGCTCAGAGAAAAAGATTTGCTTAGGGAGTCTGGAGTCGGGCATTCTGACAACATGTCCTGCCCAACGTAGCTGAATTTTTTTCAGGTGGCAGAAGATGCTCAATTCCTTGGCACGATTGAGGACCTCCGTGTCTGGAATTTTATTCTGCCATTTGATCCTTAGGATCTTTCTAAGGCGGGCCAGATGAAAGTGATTTAGTTTTTTGGCATGCGATTGGTACACTGTCCAGGTTTCAGCCCCATAGAGTAGGGTGGGAAGGACCACAGCATTGTACACTTTCAGCTTAGTGTCTGTGCGAATGCCGGCAACATCCCACACTCTCTTTCGAAGCCTGCCAAATGCAGAGCTGGCTTTGCTGATTCTTGAGAGAATTTCAGTATCAACACGAGCCGCGGAAGACAGTGTACTGCCAAGATAGGTGAAGTTCTCCGACACCTTCAGAAGACTGTCATGGACTTTGATATTTGGGGTCACAGGATACTTGTCGTCTGGAGTAGGCTGATGGAGCACTTCCGTCTTCTTTGTGCTTACTGTGAGGCCAAAGTTGTCACAGGCACTAGAGAACTTATCAACACAGTTTTGCATGCTATCCTCATCGTGTGCCAGAAGTGCACAATCACCAGCAAATAGTAGGTCACAGACTTGAGTACTTTTGGTTTTGGTTTTTGCCTGAAGTCTCCTGAGGTTGAATAGACTGCCATCAGTTCGGTACTTGATGCTTACCCCTTGAGGAGGAGAGCTAAAGGCTTCTTGTAGCATTGCAGAGAACATGATGCTGAATAGAGTTGGGGCTAAGACACAACCCTGTTTTACCCCATTTGTGACAGCAAAGGGCTCTGAAACACTGCCGTTACTTTTGACTGCAGCTTGCATGCCATCATGAAACTGGCGCACTATTGTGATGAATTCGGGTGGACACCCAAACTTCGCCAAGATTTTCCAGAGGCCTTCACGACACACTGTGTCAAATGCTTTTGTGAGGTCAACAAATCCGATGTACAGCGCTTTATTTTGTTCCATGCATTTTTCCTGAATCTGTCTGGCAGCAAAGATCATATCCGCCGTTCCCCTCTCTTTACGAAAGCCACATTAGCTCTCGGGAAGCAAGTCATTTGACGAGAGGTGATCAAGAAGGCGATTCAGAAGCATTCTTGCCAATATTTTGCCAGCAATTGAAAGTAGAGAGATTCCCCGATGGTTGTCACAGACTTGGCTGTCCCCTTTGTTTTTGTACAGATGGATGATTGAAGCATCTTTGAAGTCCTGTGGCAGCTTCCCTGCTTTCAACATATGATTGAACAACTCGGTCAACCTTTCAATAAGCTTTTCTCCACCGAAGGCATACACCTCAGCAGGAATTGAATCCACGCCTGGTGATTTGTTAAAGGACATCTGATTTGTGGCAGTCAGGGTCTCATTTGCTGTGAATGGCTTGGCAAGAGCTGCATTAATAGGAGTCTGAGGGAGGCGGTCAATGGACTCAGTATTTATATTTGATGGCCGGTTTAGCACACCTCCGAAATGTTCTGCCCAACGCTGAACTATGGCATTCAATTCAACAATGCGTGTTGAACCATCTGACGCAAGAAGTGGCGTAGTACCAGAGCGGGATGGTCCAAACACAGCTCGGAGGCTCTCAAAGAACTTTCTAGTGTTGTTTGTGTCGGCATATTTCTGAGTTTCTCTTACTCGCTCTTCAAGCCAGTCATTTTTCATTTTCCTCAGCTTCTTCTGGAGTACACCCTTACATGCACGCAGTGCATCAGCTTTTGCTGTGGAAGAGGGGTCACTGCAGTGAGCTTGGATGAGACTATTTTTTTCTTTGATGAGCACTTTGATTTCATTATCATTATCATTGAACCAGTCCTGGTGCTTGCGGACAGGAAAACCAACTGTGCTGCTGGCGCAAGAGTGTACAGTCGTATTTAGGTCAGTCCAGCTCTGTTCAATGTTCTCAGGGTCAAAAGTCACGCAATCCAATTTTGAGGAGAGTTCTGATGAGAGCTCGCTCTGTTTCTCAACTGAGCAGAGTTTTGAAACATTTAGGCGTTTAGGTGGCGCTTTCCCTTGAGGGCGTCTATTGCGCCTCAATGTTAGTCTGAGCTTGCAAACAATGAGTCTGTGGTCAGTTCCACACTCGGCACCACACATCGCCTTTGTTACAAGGACATCCTTTCTGTCAGTCTTCCTCACAATGACATAGTCTATGAGATGCCAATGCTTTGAGCGGGGATGCATCCATGACGTTCTGTTTCTCACGGGGAGACTAAAATTTGTGTTGGTAATGAACAGGCCAAATTCAGCGCACAAAGTAAGTAAGCGCAACCCATTGTTATTGCATGAACCAACTCCATGAGGGCCCAAAACATTAGGCCACGCTGAGATTTCGGAGCCAACCCTAGCATTGAAGTCCCCCAAGAGAATCAGCTTATCAGCTGCCGGGACAGAGCATATGACAGATTCTACATCAGAATAGAACTTGTCTTTGGCTTCATCTGGGTTTGTCATGGTGGGCGCATATGCGCTAATGAGGGTGGCTGACTGGCTTTTCCCAACTGGGATCCTGAGTGTCATTAGCCTGTCATTTATTTCAATTGGCATGGACTGCAAGTTTCTGACAAGGTCATTTTTAATTGCAAACCCAACACCATGCTGTCTCGGTTCGACTGCACCCTTGCCTTTCCAGAAGAAGGTGTATCCGCCACTGAGCTCTTTGAGTTGGCCACTATCAGGGAGTCTGGTCTCACTGAGTGCCACTATGTCCAGGTTGTACCTGCTGAGCTCAGTGGCAATAAGTGCAGTGCGTCTTTCCGGGTTGTTTGAGTTGTCCTGTAGTGTGCGTATATTCCAGGCTCCTAGCCTGAGTAAGCTGAATTTCTTTTTGTTTCGACCGCAAAAAGGGATCCCCACTGGTCGCGGTATACCAGTCAGGGTGATGTGAAGTGGGCTTTCTTTAGGGCACCTTTTCTAGCCCCTTCCTCAGTTGAGGTGAGCAGTGCTATCCTTAAATAAGGCTGCTCAGCTACTGTGTGTGCTGCCTCCCCACGCCTCCACTTCAATCGACGATGAAGCGACCATAGCCCACAGCCACCAACGTGTAGGTCTGTGCTAACAGCTTCCAGTCTATCCAAACCTGCTGCCACCGCACTCGCCCATCGCCGTTGGAATTTTGAGAGGAAAGAAGACGAGGTGAGTGTTAAGACTGGCGCAAAGATGAAAGAAGACGAGGTGAGTGTTAAGACTGGCGCAAAGAGTTTGTTTTTAGTGAAAAAGAGCTGCGCAAACATCAGACTCACTCTCTCGCCTGGACACAACTTATCCAAGTGGCAAGACAGGGTCAAGACGATTGGAAATGTATCCAGGTGCAGGAGGATGCCAGAGGGACAGTCATATTGCCTGACCGGCTGCCTGTAGGCTACTCCACAGCCTCGCAGTCCCAACTGACTAGGGTGAAAGACCCAAACCAAAGAACACCAATACTGGTGGATGCTCTGTGTCACGATATCCAGGCCAGAGTGACGGTATATTGCCATCTGCCCTATCAATCAACCACTGGCCTGCTGCCGCCAGCTTCGAAGCTGCGTCCGGGAAGTTTGCTCAATTCTTCGTCTGTGATTTAGGCAAACAAGCCTATGACCACACCGCTACCGGGGGCCAATATGAAGGATTCAAATACTGAGGGTCACATTGTGCCCTAGCATGTGGCCGTTGGGTTAGATGAAACCTCCTCCGCCCTGGCCGTTTGCACCGACAGGTGCACGCCCACTGATACCATGCTAGCGTACCAGTTCATGGAACAGGTTGTACTGGATTACATGTTACCAGTAGCAGATGTTTCTGACCTGACTCATGGTTACTGTGCAAAATACACAGTTTAGAACTATGCCGCAAACCCAGCATGAGGGGAGTGTTGTCTGTAGCATCTGCGGGCTACCCCTTGCCCTCCCCCGGTTTTGTTGTTGTGCTGGTGGCTGAGCATGTGTCCACTACTTTTTTCATTTTATTGTTGACAACCGCCAGAGTGTACTGTACTCCGTGACCTGACCTTCTTTTCTAGTGAGTAGATTTTTTCCTCGCTCGCTTGTTGTCAGGTGTTTTGACTCGTTCAGTAAATATTAGTATGTTCCCGAATATTCGATAACGTTGTGGATACGAATGTTTACGCCAGATTTGGCCTTGAGTGATGTAACCTGATGACGTATTGATACGTGATTGGTTAGTTTGTGCGAGGGCAAAGGTAACGTTTATTTCGGGAACTTTCTGTAGGAATGTTTATATATATAGACCTGTGTGAGTGGTTGGTCGGTGAGTAAGTGAGTTTCCTTTTGTGTGGCGTAGATATTTAGTTTCGCTGGTGTCTTCCTAGTAAGTTATTGTTCACTATACAGTTATTAAACTTTAGTATTATTTAATCTATCGTCGGATCTCGTGTTTATTTATTCTACAGCTGTAATAGTTTCGTTTTCTAAAGGGTTGTAGTTAGATCAACTAACTCCCCCCTACTATAACGTGCTAGAACAACCTCAGCTGTTACATTGTCCATATTAACCAAGATGCCACCATATCATATTGACAACAATAAGCTCCAAACTCGAACCATACTAGATGATTCATTTAAGAAGATCTAGGGTCGGATTATTGCATGCCCCACAAACTCTCCATCAGGTGCTTGTGAAACAATAGAGTCACTGCATCTGACACTATAGACTATATACAACGTTTTAAATACCACCTGTGGCCATTTTCCGAACCCCCCCCCCCAAAAAATTCCCGTGGCCATGTCGCCAGCGAAAATGTCTTTGAAGCCAGTTAGTTAAACCTAATCCTTGTCCTAAACCTGTGGTTTTCACAAAAATTCATGGTACTGGCAGGGATCCCATAAAGAATAATCAACAGAATGTCGTCAGGATGCAGGGTTTGAAATAACACCTCAATAATTATGCTGACGTGTTGGGCGATGTGCGAGGTGAAAGGTGAAACTCTCCAAGCAAGTAGGCCTACAACTAGTACTGAACTAGTGATCAGAAATCTAGTGGAGTTCAGACAAAAGTGGTAAGCAGTGACGTCATTGGAGTGCAGCTCAATTACGGCGGAACTCACAAGAAAGGAGTAAACAGAAAAGAAAACAAAAGCCTGTCCATACAGTAAAAGTGTAAGAGTGGCTGGACAACTACAAATTCAATTTTAAAAATGCAGGGCGCCACATAAAAGGGTTTTTGAAATAATCGACAAAAAACACGGCAAGCTTCCTAACAGGCCGTACTTGTAGTATTAAACACGCTTTTCTGTTTCACACACAATTCAGGCACTTAATCCCATACTGTGGCGGTTGTTGGGCCATAACAATTTCCACAGGGAACTTCACGTGTACTTAACCCACACAAACCATGAAACCTTTGTTGTTTTTAATTTCACAAACAAATCGTAGCTCACTTTTTAATGTTATGCGTTAAATCATCATCAAGCTACATGTATTTCAATTTTCTGGATTTAATATGCAGACAGTCTTTTCCATATTTCCTTAAATAAAATATTTTTAAAAAGCTATAAATTCGATCATAATGATGTGCCACATTCTTTTCGTTTATTTTTAATTGATGCAACAAAACAGCAAAAATAATCAAAATTCGTTTTACTTTACTAATAATATATTGTAATGTATCTCAGTGGAAGTTGTTTATGCCCATTAAGTTATCACTGTAAGAGGAAATAAGACAATTTTATCAATAGCGGCACGTTAACACACTCCCAGCAAGCAGCTTGTTGAGTGATAAAGTCCACTGCAGTTTTCCGTCACTCCCAGGCCCGGCTTGTATGCAAATTAGCCAGTTTTAGTCAGTCAGTGACATTCTCTGACTGACTACGCGATTATCCTGCATGCGCGCTTTTTTGTCAGGTGTACGGCGAACTGTGTCATCCCTCGATGCACCCATTTGGAATAGAAATTTGAAGCTGTATGTATTGTTATGACTTCTAACATTGCATTGTAGGCCTACTTTGAATAATGTAGTTATCTTTGGTATGTCACGATTAAGGTTGATGGCCTTGTACGCCACGAGTATAGAGGGGGTAAACTTAATAGGGGAGAAGGGGAGTTTTAAAGTTGACTAGCATGAAAGATTAATATCACGAGGAAGGTCGGTGGCCTTGTGCGCCACGAGTCTAGAGGGGGTGAGCTTAGCAGGGGAAAACACGGCTTTTAATATTGTTGACGAGCGTGCAAAGATACACACATCTCGCTTTAAACTAGTCGCGTGTGCAAAAACCTCGGGAGTATAAATAGAGGAGAAGCTCGACACACGTGGTTCCCAAAATTATTCAGTCCCAGAGGAAGACGCAGAATTTATCGGTCCGGGCGACAAGTGGAAGGTCGTGCCAGTGGGGACCAGAAGTGTTAGGTGTGTGAGGGATCCATGATGTTCACATTTATTTCCCAATAAGAAGAATTTATCGGTCCGGGCGACAAGTGGAAGGTCGTGCTGTCACAAATCCCAGACTGGGAGATGTAATAAGTTATGACAGGACAACAATCACGAACAAACAAGTTAACACTTAACAGAACAACCCATCAGACTCACACATTTATTAAACATAATTATACATATAATAGCGCAATTACATATATTATATTATTGAAATGACTGCCGTACAACGGCCTTATTCTCACACACACGCTCCCTCGGATCCACAATCCGGTAGTTACTCCTAAAGGCACTTCGGCCTCAGCCTCTCCCCTCAGGGTCTTAATAGTACATTAATGATTCACCGGCACCGCAGTCTCTCAATATCACCTTCCTATTATCATACCCCTTAACACTCCCCTAGCACCTCAGCAGGGCAATAACACATTAGTAATTCCATAGCCATCAACATGGCAACAACATAGTATCAGTTCACTAGCCTATCAACATGGCAACAATATAGTATCTCATTCACTCTCATATCTACGTCCCTGTCCGTGGCCTGACTGCCACGACTTTATGTGCCTCTACTGTCCTGCACTGACAGCCTCACTTCTGGCCTATGTGCGGCCTCCGGCCCTATGCTGGCCTATCTCCTGTGCTCATCGAGGTGGCTCTGCGGCCCGTCCCCGACACCTACAAGAATAACATTACATTGGTATAATACCCTACCATTTCTATTCGCTCCACCTCTCCTTACAATCCATGAAGCGTACACACACTAGTTCACCTTTCACTCACCACACATCTTACGGTAACACACCTCCATCGGAGTACACACTACTCACTCGCGCTACAAATCCATGAACTCACTTTCATCTATCGCTCGTGGCGCACATTGCTATATCCAATATCAAGGACTTCCACATTCCTCACATATACTTATTCACATCATGGTAATAGACGAATATAATATAATACATCAATCATAATAATCAATCAACGTTCTACATACCAGTCATAACTGGAAAGACTCACTAGTCTTCTCGACTGCTTCCTTTTATGTCTGCCCGATGGGCTATTATTCACAGATCCGCTCCCTAGGACCTTCTAACTTGCAGTGATAGTTATACAGCGCTTTCGCCTCCTTCAGACCCCGCCCCCACTACTCACAACAGCACGCTTAACTTGCTGTCTACTGTGAGCCTTTCTTACTCTACACCCGCTCTGTAGCAATCCCCTTAATTGCACTCACTCCACTCGTGACATCATCCCCCACCCCAAAAAAATTAATGCAATTAATTTCAAATCGCATCAAGATGACTGTCAACGAGTGAGCGTGAGCAATACCTACACTAGAAAAATGACCTAGCAGTTCCCCTAGTATATAAAATACCGAAATCAGGGGAAAATATGGGGATCAATATGGCCTGCAATATGCATATATGTGTCACATCATGAATAGCTAACTAAACACAATATCTAATACAGAATCAAAAACCACTCAACCTATCAACCATTCTTCATATCATATTTATAATGTCAATATTTTAAAGTCGACTCATTCACACAGATCCTGTCAATGTTCCTGTCCTCCGATGTATAAGCTCCTGAAATCTTCCCCTAGGCTCGACTAAGGTAGTCGGCGATATGATTGCTGGTTCCTGGAATTGGTTGAATAACGAAGGTATACGGCTGCAAAGCCAATGCCCATCTAGACAAGCGTGGGCTGGACGAACGATTCTTCGACAAAAATGTCAGTGGCTTGTGGTCTGTCTGGATACAAAATTCTCGTCCCATGAGATAACGTCCTAGTTTCTGGACGGACCAGACAATGGCAAGACACTCACGCTCTATCACAGAATACTTTCTTTCTCTCTGCAATAACTTCCTACTGACATAACATACAGGATGGAGACATTCGTTCTTCTCCTGTAGAAGACAAGCGCCGACACCAGAGTCCGACGCATCCGTTCTGAGGATAAAATTAGATCGAAAATCGGGTAATATCAAAATGGGTGACGATGATAATGCTGTCACCAAATTATCAAATGATGTCTGACATTCAGACGTCCACTGGACCTTATCGGGTTGTCCCTTCTTAGTAAGGTCAGTAAGAGAAGATGACAAGGAGGAAAAATTTGGAATGAACTTTCTGTAATAATTTAAAATTCCCACTAAGCTTCTGACTTGTTTCTTTGTTTTAGGGATTTGCAACCCTACTAATTTGTCAATTTTTGTTCCTTCAGGCCTCTGAACACCTCTACCCACGATATGTCCTAAGAATACTATCTCTGGACATGCCAAATCCATCTTTGCGGGTTTAGCCGTTAACCCGAAATGACGTAATCGTTGAAAAATTACTGTTAGTGTCTGAATATGATCAGACCATGTCGACGTATGGCATGCTATATCATCAAAGAATGACACGACATTAGGTATGTCCTTCAACACCAATCTCATTAATCGTGCAAACGTCGCTGGTGCGTTTACCAACCCAAATGGCATGACCTTAAATTGGAATAATCCAATGGGCGTTTGGAACGCCGTGTATTGTTTAGACTCCTCAGTAAGCGGGATTTCCCAATACCCTTTCGTCAAATCTATCTTGGAAAACCACGTGGACCCGGCCAATGAAGCTATTAATTCCTCCTGAAACGGAATAGGCTCCCTATCGCCTACCGTAATAGTGTTCAATCTTCGAAAATCAATACAGAACCGCACCGATCCATCAAGTTTCTTCACGAGGACGATGGGTGATGAATACGGCGATGTTGATGGTTCTATCACATCTAACTTCAACATTGACTCAACTTCCTTTATGACCCTATCCCTCGAAGAAAAAGGCAACGGATACGGTCTAAGAAATACTGGCTTATCCGACGTCAACTTTATTTGGTGCTGGATCACCGTAGTGCGACCCGGCAAATCCGTAACAACGTCCGGGAATGACGCTAACAGGGTCTCAAGTTCCCTACTCCTTGAACTCGTAAGGTCAGGGTTAATTTTAACGTCCCTGTAACCTTGTGTCGGAGTTAACTCCGGCAATTGAATTTGTAACTCTTCCTGCGCCTCGGTGTCGCTTACGTCACAGTCCAACTGGTCTACGACCCCCGTACAAGCAGTAGAGAAGACAGTCTCCTCTGGTCTTGTCTGTGCACACAGATACTGTGGTCTCTCATAAAATCTCTGTAGCATATTAACATGGAAAACCTTACTCGCTCCATCAATGTGGATAGCGTAATCTACCTTTGAAACAACTCGCTCAATAACATAAGGACCTTTCCATGTCATCAATAACTTATTATGGTCCGTAGGTAACAACAACAGAACCTTGTCTCCTGGCTTAAAAATTCTCAGTTTGGAACCTCTATCTTTATAGTCTTTTGCTCTTTTCGAAGCGATACCAGAAGCTTCTTCTGCTATAGTGCGCGCTGAAGATAGTCTTTCTCTTAAATCAACAAGGTACTGAAACACCGAAATCTGCTCATCGTCTCCCGATGATGGCGACGTCATCATGTCCCGAAGAACATCAGTTGGGCCCCTGGGACTACGACCGTACATCATTTCGAACGGCGAGAATCCCGTTGACTCCTGCCGTACCTCTCTGTACGCGAATAACACCGCAGGGATATATCTATCCGCAGCTACCTTACGCAGCATCGACTTTAACGTCGAGTTCAATCTCTCGCACATGCCATTAGCCTGCGGATGATAAGGGGTGGTAGTGATGGGTTGTATACTGAATAAGCGGAACAATTCCTTCATCATCTGCGACGTAAATTGCGCGCCCCTATCAGACAGAATTTGCTCTGGTATTCCTACCCTAGCGAAAATTGCAAACAACGCTTCCGCGACTGCCTCAGACGTTATGGTCCGCAGAGGAACCGCCTCTGGCCATCTCGTAGCATTACATATGACCGTTAAGAAAAATCGATTCCCCCTATCGGTCGCTGGGTGAATGGGGCCAACAAGGTCTATCGAGACCTTTTTAAACGGTTCCGAGACCGTGGGGATATTCTGAAGAGGAGCCTGGGGTGTACGACCCTTATGCGTCGTCTTTTGGCACGCACTGCACGTCTTACAATAGACCTGCACATCTCTGTGGATCGATGGCCAGTAAAAATTTTTAAGAACCCTTTCTTTGGTTCTAGCTATCCCCATATGACCCGCTAATGGGACATCATGTGCCAAATGCAATACTGTTGCGATCAGCAACGCTGGCACAACGACCTGCTTTAAAATGGAGGACACCGTTACATACTTACGGAACAGAATGCCCCCCTGGACAAAAAAGGAGGACGACCCGTTCTTATATCTCCTCGTTTTCTCGGTTCGCGCTTCCCCAAAACATGGGTTTAATGATGGGTCCTCCCTTTGTAATCTCGCCAAGCGCTCTGGCGTGATATCTAGGTTGACCGCTGGCGTCGCCAAAGGTCTAATCTTATCTTTATCCGCTACCCGTCGACGTGTTTCGACCGCGGCGCAAAAGTCAATACCTTTTGATTGCGACCATGCTTGCACGTTCTCATCGGAAGGGGAACCTACCCGGGATACATTCCCAATGATGAGCTGGGCGCCTGGAAAACAACCAACGACTGCTTCGACTTCCCCGCTAAGGAAAGGTGTATCTATCATTATTTTTGCCATGGGTAATTTCTCAATGGCCCCCGAAAATTGGATGCACGGGACAGTCTCACCTGTAAGCTGTGAATCCCGAATGCAGTCCCTATGCACTCCCACAACGGTAGATCCCGTATCTCGTAAAACCGAGACCGGTTCGTCCCCAACAAACCCCGGATAAACCCTAAGACCACCTCCTGTATGACATGAATTTATAACGGGGATCTTTCTCCCACAAGGTAAAATACCGGAAGATAATAACTTCTCACAACTGGGACACTTAGAATACTGTCCGCCTCCGTTGTCCGATGTAACACACGCAGCCGCATGATGAAATTTATTTGGGGAACATGGACTGGAGCTACTGTCCACGTTCGCGGCTATCCTACCTGCAGGGCAGTTCACGCTGATGTGATCTGCTCTTCCGCAGTTCCAACACTTCGCGGCCCTACACTCGCGCGAAAAGTGACCCACGCGTCCGCAAGTCCAACACTCCGCTCCCTGTGCTGCCCTAGGCCTGGGTCCCCGTGACCCCTCGCGACCGGAACTAGAGTCCCTATGCCGTCGGTCATCGGCAAAGGTCACAAATCGCCCCCGGCCATTACCGCGACCTAGCCCTCCTGCTCGGTCAAACTTACCGGATCCATATGCCGGTGATTGGTGATAGCCCCTATGCTGCCCCTGGCCTTGCCCACTATAGGCACCACGCTGACGCGACCTGTCCCTAAGTCCTGCCGGCGACCCCTCGACAACGGCGACGTACCCAGCATCTTGGACGTACGCCCTGGCGACTGGTTTGGACGGGTGCGCCGTACGGTATGCCTCCGCCAACTTAGACGCCTCCTGCACCGTCGCGGGTTCGTTCTCTTTCAGGAAAGCCACCAGATCTTTGTGGCACGACGCGTACAGCTGGTCACGGATCATTAAGTCTTTCAGTTTGGCAAAATCCGTGCCCACATGCGCCAAGTCTACCCAGTTCGCGAAATACTCCGTTAGTCTCGCGACGAAGGCAGCAAAGTCCTCCCTGGTATCTGCACGTGCTCGCCTAAACTGCTCCCGGAAGTATTCCTCGGTACGCGCAAATCGGCGAAGCAGCAAAGCCTTCAGCTTATCGTAGTCTTGCACGTCTTCGCGCTGTAGCTCTTTAAAGTAGGTTAACGCTCGCCCCTGCAATAGCGATGCCAGGTACGTGGCCCATAATTCCTTATTTTCCCCCCATTGCAATTGTGCGTTCAGTTCGAACCTGTAAAGGAAGGCGTCTATGTCGTCCTTCCGGTCGTCGAACGTAGGGAGCTTAATCCTAACGCCACCTTTATTGTGTACCTGCCGCTCAACTGTTTCTGTTGGCGCACTCTTTTTGCTTTCTAATTCTGCGATTCTTACTCGCGCGTCTGTCTCCCGCTCTTGAGCTTCTATCTCCTTTAACTTTAACTCCCTCTCCTGTTGCAACTCCTTTAACTTAAACTCTCTTTCCTCTTCCTTATCCTTAGCCTCTCTCTCCTGCTCCTGAGCCTTAGCCTCTTTTTCTCGCTCTCTATCCTTAGCACGCTCATCGCGCAAATCCGCCTGCTGTTCTTTGATCCAGCCGCGTAGCTCCTCTCCATCCAGGCCAAGTTCCTTACCCAACTTCATTAGCTGTTGGAGTTCCGCCATTTCACAGATTTATGGTTATGGTATGTATACTATGAAAACGGCTACCCTGTCGGTATGATCACTAGCAACACAACCAGAGACCTGAGATCACACCAGGTATAACAATACCCAATTGTCTCAAATACAATTCAGAAATTTACGTACTTCCCAACTAATTCTATATTTATAAAATGTATTGCCCTATTAACAATAAAAAAGAGTAGAAAAGACAATAATAAGGAAATTCAGTAGAAGGACCACAAGTACGTCAAGGACAACGAACCAGACTAGGACAAAGCTTCTACAAAAAAAAACTATAATGGAAAAAAAGAATGCAACCTAACTACGCCGATTACACAACAAGGTACGAACAAGAACAGAGTCTGAAAAAAAAGAACGTATCTATAGATAGGTAGAAAGAGGGACAAGAGAATACGTCTTCCTGCGGAACAGAGAAGATATCGACGCTACAACTAAACAATATTACAGGTCCCTACAGAACTGTTCACTGTGATGAACGAAGTTCCAAAGTTTACCACACCTTTTTAAAAGGATAAACTAAGTTCAACACAGCAAACCCGCGCCACCGCCCGT
Source organism: Onchidella celtica (assembly GCA_963931925.1). NCBI lineage: Eukaryota > Metazoa > Mollusca > Gastropoda > Systellommatophora > Onchidiidae > Onchidella > Onchidella celtica. The sequence continues at coordinate 112,448,948 of OZ007567.1, read as the reverse complement.
ATAATCAATTACAACGAAAACAGCAAAAACAGGGAAACAGACAGATGAAAAGACAGCCCTTAATCCAGGGTACAAAATTTTAGACTTTTACTTAACTTTCAATTTTTGAAATTTTGAGTAAACTCCTCCCTTTAATCGGAGCTCTGGCTGCTCGTCTCCTCAGGCTGCACGCACACACTCTGGAAAGTTTAAATACACATTAATACCTATTCATAGCAATACATGCATCAATATACATTCATTATTATACATAAATCATATCATGAAATGTCCATTCATCCAACGAACAAGACAGCACAATTACCTACTAACTAACTACAACTAAATATTACGAAAATGGACGAGTCACAATGGACGAGCCCCCAATGTCACAACGGACGAGCCCCCAATGTCACAAATCCCAGACTGGGAGATGTAATAAGTTATGACAGGACAACAATCACGAACAAACAAGTTAACACTTAACAGAACAACCCATCAGACTCACACATTTATTAAACATAATTATACATATAATAGCGCAATTACATATATTATATTATTGAAATGACTGCCGTACAACGGCCTTATTCTCACACACACGCTCCCTCGGATCCACAATCCGGTAGTTACTCCTAAAGGCACTTCGGCCTCAGCCTCTCCCCTCAGGGTCTTAATAGTACATTAATGATTCACCGGCACCGCAGTCTCTCAATATCACCTTCCTATTATCATACCCCTTAACACTCCCCTAGCACCTCAGCAGGGCAATAACACATTAGTAATTCCATAGCCATCAACATGGCAACAACATAGTATCAGTTCACTAGCCTATCAACATGGCAACAATATAGTATCTCATTCACTCTCATATCTACGTCCCTGTCCGTGGCCTGACTGCCACGACTTTATGTGCCTCTACTGTCCTGCACTGACAGCCTCACTTCTGGCCTATGTGCGGCCTCCGGCCCTATGCTGGCCTATCTCCTGTGCTCATCGAGGTGGCTCTGCGGCCCGTCCCCGACACCTACAAGAATAACATTACATTGGTATAATACCCTACCATTTCTATTCGCTCCACCTCTCCTTACAATCCATGAAGCGTACACACACTAGTTCACCTTTCACTCACCACACATCTTACGGTAACACACCTCCATCGGAGTACACACTACTCACTCGCGCTACAAATCCATGAACTCACTTTCATCTATCGCTCGTGGCGCACATTGCTATATCCAATATCAAGGACTTCCACATTCCTCACATATACTTATTCACATCATGGTAATAGACGAATATAATATAATACATCAATCATAATAATCAATCAACGTTCTACATACCAGTCATAACTGGAAAGACTCACTAGTCTTCTCGACTGCTTCCTTTTATGTCTGCCCGATGGGCTATTATTCACAGATCCGCTCCCTAGGACCTTCTAACTTGCAGTGATAGTTATACAGCGCTTTCGCCTCCTTCAGACCCCGCCCCCACTACTCACAACAGCACGCTTAACTTGCTGTCTACTGTGAGCCTTTCTTACTCTACACCCGCTCTGTAGCAATCCCCTTAATTGCACTCACTCCACTCGTGACACGTGCCATGGGGACCAGAAGTTAAGGAGTCCTGATGATAGGATGGGAACCCTTCAGGAGCTCGTGATTTACGATGGCGGGTGTGAACCGTCGGTGTGCTATGTGTTTGTAGAAGTTGAAGAGTCCTGAGAACGGGATGAGAACCCCTCAAGGAGCTAGTAATCTACGATGGCGGGTGTGAACTGTGTGTTCTTATTTGTGAGAAGCCAGGGGCGTCTGTTTCCCCTTTTATCGTCGAAGTTAGAGATCTAGGAAGGATCGTGTGAACTCTGGAGACGTGAAACTGCATCAACGAGGAGGGCAGCTGTTGACAGAGACTATTAAGTATACGTAATTAAGTTTATGGGCAGAGGGGTTAGATCTAGATGTGAGTTGGGGAGTAGAGAGTAGACATGATCCTCAAGAGTGAATTTCAAATATCTGTTTTTATGATTATGTGTTTGATTATCATGAATTGAATGTTTTGACATAAGTTTTGTCATGCATTTATAATTAAATGTCGTTTAATTTAAATCTCACTCCATGTGTCCGTTGATCGCTGGTCTGCTTGCTTGGCTTGTTAGCTGGGTTTGAAAGGAAAATAAGTTATGTGCACATCACACACGTGGTCGTGACAATCTTCACGCAGGTGATCGTGACAGGTATTACATGTATAACAAGTAGATTTGTACTTTAAAACGACCAAATTATTGAATTAGGGCCTTTGACCCAGATTGCTACGAGACTAGGCCAAAGAATGTAGAAGTTATTTCTACAATCTTTGCACTAGGCCAAGGAGTTGGCCAAGGCTCTAGTGTAGTGTCTCGTGTTTCGTGCCGCAGACAGTGAGGTCAACAGGCGGTAATAGAAGAAAAGAAAAGGTTGGGGGGGGAGGGGGGGGAGAGATGGAGAGAACAGACAGGCTGAGGTGGCAGACAAAGGGATGATAGATTTCCTTCAGTGTGTTTAAATTACTTGAACGATAAAGTAAAAAGAAAAGAATGAAGGAGTTAGTTTGATGAGGTCGCAGTTGTAAACATAACATAGATCATGTGTGAGAATACACCATAATATGAATTACCATACTCAGAAGTAGTGCAGGAGAACCAATGATGTGAAATAATATTAAACATTTATTCTTTTAAAAAGTTAACAAGGCAGGAAATAAATTTAATGAAATTGTTCTTTTTTTTTTCTTCTCTACTTTGTTCCTCCCCTCTTCTTTCTCTTATTGTAACTTTCTCAGAGCTGCTTTTTCTTTCCTCTCCGTCTTAGAGGCCGCTTGCTTTTCCTTCTCGTGGTCTTAAAGATTAAAATGTGACAAAGAGGGGAACGGAATATTTCTAAGAATGTACAAAGAAACACGCTACCCTGGAGGCGAAAAAGTACTGAACAGGCATGACGAATATCCCCCAACTAGTCTTGTGTGATGTGGTCACATAAAATATACCTTTATCTAGAGGCATAGTTTAGTTTCGGCTCACAATTTGAACCATTCATATTGTGTTAAGAAAGCAAGAAGATAGTCAATCCCAAAGCAATGTGGTCGTTATCATGTCGACGTTCTTTCTGACCAAACTTAAACTATCTTCTTGCTTTCACTAACATAATATGACTAGACTATAACAGTGTCGACCTGCTTTTTCTTCAGTGTCAGACTCAGACCGTATTAATAACTATTAAGTCTTGCGTTTGCCTGCCGCACTCAGTGGACTAGTATAGGCCAAAGATTGTAGAAGTAACATTCTTTGGACCAGGCTAGGTTTTGTCAGGTGAACACCGTACTTTGACGTCACGTTTCATCCTGGCCTGGGAGTGACAAAAAGCGCCAGTGGACGAGCCGGGGACTTTTGAGCGGGCTTATCAAAAGGTTGGGTTTAGGCCGAGGCGTTATGAGAACGCCTCGGTTTAGGCGAGTATTTGTGTGGGACAAAGAAAGAACGAAAGCGCGGGCGGGTGGAAGACCTCCCCTTTTTATTTTGGTAAGTGGCGCGGACGGGACGAAGACCTTCCCCCGGCGTTCCTGTTGGGAACAAAAACACGGACTGAGTTGCCATAGAATTTCGAGTCAGTTGTGTTAGGGGAAGGCCTTCGTATTAGGTTGTTATGGCTTCTTTCGATGGTGAACCAACCACTTCTGCTAAAAAACCAAAACTTTCCAAAGATCATCCAGTCAATTTGACGGATCTTTCTTTTCTTACCAGATCCTTCGAATCCACCTTGGAGTTTTGTTTAGAAAATAAGTTAATTCCCGGAGTTCGTATTTGTCCAAATTGTGAGGACGAACTGACATTGAAAATTCGGCCTGCTCGTGATGACAGGGAAGACAACAACTTAGAATTCCGCTGCCACAAGCGTACGTGTCGCAAAACTATTGCCGCGCGCAAGGGCACCTTTTTTGGTGCTTCTAACCTGTCTTTAAAAAAAACGCTTTATCTAATTTACCTTTTTGTGCGTAAAGCGGATTATGCAACCACGATTTTAGAGACATCTGGACGCAGTTTCCAAGATCAAACTACAAGCAGTGAAACTGTCTCTGACTATTTCTCATACTTCCGGGAAGTGTGTTTGGACACACTTTTCTTAGGCACAGATTCCAAAGTAATAGGAGGCATACATTTCAATGTAGAGATATATGAAGCAAAGTTTGGTAAGAGAAAATATAACAGAGGTAGAGTTGTCGAAGGACAGTGGATGGTAGGCGGTATCTGTCGCGAAACGAACGAGTCCTTTTTTGTGCCAGTTGATAATCGTTCGGAAGAAACAATACTCGCTATCGTTCGAAAACACGTCGCGCCAGGCAGCATTGTGCATACAGACTGTTGGGCTGCGTATAATAAGCTCGAACAGTGTGGCTACATACACTACACTGTCAATCATAGTGAGAATTTTGTCGATCCGGTGAGTGGCTGCACGACAAATAAGATTGAGTCCACATGGTGGGCAGTAAAGCGCAGCCTCCAAAGTAGACACACCAGAAAGGGCACCTCTGCTCAACATCTCGGCGAGTACGCCTGGAGACGTCAGCGAAAGGACCAGTGTGATTTATTCCTGGCATTTATCGAGGACATAGTGAAGCTGTATCCTGGAAACGGCAATTAAAACTAAAGGTAATTTTTTAATTCCTAGTAAATAATATTGTTATGCTTTGTGTACTTCTGCTCACATTCGATCCTCCCCTACACATTTTTTAGGTAAACTGGCCACTAGGCCAGAGCCGATAAAAAACAACCACTCAATTTATCTCAACATACGTAATTCTCATTTTCAGAGTTCAACTTTTTGTCTAACTTATGGCATCCTCGAAATTATAAATTTTTAATTGGCTTTTTTGCTCTGTTACCTGAATTCGCATTCTTGCCCAGGTATGACTATCCGAGTTCGACTCTGTTATGACTGAGTAAATACTTGAACTGCTTTTGCAAATAACGTATAACGCCCCCCTCCCCCCCCCCCCACCCCACCCCATCACCACCTATTTTTGTGGGTCCCCATCCATTCCGTAATCAAAACGTTTAGATTAACCATGTCCAAGTGCATCAACCACCTAGAATGACGCAAAGGTGTACGTGGGCATATTTTAAAAAAGTCTTGAAGTTCGCTATATTTTTAGGCACTGTCCTTTTGCGCCGCTTCTAAGCGGGGTATAAAAACCAGCGTTTTTTCGCACCGCTTTTTCCGCATGCGCAAACGCACTGTTGTGACTATACTTCACTTCCGCTCGCTGGTTTATAAATGAGACAAAGGAGCCTAGGCTTACACAGAGTCACAAATCTGCACTTGATTAGTTGATCTCGTCAATCGTCAATCTTCACTGATTCATTTGCGAACGGCAGCATACTCAATTTTAAAACTTGAAATTTCACCAGTTTTGTTATGAAGGTTGGAAGTTCGTTTCCAAGTTTTGACTTCTCACGAGCTTTGAAAGATTTTGAAGAGTCAACATACACTTGTTTTTCAATCTCAAATTCCGAAACGATTGAAGGAAAAAACAAATCCAGAAAGAGAAAACTCGAGGATCGAATTTGTAGCAAAATGAAAATCGGAGAAAGAACGGCGGTTGTTTTGCACATCTCCAAGGCGGTGAGAAAGAACGGCGGTTGTTTTGCACCTCTCCAAAGCGGTGAGAAAGAATGCGGCCAACAACGACGTTGTTTTGCACCTCTCCAAAGCGGTGAGAAAGAACGGCGGTTGTTTTGCACCTCTCCAAAGCGGTGAGAAAGAACGGCGGTTGTTTTGCGCATCTCCAAAGCGGTGAGAAAGAACGGCGGTTGTTTTGCACCTCTCCAAAGCGGTGAGAAAGAACGGCGGTTGTTTTGCACCTCTCCAAAGCGGTGAGAAAGAACGGCGGTTGATTTGCACATCTCCAAAGCGGTGAGAAAGAACGGCGGTTGTTTTGCACCTCTCCAAAGCGGTGAGAAAGAACGGAGGTTGATTTGCACATCTCCAAAGCGGTGAGAAAGAACGGCGGTTGATTTGCACATCTCCAAAGCGGTGAGAAAGAACGGCGGTTGATTTGCACATCTCCAAAGCGGTGAGAAAGAACGGCGGTTGTTTTGCACCTCTCCAAAGCGGTGAGAAAGAACGGCGGTTGATTTGCACATCTCCGAAGCGGTGAGAAAGAACGGCGGTTGTTTTGCACCTCTCCAAAGCGGTCAGAAAGAACGCGGCCATATTTTTAACTAGATGAGCTACCGGGCATTGTCCAGAATAAACAATCACTAGATGACCTACCGGGCATTGCCCGGAATAAACAATAATGTCACCCCCCCCCCACCCCTCCTCCTCTAGTATAATAAAAGTAATAAACTACAGTCTTGCTTCAGAACTCATGCGCACCAGAACACTACGCACCAAACTGAACGCTTGATACGGTTACTTTTTATGACATGCACGGTACTATATATTACTAAACAAACATGCAAATATACAGATGTTACATAGCAATGAACATTGTTATTTTTTTTTAATACATGCTTGAAGTAAACAACTTTTAATTATAGCCATCATCTTCCTTATCTCAATTGCCACCTTCCTGCCAAATTTAAGGCCTGAAGAGTGTATAGTTTGGTCAGTTAGTCATGCCAAAGGTTGCAAGTTACTGAAATATATAATAGATACTCCCGTTGATTTTAAGCCACAGCCATGGAGGTACTAATAATACTAATAAAATTAATGTTATTAATAGCTCCATGGCCATGGCCACAACTGACTTGAACAGTAACTTACATGATACTAGACTGCATAGCTGTAGCGTCCCACTAGTAGGACGATCGATATTTTCTCACCCCCCCCGCTTGGCGAGTCTCACTCGGCGACCTTCCTCCCCCCTCTCGCCAGCAAGGCCGGTATTTTTCTTTGATGTGGTTTGTTTGTTTCAATGTAGAATGTCTAGAAAATCTAGAAGGTACGGCAGTGTCCGAGATTACGCTAGGTCGACCTTGAGTGATGTAATTCTATGACGTGTCTGTGTACGATTGGGTGGCTTGTATGTGTCCCGAACGATCTGGGTCTGTCTCGTGCTTATGGGACGGTTAAGCCGCTTCCTGAACGTTCCTGGACAGAATATATATAAGGAGGGCCAGGCGAGTAGGAGGTGTGCAAATCGTGGGTGAAAATCGTAAGGTGCAAATCGTAGGTGTGTAAATCCAGTTGTAGTAGAAGTGTAAGTGCCTTCCCTGATAGGTGTAAGTAACTTGTGGATATCAGCTCTTGTTTACAGTTATTAAACGTTAGTATTAAGTGTTCATCGGATCCTGTTATTTATTTCTACAACAGTTCGAGACAGTTTCGTTTTTCAAGGGGTAGACGATTAGTTCATCTGATTCTCCCCATCATGACGTGCTGAAATTTGCATCAACTGTTACAATAGCCACTTTGTTTCTCGGCAGGCAAAATGAAACCAAAACCAATATTGTGGAGCGCGGCGGCCATTTTGCTAACAAGGCAAAACAAACCGCAGCCTTAAAGGCGGTGAGTCGCAGAAATGCTAGACGTGAGTCGATAGCTGGCAAGAAAAAAAAAAAAGTTTCTATTTGAAAACCCTGAACACACAACTAATTTAAAAACACGCAAGCCTTCGGCCCTGGGGACGTATGAGCACAAATATACAATGAAAGAAAAGCAAAGAGTTGGATCATAAAAAATATTATATACTTTAAAATATGATGGTTATGATCCAGCAATGCCAATATTTTAGCGTTTTTATGGAAGTGGCTATTTTCACGACATGTCGTGGAAATCGCCTCCGTGAAGTTTTCCACGACATGTCCTGGAAATGGCCTTGGTGAAGTTTTTCACGACGTTTCACGACTTATTACAGCTACCCCAGCCCCTTTTCGCCTGATTGGTCAATCTGACTACCGCCCATTGATACTAACTGACTAGACCCTCACGCCCCCCCCCCCCCCAGTTTAGACCCTCACGCCCCCCCCCCCCAGGTTCCAACCTCCCGCTCAGTGGGGGCCGCCATTTTGAGTCAGAAAACGGTCAACTCTGATTGGATGAAAAACGTGTCGTGAAAAAATCTCTCCACGCTTTTTCCACGATATGTCGTGTGCCTAGACACTTCGTTTTTTTTTGTTCTACTGCTGTCTTTCACTCATCCTCCGTATCTGCGCCCTGCTTTCCTCTTGTTTTTCACCCACACGCCACATTCTACATGTACTGTTGTGTTGCTTTTCGATATTCACTATTCGAATACTCATACGGTTATAGGGAGTCGGGCTGGGGGGGGGGGCGGGGTGGAGTTGGGAAGGAAAGAGGGTCAAAAATTGCCAAAACAAAATCACGACCTTAATTCTTGTTTGTTCTAACTCCACTTTTCGCACAACTGAGAAATTCGACTTTAAGCGTTTGCTGTTTTAGCTATTACTACTAAATGTACCCGTTCTCCGAACGGTGAGTGGCAAACAAAACAAAAGAGATTGAGAGACAGCAAAGACGGTTTGACAAGTGCTGAATTTTTAAAACTATTCGCTTACCGGACAATCATGGTCGCAAAACTTCAGGGGGAAGGTCTTCCCCCCTTCAGTCTTCCCCCCGCCCGCACCACTTACCAAAAAGTTAACAAACATAATATGAAAACCTCCCCTAACCCGCGCTTTCGTTCTTTCTTTCTTCTTTCTTTGTCCCATACAAATACTAAACCCCACCATTAATAAGCCCGCTCAAAAATCCCCTCTAGTGTGTTTTCTTGACTGGCGCGGACGGGCGGGGGACCTCCCCGTGAGGGTATACACAACATTGTAAGGGGCCTATAACATTGTCATTGTCATGACAGCCTATAACATTGTCATTCTGTCAGGTCAGAAAAATCTGCTACTGGTAACATGTAATCCAGTACAACCTGTTTCATGAACTGGTACGCTAGCATGGTATCAGTGGGCGTGCACCTGTCGGTGCAAACGGCCAGGGCGGAGGAGGTTTCATCTAACCCAACGGCCACATGCTAGGGCACAATGTGACCCTCAGTATTTGAATCCTTCATATTGGCCCCCGGTAGCGGTGTGGTCATAGGCTTGTTTGCCTAAATCACAGACGAAGAATTGAGCAAACTTCCCGGACGCAGCTTCGAAGCTGGCGGCAGCAGGCCAGTGGTTGATTGATAGGGCAGATGGCAATATACCGTCACTCTGGCCTGGATATCGTGACACAGAGCATCCACCAGTATTGGTGTTCTTTGGTTTGGGTCTTTCACCCTAGTCAGTTGGGACTGCGAGGCTGTGGAGTAGCCTACAGGCAGCCGGTCAGGCAATATGACTGTCCCTCTGGCATCCTCCTGCACCTGGATACATTTCCAGTCGTCTTGACCCTGTCTTGCCACTTGGATAAGTTGTGTCCAGGCGAGAGAGTGAGTCTGATGTTTGCGCAGCTCTTTCTCACTATAAACAAATTCTTTGCGCCAGTCTTAACACTCACCTCGTCTTCTTGCATCTTTGTCTCGTCTTCTTTCCTCTCAAAATTCCAACGGCGATGGGCGAGTGCGGTGGCAGCAGGTTTGGATAGACTGGAAGCTGTTAGCACAGACCTACACGTTGGTGGCTGTGGGCTATGGTCGCTTCATCGTCGATTGAAGTGGAGGCGTGGGGAGGCAGCACCCACAGTAGCTGAGCAGCCTTATTTAAGGATAGCACTGCTCACCTCAACTGAGGAAGGGGCTAGAAAAGGTGCCCTAAAGAAAGCCCACTTCACATCACCCTGACTGGTATACCGCGACCAGTGGGGATCCCTTTTTGCGGTCGAAACAAAAAGAAATTCAGCTTACTCAGGCTAGGAGCCTGGAATATACGCACACTACAGGACAACTCAAACAACCCGGAAAGACGCACTGCACTTATTGCCATTGAGCTCAGCAGGTACAACCTGGACATAGTGGCACTCAGTGAGACCAGACTCCCTGATAGTGGCCAACTCAAAGAGCTCAGTGGTGGATACACCTTCTTCTGGAAAGGCAAGGGTGCAGTCGAACCGAGACAGCATGGTGTTGGGTTTGCAATTAAAAATGACCTTGTCAGAAACTTGCAGTCCATGCCAATTGAAATAAATGACAGGCTAATGACACTCAGGATCCCAGTTGGGAAAAGCCAGTCAGCCACCCTCATTAGCGCATATGCGCCCACCATGACAAACCCAGATGAAGCCAAAGACAAGTTCTATTCTGATCTAGAATCTGTCATATGCTCTGTCCCGGCAGCTGATAAGCTGATTCTCTTGGGGGACTTCAATGCTAGGGTTGGCTCCGAAATCTCAGCGTGGCCAAATGTTTTGGGCCCTCATGGAGTTGGTTCATGCAATAACAATGGGTTGCGCTTACTTACTTTGTGCGCTGAATTTGGCCTGTTCATTACCAACACAAATTTTAGCCTCCCCGTGAGAAACAGAACGTCATGGATGCATCCCCGCTCAAAGCATTGGCATCTCATAGACTATGTCATTGTGAGGAAGACTGACAGAAAGGATGTCCTTGTAACAAAGGCGATGTGTGGTGCCGAGTGTGGAACTGACCACAGACTCATTGTTTGCAAGCTCAGACTAACATTGAGGCGCAATAGACGCCCTCAAGGGAAAGCGCCACCTAAACGCCTAAATGTTTCAAAACTCTGCTCAGTTGAGAAACAGAGCGAGCTCTCATCAGAACTCTCCTCAAAATTGGATTGCGTGACTTTTGACCCTGAGAACATTGAACAGAGCTGGACTGACCTAAATACGACTGTACACTCTTGCGCCAGCAGCACAGTTGGTTTTCCTGTCCGCAAGCACCAGGACTGGTTCAATGATAATGATAATGAAATCAAAGTGCTCATCAAAGAAAAAAATAGTCTCATCCAAGCTCACTGCAGTGACCCCTCTTCCACAGCAAAAGCTGATGCACTGCGTGCATGTAAGGGTGTACTCCAGAAGAAGCTGAGGAAAATGAAAAATGACTGGCTTGAAGAGCGAGTAAGAGAAACTCAGAAATATGCCGACACAAACAACACTAGAAAGTTCTTTGAGAGCCTCCGAGCTGTGTTTGGACCATCCCGCTCTGGCACTACGCCACTTCTTGCGTCAGATGGTTCAACACGCATTGTTGAATTGAATGCCATAATTCAGCGTTGGGCAGAACATTTCGGAGGTGTGCTAAATCGGCCATCAAATATAAATACTGAGTCCATTGACCGCCTCCCTCAGACTCCTATTAATGCAGCTCTTGCCAAGCCATTCACAGCAAATGAGACCCGAACTGCCACAAATCAGATGTCCTTTAACAAATCACCAGGCGTGGATTCAATTCCTGCTGAGGTGTATGCCTTCGGTGGAGAAAAGCTTATTGAAAGGTTGACCGAGTTGTTCAATCATATGTTGAAAGCAGGGAAGCTGCCACAGGACTTCAAAGATGCTTCAATCATCCATCTGTACAAAAACAAAGGGGACAGCCAAGTCTGTGACAACCATCGGGGAATCTCTCTACTTTCAATTGCTGGCAAAATATTGGCAAGAATGCTTCTGAATCGCCTTCTTGATCACCTCTCGTCAAATGACTTGCTTCCCGAGAGCCAATGTGGCTTTCGTAAAGAGAGGGGAACGGCGGATATGATATTTGCTGCCAGACAGATTCAGGAAAAATGCATGGAACAAAATAAAGCGCTGTATATCACATTTGTTGACCTCACAAAAGCATTTGACACAGTGTGTCGTGAAGGCCTCTGGAAAATCTTGGCGAAGTTTGGGTGTCCACCCGAATTCATCACAATAGTGCGCCAGTTTCATGATGGCATGCAAGCTGCAGTCAAAAGCAACGGCAGTGTTTCAGAGCCCTTTGCTGTCACAAATGGGGTAAAACAGGGTTGTGTCTTAGCCCCAACTCTGTTCAGCATCATGTTCTCTGCAATGCTACAAGAAGCCTTTAGCTCTCCTCCTCAAGGGGTAAGTATCAAGTACCGAACTGATGGCAGTCTATTCAACCTCAGGAGACTTCAGGCAAAAACCAAAACCAAAAGTACTCAAGTCTGTGACCTACTATTTGCTGATGATTGTGCACTTCTGGCACACGATGAGGATAGCATGCAAAACTGTGTTGATAAGTTTTCTAGTGCCTGTGACAACTTTGGCCTCACAATAAGCACAAAGAAGACGGAAGTGCTCCATCAGCCTTCTCCAGACGACAAGTATCCTGTGACCCCAAATATCAAAGTCCATGACAGTCTTCTGAAGGTGTCGGAGAACCTCACCTATCTTGGCAGTACACTGTCTTCCGCGGCTCGTGTTGATACTGAAATTCTCTCAAGAATCAGCAAAGCCAGCTCTGCATTTGGCAGGCTTCGAAAGAGAGTGTGGGATGTTGCCGGCATTCGCACAGACACTAAGCTGAAAGTGTACAATGCTGTGGTCCTTCCCACCCTACTCTATGGGGCTGAAACCTGGACAGTGTACCAATCGCATGCCAGAAAGCTAAATCACTTTCATCTGGCCTGCCTTAGAAAGATCCTAAGGATCAAATGGCAGGATAAAATTCCAGACACTGAGGTCCTCAATCGTGCCAAGGAATTGAGCATCTTCTGCCACCTGAAAAAAATTCAGCTACGTTGGGCAGGACATGTTGTCAGAATGCCCGACTCCAGACTCCCTAAGCAAATCTTCTTCTCTGAGCTCTCCAATGGAACGAGGAATGTTGGGGCCCCAAAGAGACGTTACAAAGACACTCTCAAGCAATCACTGAAGGCCTTTGCCATTGATGTGAGTGAGTGGGAAAAGCTCTCGCTTGATCGTGCAAATTGGAGGGCGGCCCTTACCAGAGGCAGCAAAGCATGGGAAGCTGACAGAGTCCAGCAGGCTATCAAAAAAAGAGAACGGCGCAAGAAAAGGCCCAGTGGTACTGAACCAACGGAGCACTCTTGTCATTTATGCGGAAGGGTCTGCAGGGCAAAAATAGGACTTATCAGTCACATGAGAAGCCATAAGTCATGAAAGAACAGTCTTTCCATTCTGTCCTCTGTGTCCTTTAGTTCTCTTTATTGTCCATGTGTTGAAATTCTCAACAATTTCTGTTCTTTATTCCTCTGGTGTTGTTAAGGTCATCATCATACCTGATGGACGAACTATTATTATAACATTGTCAGCATCAAGCTGCGCACATGTCTTGTTTACTTTCAAGCAGGCCACGCTCAAAGGAAATGGCATATTCGATACTGTGTATCGGATTTGCTACCGCCCAGTAAAGAGGTTGCGGAATCGCCATTCATAACAATCATATAAACATACATCACGGCATCCATGCAGCTCGACAGGATGAAAAACAGTAGGCCTAGGCCTAGATATACCAAAATTGTGAGTGTCTCGCTTTAAAGGCCATGAAATGCTTAGACGTCATGCAGAAGTTTCCGCAAAATGACAGCCTTCGATACTGAGTATCGATTGCTACACCCATACGCAACACTCTAACAATCATAAAAACTACACCAGGAATTTAGTCCGGGTTTAAACGCTTAGGCGTTTCCCAGTTTTCAAAAAAATATAAGACGTGGTCAAACGCAAAAACTGAGCCAGCCATGCAACTCGGCAGTATCAAAAACGGCAGTATGCAAACTTTCAAGTGTCTAGCTTGAATGGCCATGAAATGCATAAGCGTCACGGACAGTTTACCCCCTGCTCTGTGAAGAAGCGGTGCATATTTGTTATACCTCTACGGACTAAAAGATCTCCAGTTTTTCAGGAAAAAAAATAGAACAAACAAGAACTAAAGTCCCGAAATGGATCATATAAAATTATGTGCTTTATGGACGACCCCTTGGTAGTAGTTCTCGTAAATATGTTGGTTTGTGAGCACATTATGCTAAAAAAAAAAAAAAGCTGGAGGGTTTTTGATGTTGTTATCTTTTACTTATTTTTCGGTTGTTTTGCTGGAGGCCTTGGGGTAATTTCTGGTTCTGTATGACAAGGTTCTCACCTGCCTCATCTCTCGTTCTTGTCTCGTAGGCTACTTATGTGCTCACGCGTTCATTGTCGGTGTAGATTCTATAATTCTATGATCGGTGAGAGAGAACGGGAGACCACCACCACCACCACCATCCTTCCCCAGTTCCAACTCTTTTTTTTTTTTTTTTGAGCTCACATATTAATATATTTGTTTGTTTCATAATTATTATTTTATAAAGTTGATGATTAGTAGAACGAAGTTTGATTGTAAAGCCGGGAATAGCGAAAATACTGAGTTGTGTCCCCTGCTCGATGGTATGTGGTTGTGGTGGTGATGGTGATAGTAATGATGACGTTGATGGTGGTAGTGGTCGTCGTGATGAGTATGTGGTGATGGAAGTGATCATGACGATGATATGGTGGTGGCGGTAGAGGTAGGGGTGATGGTTGTGGTGGTGGTATTGATGACATTGGAGTTGTCGTGGTCGTCGTGGTGATGAAAGTGGTCGTTATGATAATGATGATGTGGTGGTGGTGGTGGTGGTGCACTGGCTGAGTACTCACTGTTTGACTACCACCATTCCTTGGGGTTTTGTGTGGTGGGCTTGACCGTGCAGAGATTTTGACTGTTTGGGGATACGGTTAATACAGCGTCCAGGCTGGAATCTACGGGAACAGGTGAGATTACCCGTGTATGTGGGGCTGTATATCTGTCTGTACGCCTGTCTATTTCTCGCACTATATCTATGTGTTTGTGTGTGACCTATCTGAAACATTACTCATTGCTCTCGACACTTGCACTACTCAACACCAGTTACTGACCGTCAGGGTTGCGGTAGATGGTGCACGTTTAAGATCACTGGAGACAAGTCTCAGCATGACCCACCCCACCTCCGGCACCCACTAAGTATCTGGGAGGTGGGTCATCTCCTCCGGACCACCATGTCTGAGCAAGTTCCCCGGGGGCCTCCCATTGACTCTGCCACACCCACTTCTTTACAATGGATTTGCGCAGGCGTCGGATAAAGTCGTTGTGGATAATTCAACAGACAATTTGGGGGGAAATTACATGAGTTGTAACATTCTGTGAAATGCAATGTAAGTCTTTTCTTTCGGCGCTTACTAGGGCTTTCAAATTATCGCGACCTTAGTCTTGTTTGTTCAATCCCCATTTTCTGAAAAACTGGAGGTCTTTTAGTATGTAGAAGAGGTGTGACAAATGCACACCTGGATACTTGTTTAAAATGCATTATGGCACTTACCAAGCTGTTCCATTCCGATTTATTCTAACCCCTGGCTCCTAAAGCCGCAAACGTTTAAAGTCGAATTTCTCAGTTGTGCAAAACGTGGAGTTGGAACAAACAAGAACTATGTGTGTATGCTTGCGAGTGCGTGTGCACAATGTGTATTTGTTCGTATGTGTGAGTATTATGTGTATGCAGACGGGGTATCTGTGTCGGGGGGCGTGCATATATATATAGGCCGTGGGACCAAACTTGTAGCTTGTCATTCCGTTACGCACCTCAAGGGATAAGCTGATTTTTTGCATGCAAGCTCTTATGCATCTCTCCTTCACAAAAAACCAATGTTGTCATTTCAAGTCTTGCACATTTTTGTATAATTTGTATGTAAAGTGAGCCAATAAATGATAATTAATGATGCGCATTGAGTTTGCCATTTAAACAATGCTATTTTAATCAACCAATGGAAATGAGCCTTTCGCCGCGAAATCCAAAATGGCTGCCTCCATGATGGAATGCTGTATGCACACTAAGAAAGATGTAAATAGCAATATAATTCAGTTTTCTTTGAAAAGTTGGATGAAATTTCGAGAATAAACAATCATGTGCTTTCTCTCTCTCTCTCTCTTTCTGTCTCTCTCTCTTACAATAAAAGTAGTAATCTGCAGTCCTGCTTCAGAACTCATGTGCGCCAGGCCACTGAGCACCAAGCGTTACTTTTTATGACCTGCACGGTACTATAACAGAATGGAGGCAAGATGGAGGATGAAAATGACAGCACGAGGAAACAATGCACTTTCTATAAATTCAAGAACCAAACTAATCAAAATAATAAAAACTTCCGTGCACCCTCCGCGGTATTTGAAATGGACATGTAAAATTGGGTTAGTGTAGGTGGTCTAATAAAAAAGCCTTTTGCGTTCAAAGGTGGAGATTTTGTGAAATATATAATTATGTAAAACGAAACAAACATGCAAAAATACAGATGTTACATAGCAATAAACATTTTTTTTAAATAAGTTATTAATGTGCACAGTTATGGATGACAACATTTGATTTTTAGTCAAAGATGGTTACTGGGAACATTTTAAAACCATACCTAGATTTTCCCTAGGGGGTGCGTAACGAAATTTACTTTAGAGACTAGTTAGGATTTTGGTCCCACGGCCTAATAGGTGTGCTCTGTCAACACAGAGACATATCAAAGGAGTCAGTCCATTTCATTCATTGAATACAACTTAATCCGAAGGACTGACTTGTGGAGTCTTCAGACTTTCAGGGATGAAATGCAAACATTAAAAACTCCATCATTCTTTTTCTCTTTTTCACTAGATTTAAGTCTTGTCGTCCCTGGATCCGGAACATATAGGCCTTTATAGATAAAGCTGTAAGGCTAGTCATGATGTATTACTTGTAACAATATTATTGTTAATGTAGATCTTGAGTCGTAATTGTTCGCAAAGGAGTTCGGTGATCTGGCCATTTTGTATCTTTCGTGAAGTTTTCTTCTCAAGTTCTCGTCTTTGTCCTTCACGGCAGACTACTCGTATTTTATTCGCTGTTTCGACTCAGGAAAATTAAAATTTTTATCTATTTATCTCCCTTCATACAGTAGGGTAGAGCATTTCGTACATGATAGAGATTTGTTTCCTTATTTGGCTTGAGGTGGGGGGGGGGGGGGGTATTTTAATGTGTAGATGAACGTATTGATGTTATGTGTTTGTTAGGTTTGTGGATGATGTGTGGATGTGCATGTGGGTGGATGTGTGTACATTAAATTGTGGGTGTAGATGTGTGTATGTATGTGCATCTATGTGGGTGGATATGTTTGTGTGTGAATGTGTGATTGGAAAGTGGGTGAATATCTGCGTGTGAGTGAATGTGTGTGGCTGTGTATTTTCTTGTTTATGTATGTATACATGTGCGTCTGAGTGTATGTTTGTGGTTGTGTTTATGTGTTAATTGCAGTGTGTCGATTGTGTGGGTGCGTGTGTATTGGTGTATGAATATGGGTAAATTGTGCGTGGGTGCGAGTGTGGGTGTGCATGGATATGCGTGTGTGGATGTGTGCGCATGGATGAGTGTCGATACGGTATATGATAGATGTCCGTGATTGTGTGTGTGTGGATTGTGTACACGTATGTATGTGTGCATGGAATGTGTGTGTATGTGATTCGATGAGTGTCGACATGTGAGTGTGCATGAGAAAACCCACGATAATTATGTCCACGGAGCTGATTTTGAGAAAAAACAGCTTTGAAGTGAAAATATGGGTCCGACACAAACTTCCAACTTGGCTGTTGTTTAGGGAACCGTGGCATGTTACAGGGTAAACTGTAGATGAGCAGTGAACACTACTCACTATGATCTCTATAACGGCTTTGTAATTAGACTACGGTCTCCTAACGGCAATCACTCCAATACTACTTGGTCAATTAGCTATTGCCACTTTTAGGATTAAATGCCGTTTTCTCAAAATCTTGTTTTAGGGTGGTCACTGACTTCAATTTATCAGAAATGTCTTGTATTTTATCATATGTACAGAACTCAAAATGACATGTTGCCGACTTAAGCCTGGTTTTCTCATGCACACTCACAAATGCGTTTGTACGTGTGTGTGTAAACATGTGTGTGTGCTTTTGTGTGTCTTTTTTTTTTTTTCTCGTTTTCCTTGGAGGAACCTTCATAAAGAAATATCGTGCCTTATTCTCATGCACATTAGGGGCCTACACTTTGCAGCAACCAATTCCTTACATTTCCAATACATATCCAATTCCTTACATATTCTCATGATGTGTATGAAATATAATATGGTTCCTACAATGAAATCAAGAAAGAGAAAATCTCCCCCCCCCCCCCAAAGTGCGGGCACACACATACACCCACTCGCACACATAAGGGGGAGAGAGTGAGAGAAAGAGACAGAGACAGAGAGAGGGAGAGATGGATTGAAAATCTGTAGCACATCATTATTATTACAGTATTTTATAGTGTTTATCAAATATTACATACACTGATTCGTTTGACTTTTACTATGGTAGCCGGCGCCGATTTGCCCGCTTTCTCTATAGGCCTATTCACCAGCAGCTGGTCGACAGGCGCTGGTTTTCTGCTCCCAGGTTAACCTGCTTTCTCTATGTGCTCCCCCTGAGCACTGCCATGCGCCACGCGCTTGGCCCTATTGCAGTGTTGTTTTGCTCCACCTCTGATGTTTATCAGACCAGCTGTCACTCATACTCCTTTTTTCATAATGTTGTCTCTTTAAGTTTCTCGCATAGATCTCACTCTCAGTTAGTCATTTTTCTATTCTTCAGATGCAGGATAGGTCGGTGCTGCAAAATGCCCGATAGATAGAAGTGATGAAATTTTCTGTTATTTACATGTTTAATATTTGATTTCCATTTTTATTCTAACTAGCAACCGCCCTCTTCAATGAGCTGGGATAAATGAAGCAAATTAGCAATGATCAGTTTCTCGGACCATGTTTTGCCATATTATGGTGGCCGCCGAGCCCTCCACGCGCGGCATCACTTCTTGCGCAGTCTAATATAATAATTATTACATGTAGTAATATGTATCTGGGTAAAACAGCACTTTCATTTCAACAGTCCATTTTCGCGACCTATGAAAGCGACACACATAAAGGTCTTGTCCAGAGCACCCGCTCCACTATTTTTTTTCACCGAAAGTGATGTATGAAAAACACTCTTTGCCTCTTTAGCGGTGAGGAGCAGAACGGATGCTGTGGACAAAAATAATGCTAAGAGTGTTTTTTTTTTACTCTTTCGTACCGGTACGTCATTTTCCTTAAAAAATAGCGGAGCGGGGCGGATGCTGTGGACAAAACCACATGGTCCTTGTGTATGACGTCATCACAATTTGGTGCAATTTGCAAACGATCCCAAGCATTACAATAATTATGTGATTCCACAAAACTGGGCAATTAATAGGATATCGCTTCAGCGGCAGAGAGAAATGTCTATGAACTGTAAAATCTGGTTCCTTTGTAAAAAGTTAGGTAAGAAATACCTAGACAGTAAATGATGGGGTATTCGACACAAGTTTTCGATATTCGAATAGTGACCTGTGCCGAATACTCGTTCACAAAAATTGAAATTATTCGACACTCTCGGTCTGTGAAGTTTTTCGTTTTTTGTTTTTTTTAACAGACGAAAATAACTTTGGAAATTTCAATCGATTTCTAGTAAATAGCAATAAACCTATAGTTTCCGGAGAAGGTTTTCCAGTAATATGAATTATTTAGGGGAAGAAGCAAGAAATAAGTACGTGTACAATACCTCCACTTGGGGGACGTTCAAGTATAATCTTACACCTTTTTGGGGACTTTTTGACCCCCCCCCCCCTTCTTACACTTTTCTTACATTTGCTTCTCCCCCCTCCCCTCCCCCCATCCCGTAATATTACAATAATACATGTAATAATTATACATTGCACACGTACTCTTTCTTACAAATGAGGGAAAAATGAGACTCATGTCAAAGTCAATGTCGAAATTGCCTTAAATTAGTTATCATCAACAAAGGGGTTTTTCATCATATAAATGTGAAAGATACCGTAAGTTATCTCTCTTTTTATGTTATTTGTTTATTATGTTGTCTAATTTTTTATTCCTTTTTATATTCTCACCTCACAAAAGTGTAATATTACATTGGGTCAAGACCTCCCCCCCCCCCCTTTCTTACACTTTTCTTTCAGGAGCCAAACACCCTCCCCCCCCCCCCCCCCCCCGAAATATTTATGTAGAAATATTTATAATGTATATATTTCAGTAAATACAGGATATATCTAATTACAGGAAAGAGAGGTGAATTTTTCAGTTCATATCAAATTTTAAAAAATCATTTACATGTTTAACGTTTGATTTACATTTTTATTTCTAGCTAGCCACTGTCCAATTCAATGAACCTCGAAATGAATAAAGGAAGTAATCTGGAGCAAATGAGCAAAGACACCGATTTTGATAAATTTTGAAAATAAAACATATTCCTAATGGCGAGCAGTGCGGGCGGGGGAGGGGGGGCTTTATATCAGGGGGAAAAAATAGAACTCTCCCCGAATGGGAATCGAACCTCTTGTCTCCCAATCATAGATATACACCACTAAACGGGGGCGAAGATGCTAGCCAATATGTTACTGCAGACCCTGTTAAAATGGTGAAGGAACTCTTCTAAACAGAACATTATAAAGCCAAGAAACCCATATCTGTGAATAATACCAGAATATTATTGGCAGATTACAGTGTACGTTGGCTTTCCAAACTTGATTCTCGCGTCATAGGCTAATCATTTTTTGGGGGTTTAAATTCCGCCTTACAGAGACCCTTGCTGGCCTTTCCACCACTAAGACAGATCCTTGCTTACTGTATCACCACAGTCACTTGCAGTTGTGATGTCATCATTATTTTAAAAAAAGAAGAGAGAGACCCATGGAGGTACTAATAACATGTTATTCTCGCATAGAGTTATAATTTCCACGCTTTATTCACTGAATAAGAAAAACAGTGAACGTTTAATAAAAATGTTCAAAAATTTTCTTAGGAAAGATGAGTCATTTACAGGTCCTATTACCATCAGACAACAAATCCTTACAACCATCATATGACAGCGCGAAGGCAAGAAAATAAAATAAATGAAAACTCCGATTTTTTTTATTAATGAAGGAAAAGCCCTCATGGAAAACCGGGCGGAAATGAACCTCCTTGATTTGACCCGTATGATAATAGAACTAGTAGCATTGCATTAGGCGACAAATTGGCTCCGTGGCAGAAATCAGCAGATTCTTACAGACAAGGAAAGATGTAAGTTAGGCATCGAAGGCTGAATGTACTTCTTTAAGAAGGCTTGGAATCACAGCACTGTTTTTATTATGTAGATCTAGACTCTTAAATCTATTTTGCTTAAATGCATCGGTCACTGGACTAGACTCTTACAAATGTAAACAGTTCAACATAATTTGTAGAATGATGAATCGAAGTCACAGATCTAGAACTAGATCTAGATTCTAGATTCTAGATCTAGTCTAAACTATCTAGACAAAGATCTAGAGAAAGATCTATGGAAGCACAACCTGTTAACCCATTAATGCATTATTATTGCTATTGGTCATTAGTGATCATGACAGGTCAATGAAATATCAGACTGGCAGCCATTTATCCACTTCCAAATTATGAAGTCTTTACGAGAAACACACAAGTCTAGCACTGTAGCAGTGGCACCTGTAATCATATGCATGAACTTGGTGTAAGTCCACCCATTTGACACCATGGTGAAAGCTTCTAAGTAATATGTAGGGGGGCCTAGGTGTAAACCCGGATTTAGTTAGGCTAGTATGTGAGGCAAATTTACACCTGTACCGCTGAAAAATAGCTAGATCTAGAGTCTAGATCTATAATTACATTAGTGCTAAATAAATATAGCTTGCATCAACCTGTATCACCACTTTATAATAATAGAATTATATAGTCTAGAAACTAAGAAACATGCATAGATCTAGTCAAACAATAATTTTATAGTTAGTATAAAGGGAGTGGCTATTCTTATGGCAGTTTGTTATTCAACTTAATGCTGGGCCTACTTGGGGCGCTTTTTCGGTTGTTCCCACCCCAGTTAATTACTTACGTAGGCTATATTAGTCGATTGTCAGATTGATATGTAACGACGTGAGGGTCTAGTCAGTTTGTATCATCGAGGCCGTAGGCCGATGTTCGTCTGGGCAGTAGTCAGATTGATATATCAGGGAAAGCCGCCGGGGTAGCTATGTATTGTTTTCACTCGGACTGGAACGCATTCGGAAGTCCTTCCGTTAACTAAGGAGGATCAGTTGGGAAACTGATGCTGTAAGGTTGGCCTTTTCTGGCACACGATGTTCAAAATGTTACAGAGCCAATGTATTTATGCCCTACGTCATCGTTTTGCGACTGCCGTAAGAATAGCCACAGCCTAGTATAAAAGTATTATAGGCCTAGTATTCATCCAAACTGAATAAATGCTAAACTCATCAGTATACTACAGAATTGGTATGTGTGCATCTCTTTTACACTTTTAGTTTTAGTCAGGTTAGCAACCAAACAAAAATATTTTTAAAATAGTGAACAATAACAAATGGAAATATGTTGCTTTTGCTGTTTCTTCACTACACAGACAAATCATTCATCACAAAAAGAAGCATCTTCAAATGTGTATTTCATTAATCTTAAAGATCATTGCTTTTCGGTACATGTTCACAGAACTGCTTTATGTATGCATCAAGGTGTAATGCAGTTGTCACGCAAACAAAAATTGTCATTGCGCATTGCACATAATTTTTATTGGCTAGTCCTAGATACTGGACACCGAAACAGCCACTCATGCATATCAATAGTGTAAACAATGCATCGGCTGCTAATCTTGTGGCGAGCAGTGTATAATGTGTCTCAGGTCCTACCGTTGTCAGTTTCCATTTCTATTCATGTTGGCCTTCATTATTTCATACTTCATTGTAGCATGTTTTCTCTCTGCTCCTGTTTATTATCTCATAATAATGGAGAAAGGAAGTAGCTTAGCTATCTGTTATCTATGTCATTGCATTGTTACTTGTGGACATTTTTACAACTTTTGTTTGTAAACGTTAACAGCAGGCAGCGTGCATTGGGTAAAGCCCGCTGACCAGTACAGGTCGGTGACCTAATTCACGGGGAATCTTATCCGGGCCAGTGATCTTTTCCAAGGTACACAGTACAGCTATGCACATGGTTTGTTTTGGTAGACACATTCTCCTCCCCATGAAAACATTTTCTGTGCCTTATCACACTGGATTATGAATTAAATAAGCAAACCTTTGTCTCTAACTGTTCTTACTTGTACGTACCTACCCCAAGCGTTTTGCGCACGGGGGCACGTACACTATATCGTACCCACCCCTGACCCCATCCTTTTTCTCAACCCTAAAACCTATAGAATGGTTTGTCCTCCATTTAATTATAAAATTTTTTGCAGGCAAGGCATGTACTTTGACAGCAATGCTGCAAGCTCAGCAGACCTGCGCTACTTCAATTGGCTAGTGCTCGTGGTACAGGTACTTGGCGTGGTTTCTGTTGTCATCACTGCTGTATGGATGGGCCATTTCCGAGGAGGCTTCGCATGGCAGAGTGATCCTGCTCATGAATTTAACTACCATCCTCTTTTCATGGTCATCGGCATGGTCTTCCTCTATGCTGATGGTAAGTTTATGTTCATGATTAACATATTATTATATCTGCCATTCTTTTCAGTGATTGAAAAAATGTTCCTTCAGATGTATAGAAAGTCATGATCTTCATGGGCATTTTTTATATTAATAATTTTTTCTCCTGTTTCACTGGAATTGATATGACCACTCTCTAGACCAAACATGCACCTTATTTTCTCCTAGGACTTGTATGTATGCATTTCCTTCTTGTAGATACATTTAATAATGTTGATCTTGGACTGGCCGGAAATTGTCCTTTGTAAACAGGACATGGTGAACAGTGATGGTTGGTATTCATGCGGCCTAGTGTCTTGTGTTTATTTTATTTTACGAAAGACAAAACATTTTGATTAGAACTAGATATGTATTTGGCCACTTCAATTCAACAGCTAGGTGGGTGCTCAGAAAGCCTGCAACTTTTGGTCTGTATTGCCCTCACAAGCATAATTTGGAATCATTTGATCAAAGTTTTAACAGATCCATATGGATCACTTTTGAAAGACTATCATGGCTGCCTCACTTACACTTGTATGAAGTTTGGACAAACAGGAACTTTTTCTTTCACCAAGTTCCATGCTGGGCTTTCTTTAAATTTGAAGAGGCTTTCACTGTAAAACAAAAATGTGTGGCCTCATACTATACAAAGGAAATTGATTTTCACCTTGATTGCAGTAATATTTTTGTGTACTGCATAACAATAATCTGCAACACGGCATCATTTGTGACAAGCACTTGATTTGGCACAATTTCCATACCAAAAGAATACGTGTCTGAGGCATTAACTCATTTCTCCCCAAGTAAATTTGGCCAAGTTGCGCCAGGTGGCCCAAGTAAATTTTGCAGTTTTCATGCTTTTATAGGGTGCATTAGAAAAAAATTGAATGCTTTATGATATTCTGTGGTAGTTTTTATTATTGTATGGGTATAAAGTAGTAATTTGTAAATTAGAATTGAAAAAAATATATATAAGGTTGGGGTAAAAAACGTGGATTCCCCGTTCGCAGTACAGCTCGGCACGAAAGGTGAAAACGGGGATTCCCCGTTCGCGGGGAGGAATGAGTTAATGTATGTATGTGAGGTTTCCACAGAAGTTAGTACTGGCTGCATCCAGCCCATATTCAGTATGGAATCCAGATCTATTGTGACAGAAGTTATTACTAGATATATCCAATACTCATTGATGTAGTGGTACCTATAATGCAGTAAGTGGTGCTGATAAATGAAGCACAACACACTGGATCCTATGTGGAACCATTCCTGATCTGGTACTGGCACTCAGAACAGTTTGCCAAGTGCTTCACACACTGTGTCAACATTTTTTAACTCTTTCCCTACCGCGAGCCTCATTTTGCGGCTCAAGCGAAATCCCGATTCCTACCGCGAGCCGCAAAATGTGGCACATGAAATTCATGTTCAGTTCCAATCCAGTGTTTACAAAACACAATTTTTGTGAATACAATTCACTGTAGTACATTCAAACCTTAATATTTTGAATCTACATTCATTTTCACACAATTTCATATTTTTTGGTTGTCTATTGAGGGAACAAAATGGCGGTTCAAATATAGCTTGGTCCAACCGTGGAGTACTGCCCAGAATGTGTGGTAGGGAAAGAGTTAAGAGGAAATGCTGAGACAAAACGAAGGCTACTAACTTGGTGCAAGTCTGTCTTCTCTTAAAAGGACAGAGCAGCTTTTGCCTTTTTTTTTTTTTTTCTGTGTCATTACTTTTGTTTCACTGTTTTTTTGTTGTTGTTGTTTTTTTCACTACTTGTTGCACTAGAATGAGCTTAGTGCTACTTTCGGATCCAGGACCCTGATCTCCTCTTAGGTACAGTTCTGGTGGATCTGATGAAGATCTACTGGTTCTAGATCTGTAGGCCTGCTCTTACCTACACCCACGCTTAGCGTTCTGCTAGTTCATACCAATAGACACGTTGATGTAGTCAAATTAATGTAGTCATCATATAGAAGGAATTGGTACTTTTTCGCCACCACAAAATGCGTTGCTCTGTTTTGGTCTCATGCAAAGTATATTAGGTGCTGAAATGGCGCTTATGTAAATTTTCTTGGTTCCAGGGGCAAAACACAAGTAAATGCAAAAATGTTCATGGCAATCATTCTGAATGCAAAGACTGGAGGCGTCTTTTTCGTGATCGACCCTAGTTGGTACTATTTTACCACCCCTTGGGGGGAAATTGGCCAGTCCCTTTTTCGTCATCATGGTGAGCTTATCCTTTCCGCCCTAGCGACAAATCATGATGAGACCCCATTTTGTGATTTTATTCAGGTCCGATATCATTTGTTTTTTCATTTTTCATTTCTTCTGCAGAGGGCCTTGATTGTGAACGTCTAAACATGATATTTTTTTAACATTTTTATTCTTATTGCAAAGTTTAACCCCCCCCCCCCCCAAAGAATAATCACTGCAGAGTCCTACAGTAGATAACACCTAGCAAGAAAACCGAGCTTCAGATCACAATAGTAAAGTTTCCACTAACTTTAAGAGGCGAGAGTGGGAAACAAACCAGGCACCAGTGAAAAGAAAAGAATGAATTTTCATTGATTGACCCATACACAAAGACACAATCTTACTTTTAGAAAAAACAAAAACGGAATGTGACAAAAGCTGTGACCTCCACTGCGAAGATTCTAAAAGTAGTCACTCTGCTGACATGACGAAAAGTACCAGTCTCCCCTATATCATGATGAAGCTAAACTGGGGAAACAAATACATAAGCCTATGCCAGGACTAAGAAATTTTTAGTGGTTCATTTTGCTTGCATAATTAGCAGTTGAGGAAAGAGCTGTGAATGAGGACTGAGATTTAAAATTTTAATTTGGGTTTTGGTTGATTTCAGTTCAGTCACAAGATCCATACAGACAAGTAACTGAGTGTCAGAAGTTGACAGCTGTCATTGTCACTGGTTATAATATATCTATATCTCTTTATTTCAGCCATATTGGCCTACCGTGTGTTTCGCAACGATCGAAAGATTTTCATCAAGATCCTGCATGCATGTATGCATGTGAGTGCCCTGATCTTTGCTGGTGTTGGTCTCAAGGCTGTATTTGATTCACACAATCTCAAGAAAGATGGAGCCATTCCAAACCTGTATTCCCTACACAGTTGGCTGGGACTCTTTGTGGTGGTGTGCTTTGGTTTACAGGTAAGCTATTGAAAGAAAAAGTAAGGAATGTTTTTAATCTTTGTTGGAAATTTGCATGTGGGGGAGAAAATTTGATCTCTTACATTAGTTATTGATGGGGCTAAGATGATTTTGTGCACAATGCACAAGAAACAGATTGCGTTTTGCCTTTTGCAAGTTTCAGTGAGAAGAGAGATTAACGATTAAGAGTAAGGAATGGTAGTCCAAATGTATTTTGCCAAGTGATTGAATTATGAACATTTTTGTTCTTTTCATTTTTTGTCAAAGATAAGGTAAGAACCAAGGTGCCGTTTAATGGTGCTTATACATCCATATCCTTTATCCACAACATGTTCAAGACATCTGTGGAAAAAAAAAAAAAAAGTGATCCCATAGTTCACATTTTTATGATTTTTTTTTACATCAACAGCAGCAAAACAGAACCAAAAAGCTACAAAAACTAAACAAAATTTATTTTGATGGTCCTTATAATGAGGCTGGATTTTCCTTAAATGTCTTAGCATATGTCTTAGCATGTTAAATGTCTTAGCAAAGCAAGAGATCATGATGGCAGGGAACAACATTGAAACGGATGCAAAATGAACCTATGCTATTACTTGAACTGTGCTCTCATTGATACCTATTTGTACATTGATGTGTAGAAAATCCTGTTTCTCTACATTGTTGTGTATAAAATCCTGTTTCAGTGGATCCTGGGCTTTGTTGCATTTCTGTGGCCAAAGTTAGGCATGGGGGCTCGCACAATGTACATGCCATACCATACCTTCTGGGGAGTGACCCTTCTCATCCTTGCAACTGCTACAGCCCTCATGGGGATCACAGAGAAGGCAATTTTTCATGCCAAGTAAGTCTGGACGACCTTTTTTTTTTTTTTTTGAAATTAAACCTATTGGTAAGTATTATATAGATGCCACTAAATAAACTATCACAGAATTATTTTCAAGAGAATTTCCAGTAGTTTGTTTTTCATTACTATTAAAGTTAAAATATCAGTTCAGTTACAGAGAAAATGTTTGACAGAATTACTTGCAGGCATGAAATTTTTCATGTTGTTTCTGCAATAAATTTCATGTCCCAGTTTTTCGCCGAAGAAATTGCTAGAATGATACTGACCCTTACAGTAATGAATCATTACTCATAATGAATATTGTTTACTTACAGAAAGCTAAAGTCTTGTAAACTATGTTATTCATTCAAGTTATTCAAACTCTCATTTTCTGATCCAATTAGATTGATATTTTTAAATACGTCCTGAATTGATTATTTCAAAGTCTGAAACATGATTGGTTTGAGAGTTTAAGTATTTATGCCAAAAGTGATTGGATCTGTAACTTGTGCGCACATCTTGCAGTTTTACAGATAATCCCCGTAAAAGTGAACCCATCAAGAGGCCATGTGATTTGGTATTTTTTATCGCCATTTTGTTTACAAAGGGGAATAAAAACTAGCTATTTTTTCTTTCTTTTCACTGTTAAGTAACTAGAATATGATAAGACATGAACATATGGGATCAAAGCAATAAGATGTTTAAATATGTTTAACTTTTACTCTTTTAGGGAAATTGGTTATTCAAACCTGCCGTCGGAGGGTATCCTCATCAACTGCCTGGGAATCATACTGGTCGTGTTTACTGGCCTTGTTATCTACCTGGTGACTAAGTCTGAATACAAACGTCAACCGGCACCTGAAGAAGACCATGTACCTTTAGAAAGCTAACTGACGGGGAAATAGAACATCCAGCTGGACTTTTTAATCATACATGGACCTGGACTGATGATCTGTTGTGGCTTGTAATTCTCTGAATGATTTGACAGCTGATCCATTTGCTTTGCGGCCATACCAGCTGCATGTAAAATTAAATGTTGTCCATGGTGGGTTTTTTTTTTCGGAATGGCGTCATTTTAAGTTTTTGTATTCGAGTGAGCCAATCAAAGCATCTAATGTAGCCATGAGTTTAGCAAGAGCAATTATTTCATAGCGGTGAATGCAAGCAGGTACACAGTTACAAAGGCAATTACAAAAATTTATTTGTCTGTCCAAATAAATTTACTGGAGTAAACAACCCACTAGGAAAGTGACCACTTCAGGCTTTCTGAATGATTGATTTGTTGTGAATCCTTCTTAAAACTGTTGAAATATATGTTCACTGTAAGTCCTATTCAAAATTTTATGAAGAGAGAGTAGGATGTTCCTTGAGTATTTTGACAATTAAGCTTTGCATTCTTCATGTGAGGAGCCCTGAGGTCCATCTCGGAATTTGACCTTTAGCCCTGTCAAAGTGGATACTTTCAGTCACATTACTGTTTTGAACAGTTTGATTGATTTCATTGAGTGAAGAAAAGAAAATATAATGGGCATCACTTGCAACAAGTGCATTTACACATATAAAAGTTGTGTAGCACACTCATTACAGTTACACAATCCACTTATTACAATCATATTATCCACTACAACAGAATGGATGAACAGTGCAATTGGTACTACATGATATCTGATTTTTGTCCTCAAAATGTCACTCACATTTGTGCCAGTGCAGTCATGCCATTCATTGTTAATAAAGAAAGTAGTGAAGAAGTAGACTGCACATCATCACAGTTAGAAGTTATTACAAAAACAATAATAATACGTATTTGCTGTTTTTGGAGCAAAGGCAGAAGTGCAGCATTTTAAAGTAATTTACTGTAAATCAGCATTTGTTTTGTTGTTTTTTTGGTTTATATGTTGATCTTTTCCACTTACGTAAATTTGTGAAATTCAGTTTTCACTGTGGCTTTCATAAAAATGCATTACTGTCATTTTTGCATTCACTGTTGAAACTTAGCCTTGACAGATGATACCTGCATTTTCAGTTACTTGTTTTTTTTGGGTCCTGTCACTTGTGATATTTGGCATGTTATCATCTTCAAGCATGTCTCCAGTGTGTGGAGATTGCACCTATGAAACAATCTGCAGACAGGGAAAGGAAGATTGGTCTGGAAGTCAATGCTATACATTTAGCCCTTGGGGTAAAGTGGTGGAGGAGGCCCCAACATGAGCCAAGCGAGCAGAGGCTCCGTGATATAAGCTTTTTCATGTTTGTGCCAAAACCTGACATTGAGTGCCAACAACAGTGAGACAAAAGTCATCTGTATGTGTAACCTAGATCAATATGTCTCAAGCGGAATCAGTTTGCAGGTTCCCTCAAGCATAGTTCAGATTTCACAATATTCTTCAGGACTAAATTCATTCTTTTTTTTAACTTATTTCTTTCTTCTTCTTTCTTCATTTGAAAAGACAAAAATAGCCAGACATTTTTCGGGCACTTGGTGTTATCTGTTGACTGAGGATAATGAAGACCTCTGATGTTTCACTGGTATTTTACCTGCATGCTGTTGTAATGCACTGCAGTTTGTCAGTCTTAAATTACAAATATACAAAACATTGTAAAGAATTTTCATGTCCTTTACAGTTCATTAAGTTCTTATAAATTTTATGTGATGTTTTTTCATCTAATTTACTGTGATTGCTCAGTCCCTGAAATTAATGCAATTTAGGAACATAAAATAAGTAGGTACATATGATAGATGACCAGAAAAAAATCATGTCCATCACCATGCACAGTCTAGAGGCCTATGATACCTGCTTGTATTCAGTGCCATTGTTCACTAAAGACCAAAATTCTTGTCATGTGGTCTTGATAACCAGCCAAATGCTGTATGTCTTGCTGGGTTAATTTAAGGATGTGGCAGTGCAGATTGTCACTAGACCAATCTGAATGTGTGCATCAGTTCAGGGGAGCTAGAACACAGTGAGATTTTATTCATTTGCATCTGTCTCAGTGTTAAATGCAAGTAGTTTAGCATACTCTTTCCCTCGATGAACGACTACTCTAAACTTTTACCCTCTCAGACAACATTGCAGGTCTAGCTTGTGCTAACATGTTCCTCCAGTAAATGGAATTTGTTGTCATTACTTCAATGCAGAATGTTGGGTTGGGAGCTGGAAAAGCTGTCAGTGAATCAGAGAGAAGGAGGTTATTGGTATTGCTGGGCAGCAGCTTGCTTTTGAGTAATCCAGATCTTTGCATATCCACTTCAAATATCTGGATATCCAGATAGTGATCCAAATTTTAGACTAGTCAAGAAAATTGGGTCTCGGCCCTTGAGCCAGTTCAAGGGGAGAAGGGGGTTGTAGCATACTAGTTCACTGACTTAAAGAAATCCAGTCGGTTGATTTGGGGGGGGGGGGGGGGGGGGTCTTTTGAGGCACATGCAAGTTTATTGGCGTCCGGGGCTGGGTTGATCCATTTAACTGGATATCCAAATCTAAGTCTGGACTCTTGCTCAGCACTAATTTTTGGAGTAATTTCTAAAATTTGCCAGTTGGACAGGCAGCATCTGGCTCCTGATCGAGCCAGATCAAAAAGAATTCACTTCCTTTACTCCTATTGTGAAGAGAAATGCATTGTTAATGATGCTGTATTGCTGTCATGATATCCCATCAGGTAAGCACATTCCAAGCATGGAAGAGCATTTGGTGCATAAATATTTCAACACTTTACATCTATGTGCATGCTTTAAAATAATTACATTTTTTTATGGTGGTGTTGTTATTGATACTATTTTTGTGTGTGTATGGTGATTTAATCCATGTAGTTTTGACATTGTGGTGGAGATTCGTCATTGATGTCATATGTGGTGACCAGTTGTTGTGATATTTAGATCATATATTTCAATGCCCCTTCCCAAGTGTCAGTGCTCTTTTCCCCATTGTTTCTGTTTGCACTTTTATTGTTTAGTTTTTTACTTTCACTGGAAGTGCAATATATGGATTTGGTGATGATTACTTTATCTGCCATGTTTGTGTCAAATCATCATGATGGTCAAACGTGCCACTTATGAATTATGTCTGTGAAGTTATAAAGGATTTTGAAACATGCTGATTTACAGGGTTTTGAAAAAGAAAAAAGTAAGCAGCATCCAGTTAAATGTTTCACAACATCATTTCCTGTGATTGCATTGTAGTTAAATGAATTATTGGATAATGTCAGGAAAACTTCTAAAATGAAGTTAGTTTTTTTGTTTGTTTTTTTAAAAAGAAAATGGGGGGGGGGGGGGGGGGTAGTGAATCTTCCAGGAAGCATATAAGATGTGCAAGTAATCATTGTTTTAGTTGACCATTACAGAGAGTTCAGTAGTACAATAGAAAAATATGTCGTAGAATTTTGTCTAAATTGAGGAGAGTCACCACAATAGGTGCATTATATAATTATTTTTTAAGAACAACTTCCTGTTTTAGCAGCTGATGGTGAGCCAATGGTTAGCATTAGTTTGTCTTAGACTCATAATCAAACAAAACCCAGCATGTTCTGTGTCCCTTTAGCCTCTGGGATGCATAGCTGTGATGCATGTTTTTGATACTTATTGTCATTTTGATTGAAAGCATTCCTGTTCACATTCATGATTTATTTTGTTGCATTTTTTTTTTTTTGGTTATCATTTGTTGACTGACAATTTGTTTTTATGAGAAATGAAGTGGTATCACTGTTATGCCTTTGTTTATCATTAATGGTAATGGTTTATATTATTTTACATTCTCAGGACTAAGAACTTACAGAAATTAACCATAGTATGTTTGAAAGCATATGCATCTAATTTTTTGCCGTTTGATTCCATAGTGGAAAACAAATTTTGTGTTAAAATTTTTTTTATCGAGTTCACGTGCATGAGCGTTGACTTGAATATATCTAGGTGATGTTGAAGAAGAAAGAGTGAAGCTTCAGTAAATGCCATTCTTTGGAAAAGTAAACCTGTGCAGTAGTAATAGGCCTATATAACTGACTGCATAAATGCTTACAGTTATCTCTGTCATGATGCTATAATAGTTTTTCCATCAGTTCTACACATTTACCACATTCAGGATCTTGTTCCCTGGCTTGCCTTAGTTTGTAGATCATACAGGTAATGTATCAGAATTTTGTGGCTCAATTTTGCATGCCAGTCAACCAGTTTCGGAGCACTTCCCTGTAACTGTACTTTTCAGAAATAGACAAGACACTGTTTCTTTGAATGCGAAAAATATATCTGAAAAAAAACATTATTGTACACAGGTAGTTTTGTTTGACTGCATTGACCATGCGAAAAATATAGACTTGACTGTATTGTTTACACATGCTCAAGTTTTTACCTTAAGTTAACCCTCGTAATGTTTGGGCCATGCTTTTTTTTTCTTCCTGTCCACTATTGATAAGACCGCGATATCGTGGTTCTCTCTTCCGGGCCCCATTTGCTAAGCCCATGATATCTTGGTCGTCTCTCCCTAGTCCGCTGATGATAAGGCCACGAATTTGTGCTACCGCTTCCTCTGGGCCTAGCCCACAATATTGTGATTTGTGACAGTCTTCTATTTTTAGTGCTTAACCCATACCCCGCGCGCTACCCGTAAAGCCAGCTACATGGTCAGTGACCTTACTCACGGAGAATCTTATCTGGGGTCACTGACCCGTGCCGCTCTGCGATGACCACATACGCTGTCCACGTGGTTCGGTTTTTATTGATCGGTATGAAAACATTTGCTGCTATGCCTTATCACGCTTGATAATGAATTAACCAGCAAAATCTTAGTCTGTCAGTCTCTAACCAATGATCTGACTTATGATTCCAAGCTGACAGCTGTAGTTTTCGTGAGAACGAAGCGTGATAACAAGCCACGCCCTCCCAAGCCCTACACAAATGGTTTCATCCTGATTGACACATACTAATAAACCAATGTGGGCATTTTGGGCAAAGATTATTTCAGAGCTTGGTTCTGATTGGTTCTTAGATAACAGACAACTCCAGATGGTGGTCAGCTTGTGAGAAAATGAGATAATATTGCAAATTTGTTGAGCAACAGGTCGCATGTCGATGTTACATCTTTTGAAAGTGTGGAAAGAGCCTTTGAAAGCTTAGTCTTTGTGATTCCGACCAGTGATTCACTGGTTAACATGTCCATGTCACAATGCGTTTGGTTTAGAAGAGATACAGTGAACAATAAGACGGTGGTTACGTCTCAAAAATGTCAGTGACCCGACGCCTGAAAATACGGCTGGCGCGGTCAGCTTGACCTGGGCGACTTTTGCCGCCCGTGCGGCGTGAGCGCTTGCAAGTCAATACCGACTATTGCCGCCCCGCGCAGGGTGAGGGTTAAGTTGCGAGATTTTCCTGGAGCTTGCGCAGGCTTATCAACAGAGGGACAACCAGAAGCAGATTTCTGTATCACTGCAAGATTAGTGAAATACCTAAAAGCAATTCACTCGTATTTGTCATTTGAGATGTCCACTGCAGATGGAAACATTGTCATGCGCAACACTATTTATGATATACCATGTGCAGTGTGAATGTTGGTATGTTCCACATTTTATGGTACTCGCACCAGGGTAGAGATTTGGTATTGATATTTTTACAGACCCTGTTGAATACATCAGATTTCCACATCACTGCTGTTCAGAAAACAGCTCTTACTTTCATCCATTGGCCAATGTTTTCACTAATACTTTAAGATGCTATAATGGAGGATATGTGTCCCTAGTGTGCATTATAAATAAGATTCCTCTCAATTTGAAGAAAGCTTCATATCCTTCAGTGAGGGTCCAAACAGTATTTCCTAATTACCGTATTCTTTTCGCTATGAAGGTAACTTTACCAATAAGGTAACTATTCACCATGAAGTTATGGCTCACTTTGAATCATTGTAACAAAGTACATGTGTGCTATTGTTTTCAAATTAGAAGATGACTTAGAGGTTATATTTTTTATGACAGGGCAATAATGCTTCTCTTACTGCAGGTCAGAAAGGGCTGACACCAGGTTTACATTGATAAGGATTGAGGGAAGTGCATTTCTCTTAAATAAGGCAAACTGATTATTTTGTTTTTTAAGTTTTTAAATTAGTTGCATAATATTTACAAAACTCCAGTGTATCATAGGTTTAGTGCTTGTTTTTAGTACTTTAGATGTGTGGAATTGGATTTGAATGATTGTCAGAGAGAAGATGATATTTGCTGCTTTCTAAGAGCAATCCCTGGACAAATTTTGTTGTTTATCATGCTGACAGGTCATATTTACATGAAATAATGAATATCTTATGCATTTGAAAATTGTCTGCATTAAGAGGAACAAAAACTAACATATCCTTGGGACAATTTCTCCCATTTCTATTTAAATAAATGCAGAAAAAGCAAAGAAATAAACAAATGTTTAGACAGGGTCACAATTAATCGTTTTTTCCTGTGATGAGATAAGAATCACTTTAATTTCCCATAAGGGAAATTCTCTTTCACAGAGCGTTTAACAACACACACATGGTACACATAATATCTTAGGTATCGTTTTATAAACCAACTCAATAAGTCAATAACAGGCATACATGAAGTGACATGGTGAAGAACCCTAGTGAAATGTGGCGCACATCTAGTTAAAATGACTTTGCTGAGGCGAATATTACATATTCTTCATGTTGATTATCATAAATTGTAAAATCCTGTGTTTTTATTTGTACATTTTTTACTCTACTTAATATTTTTGAATTCCATTCCTTGGTATATTTATCATGGTTTAAGGTCAGCACCTCAGCACTATTTTTTCCTGTACACATAGTTTATCGGCAGATCTTTGGTATTTTGACTATTACATTTCCATAGACGTGACTGTAACATGCAAGTCTGTCAGTTTCATTATTTTATTTCTTGATATTCTTACAAACTGTTTACTTCTTCTCTGGTTCAGTAGAGATCCTATGATTAGGTGTTGATCCCTCAATCTCTGTATTTACTTCAAAGCACCAAAATGCAGATGAAATGCCGTTATGTTGAAGATGTACGCCTGCGTGGAAGAGCCTATTAGTAAATTCTAAATCCATTTGATGAGTCGGTGCTTATTTTTTAAAATGTACTTTCAGAAGTAAAATGGCACCAAAATTATTTGAAGGAGACTAAACACAAACATGTTGTGTATTGAGACAGCTGAAAATTCTTAGTTTTACTATTTACAAATAACTGAATTCCGCCAATTTTCCCATGCACAGTGAGATGATTGGATCTTTTCATGTGTGTGCTTCTTTGTTTTTTGATATCTAATTGCTTTTGCCAAAGTACATGTACCATGCAGATAAAATCAGAGGGATAGAAATCTTCAAGTAGGTCAAAGGTCTCTAAAACCGTTGTCCAGTTTTGTTTTCTTCCTTAGTTGGAGTTTGTACAGATTAATTAAGTTAAAATATTTTCTCTCTTTACTGTTTGTCTTGTCCCTTCCAGAAGTATACATGTAGTCAAAGCTGACCTGGTTAAACTCATTGCATGTATTTTCATACAGATTATCCGTGTAGTATGAAATGTTTATGTCACTGTTAATTTATTGTGGAAATTGTACAATTGATTTTGATGTCATTGACCCCTGCAAGTGTCAGCAACCCATTATTATTTCTGCTAAACTCTCTGGCCTACAAAGGATGGAGTTGTTTGAAAGACTGTACGGAAACCATCTTTATGTTTCACTTCCTGCTTCGCTAAAGCAAACCAGCTTTCTGTTTTGCCGTATTTGTTCACATTCTTCATTTGTCAAGTAAAGATTCCTTCTTGTGCCTCTGTTGTGGCACATGGCTAGGTAATACACGTATAAGAGCTATTCCATGGGGCTGGGAAACTTGAAATCCATATTAGTTGTGTGTACTAGTCATTAAATGCATTCTACAATATAAAAAATTGTAAAATGAAGATATGAGTATTGCATAGTGCATGGTGGTCGGGATTCCGCCTTGAAAGCCCAGAGCATAAAATCATAGATTGATACTAACAATTCCGTTTCCCTGAAAACAAAATTATTTTGTGCACCTTTCACTGTTCAGTATGTCAAGGGTGAAATTTACATGGCTTGTCAAAACCCTAGTGCGCAGTAGGAGGTTAACAAAGAATTGCTGTCCATATAGTGAAAAATAATCTCAGATGGGGAAGAAAGGGCGACTAAAAAGGCATTCTTGTAAGAATCTTGGCTTTTGTAAAATATCAAAGCTTATGAGTGTCTGTGTTGTGGAGAAATATCTCCTGAGCTTTTGAGAAACTGTGTGGTGAGATAAATTTTGTAGCTGCTTCTGTTTGCTGTTGTAGCGTTCAGATTTCTCAACTACTCTACTATCCATGTCATGTACTGTATAATAATTTTTCCTTTGATCTGATACATTTTGTGAATTTGATGTATGGGAAAAAAAAGAAATAAATATTTATTGCTGTTGCAACTCATTCAAGACCTCTGTAGTTCATATATATGCATATACAGAAGACTGAAGTTGAAAGAAAAAAATTTAAATATCAGAGATTTTATAAGAAACGCATCCGTATTTCATTCATACTTTCCTGGATAAAAAACGACAAAAAAAAAGAGGAGCAGGTAAAACAGGTGTACAATATTTAATATGGATATATGTGTCAAGTTTCATGGTTTGAGGAATGTAAAGAGGTGTAATCTGAAAGGTAGGATCAAATACATATTCTTTTCAGTCAATTTATTGAGAAGAAGAATAAGTGGATTACAAAAAGTATAATATAGTGGAAAAAGGATTGAATGTTTATGCAGAATTAGCAGCTATTTGATCCATATAGCCTAAACACTCAAGGTGTCTTGCCACTAATTTGTGGCTACGTCCAAAAATATTGCCGAAATTTCACCAAGGAAAAGATTATTGAGGCTTAGACTTAACTGTGGCCCTCACAAATAAATATCCTTTTTGCTATATGGCCCAAATAGTCATTCATCATATTATTTATATATATTTCTATAAATTTCTGTAACAGCACATAACTTTAACATTGCTTGGTTAAAAACAAGTCAGGTCAGGTGACAATAAAACAAAACAAATGCATATCGTTTAAATAAAATACTTGTATAATTCAGTAAATGGTATAAAAATACATCTCAAAATATTTGTGTATAAATTTTGATTGATAAAAGGTATAAAAAATACTTGTTTAACAAAATCTATCATACAGTAAATCATATAAAATGAAGTTCAACCTGCTCAATTCTCTCTGTGAGGGAGATATTGTGCAACATAGTACACTGAAAACTTTATCATTGTTTAAAACTGAAAATATGTAAAAATGATAATGCTGTCATGTTCGACGTTCCAATCAAGATCAGTCAAAAATATATGACAATGCCATACAATGGCAAACGTGTAAAACTGAGATCAACATAAGGTATTGGTGGTTAATCAGTAAATGCCATATAATATATGTTCCTGGTAATACTGATAAGTCTGTTTTTAATATCTGAAGCCAGGAGAACACAAATACTACTTGGTATATATACAGTGTATATGTATAATATAATCCTGTTTGCCTCACTTGTTCCCACTGCAAAACTAGTGGAAAAAAAAAATTGGTGCAGAGGAAGAAATATTCATTTTTGAGAGATTTGACAAAATATTTTATGCAATGACAGGATTAATCACCATCAAATGGACAGTGTCTATAAACAATCACATATAAACAATTGTCTATAAACAATTACATATAAAGCTTGTGAACTGCCTCAACCTCTCGTTTAGAAATTACTTCTGTTGTTGCCTTCGAGAAGTAAAAATACTTATTGGGCTGTTTGTATGCCTAGATCACACTCCTTGTTTTACACCGCATATATACATAAAAGCTGCATAATATGCAGTACTAGTGTCAGAGCTGTCACTATTGCACAAGGGCAATGAAATTTCATCCACAGGGCTTCCTTCACCAAGGATAATTGTGACCCACAGTAATATTTAATTTTGATTCTGTAAATGCATAATATATCAAGTGAAGTGAAACTGGAAGATAAGTCGTTTAGTTCGT
Source organism: Onchidella celtica (assembly GCA_963931925.1). Taxonomy (NCBI): domain Eukaryota; kingdom Metazoa; phylum Mollusca; class Gastropoda; order Systellommatophora; family Onchidiidae; genus Onchidella; species Onchidella celtica. Next base: position 112,410,521 of record OZ007567.1, on the reverse strand, counting down.
TGTTTCACAGTTTTGCATGATACTCTGACATGATTAGACAGAATTTTAATGATTATTTTTTAAATGAAACGTCAAGCCACACAGTCCATGTTGCCACTGATTTGGTGACAACATGATCAGTCCTGCAAATTATCACAGAAATAGTTCAGCAGAAGTTTTATCTTCTCTAGCTCTGCTCGAATGTCCAACTCAGAAACTGAGCCGTGCAGATTTTTAATGGATGACATGTCCCATCCATCTAAATACAAAACATTTTTCCTCAGTTCTACATATTCTTCTTTCAAAATATCAAAAAGCTTCAGTGCAAAACAATCACTGCAAGTCTGTGACTTTTGATGGTGTCCTTTCGTAGTGCTGTGCCCAGCCTCTGGTCCCAAGACAGCAACTTGCACTGTGTCGCATCTGTCTAAGATGAGCTGGGTCACCTCCACCATCTTGCGTACCCTGTACCTGTACTCTGAATGATGCATGGCTGCTGAAGGAATGGTGTGGTCAATTACAACCATCAGATGACCTGAAAAAGAAATAATAAAATATGTGATCAATGTCCAATAGAAATAGCTGATAGCATCGGTTCTTAAATAAGTTTATCATAATAAATTTGAATATGTGAATCAAACAAGCAACACTACTGTAATGCAAATTCGCAGAAATCCACAAGCCTTATTCAGATTAATGAAACAGAATACCAATGTAAAAACAACAACACAGCCAGTCAAATGCATAGAAAATCCCAATTACATGAGTTGAAGTAATTTTATGCCCAGGTGTGAACAATGTCCAATTTGAAGCCCTTTAGTGTGAGAAGCTTCACTGATTCATTGCCTGATATTGTTATAATTAAGAAAAGAACAGCTTATATCATACAGCCAATACAGTCTTACCTGTTTCAGGAATTTTGTCCAAGATGGGTTGCACAACAGTTTTGGGAACCCATTCATCTGTTTGCTCATACATAGGGTGGGCAAAGGGATGGCTCATAATCTGTAATAATTTAGGTGTATCTGACATAAATCTTTGTCATATATTAATGTGAGGCGACCTGAACAATAAGGCAGTTACATGTATCTACAGGGCAAAAAACGGCAACAAACAGATCTTGGGTCAAAACTGAGATCTTGGCATGAATGGCATCTTAAACCATTGTGTGAAAAGCATTTAGGGATTTACATGTCCAAAGCATTTCTTTTAAATCATTTTCTAACCCCTATCAAGTTACGTTTTGCAAATGTGGACTGTTCTGACATGGTGTTTTGTATAAGCCGTTATGCAGATTTATTAGCAATTAATCCCTGCCCTGTCATATACAGTTGTTTTCATCTTTTAACCCTCTTTCTCATGATTCTGTGTGTGTATAATATACAAAGAGCCACCTCTGGGTTAAAAGGAGTGCAAAAATGCATGTAAACATCAACAATTGTACAAGTCACCACCTTGCCACCGTTAGATCTGCACTGCTTCCAATTAATTACATAAAATTTCATTTGATAATAGACTTTGAAACCATGTGAAAGTGTACATAAATGATTCTTCAAGCTGAAGTTAGTCACATGTGTGCATTGATACAAGTTTTACGGGTGTTTTGCTGTCACTAGTCACATAGTGACAGTAGTTTCCATTGCCAAAAGTGAAAACATTGACCTCATCCTTCTCAGTTTTAACTATTGGATGGTTACTGTCTTCAAACGTGCACAACTGCATCCATAATTTAGCTTTTCTAAAACTTTTAACTGTGCAGCGTTCAGAAATGATTGCTACAGTTGAATGTAGTGTTACCTCAAATTTGAAAATGTTCACGATCTGCCCTGTTTTCCCAGGCCATCTCACAAACACTAAAACAAAGTGTAAATACTACCAGTATGCCATCCTTCTAGTCTGCAACATTAATATGACAGTAGAATTAAAAAGGCAGAAATGGTTTTGTCCAGCTGCAGAAATAGTAAGGAGCTATTTTCCAAAATTAATGTTGTTTTCTTGGATGTCCTTCGAACATCTGTCAGATCCATCTCCCATGTTTTCTGATTTATATATCTCTGTTTAAGTTTTGTGAACTCAAACTGCCAGTGTCCAGTAACTAGATAAAACTTGCAAGCAGATGACATCTAAAAGTTTAGTTGGCATTTTCAGAGTTTTGCCGCATTCCGTATTGAATAAAATGTTTTCTACGCCTCACTACAAAGTTACCTTCCACACTGTGGGAGACCTTAGTGAAATTATTTCAAACTGTATCTTTCCTCCATTTACTTTTTACCTTAACCCCAAGTGTTCCTGATTTACACGAAGGATGGATGCTGTCATGCATTGTACAAGCAGTTGACTTCCTAAATTTCTCAAACATTCTGGCTGCTTCAGGTGAGTTTCCAAGTATGAGCACAGTGGTACCATTAAGACAACGGGACAATAACTGTGTTGACAAATTAACAACAGTGCAGCTGTATGGATGCCAACTGTTGTTTTCAGTCCACCCTCTTGGTGAGTGTTCCAGCCATGACTGCAATAGGGGTCGTGAACGAGAGGTACACGGTGGCAGATCGAGATTCCTACCTGCTGAAAGGGAAGTATATGAACTGTACAATGAATCTTTGCTTTGTTTCCTCCTTGAAATGGTTTCACACTTTTTTGCAACAAAATTACATTTCTCTCAACTTTTCAGGCTACATTCTCATCCTCAGCAGAATTGGCTATGTTGTTATTGTTATTCTGAAAATGAGAATACTCATGTTACTCTATTAAATAAAGTTCGACAGCAAATACAGATATGTTTCATATCAGTGTGCCACTTCATAGATTTCACAAAGAGGTCTCACCATTTATTTGATTACACTTTCAGAATTTATAACTGCAGTAGACGATTGCCATGTTTTTGAGAGAGAGAAAGCAGATTTATTAAATTTATCCTTTAATTTCAATAAAGGATTTGTGGGTTGTTGTTTTTTTCATCTATTCATTACCTGTATTTTTTTTTGTGACATTGATTTTCAGCATTCCCGGTATCCAAACAGGAAATCTGAAAAAAAATAATAATAATAATAACTGAAAGCAGTATTTCTAAGTCACTAGTTCATACTGTTTTTTCTTTCTTTCCTCTCACAGGCAAAAGATTAATCAGATTTGGCCACAAGTATGAAATGATGAAAAAGGTACCTGACAAAGTTTCCTTGCAAAACTAAAAGATAGGAACAAATAGCAGATGTATTACATTTAAGCATGGAATATCTGCAGCACTCCAGCATTGCCTATTAAAAAAAGAAAAAAGGCATCCTGCCATGCCTTTTATAAAATAATAAATTAATCATTTGTGCTATATCACTATCTCAGGCTACTTTGAGTAACTAATTCTAAAAGCAAAACTTATTCCCTCCATTACCAAATCCAATCAGTATCCACTTACCCATTCAGTTTTTTAACCACATGTATTGTAACTGTCTAAGGTAGAGATAACTCTGTTAAAATTACATGTATTTCATATTTTCCGGTGAATTTCTTTATGAATTAAGTACTCAGAGTCAGTCAGACAATATCAAATTTTGGTACTCACAAGTGGGATAAGCCAAACTTCTGAAACAGCAGTGAGGGAAATTTCGGGGATGGTAAGACTCTCACACTGGCCCAGTTGTTGCATGACAAGTTGGGGTTGAAGGGGTGACCACAAAACCAGGAAATATTGTTGTTGTCTTGAGTTAGATTACATATGGCAGTATAGTTAGGTAATATTGGTGATGCTCTGCACAGTGTTACCTAGAAAGAAATAATACAATGGCATCAATAAAGACAAACTTTGTTCTAGCAGTTTGCAGCAATCCCTCCCACTCACCACCTTTTAGTTGATTTTTCTTTTTTTTTTTCTGTGCTGCTGTGTTCTTTAGACCAATTTTTGTATTGGACAAAAACTGTTATTTAAATTTCAGAAATAAAACCATTCTGAAATCCCAATATCATTTGCACAATGTTTTAACATATAATTGCATTGCATTGCCAGATCTAGCACAAAATGTCAACTCAACACACACACCTAGAGGAAAATTTGTGGAACTACTTAAATTTAAAAAAAAACAAAACAGTCAATTTGAATCTTGTGACTTTATATTTTCATAAGAATTTAAACAAAGAACTGACACGTTCTTTGTGACAACGGTTCATATTCAACTTTGATTCAATTGTTGTTTAAATATCAAATGCTCTCATTGCAGCATGACACAAGTTTGTCCCTTTACATTTAATTCCTGAGTTCTGCTTGTCTTTACATGGGCAATAATTATAAAATGTATGTGGTCATGAATTATTACTTATTAAGATACAAGTGATACAATACTGTAAATCTTTTACATTAATCTCTCCCTAAAGTTATTATATTGCTGCTAAATATTTATATTTCATGATAAATCAATGAACAACTTTGCATACTTTACCTCCGAATGACTCCCATTTTTAAACAAGCCAGCTGTATATTGTATAGTACCTTGCCTGATCAAAGACAAAACATTTCTTAAATATACTCCAGGATGAACGACTGCAGCTCTGACCTCAATACTACCAGTGAAAAATGCTTCAAAACTTGCAATGTAACTGCCGTTGTTCAAATCTGTGACCGTAGCAAGCAAGGATTTATGGCTTTGTGGTTCACTAATCCACACTCGCACGCCATCACCTCCATTCTGCTGGAGTCTGCCATAGCCATTGTGCAAGTCTATCCTTATCCGTATGACATCTCTTTCCTTAAAATGTCCACTGCTGTTAAGTAGAACCATTGCTGATGCCTGGGCACTGCTCATGAAAAGTGGGTCACCCGCCTTCAATTCCAGATTTAATAAATCCTTTTCCCATGGTGCAAGTTCACCAAGCTGCTCTGTGTCATGATCACATTAGGATCATAAATGCCGTGCTAGGTCACGACGTCAGTGAGTTAATTTTTACGATCTTGTTGATTATAACCAGCGTAATTTGTCCTTGAGCTGTTCTCGTGAACAGTTTGTTTTGAAACACCTTTTTTCTGATAGATGGAGAGAAGGAGGGGCGAGACAGAATAAATGTATAGCTAGGAATGACAGAGCAGTTCTCGACCCCGTGATTTTGATTAACATAGATAAGGGGTGAGTAAAGGTAGTTTATTTAGACGCTTAGTTGGCGTTCGGAAATTCGTGCATAAGAGTAGAAAGCACGGGGTTTGAAGATTTTAGTAGTTAATGTTTCGCATTTTAAATTTTGTCTAGACCGTAAAATTGACCTTGATTTTGGCGCAAGGCCATGACAAGCATAAATTAATATTGCAGGCTGAGCTGAAGCGACTGCACCAATCAAATGTATGAATCTGGACGGAAGGTCGAGACATAGCTTTAGTATTTAAACCCGTGCAGAGCTTAGATAGAGGCCACATGTAGACAATCCATTTACGAGGTGGACGGCGATAGTCCTCAGCCAGATGAGAGACATAAGAGACGCAGTTGAGCAGTCCATCTTGTGAGGAGCGCCATGAGTTAAAGCTCCAGAGCCTAAGCTACTTGGTTTGATATAAACCCACAGCGTTTACATCCAGCGCTCTCACTCCCAGTGAGGGCCGCATGGTGAGAGTCCATACTAATTTGTAATGATGAAAGTGAACCGTTCTACTTACTTTTGAAGACAGTTTCAGAGCTACCGCCAGACAACGCATGGTTGTACAAGCATTCTCCATGGCGTGTCTAGAGGAAATGTCCATATCATAACATGTCTCATTGAATTAATAGAATTTAAACTGTTATATCCGTCGCCACGTGCGCGGATTCTATTTGGCATATAACTCATATGACCTGCAAGTAGTTAGAGTGAATAAGTTAGTCTTTATAGAAAGCTGTAGTTTCATTAGTAGATTCAGTTGCCTTTGAATTGATATTTATATTTATAATTATATTTGATACATTAATTCCTGTAATTAAACTGCCCTACAGTTCTGCTAAAAATCAAAGCAATTGATTTATTTAGTTTTTAGAGTGCAAGTATTTTTTTTGTGTGTTCGTCGATTGTGGGAGCGGACCTCGAAAGGGTGTCAGTCGAATTATCCCCATCTAACCCACATCGCGACACTCTGTACCTCCTTCCATCAATAACGTCTGTGTGTCTATAATTTGTGCTAAGTTATACCATGTCCTAATTTCCATTTGTAATGAAGTCTTCATGTTACTGTTACCTGGAGAGTGCCATAATGCTGCAGTGGGCCTGTGATTAAAAATAAAGTCAATAAACAAAAAACAAACTTTTTCAGCAGAGCTGAGAGTGATCATCTCTTGCTATCACCAAGCAGTTTCAAAGATAACAATTGTTAAGAAGACCTTTTCTTGACTCTGTAAAGTGATAAAGTGATAATACAATTAAAGATGCTCAGGCTTAAAATGTTAAATATTATATATACATGTATGTACAGAGGTTAAAGTTAAAATGTATTTCATATTCAGGAAGGTGAAAATGCTGTCAATACGCTGTCCTACAAAATTGAGCAACAACATGGTTCATATAACATATGTGTGAGAGGATGAACGACTTTCTATTTTTAATGTGCTTTCATGGTAACTCTGGTGCGTGAGTGAGGGACGGCCACTCATAGTAGTTTATGGACACTTGGCCGAGTACCATTAATTGGATTATTTCCCTTGTAATACTAGCGCGGGACCCGTTATTCACATCACGGTGAAAAGCGCGCATTTTGATTGGTCAATTGGAAATTTTGACCACCAGGCTTCCAACTCTTATATCATGGCTTTAAGTTTCTTACAACTCGCTCACTCGTTGTTATCCACCGACAGAAAGACGGGAACCCGAATTCATTTTTGAGAGTAGACAATACCCTATCGGTACAAAATAGGTACTCATGATAACGTTTGTTATCAATGGAGATACGTCGTATTAATGGACGAAAGTATCCCGCACAAAATTGTCGAATGTTGTTAGTCCTGACACTTTGAAAATTTATATTAAAACTACTACCGAGTTTCTGGTATAAGTAGTCAGTTAGAATTTTAGCAGCAAGTTTCCACTTTATAATGGTACCAATTTCGTTGTACTTTGATGCACGTGTCCTATTGAAATAATTAATAAGAGGATCTCGGATTTAAAGTAAACCACGAGTTAGACGCATGTTATCCCCGATAAATCCAACCTGGGTCAAATTTATTCAATTATTGCTGGAGGGGACGTTAGAGTAATTTCTGCAGTTTACCGGGATACCTAATTGACTTTTGTGTGCACCCTTTTAACCGTACTGTAAATTCGATTGTGTTAGGACCCTAACCGGTTATGTTGTTCGGCTGGACTCAATGTCCGAGCCTTTCACTTGTGCAACACGGGCTACGTAATAGCTCTCTCGGACGTCCGCGCGGGCTCATAAATAAGATGCGGTTCGAGTGGTCAACACACTCCATCATAGACGCAGGAGACAAGAGCCGACAGCACGGTGAAGCTAGGCCGGCGGCGGCCTGCCGTGGCGCGCCTCGCCCAAGACATGGCCTAGTCCAGTTGCGCCAGTAGCAGAGAGACTTTGGCTTATGGCTGGTTGGGCTTCTTTTTTTTGGGCTTCTTTTCTGGGTTTCTCTTCTTTTGTTGGCTTTGTTTGGGCCGCGATACCTTTGTTAGGCTTTTTTTGAATAAATAAGATTGCCAGCAGAACCCTGTGTTTGTTAGTCCTGTGTATCCTTAAGGGAGTTACTATTGAACCCACGCAGTAACCACATTAGCCACTCGTAGTTCATCCAACATTTTCTGGTTTCAAGAAGTGGGATACACAGAAGGGTTAGTTTGTAGTGTAGAGAACCCAGCCGTGGAAATGTTTAGTTTGAAGCCCAGCCAGCCAGCCAACCCCTGCCCCACCCCATAGGAACCATGGAGCCATGAAGACCAACGCCCTCCAACATCAACTCAAGATTCAGGACTTGTATCCCAGTCCTGTGTACACCACCCATCCCACTGCAGTCAACAGGGACCCGTTGCGGGTATTTCATCCCGCAATCTACACGTATCCGCAACATCCGCCCCCACAGCCTGCGTCGACCGATGTCTGGTACTTCCCGGCTCACCACCCTTGCCAGCCACCTGCAGCCCGACCGGACCCTCAACCTGGGATGACAACTTCCCAGCGCCTACCTCCTGTGCGAAGGTCCAGCCGCCCACACAGACAACCCCAGAGATTGGACCTCTGACTCTCATTAGTGATTAACATTAGACATTGACTGTGAGTGCAGAAAGAGCAGGGGAGCGCACCCATCAAGACCCCCCCGAGTTTCCATCAGGCCAGATGATGGACCACCGAATCCAAGGGAGCTCCGCCTCAAGATTTTAAGTTAGAGAGTATGCCCGTGTTAGCTTTCTCCACAGCTTAATTACAATTACTTTTATGCCTATGTTGACCTTACCTTTTTCATTGCACTAGTGCCCTTATAGCATATTGTCTTTTTTTGTACTGTTCGATCCTACGTTAACCCTGATAGTGGTCTGGGACCACCGTTTCAGGTCTGGGACCTGTTGTTTTGTCCATATGATGTAACTTGCTACAGCCAGAGCTGAGACTGTTGTGTACATCTTCAGGATGCCAGTAGTAACTTAGCCGGTTCACGCCACCTGTTAGTAGTTATAAAGAGGATGGACCATTGTTGTACTTCGGTTCACTGTGTGTAATTTGCGATTGTTCTACTCTAAGTGATGGTATCATAGCCCCTTAGAGTTTGATTATACCTTCAGTGGTCTTTTGTAAACCTTTGAATTGATGTATGTGTCACGTAAGGGACTACGTGACTTAGCAGGGGAGAATGTGAGAGGATGAACGACTTTCTATTTTTAATGTGCTTTCATGGTAACTCTGGTGCGTGAGTGAGGGACGGCCACTCATAGTAGTTTATGGACACTTGGCCGAGTACCATTAATTGGATTATTTCCCTTGTAATACTAGCGCGGGACCCGTTATTCACATCACGGTGAAAAGCGCGCATTTTGATTGGTCAATTGGAAATTTTGACCACCAGGCTTCCAACTCTTATATCATGGCTTTAAGTTTCTTACAACTCGCTCACTCGTTGTTATCCACCGACAGAAAGACGGGAACCCGAATTCATTTTTGAGAGTAGACAATACCCTATCGGTACAAAATAGGTACTCATGATAACGTTTGTTATCAATGGAGATACGTCGTATTAATGGACGAAAGTATCCCGCACAAAATTGTCGAATGTTGTTAGTCCTGACACTTTGAAAATTTATATTAAAACTACTACCGAGTTTCTGGTATAAGTAGTCAGTTAGAATTTTAGCAGCAAGTTTCCACTTTATAATGGTACCAATTTCGTTGTACTTTGATGCACGTGTCCTATTGAAATAATTAATAAGAGGATCTCGGATTTAAAGTAAACCACGAGTTAGACGCATGTTATCCCCGATAAATCCAACCTGGGTCAAATTTATTCAATTATTGCTGGAGGGGACGTTAGAGTAATTTCTGCAGTTTACCGGGATACCTAATTGACTTTTGTGTGCACCCTTTTAACCGTACTGTAAATTCGATTGTGTTAGGACCCTAACCGGTTATGTTGTTCGGCTGGACTCAATGTCCGAGCCTTTCACTTGTGCAACACGGGCTACGTAATAGCTCTCTCGGACGTCCGCGCGGGCTCATAAATAAGATGCGGTTCGAGTGGTCAACACACTCCATCATAGACGCAGGAGACAAGAGCCGACAGCACGGTGAACCTAGGCCGGCGGCGGCCTGCCGTGGCGCGCCTCGCCCAAGACATGGCCTAGTCCAGTTGCGCCAGTAGCAGAGACTTTGGGTAAGTTGGAGACTATTATATTAGAAGTGACTTTAATTTGCGCACCCCCCCCCCCTTTTCTTGGATGCCGCGTAGAGAATGCTGATCTACAGAGACCATTATGAGTCCGGCTCAACGGTAATTGCCATTGTCATTATTCGTGTAAGATGCGCTTTGCAGTACAGTGTCTTGATATTGTGACTTTATTGTCAAAGTTAACGTTTGCTCTGCTAGATGATAATGATGGCTCGCTAACCAAGCTATCACGATTTGCTCGTGTGCCTATATATAGTGTATGTGTAGCATTGCCTTGTTGTGGTGGGCAGTGAGGATTTCCTGACATGTTAATGTGGATGGCTTATGTTACAGCGAGCGGCACTATACGCTTGATTGTATTACGGGTATTTGTGTACCTTGCCAGTACCACTATGCTATAGAGAGCAGTGTGATTGTGATTGCGTGTTTAGTGTTTAAGATGTGTAATTAATTACATGTATTGGAGATGTATAATATTAGTTGGGCCTCACATGGGTGAGCCCCAGGACTGTTCTATGTGCGGCGGTGGATGAACAATGTTTCAGTGAGTCTACACATGTTGCAATGAGTCTCGCCGACATATATATATATATATCATGTGCATGTATTATAGTTATCCAGATGTATTATGCTTCTATGAGTTTCGTAAGTGTGTGAAGGACAGTCTCATTTTAAGGAATGTACACATTACTTTATGTATCTAGTGGTGTGTCATGCACATGTTAGCCTGGCGGCATAGCTCCGCGGCTAAGGTCAAAGGGCATGACCCTTCAGTATCGATTGGGAAGGGAAGTAACCAATACAATAGCCCTGGGGCGGGTTAGTACTAATAATGGGAGTGGGCCTATGAGGATGGCCTGCATTGGGATGCAGCGTCTGTGTTATGGACGGTCAGTGGGCCATGTTGGCCACTGCGTTATTAAATGGAATGGCCACTCTGGATGTGTTGTACACCGGCTCAGCGGAGCGAAACTATTGTGTTCTTGCCCCTTCATTTGTTATGTCCTTCATACTTTGATTAGTACATTAATTAGTCTATGTTGCCAGTGTACTAGGAAACTCCTCGTGTGTATGATATAGCCACTTGTAGTTGTTATTCATTAACCTTAGCGCTATTTTATTCCATGCATACATATCCAGTTGGTTATTGCTTAAATTCTATATTACATGTATGTTGTTGTTGTTTGATTTAATACTTAATCCTATTACTATGTATGTCCACCATTGATTGCCTGATTAATGTTGTCATTATATCCTAATCATATTTTCGTCTTTTTCTCTTGTTCCAGCTTATGGCTGGTTGGGTTTCTTTTTTTGGGCTTCTTCTTTTCTGGGTTTCTTTTTCTTTTTCTTGGTAGGGTTTTTCCTATGCCTTTTTGGTAGTGATACCTTTGTTAGGCTTTTTGAATAAATAAGATTGCCAGCAGAACCCTGTGTTTGTTAATCCTGTGTATCCTTAAGGGAGTTACTATTGAACCCACGCAGTGTTGGATGAACTACGAGTGGCTAATGTGGTTACTGCGTGGGTTCAATAGTAACTCCCTTAAGGATACACAGGATTAACAAACACAGGGTTCTGCTGGCAATCTTATTTATTCAAAAAGCCTAACAACGGTATCACTACCAAACAAAAAAAGGAAAAGAAAAAGAAGCCCAACAAAAGAAGCCCAACCAGCCATAAGCTGGAACAAGAGAAAAAGACGAAAATATGATTAGGATATAATGACAACATTAATCAGGCAATCAATGGTGGACATACATAGTAATAGTATTAAGTATTAAATCAAACAACCACAATATAATATAGAATTTAAGCAATAACCAACTGGATATGTATGCATGGGATAAAATAGCGCTAAGGTTAATGAATAACAACTACAAGTGGCTATATCATATACACAAGGAGTTTCCTAGTACACTGGCAACATAAACTAATTAATGTACTAATCAAAGTATGAAGGACATAACAAATGAAGGGGCAAGAACACAATAGTTTCGCTCCGCTGAGCCGGTGTACAACACATCCAGAGTGGCCATTCCATTTAATAACGCAGTGGCCAACATGGCCCACTGACCGTCCATAACACAGACGCTGCATCCCAATGCAGGCCATCCTCATAGGCCCACTCCCATTATTAGTACTAACCCGCCCCAGGGCTATTGTATTGGTTACTTCCCTTCCCAATCGATACTGAAGGGTCATGCCCTTTGACCTTAGCCGCGGAGCTATGCCGCCAGGCTAACATGTGTATGACACACCACTAGATACATAAAGTAATGTGTACATTCCTTAAAATGAAACTGTCCTTCACACACTTACGAAACTCATATAGAAGCATAATACATCTGGATAACTATAATGTATGCACATGATATATATATATATGTCGGCGAGACTCATTGCAACATGTGTAGACTCACTGAAACATTGTTCATCCACCGCCGCACATAGAACAATCCTGGGGCTCACCCATGTGAGGCCCAACTAATATTATACATCTCCAATAGGCCTACATGTAATTAATTACACATCTTAAACATTAAGCACACAATCACACTGCTCTCTATAGCATAGTGGTACTGGCAAGGTACACAAATTTAGTGCCGCTCGCTATAACATAAGTCATCCACATCAACATGTCAGGAAATCCTCACTGCCCACCACAACAAGGCAATGCTACACACACACTATATATATGCACACAAGCAAATCGTGATAGCTTGGTTAGCGAGCCATCATTATCATCTAGCACCGCAAACGTTAACTTTGACAATAAAGTCACAATATCAAGACACTGCGCTGCATCGCGCATCTTACACGTCTTATGACAATGGCAATTACCGTTGAGCCGGGCTCATAATGGTCTCTGTAGATCAGCATTCTCTACGTGGCATCCAAGAAAAGGGGGGGGGGGTGCGCAAATTAAAGTCACTTCTAATATAATAGTCTCCAACTTACCCAAAGTTTCTCCGGGTCCTGTGCTACCGCTACATGCCTTATGGGGCGGGGTGGCGATGGCAAGCGTCGGCTCTGTCTCTGCGTCTATGATGGAGTGTCTTGACCACTCGAACCGCATCTTATTTATGAGCCCGCGCGGACGTCCGAGAGAGCTATTACGTAGCCCGTGTTGCACAAGGGAAAGGCTCGGACATGGAGTCCAGCCCGACAACATAACCGGTTAGGGTCCTAACACAATCGAATTTACAGTACGGTTAAAAGGGTGCACACAAAAGTCAATTAGGTATCCCAGTAAACTGCAGAAATTACTCTAACGACCCCTCCAGCAATAATTGAATAAATTTGACCCAGGTTGGATTTATCGGGGATAACATGCGTCTAACTCATAGTTTGCTTTAAATCCGAGACCCTCTTATTAATTATTTCAATAGGATATGTGCATCAAAGTACGACAAAATTGGTACCATTATAAATTGGAAACTTGCTGCTAAAATTCTAACTGACTACTTATACCAGAAACTCGGTAGTAGTTTTAATATAAATTTTCAAAGTGTCAGGACTAACAACATTCGACAATTTTGTGCGGGATACTTTCGTCCATTAATACGACGTATCTCCATTGATAACAAACGTTATCATGAGTACCTATTTTGTACCGATAGGGTATTGTCTACTCTCAAAAATGAATTCGGGTTCCCGTCTTTCTGTCGGTGGATAACAACGAGTGAGCGAGTTGTAAGAAACTTAAAGCCATGATATAAGAGTTGGAAGCCCGGTGGTCAAAATTTCCAATTGACCAATCAAAATGCGCGCTTTTCACCGTGATGTGAATAACGGGTCCCGCGCTAGTATTACAAGGGAAATAATCCAATTAATGGTGCTCGGCCAAGTGTCCATAAACTACTATGAGTGGCCGTCCCTCACTCACGCACTAGAGCTACCATGAAAGCACATTAAAAATAAAAAGTCGTTCATCCTCTCACATTCTCCCCTGCTAAGTCACGTAGTCCCTTACGTGACACATACATCAATTCAAAGGTTTACAAAAGACCACTGAAGGTACAATCAAACTCTAAGGGGCTATGATACCATCACTTAGAGTAGAACAATTGCAAATTACACACAGTGAACCGAAGTACAACAATGGTCCATCCTCTTTATAACCACTAACAGGTGGCGTGAACCGGCTAAGTTACTACTGGCATCCTGAAGATGTACACAACAGTCTCAGCTCTGGCTGTAGTAAGTTACATCATATGGACAAAACAACAGGTCCCAGACCTGCAACGGTGGTCCCAGACCACTATCAGGGTTAACGTAGGATCGAACAGTACAAAAAAATACAATATGCTATAAGGGCACCAGGGCAATGAAAAAGGTAAGGTCAACATAGGCATAAAAGTAATTGTAATTAAGCTGTGGAGAAAGCTAACATGGGCATACTCTCTAACTTAAAATCTTGAGGCGAGCTCACTTGAATTCGGTGGTCTATCATATGGCCTGATGGAAACTCGGGGGGTCTTGATGGGTGCGCTCCCCTGCTCTTTCTGCACTCACAGTCAATGTCTAATGTTAATCACTAATAAGAGTCAGAGGTCCAATCTCTGGGGTTGTCTGTGTGGGCGGCTGGACCGTCGCACAGGAGGTAGGCGCTGGGAAGTTGTCATCCCAGGTTGAGGGTCCGGTCGGGCTGCAGGTGGCTGGCAAGGGTGGTGAGCCGGGAAGTACCAGACATCGGTCGACGCAGGCAGTGGAGGCGGGTGCTGTGGACGTGTGTTGACCACTGGGGGGTGAAATAACCGCAAGAGGTCTCCGTTGACCGCAGAGGCATCTCCATCTGGGTTTCTGATGGTAAAGTAACCACCATGAGGCGGGGGAACAGACAGGACGGTGTGTACAGGACCGGGGTACGGGTCCTGGATCTTGTGTCGACCAGGATAGTGGTGCTTGACAAGGACATGGTCGCCCGGCTGAAGATGGGCGGCGTTGTGGGGGGTCGTCCTTCGTGCGTCCTGCAGAAGGTGCGTGGACTCCACCTTCCTCGCTACCTTCGCCCTCAGTTCGTTGAGCCGTTGTATATGCCGCTGGACGTAGTCGCCTACCGAAGTGGAGGCTGGTGTCTCGTCACCCAGATAGACATCCAATGGCAGACGTGGTTTCCTGCCAAACAAGAGCTCGTAAGGGGACACTCCAGTGGAAGAATGGGGGGTGGCATTGTAACAGAAAGTTAATTCCGGCAGGTATTCTCGCCATCTTAACTTCTGTTCTGGGAGTAAGGTGGACAGCAGACTGAACATAGTGCGGTTGAACCGTTCGCACTGGCCGTTGCCTTGTGGATGATAAGCGGTGGTGCGGGACTTGGTGATGCCATAGTGGCTGCAGAGCTGGCGTACCACTTCAGCCTCGAACTGCCGTCCCTGGTCGGAATGTAGCCTCTCTGGAACCCCATAGTGGACAATCCACGAGTGAATGAGGTGGCGAACAACTGTCGCTGCTGTCTGGTCCTTGGTTGGCACTGCTACTGTCCACTTGGTGAAAACATCTGTCATGACCAGTATGTTTTCGTAGCCATCAGTAGTGGGCTCAATTTTTGCGAAGTCCATGGCCACAATTTGCAAGGGGTGAGTGGCCACAAGATGACCAGTGGGTTTGGCAACACGGACAGGGGGATGCTTAGATCGCTGGCACCGCTCGCACTGTTGGCAATACTGTTGAACCATACTGGTTTGGTCTGGCCAATAGGTCCGTTGTCGTATATGGGCGAGTGTTCGCTCGGGGCCTTGATGTCCGGTGCCGTCGTGTGCAAACCTAATAGCAGTTTCACGATATTTGGATGGTAAGACTACCTGTTTTACTTCTCCATGGACTGGGTCGAGAATCTTCCGCACTAGTATGCTGTCGTGGATGGAAAGCTTGTGCCACTGTTTCAGTATGGCGAGGGTGTCACTAGTTAGGTCTTTGCGCTCTATGGCTGTGGGTTTTTGTTGCGCCCTTACTGCTCGGTAGACAACTTGGATGGCTGGATCATCTTCTTGGGCAGCTGCTAGGTCTTCGTTATTGAGGGAGGGAATAAGGGCTTTGGCAGGAGACAGGTGCAGATGGTTCACAAACACTTCTCCAACCGTGGTGGCAACTTCCAATGGGAGGTGTGTGGTAGACTGCAGGCAGGCGGAAGCAATAGTTACCAATTCATCAGCGTCCTCGTCGGGTGGTGCCGGAAGGGGGTGTCGGGACAGAGCATCAGCATTCGCATTTTCCTTCCCCGAGCGGTACTTGATATCAAAGTTGAACATTGCGAGCTCAGCTATCCAGCGTTGTTCCACTGCACTGCGTTTGGAAGACAGAATGTGACTTAGGGGGTTGTTATCGGTGTATACGGTGAAGCAGTTGTCCAGCAAATATCCCCGGTATTTCTCGGTTATGGCCCACTTCATTGCTAGTAGTTCCAGCTTGTATGAACTGTATCCACGCATCTTCCTCTCGTTGGGCCTCAATCCTCTGCTTGCGTAAGAGATTACACGTCGTCGTCCGTCCTTCTCCTGGCTGAGGACAGCACCTAGACCTTCATGGCTAGCATCTACTTCCAAGACGAAAGGCTTGTCGAAATCAGGGTAGGCCAACACTACTGCGTCGCTGTAGAGGGCATCTCGCAGTTCCAGGAAGGCTTGTCGGCATTCAGTCGTCCATAGCTCACCCAGTTTTTGGTGCTTCTTGTAGCTGCCTTGGTTCTGCTGGTTTGCCTTGCTGATGACTTCATGGAGGGGGCGGGCCATTCTGGCGAAATGCTTTATGAAACGACGGTAATAGCCCACCATCCCCAGAAAAGTCCTTAGGTCTCTCATGGTCTTCGGCATAGGATATTCCGTTATGGCGCGGACCTTGTCTTCATCAGTAGAGATCCCCTCATTCGAGATAGTGTGTCCTAGGAAGGGTACTGAAGAGCGGGCAAATGAGCACTTGTTGGGATTTAACCTGACGCCAATGGTGCGAAGTCGAGTGAAGACAGACTCCAGTCTCTCCAGATGTTCGGTAAGGGTTGGCGAAAAGACTAACAGGTCGTCCAGGTAGACCAGCAGTATCTTGAATATGAAGTCACTCATTGTGGACTGCATCAATCGCTGGAAGGTGGCCGGGGCGTTGCACAGACCAAAGGGCATCCTATTGTATTCGTACAGGCCAAAGGGGCAGATGAAAGCAGTCTTCTCTCGAGATTCTTCCGACATAGCAACTTGATGGTAACCACTGGCGAGGTCTAGGGTTGAGAAGAATTTTGAGCCACCTAGTATGTCTAAACACTCGTCAATCCTGGGAAGTGGGAATGCGTCCTTCCTGGTTATGTTGTTCAGCTGGCGGTAGTCGACACAGAGTCTCAGCTCGCCTGACTTCTTGCGGCAAACAACAATGGGTGAGGCATAGGGGCTACTACTTGGTTGGATCACGCCACGACGCAAGAGGTCCTCAATATGTTCTTGCACTTCCTTCAACTGAGATGGCGGGATCCTTCGGTATGGTTGGGAGACTGGCGTGTCATCCGTCACTACTATATTATGTTGCACTCTATCCGTATATCCCAGTTCAGCGTCCGTCCAGGCAAAGACATCTTGGTGTGTGACCAGTAAGTCCCT
The DNA here is from genome assembly GCA_963931925.1 of Onchidella celtica. Classification (NCBI taxonomy): domain Eukaryota; kingdom Metazoa; phylum Mollusca; class Gastropoda; order Systellommatophora; family Onchidiidae; genus Onchidella; species Onchidella celtica. The sequence goes on along the minus strand of OZ007567.1, from coordinate 112,393,137 downwards.
TAGCGTGGTTTGCTCGTGGTTGTTCAGGGTTGGGATTGAAACCATCTCGGTAAGCTTTTGTAGAGCCTCAGGTGTGGGGCCTTGTCTTGGTGGGTGATTAACGGGGGACCTCGGCGACTCGCAGTTGACGTGGTTGACATGTACAGCAGGACTGGCAGGGTATATCTTTCCCAGAGGGGCACGGGCTGGCAAAACAACATCTTCATCCGTCTCATTCATGACTAGAACCTTCAGCTTCCCATCTATTGGAGTCACATAGGTTGTCAGAACAGCCAAGCCTCGGCGTGGACCATCTACTATCGCTTCTAAAATTACCGTCTCTTGGTTTCGGGTATTGCCTCCTGTTGCTACTACTGTCTTGACGGTGCGAGCTGGTATCACCGTGGCTTGCTTGGGGGCTCTAGCGTAGGGGTGCTGCTGTTGTGAGGAGTTTGGTGAGGGCAAGGTTACATCCAGATGGTTTAGGACGTTCATCCCTATCAGGCACGAATTCAGGGCAGGACCGTCCCCGCTCAGGACGAAGACTATTCGATCTTGGGCTGTCTGTCCATCCACTGTCACATCAGCAACCATGTACCCCTCATATGGAATGCTGAGTCCATTCGCCGCGGTCAGTTGGTAGTGTTGAGTGGGCCTCTGCAATTTTCCCTTGAAGTGCCGCTGGTAGATCGCCGAGGTGACAGTCGTGACTTGTGATCCGGTATCGATGGTCCCAGTGACTGGTATTCCATTCAACTGTACCGTCCTGACAGGGAGCTCCCCAACCGCTCGTCGTGTGAATGAGTCCTCACTTGACCCATCTGTAGCCGGACTCTGGTCTACAGGGGTCGCCCTTCCCCCTGTGGCTTGCGTGGATAGCGGCGGCAGTCCTTTGCGAAGTGTCCCTGTCGTCCACACTGGAAACAGGCTCCTGGTCCCCTCTCAGATCGTTGCCCCCTCGTCCTCCTTCTCCGGTGGCTGAGTGGCTCCTCCTCAGCCAACCGAGACAGGAGAGCTTCCATTTTCTCCAGCCTGCCGTTGAGATCAGCGATGGCCCGGTCGCTGGTGTTAGCAGTGGCGGCGGCGGAGTGTTGGGGTGGCCTGTTGTCAGCCCTGGTCGCAATGGCTTGGACGTGGCTGTCGGGGTGTCCCCTGTCGTCATACCAGCGGATGGCAGTGTTCCGGATGTCCAGGAAGGTGGCATCTGGATGCTGGAACCTGTATTCACGGAGCTGGGCCGTGAGCGATTCGCTTGAGAGGGCCCCCATGAAGATGTCCCTCAGGATGCTCTCTTCATATATGGGCTCCCTCAGGGCAGACTGGCGCTTGGTAAGGGCGTCGAACATATCCCTCAGCCGATGGGAGAAACCCCTCACCGTCTCCCCTGGTCGTTGGCGGCACTGGCTCAGGGCTATGAACAGGTCGCTGGGTGACCGGTGTTCTCCGAAAGCCTCCAGTATACACTGGAGAGCTCTCTCAGGATCTCGCTGCACCTCCCGGGGGTGGCACTTGAGTTCCGCCCTCACCTCGGGGCCGACGCTGTTTAGAAGGATGGTGAGGCGGCGGTCCTCGGAGAGTTCTGGCCTGCTGGACCAACAGGCCCGGAGCTGTCCCTCAAACCTCTCTGCACCTCCTCTCCCCATGTCGCCGTAGAATGTGTCGATCCTCGGCTGCTCTGCTGCCATTATAACGTAGGGCTGTGTTGGCATCGGCGGTGGTGCGGGGGGTTGTTCCTCATCTGAACTTCGGCTTCCTGTTGTTCGTGGCATGGTTGGGCTTTCTAGACTTACAAACTAACCCTTCTGTGTATCCCACTTCTTGACACCAGAAAATGTTGGATGAACTACGAGTGGCTAATGTGGTTACTGCGTGGGTTCAATAGTAACTCCCTTAAGGATACACAGGATTAACAAACACAGGGTTCTGCTGGCAATCTTATTTATTCAAAAAGCCTAACAACGGTATCACTACCAAACAAAAAAAGGAAAAGAAAAAGAAGCCCAACAAAAGAAGCCCAACCAGCCATAAGCTGGAACAAGAGAAAAAGACGAAAATATGATTAGGATATAATGACAACATTAATCAGGCAATCAATGGTGGACATACATAGTAATAGTATTAAGTATTAAATCAAACAACCACAATATAATATAGAATTTAAGCAATAACCAACTGGATATGTATGCATGGGATAAAATAGCGCTAAGGTTAATGAATAACAACTACAAGTGGCTATATCATATACACAAGGAGTTTCCTAGTACACTGGCAACATAAACTAATTAATGTACTAATCAAAGTATGAAGGACATAACAAATGAAGGGGCAAGAACACAATAGTTTCGCTCCGCTGAGCCGGTGTACAACACATCCAGAGTGGCCATTCCATTTAATAACGCAGTGGCCAACATGGCCCACTGACCGTCCATAACACAGACGCTGCATCCCAATGCAGGCCATCCTCATAGGCCCACTCCCATTATTAGTACTAACCCGCCCCAGGGCTATTGTATTGGTTACTTCCCTTCCCAATCGATACTGAAGGGTCATGCCCTTTGACCTTAGCCGCGGAGCTATGCCGCCAGGCTAACATGTGTATGACACACCACTAGATACATAAAGTAATGTGTACATTCCTTAAAATGAAACTGTCCTTCACACACTTACGAAACTCATATAGAAGCATAATACATCTGGATAACTATAATGTATGCACATGATATATATATATATGTCGGCGAGACTCATTGCAACATGTGTAGACTCACTGAAACATTGTTCATCCACCGCCGCACATAGAACAATCCTGGGGCTCACCCATGTGAGGCCCAACTAATATTATACATCTCCAATAGGCCTACATGTAATTAATTACACATCTTAAACATTAAGCACACAATCACACTGCTCTCTATAGCATAGTGGTACTGGCAAGGTACACAAATTTAGTGCCGCTCGCTATAACATAAGTCATCCACATCAACATGTCAGGAAATCCTCACTGCCCACCACAACAAGGCAATGCTACACACACACTATATATATGCACACAAGCAAATCGTGATAGCTTGGTTAGCGAGCCATCATTATCATCTAGCACCGCAAACGTTAACTTTGACAATAAAGTCACAATATCAAGACACTGCGCTGCATCGCGCATCTTACACGTCTTATGACAATGGCAATTACCGTTGAGCCGGGCTCATAATGGTCTCTGTAGATCAGCATTCTCTACGTGGCATCCAAGAAAAGGGGGGGGGGTGCGCAAATTAAAGTCACTTCTAATATAATAGTCTCCAACTTACCCAAAGTTTCTCCGGGTCCTGTGCTACCGCTACATGCCTTATGGGGCGGGGTGGCGATGGCAAGCGTCGGCTCTGTCTCTGCGTCTATGATGGAGTGTCTTGACCACTCGAACCGCATCTTATTTATGAGCCCGCGCGGACGTCCGAGAGAGCTATTACGTAGCCCGTGTTGCACAAGGGAAAGGCTCGGACATGGAGTCCAGCCCGACAACATAACCGGTTAGGGTCCTAACACAATCGAATTTACAGTACGGTTAAAAGGGTGCACACAAAAGTCAATTAGGTATCCCAGTAAACTGCAGAAATTACTCTAACGACCCCTCCAGCAATAATTGAATAAATTTGACCCAGGTTGGATTTATCGGGGATAACATGCGTCTAACTCATAGTTTGCTTTAAATCCGAGACCCTCTTATTAATTATTTCAATAGGATATGTGCATCAAAGTACGACAAAATTGGTACCATTATAAATTGGAAACTTGCTGCTAAAATTCTAACTGACTACTTATACCAGAAACTCGGTAGTAGTTTTAATATAAATTTTCAAAGTGTCAGGACTAACAACATTCGACAATTTTGTGCGGGATACTTTCGTCCATTAATACGACGTATCTCCATTGATAACAAACGTTATCATGAGTACCTATTTTGTACCGATAGGGTATTGTCTACTCTCAAAAATGAATTCGGGTTCCCGTCTTTCTGTCGGTGGATAACAACGAGTGAGCGAGTTGTAAGAAACTTAAAGCCATGATATAAGAGTTGGAAGCCCGGTGGTCAAAATTTCCAATTGACCAATCAAAATGCGCGCTTTTCACCGTGATGTGAATAACGGGTCCCGCGCTAGTATTACAAGGGAAATAATCCAATTAATGGTGCTCGGCCAAGTGTCCATAAACTACTATGAGTGGCCGTCCCTCACTCACGCACTAGAGCTACCATGAAAGCACATTAAAAATAAAAAGTCGTTCATCCTCTCACAGCAGTAACCACATTAGCCACTCCTAGTTCATCCAACATATGACACACGTATTTTGACTGCGTAGACCGTGCTTTTTGTCATTACTGAACACGAGAAATAAATTACATTCATTCTTGTCAATTGCAGGCCTTATTCAATATATAATATAGTCAAGAAAAAAGTGTCAGCGATCTGTGGTTGCTTAACCAGTTGAAAAAGATTTAAGAAGAAAAGAAGTCCTTTCAGGAGGAGTAGCTTAAGCTTATAATTTATTCTTTTTTTTTTTATGCGAAGTTGGTTTATTTGTCATAACATGTCTGTGTCCTAAAATTGAAACAGTGCCCCAGCTTTTTTAGCAGTGTGAACAATCCTCACTGTCCAGATATAGAGTCTCAGAGAATCACAAAACTCTATGATAAGGATTTTCAAAGAAGCAGAACAAATTTATTACATGCTGGTACTTTTTCACCACCTGCTTTTGTCTCAATGCATTTTACATGTCAAGCTGATTACTGGGAAAGTTTTTTGGTTTCTGAAGCCAATCAAAAGTGAATGCAAAAATCGGTTTAATTAGCTCCAGCGGCAAGGACAGGAGATGATGTTTAGTGAATCAACCAAGCCAGTATTATTTCTCCATTTCTTTTTTGCTACTGTTGGATGAACTACGAGTGGGGGATGTGGTTACTGCGTGGGTTCAATAGTAACTCCCTTAAGGATACACAGGATTAACAAACACAGGGTTCTGCTGGCAATCTTATTTATTCAAAAAGCCTAACAAAGGTATCACTACCAAAAAGGCATAGGAAAAACTCTACCGAGAAAAAGAAAAGAAGCCAAGAAAAAGAAGCCCAACAAAAGAAGCCCAACCAGCCATAAGCCAAAGTCTCTCTGCTACTGGCGCAACTGGACTAGGCCATGTTTTGGGCGGGGCGCGCCACGGCAGGCCGCCGCCGGTCTAGGTTCACTGTGCTGTCGGCTCTTGTCTCTGCGTCTTTGATGGAGTGTGTTGACCACTCGAACTCGCATCTTATTTATGAGCCCGCGCGGACGTCCGGGAGAGCTATTACGTAGCCCGTGTTGCACAAGTGAAAGGCTCGGACATTGAGTCCAGCCGAACAACATAACCGGTTAGGGTCCTAACACAATCGAATTTACAGTACGGTTAAAAGGGTGCACACAAAAGTCAATTAGGTATCCCAGTAAACTGCAGAAATTACTCTAACGTCCCCTCCAGCAATAATTGAATAAATTTGACCCAGGTTGGATTTATCGGGGATAACATGCGTCTAACTCGTGGTTTACTTTAAATCCGAGATCCTCTTATTAATTATTTCAATAGGACCTGTGCATCAAAGCACAACGAAATTAGTACCATTATAAAGTAGAAACTTGCTGCTACAATTCTAACTGACTACTTATACCAGAAACCCGGTAATAGTTTTAATATAAATTTTCAAAGTGTCAGGACTAACAACATTCGACAATTTTGTGCGGGATACTTTCGTCCATTAATACGACGCATCTCCATTGATAACAAACGTTATCATGAGTACCTATTTTGTACCGATAGGGTATTGTCTACTCTCAAAAATGAATTCGGGCTCCCGTCTTTCTGTCGGTGGATAACAACGAAGGAGCGAGTTGTAAGAAACTTAAAGCCATGATATAAGAGTTGGAAGCCCGGTGGTCAACATTTCCAACTGACCAATCAAAATGCGCGCTTTTCACCGTGATGTGAATAACGGGTCCCGCGCTAGTATTACAAGGGAAATAATCCAATTAATGGTACTCGGCCAAGTGTCCATAAACTACTATGAGTGGCCGTCCCTCACTCACGCACCAGAGTTACCATGAAAGCACATTAAAAATAGAAAGTCGTTCATCCTCTCACACTACCATGGTGAAACGAACTATGAAAAGACTACAGCATGTGATTTTATTCAGGCCTATTCATGTTGTCCCCCGCATGAGGTCAAAATTATGAATAGGCCTACTGTAAGTTTCATGGTGACAAAATAAAAGCTTGATGTGTGGTTATATCATGGACACTTTCTGAAAATGTTTGAACTGGTGACCTTATAAAGTCGTGACAAAAATTGAACATGAGAGAGGGAAAAAGCTCAAAGGGAGGTATAGGAGTGCTTTTCTTCTGTCAATTTTAAGTTTGCAGAGTCCAAATCTTTTGCCCCTAGCTTGCAGCTGAAGGCCTCTTAAAGCTGGTGGAAATGTAGCCTATTGCAATCGCATTACGGATTTCCACCAACTACTCTTGCATGATCATTACTATTATCATCATTATTATTTTATATAGCGCATATCCATTTTTAAAATGCTCTATGTGCTTTACAGAAGAAACCTGTCAACCACAGAGCAGAATGGAGTGCCGGCGAAGCGCTCAACACACTACACTGCTTCTTTCTCTCTCCCTGTCTTGCTCACTCTCTCTCTCTCTATCTCAGAGCAAATTGTGACGCAGTACACAACTCACAACAGTTCACAACTCACAATACAAATAATACAAATAATATTTGAATATTTATTGATAACAATATATATTTAATAATGAATAATAAATTTTGTTGGGGAGGAGTACCTTACTCGAGCGCCACTTTTTGATAAAAAACCCTATATATTTTTTCGGTACTTATTAATTTTGTTAGTTTATCCAATTTCGGTTGTTCCCACCCCAACCTACCAAGGCTATATTAGTCCATTGTCAGATTGATATGTAACGACGTGAGGGTCTAGTCAGTTTGTATCATCGAGGCCGTAGGCCGATGTTCGTCTGGGCAGTAGTCAGATTGACATATCAGGGTGAGCCGCCGGGGTAGCTATGTATTGTTTTCATTATTGTTGACATTATCTTTGTATAAACCCGATCAAAAAGTCCCCTCTTTTAGTTAGTTTCTGGTCTTTGGCGCTCGAGTACGGAAGTCCTTCCTTTTGTTGTTGCTGGTGGGGGGATGATATGGATAAATTTTAATCTATTACTTTCAATTTTGCCCGGGCAGCGGCCTGTTCGGCCTGCTCTTTACGATTTCCAACTGCCAAGGTGTCTTTAACGTGTTAACTACTTAAAACTGAAAAAGTGAAACATCCATTTACAATATAAATTATAATATTTGCTTACAGTTTGTACCAGCCTGGCTTTATAATCAAACCTATTCATTAGGCCTAGATCTATATTATTATTTCAAAATGCTGGATAACAATTACATGTATAAAAAAAAATGTTTCCCCCAATTTTTTAGTGGTCAATGTGGGCAAACTCTTAAGCTGTGCGAATGTTTATCCCGTGACAACTGTAAATTCTTATGCTTGATTTACTTTCAATCACTACGCAATCCTTTTCCCATGAGTCTTTCATACTTATGCTTAGACTACGTCCTACTCTACCTCCAGCTCAATAGGCCTCTGGGTTAAATAATTTATTTTCTTTGGTGTCTTTCTCAAGGACCTAGTCCATATAAAGTTCCTATTTACTTTGATTGAAGCCACTCATCAGTTTTTACCATGTAAGACTTGATTTATAAAACTATTCCTGCAACCTGCTAGCGGTTTATCCCCACTTTTAGAACTCACATTTCATTGCAAATTCATTGCATACCTTCGCATAATCGTGATCCAGATTGCTGAAAATGTGAGGAGAATTGACAACATGAGCACGAGACGCTTCAGCTTTATTCGAGGAAACATTGTGAGGTGTAGCTGTTTTTTTTTTTAATTTGTGTTCTACACGTCTTGCGAATAACTGGTTAGGCTAGTCTGTGGCTGGCCCTGTTAAGTGTTTGCCAAGAGAGGCCAAGCTGGCAGTGAAATTGTGAAATATCTTGACTTGATGACTTGACTACAATTTGCAAGATCAAGTATAATCGTGGACAACATACATCGATACCATTATTATGCATTCATTTTTTAAATATAATATATGGCTTTGCTATCGCTCCGATCTGCAAATTCTTTGGGACTATTTCTCCATATACCACCGCAGTTCAGATCCTACATCGAAGCAAAAGAGAAATACTGAAAGAAAAACTGTATTATTTTTTAGAAATAAACTTGATATATAATAGTATCGATATCAAATTCCGTTGCAAAATAATAAAATGCCAGTTTGGAGTTGTTCACAATCTAATTTGAAAATTCAGTACATAAATGTGGGATTTATCTATTATTAAATATAAATTGGTTGATATAAATTAGAAGTACAGACTACGATTGTTTCTATCATAAAATTTTCATTATCTTCAATACCAATTCACAAAATGTTACAAATTGTGAATATGAATATGTCATACTTTGTTTACATGCTAGTCCTGGTAACAAACTGTGAAACAGAACAAGTTCTGTGGTTGATCCTCACGATGTCTGTCTGAAATTGAGAGTTCTATAGGTGTGGTCATACTAGTTTCATAGTGGACATATCGTGAATAAATTTAGTTTTTCAGGTGAGATGATACACTGTGTTGTTGTTTTGAATCACCTCCTCAAGACTGATTGCATTAACTTTGTTGACACGAACATAATATTAATATTCTGACGAAGAGAAGGAATAATTACACTTCCGGAAGGATACAGTAGATCTAGTCTAGAAATCTAGATCTAGATCTAGAACCTTTTTCTATTTGCTGGACCTAAACTAAGATCTGCTCTTTCCAAAGGGCTGTAGTGGTAGCCTACTGAATTATGGTTTTAAAACTATTGATGATATTATTCTGACCGCCTGTCAAAGAACTTTACGTTGAGGAGTTCACAGTGTTTGACAATTAGTTTCCAAAGCAATTTGCCTACCTCTGAGAGAGAAAAGCAAGCACTTTCGTCCCGAACTATAGCCTACTATACTATACTATACTGGTATTTGGTACTTCTCCCAGCGAACTTTCTTCACATCCGTAAGAAGATGGTTTGCCCTTAGTCGCAAGTGTAATCTTGTCCTTAGCCTTACCCCTTACCCTTTCAACCCCAAAACAAAGATTTAAGGGATAAGGTCAGGGTCTAGGGTGTGAAGTGTTCTTGACGGGATTCGAAATATATAGTTCTCTTTCTTTCCAATAGATCTAGGCCTACTTCAGTTGAGAGAAAGACTGCCAAGTGTGTATCATGCCAGTATTACCAGATTGCACGTTTTAATGTAGGCTACTCAGCAGTATATAATTTCTGACTCTGAGCGGTGAGCCACACATGAAGTAACAAAATTAATTTAATCGTCTCTGATGACTCAATAGAGACTAATTCACTGGTCAGGGGGATTGCAACCGCTGGTACCACCCATGCAGGGCCTCTCTTATTAATAGACATAGCATTATGGGAATCCTTATAGTTATACACCCACAGTGCAGTATTTCATTTTGTAAGAAAATCTGATCATGCGACATGAGATGCATTCAGAAGTCCATCTGGTGTAACTATATAATTTATAATATGTCATATGTATTAGATTTAAAAGAGAAATTATATTCAAATAAATAAATGTGCAGACAGCAGGACAAATTAGTGGTTCTGATGTCAAGGGAAATGAGATAGGGCCAGTGCAAGTCTAGAAATAAAAATCCACAGGAAGAGAGGGGCAAATCTTTTATAAATCCCTCATCCCATGTTGAGTGAACTCATCCATGTAGCACCCTGTGCGGGGGCTGTCAGTGACCAGTCAGCCGATCCTTCACGTGTTGCAGATAACCTCTGCGGTCGGGTCAATCGGGTCTTTTGGAACATGTGTATCGGTGTTTACTTTAGAACACAATAACAACAGTAATGGTGGATAAATCGTAAGTGACCCCTATAATATTTGGATCAAGTACTTGTGATGAGATGGAATAAGTACTAATTGTTAAATAGAAGGCCCATAATCAAGAATTTTCTGCATCATGTTTTATCCTTTTCCTAAGAGCTCTGCGCTTTTTTTTTTTGTTCCTAAGTCAGGCCATTGTGGTGAACAAATTATTTTTTAGGTTAAGCACTTAATGTACTAACTACATCAGTACATGTATCATCAGTGCATCCTCCCTCCACTGTGTAAAAGTTCAACTTATATGATGTTGATTTTCTTAGCACACCAATAGCAAGGGATTTGATATCCAGCTCTTAGAGTGCTACATGTACTGAAAAGCGGTTTAGTCGAAGCAACACAATATCTCTCTAACAAAAAAGTCAGTCATTTTCCTCCACTTTTCCCTGATGAAAAAGCTACTGACAGACGCCTTTATAGCATTTCCCCTAGTAATAAAATTACATCGGAATTCATTAAATAACAGACATAGAACAGCTTCTCAAATACGCAGATCAATGGCCTTTTACTTCTCATTTCACATGTAGGCGACAACCAGCATCGAAGTCAAAGGTTTCCCTAAGAAAGACTTTCCCCAGTTCGAACTTCAGACTGTCAGTACTATTAAAAATTACATGAGTGACGAATATTTATGAAGAGTTGCATCATAATAATCGTAATCCGACGATACGATTTAGTGATACATAGGATTAGTAGTGGTGACAGGATAGATAAACATGCGAAACTAGTGTGAAAAAAACAAAACGATAGGCGCAGCAATCGAATAAACAAAATACGAAGAGCAGCGTTGCTATACAAATATATTAGCGTCCTGTAGGACCTGGTTTGCAAAATGTAGGTCAAAATATTGATCTCCAGATTTCCTACACACCCCTGGAAAAGTGAATGACCCTTGGAATAGTCCTGAAATTTGCCCCGTATGAAAAAAAAAACACAAAAAAAAGCGGGAGAATCAGAGTTATTGTTTTTTTTCTCTCTTATTTTCCGACCTTTAAGTAGCCCTGGAATTTAACATTTTACCCCTGGAAAACCCCTGGAAAAAATATTTTAAAGAGGTGCAGGAACCCTGGATCTCGCATGCCTTGCGCATTGCTCGAGGAGGCCAATATAGTGGCCTCCCGCAGGTCGAGGGTTAAGATAATAAGAAACAAAGAATTACTATTAGATTATAGCCAAAATAACCGGGCCACCCAGTGTTGATCTTAGGCAGGCTGTGCTGGGCCATTTTATTGCTCCTCACTTTGCATCCTTTGTCCAGTACAAGGCCACTTTTGTGGCATAGCAATGCAGTCACCTGTTTACTCGGTTGCTCCAACTGACCCTTTTTTCATGCTAGTTTTGATAGTTTGTCCATCCTATCCCGTCACCCCCACACAAAATGGTATCGTGATCCCTGCTATCTAACAAAATGATTTCGTCCAATTAATACGTCTATTAATATCATGATGAAATGTAGGTACATGTATGATCATGTAGTATTTGTCATACATAGCATACCCATGTAACACTAATTGTGCTGACAGTCAGAAGTTTGATCAGGGAAAACTTAAGTGAACCTGCTGATTTTCAAGCTAGTTGTTGTTATGTGTGAAAATTATAAGAAGGGGGCCGTCCACCTTCTTGAGAAGCCACTCTATGCATGGATGAATTCCAATATAGTACTTGGGGAAATGTTACTGTCTGTGGATTTTTCATTAGAGAAGACTGGGAAAAAATTACAGGCTTTGTCATTGTTGATTGATGGTTGTGTTTTTGATATTATCATGTGGTAATTATTTATAAGAGAGATATTCTGTAAGTTAAAAACCATTTTAAAACTATTTTGGTATCTTAAATGTATTCTACGGGCCGGAAATCAAATCTCTTGCCAAAGTCATTAAGAAAGTTGCATTCAGAAACCAAAAATAATGTAAGTTGAGCCTTATAAACAGTGGAAGGGGAAAGAAGGGAATGTCTTGATGTGGTTAATACTAATTAATACCAGAAAATACTTTGTTTACCTGCACTACACGTGATGGCCTGTCTTTAGGACAAAAACGCATGGACTTGGGAAAGGGTTAAAACATTTAACATACTCAAGCCTTCTATTTAACAATAAAATAAAACTTATTGCTTCTCATTACAACTTACTAGCCGCCCCGCACAAGATAAATCTTGCAGATCCTTCGTACGAAGCCCAACTGTATTATCTAGATCTAGAACTCTTTTTCACTTACAAAGTTACAACATTGAAGGATAATCTATTATATATTTCAGTAACTGGCAACCTTTGGCATGACTAACTGACTAAACTATACACTCTTCAGGCCTTAAATTTGGCAGGAAGGTGGCAATTGAGATAAGGAAGATGATGGCTATAATTAAAAGTTGTTTACTTCAAGCATGTATTTTTAAAAAAATAACAATGTTTATTGCTATGTAACATGAGTATATTTGCATGTTTGTTTCGTAATAATAATATATATAGTACCATGCATGTTATAAAAAGTAACCGTATCAAGCGTTCAGTTCGGTGCGTAATGTTGTTTTGTTTCGCATGAGTTCTAAAGCAAGACTGTAGATTATTACTTTTATTATACTAGAGATGGGGAAGGGGGATCACATGATTGTTTATACTGGGCAATGCCCGGTAGCTCATCTAGTTATAAATAAAGTGTAACTTGCCAGTATGTCCTTCCACCCTGGCCCCCTTGTCTGCCTTTACCTCAGATTGTTGTTCAGTATCTGCTTTTTAACTACCACCAGTAAAATAAATGAAAACAAATACTCTATCAAATCAACTGTTGTTACCTTGAGAATCAGTATCCCTTGCTCCTTGTTCTTGTTACCTCATACTTTTAAATAAATAGTTTGATGTATGACATTCAAAGGAAAGAAGTGGACTCAAGGAAATACGGATGATAAATGGGAGAAGTTAAGAAAAAAAAAAAAAACCCACAAAGCAAACTCAGTGCAATGTCATTAAAAGTGCAGGCATTAGCTTAGTACTAATAGTAGGAGCTGGACAAGCAGTGAGGCACAAGATTAATGTATTGGTACGAGATAAAGAGTACAATCATTTGATGTCCAGTTCTTTCATGATAGTGATGCTAAAGTTTAATAAACTTCAGCAGATATTTTATGATGATGTTTCTGTAGTGTGTAGATTTTACCAATGTCATTTTCATCTATAAACTATAATTTTTTTTAAAAAGGGTGCAGCAGAAAAAACAATTTCAGCATACCACAGACCATTAACTACTAAATAAATGTACTTAGTCTTATGTGCTAGACTTAGATTTATATTCTTTTGAGTAAAAATTCACCAACACCATCTTAGAATTTCAGGAAAGAGCTATACTTCTAAAGGTAGGTAAAGCTGTCTTAAATGACAGTGAAGTGCTCCAAAATATATAATTATGTTGTTTTATCATCCAAGCTTTGGTGAGTAAATGAAAGTGAAAGGCAAGGAATGTGGAACTGCACGATTCCCACAATAGAAAGCTACAAAGAAAGATAAGTTTACGGTATACTTTGACTGTCCTGGGGTTCATTTTAATTCAGACGCATGACTTTGGCCTTCATATAAAATTTTTATCATCACTACCATGTTTCTTGGCAATTTGTCATGAAAAAGATCACTTGGTAATGCTTTAGAACTGAATCTAGCATCTTTATGAATGACAATTTTTTTTAAAATTTCAGACAGAAATTATTTCATCTTGTGTACCTGTGAGGTGATAGAATTATGTCGGGTACAGGGAGTGAGTCAGATGATCAGCTGCTGTCTCTAGGACCGGCACCTGAAAGTACTAGACTTACTCCACAACATCAGGCTGCTGCTTTACCACCTCCTGTAGTTGACCCAGGGTCCAGCCATCCAAGCAGGTCATCTCATTCGCCAAGAGACGGTCGCACAAGAAGTTCTCGAAGGAGCCATGGGCATAGGAGCAGATCATCTGGCAGTCGATCTCGTAGTCGACACAGGCATTCCAGTCGTCACCACAATTGTCACAATTGCAGAATGTATCTCAAACACAAAGAACGTAATTATGCAGCAGCAGCAACCAGCATGATTGCCATTGTCTTGTTATGCACAGCTCTTGCACCAGCTTGGATTCACCTTACTGTAAGTGATGGTTGAGATGATTGACTTCAAAGTTCAAGGAGACAGAAATCTGCTCACTCATTTTTCTTTTTTCTTCAGTCCTTAGATGTGAGAACGAACTATAATCACAAGGGTTTTATTGACACAATCCCAACATCATGAATTGATAACATTTTCACTGCAGATACAAGACTTTTAGCTGATGTAAATGTTTCAGCAGCACTTTAAGTGTTACTTTCACACGAATTTCATGAGGCCCGCATGTCGCTTTTTTTAAGGAGAAAATAGATTGTTTTGGAAGTGGCTGATGCATGATTGCATTTGCAATCAAAAGCCGAGATAGTGACTTGTTCCATGTATGTCTCACCACAATTCTTTCAAAGATTTTGTCTTTGGTGGGTCAAACAACTGGAAATTAGCTGCGAAAGTAAAAGCTTTAGGAAGTGAAATTGATATTTTGACAGTGTGTCATTGCTCCTGCATTTTCTGAACTGTAGCCATGAGATTTTATTGTGCCAGGTCCGCATGATGCGCTAAAAAGATTGCAAATTGGAACAGGTAACTTGAAATCGGGAGCTGAATATTTATGTCAGGGCCAGCAATAAACAGTGCTCTTTGATTTCAGCATATAACAATGAAAAATGAGGGAAAATTGGAGTGTCAGATGACATGATGAGGGTTTTAAGTGTTGCCATGAAATTCATGACGTCATTTATAGATAAGGAAAAACAACCAAAAGAAACTTGCCGTGAGAAAAACTGTATATAAATTTATAATGCTGAAATGCACATTTTTTGTCATACTGATCCATGAAGATTTTTTTCTGTAAATTTTAAACACATTTTCCATGATGCTCATTCAGAGACATTCCTGTTGTGGGCTTATTACAAATGTTTTCTCTCTTTGTAGGGAGGAGGATGCCATTTATTACCTGATCCAGAAGGTAGCCTCAAGCATCTGAGCAGTTCGTTGTTTTTCTATAATGGCCATTTCTACAAAAAATATCCACGAACAGAAGCTGCTGATACAGTCTATAAATGTGGACCAGATCCCAGTGATAGTAAGTGCAAATTAGCTAGTATGATCTAAAGAAGTGCCAGATACCAGTTATTGCCTGTCTTCATAGTACTTCACTGTTGTATTCTGTAAATTTGAACGCAGTCTTGATCTAGAGAGTCAAGTGTAAGGAAGAGAGTTAGCCTGTAAGGCAACCAAGAGTTTAGACACTACTGTTGTCATGATTCCCGCACAGCCTTGGAATTCCAGGGATCTTTAGAAAAGCTGTGGAATTTGAAAATTTGAGAGAGAAAAACCGGGAAAAGTATGGATTGGCTCTGGAAAAGCACTGGGATTCCCCTCATGTTGTTAAAAAAACATTTTATAAAAAATGGAAAAAAATTTAAACAAAAATAAATAAATAACTTTCTTGCATTTAAGTAGCCCCAGAAAAGCCTGAGAAAGACATTTTCAGTGATGTGCAGAAACCCTGTATTGAAAGAGTTTCAGTTGTTTTGTTTTTTTTAGCAGAATAAATCTCTACATGACATCAGTTATTTGTCATTCTAAAAATGTTTAATTCTTTTCATTCTTTGTGACATACGATCGCCATTACTTTTTGTATTGGAAATTCAGTGATGTGTCACATTCCATTTTGTTTAAAGTATGACTGTATCCAGTTTTAACCCTATTACTGTTTACTTCAGGATTTTTCAATACTGTGGTGCCATGGCCAGTGTAAAATTGTTTCCTACAGATACTTTGTTGGGAATTCTAGGTCATCACTAGCTGCAGTTGCAAAATTCATAAAAGATTACCTCTTACAGTAACTTGTTCCTGGTAGCAGTGGAGTTGAAATCTGAATGTAAAACACTGAAGTTGATGCATTTTTTATACATTTGTGTAAGATGTATTGAGATTTGGGATTACTCCACCACTTAGTTTGCTCCCTCCTTAAGCTGAATCTTCAACATGTCTGTGCAAGGATATATATATATATATATATATATAGATTAAATTTATTTTGCATTTGGATTTTCCAGTCATGGTGAACTGTGTGACCTATTCAAGTGTGCTGCTATTCAAGACAAGTATAGCCTTCACCATAATTGCTGCTATTTGTAGCAGTGCAGCTTTCTTGTTAGACATTATTGGACCCAGTTATCAACTCTTGAAATTGCTGCGACGGAATGCGATCTTCAATATTTTGACAGGTAATATAAAATCTGCAAAACTGACCCCCTCACAAAGAACAAGTTAGGGAAATTTGTTGGTTTGACCTATTCAGCTACTTGGCATCCAGCAGCACTCAAATAAAAATAATAGAAATAATTTTAAGGTGATAATTAGCTTATAGCTATGATTAACTCTTTGATATCATTTTAAAGAAAATTTGAAACTGCTGTCTAACCTTTTCAAGGATTTTGAGCAAAAATGTTATTAGTTGTCGGGTCTGAAGAAAAAAATCCTTTATTTTTTGCCAGAAAATGATAAAACTGGAGTGGCTGCCACATAACAGAAGGAAAAAACGTATTTAATATGTATTTGGGATCCCAGGTATGCAAGTCTGTTTTGGTGGTGAAAAATATATATTTGAAGAATTTCTGCATTCACTCAAGAAAAACACAAAGAGGAGAAAAAAGTGACCTAACATTTGTATTGAATGGCTCTATGCCTGAATTTGCAATTGCTTTTGTGTCCCCGCCAAGGCCCCATTCAACCAAGCAACACTAATGTTGCATATTATTAGCAGAGCAGAGTGATTTTTTACCTCTTGACACTTAAAGTACCACGGGTGACAAAAGTACTTCTATGGGAAAACTGTATCCAGTTGTGAGTACTGTGTGAAACTTTCATGGCATTCTGTCCTGTCATTTCCTCTCAAGAATTTTTTAATATTATACGTCACCTAAATTTTGGCTTGTTCACAACAAGGCGGAGGTATTTAAAGGGTATTCTGTGAAATTGGGTGTGGTACTTTAAGTGTTAAGTCTTAATGTCTTATATAGAGAAGATATTGGGATGTAACTAGATAAGGAAATTGGTTTGTTTTGTTCTTTTCTTTTTTTTTTGGAAGGGGGGGTGGGGCTGATTTTCATTGTGCATACCAGTAGTCTGTTTTGGTTTTGGACAGTTGACACCTATGCAGTCAGTTGTGTGGTTGCTCTGTGTTACAAATACAGTTTTCGGTTTGTTAGCTGCATCTGGTTAGTTAATATCTTTTTATTTTGATGGCACAAACAGGAGCCATGAAAATACTCCAGTGAAACCAGCTGACAGTACATGAATATTGTATTAGAAAGATATGGAAGTGACTTTTGTGTTTTGGCCTGCACAGTTTGATGTGCTAATATCTGTTCACCTTAGTGATAATTACAGCGAGGAACAATGGGCTAAACATGGTCTTGTATAATTTGTCGTTTCAATGAAAATAAACAAAAACCTTCATTGTTAAATACAAGGAATTAATTCAGTAATGTCTCTAGGGATGAGCTAAAGCTGTTGTTTAGAAAAATAGAGTTGTTATTTCTAAAAAAAAAAAAAGCTGATGAGTTCTGGTTTGTGCAGGAGAATCTAACAGTTAAAGAGGTTTCATGTGCACAAAGTAAATTTCTTAAATTTCCAATATCTCAGGCTAACACAAAGGACATTTTTTACTTAATACTTGCAGAATGTTGTGTTTTAATATTGTTGGGTTTTTTTTTGTACAGACTTAAATCTAAACCTGGATTTTATCCCTTTTGGCTCAGATTTTTACAGTTAAATACAGTGCACTCTCCCGATTACGACATCTCCGAATAACGACATTCTCCCGATAATGACATTGACCCCCGGTCCCGATTTTTTTACTATATGTTATTAGTAATAAAACTCTCTAAATAGCGACATACTTTTTAGACCACTCTCCGGATAACGACATTGAGTTAGCAATAATCGGCTGTGACTTTGCTAGATACAAAAATAAAAATAGCTAAAATATTGTTTCCGGTCAGTTTCATTTCATTCTCTGAGCCAATAAAAACACTTCTTTTCCGACCAATGAAATGTCCTACCAGAGGCACCTCATAGCCAATGAGATCGCTTTGTTATCGGCCAATGAGATCGCTTTGTTATCGGCCAATGAAAACACACCTGTGTCTATTGTCGTCGGAACAAAAAGGGTGACGCGCATTAAATGAGTCAGTCATCACATCGCTGACCGCTGAATCGATTGTATTCACCCGAGAACAATAACGCACCCCAAGATGTCGACAGCTGCTGTTAAAAAAAGAAAGATACTGACAATAGATGCCAAGCTGCAAATTCTGGCTGATGTGGACACAAAGACATTAACAAAACAACACACACAACACACACACACACTTCGTGTATTTTACATGTTTGGAAAGTCCGATCACTGATCACCCACTATGGTTGGTACGTTACATTCTAAGGGTCTAACCACACCCCTTTTTCCGCCATCTTGAAAATCTCCGAATAACGACATGTTCCCGATAACGACATGCACCTCTGGTCCCGAGCCATGTCGTTATCGGGAGAGTGCACTGTATGGGGAAGATGTTTCATGTCATTAGTATTCTTTTGTCACCTTGATTTATGTTTCTTTTTGTTCTCTTTTAGCTGTAATCTGTGTGGCGATCAATCTTTTTGTATACTGGATTGTCACTTCTGTGGAGAAGCTACAAACATCAACCCGTCTTCATGTTGGCAGTAGAGTGCAAGTTACTTTTGCAGCCAGTTTTTACTTGGTGACAGGTGCAGGGGCAGCCTCTGTCCTCGCAACCGCCTGCAACTGTCTTCGTAGATATAACTTATATGAGTCTTCAGAGTCATCAAGACATTCTGAACATTTTTATGTTGATGACACAGAGTCATTACTGCCAGCTTCGCCACACTCGGATGGTGCTGCTGCCATGACTGATGTTCCTCCTCCACCTGCTTATACTCCTTGAAAACCTTCAAAGGGGCCAGAGTTTTAATGTGGATCCTTTCAAGTGTAGGATGACATTACCAGGAAATTTGAAAAACCAAAGAATCTAACCTTAAGTTTTTTTGTTTTTTTTTCTTACCATTTGGTGACTAAAGAGGGAAAACAATGTATATTGCTACCAGTTTGAAAATGAAATGTATGGTCCATCTGCGATGCATATTTGATTCAGACTTATACTGTGTTTTCCTTCTTAATCTTATGTACACACATTTTTGTTAAACATTCCTCAGCTACTGAAAAATCATCAAGCGAAAGTGACTTTCCATTTATTTTTTTTGCTCACAGCTTCTATCAAGAGTCCATGTTGCCACAGAATTTGGGGTCTCATTAAAGTTTTCACAGTTAAATTTTTTTAGTTTGTCTTCAAGTCAAATTATTAGTGGAGAAACTCAATGCTTTGATTCATGAAATATTAGGACTTGAGATGAAGGAATGCTGAATGGAAACATGAGGACCAACAATCTGTAAATTAAAGATATATATCTTTGAAGCTGGTTGTCTGAGAACATGACTCCTGTAGCTAACAATTTACAACTTAGCTGCAAGAAAAACTTTCCATATTTTCATGTAGGGACCAGTAACTATCAAATTCAATTCAATAAAATTGGACCCAAAAAATGTGCACTAGGATAAAATGTCTTTACTCACAAAACATGAGTCCAGGTTTACAGAAGATTGGTGTGTTGAACACAGGACTTATCTTCCCAAAATTTGATTACAAAATGTCATATCATTTGTCCTATATTATAAAGTGTTGGCACTACCACAGGAAAGTGTGTGTCTTTTGCTTTTCTCAACATGTACGCAGTTTTCTGCGCAGCAGGGAGTGTGCATATTTGTTTGGCGTTAAATTTTAAAAGCATATCGCCACCATAGTTCTTGCTTGATCGAACTCGCGCTTTTTCCACAACTGAGAAATTCTATGTTAACACAAACTTTAATATTATTATAAGGAATTTAATTCTGTGAAACAGCATGAGAAGTGCCACAGCACCTTTTAAACAAGTGTCAGAGTGTGCGTTTGGTATACCTCTTCTACATACTCGAAGATCTCCTGTTTTTCAGAAACTGGGAACAGAAGAAACATGACATAAGATTGCAATATCTTGATAGGGTACAATGAATAATTGACAATGGAAATTGGGTACAGGAATTTATCACCAAAGAGAAAATCTCAAAGAGTTATTTGGCTGGTTTGTGAAATTCTGAAATTCTCAAGCATATGAATAGATCATTTTTTATTTTGAGTTTACAAAAGACTAATGCACACATTTATGGAATCCAGGACAGGATATTTATCATGCTTTCAACCCGCTTGTACTAACAGTTACTCCATGCGGGAAAAGCTGCAGAGATGATACAATAGCTTTTATGAAAGAAGAATTTGCCGTGTTCATCAGGCAATTCCATGGAAAAGCTGTGAAGTAAAAATTTCCATATATCAGTTGCAGTACTTTGCATGAAGTATTTGTTACAACGACCTGTATAATAATTTTTTTTTAAGCTTATTAATCATTGGACATGTTTGGTAGGAACAGTGGAATTAACACAAAAGGTTGTTCCCAAAATAAACCAGAAAACCTTAATTTAAGACCTTAAACTTAAGGTGTTATTTACAGTCACAGGTGTCAGGTCTCTGATGACATGTAAATCTGTTTACCAGCAGAAACAGTACAAAAGTATAAACAGATCAAAAGGTTCTCGTGCCTAGATGGACTAGTTTTGAGGTTGTACTTAAATATTGTATATAAACCTTGTAATTAGCCTAGGTCTTTCAAAACAGCAATACAGGGAACGGTGTGCTAACTTCGATTGAAACATTTTCCCTCTGTTTTTTTCAATTGCTCTTTGTTTATGAGTATGGCAATCAACTTGTGGTCAACTGCAGATCAACAGGCTGTTACACCTTTTCTCGCTGGTTCTTACATTATTGGATGGCCTTATGGGCAGAAAACTTCATTAGATATGATAAAGGCAACATAGGGATGCCTGGTCTTCAATTCAACAAGGGTAAATCCAATTTGTCCTGTGTTCTAACATGGACCACAATGTCTTTATCTTTCACCACATCTCCTCGGACTGATACATTAGTTGTTTTGGTGCTGTTGTTTGTTTGCCTGATCTTTGTATCCATCTTTGTTTATTTTTGATACTATTATGAGTATGTTTGTGATAATCATTCCTCCCTTCCCCCTCCCTTCTTCTTTTTAGGAAGGAAAGATGGAAGACAAATGAATGTTTTATAGAAGTAAAAAAAAATTGAGATCCACAGGTTCACATGGATGGGACACCATTTCGTTCATGTGTGCTGGAATCACCCCTGGGAGGACAGATTTGATTGATTCATGTGCTGGGGAATTCTTATCCCGACGACATGGACAGATATTTTTTTGTTTTCAATGAGGGAGAAATTTATATTTATTTTCTTTTTTGGTGGATTTTTAAACATGAAGAGATATCAGTTTCGGTCAGAGTTAAGAATCAGTCGAAGTTTGCACACCTTACCCTAATCCTGAAAGCTGGCCTTATGCTGTAAATGTTGTAGACTACATGGTGCCAAGAAAGTGTTATTAAATAATTAACCCTTTGGACCCTGCTGACCCTAACATGATGCTCCACCTAGCCTCCTGAGGGCCAGTGGGTGAATTTATGAATAAGTACAGGAAATTTGCAAATTCAACACATAACCAAGTTTAATAATAATTTTGCCATTAGACATCTAGTAGTTCAAGTACCTAGGTTTTACGACATAATTTTCCTTCTCTAGAGGTAGACCAAAAGCTTTCATTTCAGCAATAGGTACCGGCTTGAAGCTCTTAGCATTTTAGCTATTTGGCTTTTTTCTTTCACCTGTGCTGCTCGACGATTAGTCTGTGTAACAAGATTGTCCCGAAATCCATTATCCAAAACAAACTCAGAAATTCTAAAGATGTTGAAGTCTCATTGATGGTTGGTGGCATGTTTTGTGGTCCACGTCCGTCATCATCAAATGTAGTATCCACAGGGGTAGATGTTTTATTCCAGCCCTGTTGAATATCTACTTGTGTTGCACCACCCGGAGCACAAGTGACAGTACCACGCCCACCTCTGACTCTAGATCTAGGCCCTTTACTGTCACAATCATCACTCGAATCACTGCCTTCATCCTCTTCAGTTGATTCTAAATCACTGTCTGGATAAGTGGCTTCAAAATCTAGTTCGTCAACATCAGAAAGATCTAATAATTCCGGTACCTGATCAACAGAATATGAAGAATGCGTTCGCCTGTTTGACCCTGAAGGTTGGGGTTCAATAGTTGCTCGTTTCATGTCAAAATTTTCAAGGAAAACAACGAAAATGACAAGCTGCAAGTTTAAAAGTGGCGCTATTTCTTTGTACTGGACTACTGCTGTACATGGGCTTCAAATTTTCTCACTGGTTGAAAAATATTCAATAATAGAATTGCACAAATAGGAGGGGGTGGATGTGTCTTCCCTCTGAAGCGGCCATACAGTGTGTGGGCAAATTAGTGCCTGCCGGCTCATGCGGGGTCCAAAGGGCTAAGGTCTCATTTTATAGCCATAAAAGAAAAAAAACTGTAAATAGTTACTATGTTGGAAAAGAGTGGTGCACGAGGAGAGCATTACTGTCAGTTGTTTTAGGCCGAAAATATACTGGCTCCGTCCAACTGCAGCCGAATAAATGAAGGCAGCTGAAGGATGAAAAAAGTGATTATAGTGAGCCCGTCAAATTGTCGCATTCATATGAGTCAGCGAGCAACAATGCATATAGTAGCCTAAGTTAGCACTGTCAGTTTATTTGCGTAAAATAAGGCGCAATAGACAGTGATCAATGCCGATTCATCCCATAAACAAATTACGGAACGTGTGTAGCGAATTTCACCACTTAATGCCCCAGTTGCAGCAAGATACCCAGAAATTTAAAGAGTATTTTCGAATAAAGCCATTGACATTTGACAATTTACTCAAGAATTGCTCAGCAGATTTGTTGAAACAAACAACCAATTAACTTGCGAAAACCGATAACTCCTTGTCGTAACTTTGAGCTGCGTTTTCCTTTTTTACTTCTAGGCATCGGCACACTTCAATGACACAATGACCTACATTAGCGGCCCTAATTTTATCAATTAAAAAACGCAATATTTTTTTTTGTTAAAAAGCCGAAAATCGCAAAGTTTACGCGCCCGGGGGTATTTCGAATGCGCTGAAATAAAATCTGGCATCAAAAACACGATTACAGTTACATTTTGAGACTTTAGATTTTAACATTTCACGTCCTGCCTGAAACTTTTGCCATATCCGGTTACCGGGCCAGCTGTCTTGACGGACAGAATGCTGCATGCTGCACTTCAATCCGGCGCAAGTTGGAGCGATTATAATCACTCTGCCCGTCATCTCTCTGTTTTATCTGTAATTGAGGCATGCCCGATCTTCAGCCTTCAGTTTGCTGCCTTCAAACCGGTCTTAGTATATTTTCAGCCTTAAGCTGTTAAACTACATGTTATTTAGAGTTGAACTGTGATTATTTATCATCCTTTTGAGAAAAACTGATGCATGTGGCTTCAGAGTTGAAAGATGTATAAATTTACGCACACATTAAGCATTGTTTTAATGGAATTTTCTGAAATTTCTTTTGCTAAGGTGCTGAACAAGATTGGCCTGGCTTTTCCAGATTTGACATATTTTATTTATCTTCTCAGAATAATGTGTAAACTAGCTATCTACAAAAATTTTGGACATTTTTTTTTAATTTCATAAATGTTTTGGCTGCATATCGTTTCACCATTTCAATGGCTCATTTTGCTCAAACACAAAGGGCCGTAATAATATAGGTGGCGCTCCACAAGTGGAGTTATACTTTCAAGCACTTTCGCTTTATCCCTCGATGTTATCAATATGGCGAACGTTGCAAGAAGGATTTATTTAAATCTGTTTGGAGTCTTGAGCATGATTAGACCAACATTAGGTGCAGCTATGGTGTTTTCTTGCCTTATGATGCAAATTACTGCATACACCGTGCATAGCTTTATTTAAAAAAATGTGTTTATCATGTGATTTTAGGCATCAGCCATTATCTCATTAAATGAGCTTATGGATCATATTCCCATGCAAAGTGATTTCTTGATTGTAAAGTCCGAGTTGTAGCCCTATGTACCTGAAATTGAAATACTTTTTCAAAAAAAATTCTTTTTTATGCTTGCAATTCCCCGATAACCTATCGCCTTTCTATACTCTAATCCTGATTGGCAGTGAAATAAATTATACTCCAGTGAACAGTGGGTGTGTTTACTTAGTGTTTACTATATGAAAATTTATTTTATGTTGTGATTTGTATGATTGATCCGACTTAAACGTTAACCAATTACTTAAAGTGATATTGATATGAACGAAACATATTTACTGACAGAAGCAATAATATAATACAAACAAATTAGGTGGGAAATCTGAAACCAGGCAGGGATTGAGATTAAAAGTAGGTATTCAAAACTGAGTTTGGAAAGTCGCTGTATAGACACTTAAATTAAGTTTTCCAATTGAAAGAACTCACTCTCCTAAGAATTTTGATACCAAATTTGTCTCTGTATCTCAATATTTGGCAAAGTTATGATCATCTGAATTTTCATGAGACACCACCGGTGTGTTATCACTGCAAACATGCCAAACTGTAAACACATTCTATTTAATACAGACAAAAAGCCTAAATTTTTTCAAGGGTTTAAATTATTAATAAGTGGTCTTTTATTTGAATCAAAAATGCCTCCACATTAAATTTCACTTTTTGACAAGGGAGACAAAAATGTAAAAATTTATCAGTTTTCACTGTCATCATAAAACATCAACAGATTGACTTGCAGAAGTAAGAAACACATCATTGTATTGGTTATTCGAAGGCCTATCCACAGAAGGATAAACGAAATGGTTATTTTCAAAATCAACAACCATATTGATGCTTAATTTAGGAGCAAAAAATGCGTAATTTCGCAAATTTTAAAACTCCATACAAAATCGACATACACATACACATACAACAAATGACTTTCCGTAGCCCAGGCCAAAATATACCAAAATAAAGGTGAGTTATTCAATGTAATCCAAATATCAGTAAATTGTAATTTTGAGTCTGTGTGATCAGATCCATCTTGAAACGATATATGGGTGTTACTCAGCTCCCGCAGATCAGCGATTTTGGCCGTTAAAATGTCCGATAGTGACTACTGTGGGCTCATAATACGTGTATTAAAGTTATAACAGTAATTTCATGGAATTGAAAAATAACATTTGAAAGAGGTGTTATTTTCAATGGTATTATTGGTATGTGGCATTTTAAGTTATTTTATTTTGGTGCTGAGCTACAGAGGAATAAGAACGGATCGCGGCAGTGCCGATAACCACCGCGATTTTTGCAAAAGGGAACAATGCAGTAATCTGGCATTTTGGAGAGAAAACTACAGTTTATTATGCGCAGCCGTCACTCCATGGAGCATCAGTATAGGGCAAATCAAGCGGTCACTTCCTGGATCGGCTGCTGTTTGTTTACCTCCAGTTATTGCGCGCCCCCTATCGGATTAAGGGGAAATAATTTCAGCAAAATGAGCCATTAAACTTACAGTGAACAAATTAGAAATGAGATTAATTATCAAGTGGCCAAAACAATAAAAAAATTGTTTTATAAAAAGTCTTTGCTTTTGGAAAGGTTCCCAAATTGTAGATTACCATATTACACCTTGCAAGATAAAGTAAAACTTCACAGTGTTTTGTACAGTATATTAATACCAGATGTTTCTCGAAGAAACTTGTTTTATTTGTAATTTTTATGTACAGTATAATGTAATGAATTTTCAATGAACATATTTAGGATAAAGGTATTATAAATCGATAGATCATTTCAAAAAGTCTTAACCATTGAGACCCACAACATATGATATATAGGAATGCAGTTTTTGTTTTATTCTGCTTGAGTTCACATTAAAAAAATTTTTTTTTGGTATGCTGGTAAGAAAGGGATAAACTGTGTGAAGAGATGTTCGTCTCTCGAGGGCCTCAGCATGAGGCTGGTTGCTGTGACCAAGAGGGAGGAGAGATCTTTGTGAAAACCTGCATGAAATATTTGTAGAGATTATGTATACATGTATCTGTGTCTGTATATTTAGTCTTACAAAGTAAATTGTTTCATTATTAACCCTGTAGTGCCCAGACGAAAATTGCCAATCCCAGAACTTCTGAAATAATACACTGAGCTGATTTTAAATAGTTAAATTATTGCAAAAATATAAATGTATGATTGGAAAAATTATTAGTAAATAAAATAGGAAGAAGAAGTGTATCAAACATAGAGCATTTTGACTCTAGGTAACCTATTTCAAAATGGTACACTGGGTGCTAGAGGGTTAAGCTTGTTATGATATTCTTGCGTTTGTGTCAGGAATATTTTTTCTGTAGTTTTTTTCTGCATAGCCTTTTTTTTTTTTTTTTAAAGTTAAAACTTGAAATGTGGGCCAGGAAGTTGTTAAGTTGGATTTTTTTATCCGTGCTTTTGTTGACAGAAATTAACATTGGCTTGACCACCGAGGAGAGCCTCTTAATACCTGATAACTCCCATTTCATGGAAGTTGCATATTTGCACCCTGTACATCATTAATGAAGTCCACCAGCTACCTGTAACTAAGGAACGCAGTTCATCATTAATTTCTTAAATAAAGGTGTTCTTGAAAAGACAGCCAGCTTTCAAAATTGAATTATCTCCCCTTGCATGAATGAGCTAGATTTGCAGTATTGCTGTAACAACGAATACCAGGAACAAGAAGAGGACTGTAATGTTCATTATATAAATCTTTTTGTTGTTTTCAGTAGCTAAAATTATTCCTGATAAGAGTGTTGTCAGTGTTCTAAATAAAACTTAATGTTATGATTATTGGAAGTATAAAAAAGTGATGTCTTTCCAAATTACATTTCAAAACAAATATCTTGAAATTCACTTTGGGTTTACATTTCTGTCTTGCAGTGAATAGAAAGTTGTAGCCTTGTAAAGGTCATTGTCGTCAGTCTGTGTGGCATGTAAAATAAAGTTACAGTTGTTTAGTTAAGTGAACTGGAAACTTGGTAGACAAAATGAATATTGCAGAAAATTTGAAGTTGAATGTATAGCTTTAGCAAATAATTCATATCTACATGGAAAAACCTGTTAAAGAAGGATTTTGTTTAAACATTTGGTATTCTACACAAAATTGCAATAATTTTAATATGAATTTAAAAAATTGATTTGGGATCTTTGCTAAAGGTATGGAATTTTAAGCTGCAACATAAGGGACCTATGTGAGTTGTTGTTTTTAAATTGGTCTTTGGTGCAACAGAAAAACAAAACCACACCAATGCATCACACAGAAACAATAGTTCAAAACACCTTTTAACCATGGTAGCCGATGGTAAATATGCAGATGAAACGAAATGATAAAGAAATAAAGGATAAATTATGCTATCTGAATACCGCCTCAGTGTCACAGAAACTAGACTCACAAATGCTAGTGTTTAAACTCAAGAATTTACTTTTGGTTTTGTTCACACTACCATGGAAAATTTGTCCAAGCACTGAAGGCGTCTATTTTTTTTTTTTCATCAGTTGGTTCTTATAAACATTTCAGTTGTTATGACTTTTCATGTACATATACTGTATTAATTTTGTCAAACTTTCAATTCTAATATACTTAACAGAGTTTGCAAAAGAAAAAAAAATATTGTTGGATTAGTTTTACATTTTGGCCTGTTGACTCAGAGATTACATAGATGTGATTTTTAGATCAGCAATGCATAAAGAGAGACGAAAAATGAAATTTGTAATCATGCTTTTTTATTCCATTTGATGAAAATGCTTTGCAGTTCCAAAATCATAAATAAATAATAAAAGGGGGGGGGGGGGTGTACTATGCCAAGCTCTTCCATAAAGGAGAAAAAATTCCATGTTTTGTTATGTAGGTTTCAATCCTTCACTACAAATTGGATTAATTTTAAATTCATGTTTTTTTTAGATCAAATGTGGTCAAATGTCACATCATGTACATGTACATTAATATGTGTGAGAATTGGGTGAAATAAAGGATAATATTTCATTCTTTGGGTTTATTTCACATATCTTGAATGTTGTAGCATTATTATAATCAGTTTGTTTGAAGTCCTGACCTTGACGATATGCACATTGTATCATACAGAAATAAAAAATAATTTATAGTTATATATTTGCCATTTTGTTACGTAATAGTCTGTTTTTGTTTAATTGTATAAACATCTATTGTGAAACTAAAGTGGTTTGAAACTGAGGTGTTGATATCAGAAATGGTCTCATGATGACTGTAATTAAAATACTTAGACTGGTTGCAAAATTTTTCTGTTGAAATATTGTATCTCTGCTTTTTCAAGATGTTCACATTTCCAAACACATGCATGTACATGTATTATATGTGCAAGGTATAGGGTTGGGGTTTTATTTAATAACTAGCTGAGTTGCCCGGCCCTGCCCGGGATAAATCGATTTATTAGTTTCAGTTGTGGGTGATTATTCTGGACCTGCTTCATTTTGCCTGTTCCTTTAGCTTTATTTTATTTTTGTTTGTTTGTTTGTTTTTAGATATTTGCGCGTTGACATCCTGCGCATCCCGTCAAATGGCAATGATTTGCGCACGGGTTAGTTTGTTTGTTAGTGAACACATCGCAGGAAGTGATAACGTCATGTGTAGGCGGAAGTGGGCTATTATTAGAAACATACATCAATATCTTATTAATCGTAAATTTCGGATCAAACGCTCTCGTGAATTTAGTCTTTAATTATAACCGCATTTACCGATTAACTCAGAAATAACAAATGGTTTTGTTTGTGTATAGCGATAGGAACAATGTTTGCTATCCCATAATTCTTTGTGCCAAATTTCAGGTCGGTGCGTTGTGTAGTTTCCGAGTCCATAGGACTATTAGGGGTTTTGTTGTAGCTTTATTATATAGAAGATAATAATAGAGAATTAGATCTTTGTTGTAGGAGAGGTCGCTGCTGCCATTGGCATTTATGCTTCCTTTTTCTTGTTGATTTTCTTCTTTTCTGTTGTGGTCCTGTTCTTGGCTTTCCTAGCCCTTAAAAGGGCTCCCTTATGGGTATCTTCTTCCTGGCTGCTTTCTTGTAAAATAAATAATTTATATAATGCCATGGCCATCCCCTCCTCCTCCCCCCCCCCCCCTTTTTTTTCCGTATGTGGCAAACAGCCGTGTTTCTCTCCTCCCCCCCCCTTTTTTTTTCCGTATGTGGCAAACAGCCATGTTTCTCCCCTCCCCCCCCCCTTTTTTTTTCCGTATGTGGCAAACAGCCATGTTTCTCTCCCCCCCCCCCCTTTTTTTTTTCCGTATGTGGCAAACAGCCATGTTTCTCTCCCCCCCCCCTTTTTTTTTCCGTATGTGGCAAACAGCCATGTTTCTCCCCCCCCCCCCCCCCCCATGATAGGAATCTTTACTCTCTCTTGTTTTTTTTCTGGCACCAACCAGAAGAAACAACCAAGAATAATAATAATAATAATGAAGATCATATAATATAGTGCCCAATTCAAACAATTTGCTCAGGGCGCTTTACAGAAAGTCTTGTTCTCTCCATTGCCCATTTGCAACCCACCCTTGCTCTCTTTCTCTCTCTCTCTCTCTCCCTAAAAATACAATTTATTGCAAACACTCCTAGGCTAGACATACATACATACATGTACTTAGACACACACACACACATAACATACGGGCATAAGGCAGAAATAAAATCAATAAAACAGCAGAAATAAAATTAATTGAGAAAATAAATGGATTGGGAATGTCGAGACTTCACAACTGAAAGTGTCCTTTAAAATGGTGGGTCTTTAGATCAGTTATTGAATTTTGGCTCGGTAGATGCCTGTCAAGAGAATAGAACTCCTAGAGAATGAACATGAAAAAACTATAACAAAGCAAACAAACAAACATAATAACACTAGGTCAGGCCTTAACTCTGGCTAATAAAACTGGAAAAAAAAGGGGGGGGGGGGCTGTCAAAATTAACAAAATAAGAATGACCTTCTTCAAGTGATTAATGATATTTCACACAAACTGATCCCTGTTGTTAGCCCATCAGCAATGAAGGGATTTTTTATTTTTTTTATATCCTGAGTCCGCATGGACTTCAAAACAAACAATGCTATTGTGTATTACATTACATGTACTGTCTTCCGTGAAAAACACCATAACCCAGGATTGTTGTTCTCAGAATGGGCCACCTTGAAACAGCTCAAGTTTTAAGTCATATACGAGGCACTGGAGGCCGAAAAGAACCATTCCTTCACTCAAGTAAATATTACTGTCATTATTATTGCTGTTGTCATTGTAGAGTCAACAGAAGCGCCAACAAAGAACTTGTCATATATTAATTAAGCTCCATTGTACTGCTTATAATATCATTGAATTTTGGCCGATGCAAATATCTCCAATTTCCAACAGCTGTGTGCTACACATTGTTATCAAGTTCATCGCGCCTCTGAGTATTGTTGTGTGTAATGTTACTGTTAGTGAAAATAACAACAAAACAAAACTGTGTGTGTTGTTTTGCGTAGAGAGCACAGTTTAACGAATTTTGCAATATCCACTATACAGCCGCATTTAAACTGTGTATAATCCTATACTGGGTGGCTGTTCTGACAATGTCACTATTTATATTACCAATCGGAAGAACCAACAGTATTCTGTACACTGTGGCGTAAGCCAAAGCTCTACAAATGAGTGGTATGTTTAAATCAAGTGTTATTCAGTGTTGCATGGCGTATTTCTTGTGGGATACTTCCCCACCCCTACATAAACACGCTCTCTCTTTCTTGAAATATGCCCCCTCGACCTCTCCTTTTACTCACCCCTAATCCAACAGTATATCACAAAGCCCCACGACTGAAAACGAACAACTACAAAACTAGACAATAAGTCTGCACAAATTAAAAGACATTTTGTGCCAAGCCTCTGCTGCGCCTCTCTATGTGCACGTTTTTTGTTGTTATTTTTTATTCTGTTTTGTTATGTTTTTTTTAAATTAAATTTCTTCCTGTCTCTTTCTAGGAGTCCATGATGCATTTATTTTCGGATTGTTTGTCGAGGTTTTCTTTCCCGAAGGGCAAACCATTGCGTGTCAGAAGGTCAACTCTCCACGTGTATAATTATTGATAGACTATGGCCAAAGGCACTTCAATGCTGCAGCGGCTACCGGATGAGATAACATAGTGAATGCCAATATGACATCCATCCCATTCCCTATCCCCACCGTTCTCCGTGCTTCACGTCATCCTCTTTTCTTCTCAGCTAGTTTTGTGCGTAAAGGGAGCTCACTTGGACAGTTACCAGGAGATCAAGTGGGCACTACAATGCCGACTAATTAAGGGGCAGCCAACTGCATTAGCAAGCAGCGCGTTCCTCTGACCGCTGCCTGACACAAAATCCATCCTCCCAATGCTTCTCTAATCGTTTTTCTGTCTTTCTCCACGACCCGGTCTTTCCGTGATATTCGCATGCCCAGCCCTGCCCATGCAAGCTGCTTGTCAGTTTTCATCCTAACAACCACACTCCCAGTTGCCTGGGTAACCAATGAGACTATTACTTGTAATTTCATTAGGACCAATGGCTTCATCAGCTACTCACGTCTTAAGTGGTAAATTGTGAAGGGCTCGTTCTCGGTAACTGCAAAATGCGTTAGGAGGATGTAAACCCAAAACAAACAAGAAACGGGCGAGATAGGGTTCGAACTAGTGAGAATGAAACTGTTTCAGAAAATTTGTAGTTGCAATGTAACTCATATCCATGTAGCCTACTCATTGCAAGTCTAGTAATTTTCAAAACAAAATATTAGTTATAAACACCGATGAATACGTGGTCTCGGACTGCGATCAGTCTTATCTGTGTAGTGTGAGCTCCTACTAGTCCTCCATTCTCTTGATCAAAGTGTAAGTTTCGTTTTAATGATTACTATTTGTTCACTTTATTATTGTGGTCTCAGGGTTTCGTAGTTTTTCTTCTTATTCTCACAGGTTAAGATTCTCGGGTTCACTGATATAGGTCTAGACTTGAACATAATATTACGCTACCCGAGACACAGAATACCGAGACAGTTCAACTCGCCAAATTCTGTGTCCGTCGACTTGAGCGCGTAAGTATCATTTATGTCAACAATGCAACAATTCGCACCACACCCCTTCATAATTGAACGAAAAAGAACAGTTCCACAGAGCTATCTGAATAGTCGCCTACTCACTGTGTTTGCACGCGAGCAAGCGGTGGACATAAGGTGAAAAAAGGAATGGTCGGTCTCGATATTCTGTGTCTCCGATATTAAATGAGCTTTAATTAAATTAAATGAAAATATGAGCTTGACTCCCGCCCTTCCTCCATTTTTTTTTTTTAATTTCACAATTTGGTCCATATCGGTTTATTTCAATTCCTATCAATAATTGATAAGAGGGTACAAAAGTAGGCGAAAAATGAGGGGATGATAAAAATAGAGCAATTCACAATCCCCTCTGCAATTTCTGGTTCAGTGTACACGTCCGTTTTGGCTTTCAACCTGTGAATCAACTGGCGGATGATATGATCTATATAATGATCTTTAAAGATGGGTTAATTCACTTATACATTGGTTACAAACCTATGAGTATGACAGGCTGTGCAGCACGAGCTAAGGCCATCTCCACCAGAATTCATATTCTGTAGTAGAAACTAAACTGACCTTCCATCCCTGTTGTCCGAAATCGCTGAACACGATCTGCACAGTTTATGAATAACATTAACGTATAATCCTTTTGCAGTTTTTATCAGGACATAGACCTGGGGTGGGTGGAGTGAGGTTTTTCCCCTTGTGCCGTTGAATGGTTCACACAACATACATGTAATGTTAAATTAAAGAGACGCCTTTGTTTTCTAATTCCAGACTGCGCATTATAACTCCTACTGTCCTCCAACCTAATCTCGGTTGCTTCATTCCATTGACCTTCCGGGTCTTCCCACCAGTGTTACTATAGGGCACAATTACATGGTTTTGAAAAACAAACTGGATGAATTGTGCTGGTAAACAAAGAAATGAGATTTTTTTTTTTTTAATGCAGGCATGCCAACCAAACGACTTGTTCACTAAGGGGCCGCGCGCACTAACCCGTTTCGCCTGCTGCAAGGCGTGCAAACGCAGATTTTTGCTTGCTTGGCAAAGAGTTTACCGTGCTGCACGCCATGCGAAAGATTGCTTGCATTGAACGGGTGGTTAATGTTAACATAGTGCGCGCGGGGGCCTAAGGGGCACGTACACCCATGCCGCGTAAAGGCAAACTGAAATTCAGTTGTTTCTGTAGAAAGTAGAACACAAATTCTAATACAAAACACTAACACACTTCAAGGATCACAGTATTATTATACATGTACCCATAACATTCGTACTGTAATGACTAATGTGCATAATGTCATCACTGTCTTGCACTTTACTGAACTGCCACTTAACCTCAAACACAGCAAGGATTTGTTTCTGGTATTAAGTGGTAAAAATACACGTAATACAAAAGCAACATCACAACCTTCCCAACATCCGACATACCGGTACATGACAGTTCTGTCAAATAAGGGGCAGTTGGCAGGTCTGTGATTGTAGAGGGTAGCAAGTTTAAAAAGGTCAAGAAGTAGTGCTGGGCACGGTTCCAACACCAGCGTCGATTCCTTAGGCACTGACCACCACCTTGGGAACCCGACACGAGAACCTGGTGCCCGTACCGACAATAGTGCCGACACTGGGCCGGCTCTCTAGTAATCCTTCTCATTACCACTGTTTAATTTACATTTAAAAGCAATACTGTAATAGGTGTAAACATCACATTACAAAAACTAAATATTTAGATAATTAATTCTGCGACTCCCCTTCCCCCAACACCGTACCAGCGCCCCGCACCAGACACGAGGAAGCGCAAATTAAAATTTGTTCACCTTTGCATCATGCAAATTCTCAGGGTCAGTGCCCGAGTCGGGTTCGGAGTCCACACCACAGACTAATAAATTAACCAGACTGGAAACACGAGCTTCGGGCTGTGTCGTTTTTTTACGGAATTTCCCGAGCGGCGGCCGTATAACCAACATGGCCGCCGCTCGGGAAATTCCGAATTCTAGTTATGTCTGCAGTAGAAATTTCTTTTTATTTTTCAAGATTGGTTGCAAATGTATTAATTCCTTGGTGCGGAACCAAACTTCCGAGTTCAGTAGGCGCGTCAAAATGGTGTCATTCAAAATTGTAGCTATGCTGAAGCGTTGGTCGTTACCGTAAACCTAATGTGGCGGATGGTTCATGACCTTTCGCTGTTTTGTGACGTCACACAATGGGATCATCCAGTCTGGGTATTTTATTAGTCTGTGGTCCACACTAGGGAAGTGATGGAGTCGTGACGTCGCTTCCATGAAGCCAGTGTAGACACCAGTGTCGGAACCTTTCAGCACCGACCTGTGACATCATTGGAGTCGGTGTCCAACGAAAAGTTATGGTGTCGTCGGAATCGGGATTCGAGACATTGAAAAAAAATGCTGGTGCCGCCCAGCTCTATCATGAACCACTGACCTACCAAGTCACGATGACAGATTAGTAGAGACCAACGCCTGACGTTCAAGGTTAGTTCAAACTGGTATACTTAGGCCTACTGTTTTTGGGTGAATTGAAAACGACTACATGCAATTAAACAATCATCTGTTACAACAATCCGCCATAACAAGCAGCGCTGCAATGAATGGAAAGCCCCCTAGAGATGAACCCAAAGAATCAGTTTCACACCAAGCATCAGTGCTTGCATGACGTGCCAGGAAAATTGCCAAAATTTTGAGGTCACTGACTGAATTAAGGCATCTGCAATAAAAAAAATTGACGTCCTGTTAATGTTTCCAATAATGGTTTTAACTAAGCTTTCCATGTTGAGAGAGAAAGAGGGAGTAGGGATAGTGGTTTTCACGCATTACTGTCTTACACAAGAATGCTTACACAATAATCTTAACGATACAATTCTGGGTCAGTATTTTTTTTTCTCTGACTCCATTTTCTTTGCCGTTCACAGACATCAACATTTACATGGTCTTTCTCACTAGATCTGGGAAATGGCCATTTCATTCATCTGTCCTGTCGGTCTTTCAGTGGCAAAGGAAGTAAGTTTATTTTCAAACTGTGGACTTCATCTATACCTGGATTCACTAAGAACTTCCCAGCAGCACTGCTACTTGTAGACTGACATATATTATATCCCTTTAAAGGAATCTGCTAAATTTTTCTAAATTTTGCCACCCATTTGCAAACTTGCACAAACTAAAAATACATTGTTTTTTCGCCGTATATATATTTTTCTTAGTAGCCTACACTGTGCTAGTCAGTATAACAGTTTTATAAAATTGATACATTTTAATATAGAACTAGATGTGATAAGCAAGAAAGAGAGAACAAACATGAAGTGTACCGAAAGGACTGTTTGTACTTGTATGAGGTCACCAGGCCGTTTATATTCTCAATACAGGTTTTTCTATCCAAAAGAGAACAACCATATAAAAATATGCATCTAATGATCTCACACTCCTCCAAAAGGGAACACAAAAACCAACAAGACAACGCCTATTTGCAAGAATAACCATTGATTTATTAACAATCAGAAGGATTTAGATTCCCATATAGACATTTATAGTATGTAAGAAACCCTCTGAATTTGCAGCTCTGACTTCAGCAAAACATACTTTGGAGAATTCGATAATGGACTTTGCAAATAGTTTAACAAAATTAGACATAATTTCAGCCTGACTTGCGAGAATCTGTCTTTCTCTCTTGAAATAAAGATTCCCCCCCCCCCCCCCCCCACCAGGTTCTGACAAGGGCTCTTTAGTTGTTTTTTCTTCTTGTCTATATTCCCAAACTAAAGGCAAACTCTGAATTAATGCGGCTCAAATATATGTACAGATACTGTACAAAAAAGAAAAAAAAAGCATAGATATACATACATTCCTTTGGGTTCCCAATAAAAATATTACAATTAGGGTATTATTTTTTCTTCGGCTAGGTGGACAGCTTGTAGAGGCCAATGTTTCAATAATACATGTACCGCCACGATTTGCTTTCAACATATGGAGGGGCTTGTGCAAGTACAGAACAAACCATCGCACAACTTCCACTGCTGCTTGACAACAAAGTCCAGGATTAACTCTTTACAGCATGTACAGCTTTTTTTTTACCCATTCTGCCCTCATTGAATTTTGACTGCTATTATAGATAGACGGATAATGGTTTATTTTCTCCTATAAAACATTTAAGTTTTATTTCACGTGATAGAACTGTATATATTTTGTACAGAAAAAGGTTCAAGAAAACTAATATCGAGATGCAGCAAATAAAAGTAAAAGGTTAACTTTACTGGTACACAGCACTGTTTGTAAACACTGTGATTGGGCCTTAAAAAATAAAGAGAGCAAAAACAAATTTCTGCCCTTCAAAATTAACTTTGCTGCTGGCTGGACAAAGCAATCTGACAGTCCTGGAATGGTGATCCCTTGTGAAATTTTGTAGTGAAACTGATCAATACCCTTATTGCATGGAAAGATAAATAAATAAAAAAAGCTGACTAGGTAACTCAAAATTTTTGCCAGCAAAGCCTCATTTCATATTCCCTTATAACACCCCCCCCCCCCCAGCATACACATCTCCCCGTCTTGCTGTACACAATTTGTCATGCACACCAGCAAAACTGGAATCATGTATCTGCTGCATCTATCGACATACATGTATTATACATGTCACAAAAGCCACGGGAAAATGAACACATTCTCCATTGATTTCCATTATTTGTTGCACATTATGTAAACTATGTACACAAATTGGTTAGAGGAAAGGAAAAAAAAGAAGGTCAGAAGGCAAATCGTTTTCCTAA
The DNA here is from genome assembly GCA_963931925.1 of Onchidella celtica. Taxonomy (NCBI): domain Eukaryota; kingdom Metazoa; phylum Mollusca; class Gastropoda; order Systellommatophora; family Onchidiidae; genus Onchidella; species Onchidella celtica. Next base: position 112,356,084 of record OZ007567.1, on the reverse strand, counting down.
GCATTAAATCGTTAGAATGACATAAACCATTTCCATGTCTCTCTTGGATATATTCTCCCACAGTGATGCCTAATATCAAATTTCTGTGAGACATATTTCCATACTTTCATTTAATGCAAACAATTTTATGAATATCCCTGTGTCTATTGTAAAACGCATCTGCAGACAACTTTGTGAGTACCTATTTGTAACTACATATTAGAGGGCATCCACAGATTCCCAATTCAAATAATGTGGCCTCTTTTTTTTTCCAATTTGTCTCACCTCTACCCTTCAAGCTTAAAATGTACCTTCCCAGGAGAATGTTCTGAATACAGGAGGGGAGGAGAAATGATTACTAAACTTGGCCGACCCCCAAAAAAACCGCCATTGTTGTGATCACTTCCAGTCTTTATACATGTATATCATATTTAAATGCATTTACAAGTAGCTCACATCTTTCAGAGGCAGGAAATGTTAAATTTTCTGAAGACATATCCATCTCCATAAAGATGTTTAAATATACATGATGTAATCACATGTTCTGCTCCCATGACTATGGGCCAAAGAATTTTGCATTATTTGTAAAATAAGTATGTACCACATCACTTACACAAGAAACCTCAGGGGTTCCAAAAATAAAATTAGGTCCCCTCATGCAATAAGAAAACCGGTTTTACGCAGTGGCCAAACATGGTGGAACTCACAGAATGAGCATTACTATTCGAACCTGACAGTAAGTTGTTCAATACCTCAGGAGAGAGAAAATATGAATATTGTATATGTAATAACCAGTTCATTGCTTTCCCTTGTTTCCCTGGGGCTCAAATACATGTAAATAGCGAGGACATGAACTCAAGCTGCATGTATATCTTAACTGTTATTGAATCTATATAAAAAAAACAGCAAGGAAAAAAAATTCACTGCTGCGAGGAAGAAATGCCCAGACCTGAAAAAATTACATGTGAAAGATAGTTCTTTTTGCTACTATGTCTATTCCTTTGACATGAAAGCGAAGTATCGTAATTTTGTAATAAATGAAAATAGGCCTAAAAACATCGAATAATGCTTTCTCCCTCAACAATGATGACCTCCCTTCTGCCTTTGTTTTGTTTTGACTTTAGTACCGTGCATGTCATAAAAAATAACCATATCAAGCTTGGTGCGCAGTGTCCTGGTGTGCATGAGTTCTGAAGCAGGACTGCAGATTACTACTTTTATTGTAAGAGAGAGAGAGAGAGAGAGTACGTCATCGAATAATGCTTTCTCCTCAACAACGGTTGCCTCCCTCCTGCCTTTGTTTTGTTTCGACTTTAAACTTCCGGTTGCATTTCAAAGTTTGAAGGCATGAGTTTCTGTGCCGTCTGCTTTATGCACGGTATGGGCCATGCGGATGTTGCTGTGTTGTGAGTTGTTTTCTTCCTAGATCTACATAAGCTGTGTGCTGATTGTGCGTGTTGTTTGCAACCCGTTCTTTGAACCGGCCCTTACACCAGTGAAAAAAAAAAAAGAAGAAGAAGAAAGAAAGAAAAGACACATTGCATTTAAAATGACAACCCAAAAAAAAACCCTGAAACAAACACAAATATAATGACAAATTTTTGCATAAACAAGGACAAATTAAAACGCTGACAAGATTTTCATGCACAACAAACAATAGCCGTTTTCCTTAATGAAACCAAAAACACAGTTTAACAACTGCACTAGTATCTGGCAAAGTCATTGAACCTACTTAACTATCAGCCATCCTATCTGATTTCCTGATTTCATCCTGTGTCTTTCTACCTTAGCCCATCCCTTTCACCTCAGCAATTTCAAAAAGAAGAGGAAAAAACATGGCATGGTGGAAGACACCTGTGACTCATTATTGTTCATTTACTTACTTGACCCACATTTGATTTCCTTGAATATTGTGGTGCAGTAAGTGCCACTCGTGAAACGAAGGTAATAAAAATACTTAAATGAAGCCTTCACAATTTTTATTGTTCACATGAATTTCACTTGATGGCCCTAGCCCTGAGAACAATCATCAGTAAAAAATGTATAAAATTTGTAAACTACAAATCTGCTTTTAACTGAGTAGTTGAAGAAAGGCGTGCTGCCACACTGCGAAGTTTTCTCTTTTGCTGATTACGTACAGATAACAGTTTCTTGGCAAAACCATTTCCTGATCCATTCCCGCAGCTTCATATTGTACCAAACAGTCCTGTCAAAGTTGTTATTGATATTATCATTGACTACATACACGGACAGCGTATCTGCTGGCCAAACCAGAACAAATGTCGCAAGAACACTCAGTAATGATCAAAGGCAAGGTATTTTTACATGAGCTGGTATTGGATCTGTTCAACCAGAAAGTTTTTGTGTACTGTAAATGTTAAAATACAGCCATTCTGTCCCATTGAAAATTTCATTGTATTATAAATGAAAGGAATGGAAAGTGGCTCCATGTCTCTTACATGAAAAGACTGCACATCTCTGCACCCACGTGGAATCTGGGTACACTCAAGAATTCCTTCTAAATTCTCTAGCTATTTTTAACCTGTTTGATTAAAAGATACAAATGCACAAAAAACCTGTCTAGTAATACTTCAAAAGTTTTTATCTCATGCTAAAGCCAACGGGCAACAAAAAAATTCATCAGTTTAGATGCAGAACTGCATCTCATGATATAGCAGAGATAAAAGGATGTTTGGCATACTCAAATGACAGATTGAGTTTGGCAAATCCATGACATATGGAAATAAAACTGAAAGCCACATATACCAATGAAGATCGAATGTAATTCTTTTTTTTTTTTTTTTTTGGTCTTATACTACCACAGAATCATTGCATATTATACACCAACTTGCAATAATCATGAATGTTATTTCACTGCAAACGTCACAGCCTTTCTTGAAATCACACTAACATTTCATTTACCACAGAGTCTACAAACGGCAGAGAGCATTTCCTAGCTCCCTGGTTTTTGAGAGGATAATGAGAACAGTTCCACAACCAACCTGTGCATTCCTGCATCGTACCATGTACATGTATATTGGCCATCGTCACTCATGGCAGAAACCCCACAGTCTTAAAGATTATTTTGCCAATGACTACCAGCCTGTGTTAAATACAAAAGCACACATTTTCTTTATACTCATGCACAATTACGTCTAGAGTTTGTGTGCACAAACTGGCCTTATATGAAAATATCGTTGCTGTCATGGACAAATCATCTATCATGGAAATTGTACAATTTTCACTTTTTTTGTTAGTTCTTTCAAGCCAAAATGCTGAAATAAATCAACTATTGCAACATTAGATGACCTCTTTACATAATAAAAATTTTGAGATAGGGCAAAATTTTCAACGTCCATTGTGTGCCTAACGCGCCCATCTGTTTTCTGTTGTGCCCAAACCGCACCAGATCACGCCAGCTTGATTCCATCATGCGATAACATGCATCCCATAATCTGCTTACATTTTTTTTTTTAAAAAGCAGACTACTGATGCCAATAACTGGTGTCACCCTACTACATGTCTTGGTTATGTTGTCATGAAATGACCTCGTCTATGATGGAAAAATAGCCCGACAAACTTCTGTAGCACAATGCACAAGACACGCTTGTTCCGTTACCTGCCATGCGCAGAATGAGCTTGGCTTCTTTTCGCTGCCAAACCAGAGCTAAACAACAGCGAACTAATAAGAAACCATGCTCAATCCATCTATCTCCTAATTGCATAATTGTTACTCCACTTTCACAACAGCCATCAAGATACACAATAAGAAAATGTTATTTCCTATCATGCAATGTTGAAAACAACTCTCTGCTGTCAATCAGTTTGTAATAGAAGTAAGTTTTTTTCGTCTCCTGTTAAATTTTATTTCTGGCTGATAAGACTGGCCATGACACCAACGATATACAAAGACTATAAATGCAGAGCTCGTATACCACCAGAATATCTCCGGTGACATCATAATGCCATGACAGGAACAACAAAAGTCTGTAACTGATGACATAAATGGGAGAAAAGAACCTTCCCTGAGCAAAGGACCTCAAAATCACCCATAACAAAAGCAGCCAGCCTATAGTAGAACAAAAAACATGACATCTGACATATGATAATGATGAACTATGGTAATTATAATCCTGATTTTCTCCATCTCCACCATAACAGGCAACTAATAATCACTTCAAACCTTCTTGCAAAATATGTTATTGGCAGTTTTAATTGTATATTCAAAGTGTGCAAGGAAAAAAACAACAACAAAACATAAAAACCCCATGATGATATTAACGTCAAGCACAAAATGGGTGGACATGGGGATATGACAATGAAAAGCAGAGCATGTTCCCAATACAGCATAAATTGTGGAACTTTTGAATAAATCAACTGTTGATCAACACGTTCCATATCAGCAGTTCTCAGACCGCCACTTCCACAAAACTGCTTGTAATATGCAGCCTGATAAAGCATGTTTCACCTCCAAAACCTTTCTACAAAATGAAAAATTGGTGATGACAAAAGAAAACTGAAACATAACAATAATTACACGCTGCTTTTCTTATGAATATTCCACAGAATTTGCATATGAAGTAAAGAAACACAAAGGGTATGTTGTGAAAAGGCTGTAGTGTCTCCAAATGCTACCAATACATTTTTAAATTAGTTCTGACCAAATCAGTAATGTCATTATGGTAAACAAGACTGAGAGAAAAATTACTGCATATATTAATTACAATTGGCCATCCCAACACAGCATTCAACACAATTAAGCAGATAAGTATTTCTCCAAATTTGCCTACATCTTCTCAAGGAAGGAAAGAAAAAACTTAACTCAAAAGCATTCACCAAAAATGTAACTCCGGTGCCATATCAAACTATGACACTATTAATAGGGGTGGAAAACAGGGCTTCTCTTGAAACATGCACCCAAAACTGGGATAACCTTCCCAAACTTCTCTTCCTGCCGTTGGTAATCAGTAAATCTTGAGCGGCATATTGTCAATGTCATTTATTCCATTTTTTATTTCACAAATTGTAAAGGCATTTTCAATATATCGCTTTTTCAATATTTCTAGAAGTGTTTCTGTGGACTGGAACAATTCTTTAAACATACAATTCTCTGCATTATTTCAGAATTTAAAACACAGTGATACAATTTGATGATATCTTTAAAGATCCTGATGAAGACAATTTTGATGCATACTTCAATCAAGTTATGCGTGTCTGGATAAAGAATAATAATAAAAAATGTGACTGCAGTGTTTGGCAAGAAAGCAGTTAACAATAATGTAATAAAATGAACTATTGTGACACTGTTCATTTATTTGTATTCATTGTTTTACTATTAAATTATCAAGTGTATAACAGAAAGAAATTTGGATAAATGAAAGCACTTTAGAAGGTCTGGTTGAAAATTAATATAATATGTTAAAAAATTATTTGCTGTGCTGGATACTCCATGCTAATAAAACTGCTTCATGTGCTAACTTGGATACCCATGTCACAAGATCATAACTGCTGACCTACAATGTTCTCTCATTTCTTCATGACATACACAGTATTAATTCTGACTGTCACTGGATGACATACTGATTTAAAATGACAATGCTGTGAAATAAACCATATCTGGCCAAATTTATTTCAAGTTATACCCACAATAAGCTTAGCTGGGATCACCTTATATAAAAGAACATTGAATCATACAGCCCTTTCTTGTCATTCTCTGCCAAATTGCTTCATCCCCCCCCCCCCCCCCCTCCAAAAAAAAAAAACCAAACAACAACAAATAAGTCAACTAAAGCCAATCATTATCATTAAAATCATCATGAAGGCTTCCTTGTATTGAAAATTTAACTGCTTCAGGCCCCTAATAACTAAGTAATAAAAATAATTTAACCTGAACACTGCTGTGGTCACAAGATATGGTCTCCATGGGATTTCCTATCCCCTACGTGGTTTCATCTCAAGGTATTATAAGTGCACATTGCTGGTTCAAGTACCTAAGGGATGTTTCAACATGAGGGCAAAAAGACATGAATGATCACAGAGAGGACTGGTTCTCTGCAGTGGGGCTTGGTGTGTCCTGAGGGTCTTCGTAGTCACAGATGACTCTGTTAGCCTGACGTAGATACTGTTGTTGTTTATAATAAATCTTCATCACACCTTTTATGGCCACAAAGGCAATCCCACCCTGGCAAGTGCATAAAAGGAAAAAGAATGAATTTAACTAATCTGAGGTACCATTTCCTCACATAATTCATTTATGCAACAAATATAATCTGCAGATCTTGTGGTGTGTTAACAATGAACCAACCGATAGTCTTAGCAGCTGAGCTGGGGTATGCGTCATTTTAAGCACAACTGAATTTTTAAAAAACCAATTCCCAAGCATTGCTAGAGTTTAACACGTACATTTGTAATGTCTAGAGAAAATTTTAAAAACCCTATCATAACCTTTCTTGGCTCAACCTTTCGCTCACAAGATTAAATGCACACTACAAAAAAAATATGATTCATTATCAAAATTACCAAAGTTAAAAAAAAAACTGATTTCCGCAGTTTTGCAGAATAATGTTTCCATTTGCACTGCCAACAGAATAGGATGTATTTCTGTATTCTCCCTGTCCCTGATAATTTACACAGAAACATCTGGAAAGAAAACATGGTGGAAGTACCAAACATACTGCACAAAGTAATTTTATCTCTGCTGATTTTTAGTTTTTTTATGTATCTGCCATGAGCATCCACTGTCAGCAGGTTTCAGGCTGAAGGATCACCTATCTCACAAAGATGACAAAATACCCTCTTTCTGAGACTGAGCCAATAATCTATTATGATCTACATTGTGATAACACATAAATTATGAAACACTGATAGTCATATATAGAGATGCAACATCACCATTTGAAAGCCAAAATGGTGCAGTGGTATTATGTGTAAATCAACCCCCAAAGAAGCATGTATGATAACAGACACATTGCAGAACTTCTTCTCTCAGAAAATAGTATAATTTCTATATAATGTTCTCCCTCTTCTCCCACTTTTCTTTGTTTCACAGCTCTTCTGGCATCAGTAAGCCAAGCACCTATGAACATTAAGGACATGTGAGCACTTACCAAGAGAGTCCTCTGAAAGTTGGACTGGACAAGACCGAACATGAGTTTGCCTACAATTGTGGCTATGGTAGGCATGATCAGAGCCCCACACAAAACACGGGTGGCAGAGATTGGGTCTGTCAATGTCACTGTGTCTGCAGGAACTCTTGACAAGCGTGAATGCTCTGAAAAACAAACACAGAGACCGAATAAGTGTTTCTGTGCTCCCTGGCGCCTGCTCTTATTGGGCTTGGTACCCATTCATGATTCTGCTTAACTACTCTTGTGATCACAGGAAATTGTCTCCATAGAGTTTCCCCTCCTCATTATGGTTTTACATTAATTAGTATTTCATAGATTCACTCTCTTCTAGCTATACTTACAAACAGGCCTTGCTCAGGCTAAGAAAAGCTGATGTCTGGCAACTAACATTACACACTGACGGGGGGGGGGGGGGGGTGTGTGGAACAATGTGGAAAACAATAATCTTAGTAACCTTTTCTCCAAAATGGTTTACTTTCTTCAACAATAAAATTAACTGTTTTGACTGTGGAGCAAAAAAAAATTTTTCTCCCTTTTTTTTTTCTCTCTTCAAATTCCCTGGTCAAGGCCAGACTTCTCTGTAAACATAATAAATTTCTTTAAAAAATTGAAGAAGCTATTCTGCTAAAAAGAAGAGTTATCTTCCCCATTTTACAGAAAACAAAAAGGCAATAATATTGTAATAAAAGAATGTGTGGTTTTTTTTCTATGGTTGGGAATTCTGTCCATTTATTTAACAGGTATGGGAATTCTGTACTGGCTGATGATCAAAATCATATTTATACATGAAATTCCAAGGGTCTTAAGGCAATTCTAGGTGTAAATAATGCTCCGATCTTTAACAATCCTGTAATGGGTGGGCAACAATGACAGCCAGAAGGGCTGTGGGTCAAGAAACTGGTACAACCCAATGAAATACTTCTTTTATCAGAATCTACCATCATTCATTCGGTCACTGATGGTCACACCTCCAATGGCCAATGTATATTAAATAAGCTAAATTTTGTTAAAATTTTGGTTTGGTGGCCCTAATTTATCATCGGAATGGACAACTAAATGGACAACCCTGATAGAGGAATGGGGAAAAACATATATGGGAGATCGGGTTTAAAAGTATGCCACATTGAGCAGAATGTGGATACCATAATAAGCACTACGGCTACTTTTGACCGGGCGGAATTTTTCAATTTTTTGATTATCCAAACACTAACAGATGCTGGTTCAATGTTCTAAGAACCCTTTCACGCCTTCCCCATTCACTCTCTTCTAGCTATACGTTACAAACAGGCCTTGCTCAGGCTAAGAAAAGCCGATGTCTGGCAACTGACTTTACACATTGATAGGGGGAGGGGGGGGGGGGGGAGGGGGAATGAAACAATGTGGAAAACAATATAAAACCAGCCAAATAAATAAACTGAGAAAGTCTGTGTGTCCTAATCTTGTCGTGTGGCGCCGGACCAAGAATAGCTCCTCAGCATTTCACAATGACACTTGGAAGCGGGGGCGGTCGATGCTACGGAGAAGACGGAGGCAGGCCCGCACGGGCGGCCAGTTTTTCCCAAGATTTACAAGGAATCAATTTCTATTTCAAACGATTTTCTCGCTCACGTAATGACGTCAGGTCAAACATTCAGTGTGCGTGTTCATCTCTGCCTGCTCGTGTCTGTGACGTCCAGAAACACTGCGTCACACCGCATACTACCGATGGGTTACACATTTCATTACCAGGCTCAGGAAAGTGACCCCCATTTTATAAAATACATCTCCCGCTGACGCTGAGTGAGATACAAACTCATCTGGTCGCGCAAAATATCTCAAAGGGAGGAGAAAAAGACACTGGTGCTGACCGTCCCGGGTATGACTGACGTAAGAATCTATGACACTTTTAAGAATAAAATAATTATTATCCACTGTTCGGTTTCGAGTGCAGCCGCATTACTTTATTGTGATTCCACGGGAAGTATGGTACATTAAGAGGGATAATGGCTCTTAAAAGCTCACTGTTTAATAAGTATGACGGAATGAAAATGCCGATCACGCCGACCAAGCTGTGATTTGTCTGCACTGCGTACTGCGCAATTTCGTTTCTCTTTGAGAAACTGTGGGGGAGGAAGAGTGAAAAGGGAGAAGGATAGTATCTTTGAGTTCACTTCGGTGCTCAAAATGTCTAAAGTTTGCGAAGTGTTACATCATGTTCCCCATAATTTTTTGTTCAACATTTCTCAGACACCCACCAAAGGTCACGCCCCCCCCCCCCAACATTCACTTTACGCTCACTCATTCATTTCATGTACCTCTCCTTATCCTTCTCCTGATATTCAGTCCTATATCTTTTTTTCCACGCTCCTTCCACCCTCCGCTTTTCAAACAAATTCTATTACAGAAACAGGAATTGATACCAATCAAACACACAAAAAAGAATACTGTTTCAATCACCATCAAGATATTCCATTCATTCCAGCTTCTGTCACAACGTGCTTTCACCTTCCAATGCGATACTAACACGACATCCTAAAGCTTTAGTCCTCAATCTTGCAAAAGCGCCGAGACACCGGGGAGTCGTTCAACACCATTCTGGCAAACTTGTCTTGTAATTCCAAATGTATACCTGATCTTTGAAAGATCACTGTCTTTTCAAAAACACTAAAGTGTATTTTACAAAGCTTCGGTGAAAGCAATTTTATCTAACACTTTCTATTTTTGACTTGCTATCTCGGATGATACCATTGTGAGATGTCCATATTCTGTGTCATGCAGTCAATAATGTTACCAGAAATACAAAAGGGTAAGGTCTCCGAAAGAAGACGATGCATGAAGAAAATCCACCTTGGATACCCTGTGCAGGGTTTAGCAAGAAAACTGCATCATCCCTTCTTCCAATTTCTTCTCTTTCTCACCTAGATCCTAAAATCAATTCCACTTCACATTCCCGTAATACCAGTCCCATTGTCAGACACGTAACGGATATGCTAACGTCTATGCCCTGCGATCGATCTGAATTTAATTATTTGAGTATTCATGGCGCAAGAAGTCGGCCCATGCGATAGCGAACCGTATCGAGCAAGCCCAGCTGGGTGCCTTCCCCGAGATCACACATCTCCGTCCTCCGCTCCACTTCATCCTCGCCGAAGGTGCCATAACTTTCTGTGTACACGCCGTTCAATTACCACGTACAACAACGGGAACTATATTGTACAGCGTGTAATTATGCTCAACCGAGTCAATAAGCGCTTAGCAAACGTTTATACTAATGAACCATACATCAACGCTTTCTTTTTTATATATGTATTTCCTCATTTATTTATCCCTGCACCGCCTGCCTGTCATTCACTAACATATATAACCTCTCTTTCCCTCGGTCTGGGTGCCGTTCCATTTCTTTCAACCGCTCGCAAAGGCTGTGTCAGTTGTACCCGTTTATTCCTCTCTACCCAGCTGTTTGTCGTTCTCTGCCTCTGGTCAACTATTTCATTTTTTGTCTTCTGTCCGTTCATTTACCATTTTCTCCATCCTCTGACTCTGTCACAAAGTGAGACAATATTATTTCACCTATTTTAATGGTTACATTAAGCAATATTATTTTAATTTTCAGGTATGAAATACATGGTGTCCACATGAAGAAATTTTAACTAGACCCGCACGAAATCTATTCTCTTGTTCATTCTTCCCGCTTCTCTCTCTTCCCTATTCCTCTTCTGAGATGCGATTTTCCGGACGAAAGCGTAATTTGGAGGAGGGAGATGAATAATTACATTTATTACGAATGTATAGGGTAACTGGCGCTTTGGCGGCATCGTTGAACCCATGAAATCGGGACGCGATCGGGAAATCGATGATGACCCTCATGGACGTCCGAGGACTGGTGGGGGGGGGGGCGCGTAATATACTGAGAACAGGGAAAATACAGGAATGCGGTTCACACTAGATACCGAAAAAAAAAAAATGTAAGCCAGCGGACCAGTTCACAATTTAAAACTCCAGCGTTTGAGAAAAGATAATGCTGGTGTTTGTTTAAGTCACTAAGAAGTCGCCAGACTTCTATACCGCAATGGAAGCGAAGCATGCTCTACACTGCAAAAGCAAGGCAAATGCATATAATTATCTTCGGGGCCAAGAACCATAGGCCTTAAAGTATACGCGCCCACTTCATCGACTGCCATTTTAATTTCAAAGATGCGAGTAACTGGTGTTGAAAATACCTCACTGCTTCCACAAGACTTTAGATATACCCCAAAGCCACACACCCTCCCACACTGTTTCAGCACAGAGTCAACCCAAAGGAAGGGGAAAAGTTTCCCATTTGACAAGTTGCCAGTCTGATAGAACACCTACTTCTGAAAACAAAACTTTCATCATGGGCACTAAAATGGCACAAAACGCCAGCCTGAAGGATAATTTCCAACACCTCATCGTTAGAGACAGGCTAGGACATAACCTCTCCCGTGCACCAAATGTGATATCGCTAGACCCCCACAGAGTATTTCTCTGTTCTGCGCCTTTCATAAAACAGTTTGTTATGCACGACAAGAGCTCGTTATTCTCTTTCTCGTCCCTCTTTCGTTGAGGAGGTATAGCATCTATAATACAGAAGTCAGTAATGAAACTGCAAGGGATCTTGCCGCTCTTCAAACAAGGCTAATATTGTTTTGTTTAAAGGGCATTTTCCCCCGCCGTATGTCCCATGTCACTTCGACCAAACACAAAAAAAAGTGGAAATTAGCAAAAAGAAAAGCCTTTGCACAGAAGATTTAAGATTTTCGTGAGCTTTATAAATCCAGGGTTCATACAAAGTCTTGAAAACTAATTCTAAGGACTTTTTAAGGACTTCCTAAGGACTCACAGTAAACAAATTAAGGACCTGTGTGCCTGTGACCAAGAAATATTACAACAATACAAGTAGTGTGCAGCACCCATCGATATGGAATATTTCCGTATCCAGAGTTCAAGCATAGTAAATTCACTCTGAAAAGTTCAGTTATTTCAAAGTACGAATTATCCAGTGTGCAACTGGAAGATTTGAATCTTAAATGTTTCATCTGAAACACAAATTTTAAGGACTTCTTAAGGACTTTGGCATCATTTTCAGAATTTAAGGACTTTTTGAGTTCTTATTTTTTTTTCTTTTATGAAAATTAAGGACTTTAAGGACTTTTAAGGACCTGTGTGAACACCCTGTTTCCCTTTATTAAAAAGCTGACAGCGAAACGATAAACTTGAGTTCAATAAATTATGACCGACGATCTTCCGTTCTCATCCGGCGGCGTTTTTTTTCTTTTCTTTTTGTTTTCCTTATATGATCTGACTAAGTGCTGGGTTGACACTCAACTTTACCTCAATATCACGTTAATTCGAAATCACGACTGTTTGGTAGCGTCGTTAACTAACAAGAACTGAGAAAAGACCATCCCACTAAAATCGTTTCCTCACAGCAAAGAGTTTGGGCCTGTGAACGTACAACGGTTATAAATTACCGACAGTTTTATACATGAAAAGGGGCAAGTAAACCTGTGCACTGGCGCTGTTCCCAGCAGTAAATCCTGTTATCATTCTTCAATCGATCATCGGCCACAGGGTATGAATTAGACAATGGTTTATTGTCAAAAAAACCACATGTTATAACGCTACTATTTAACGACTTCATGAACAGGAACTGCAAAGAATATTGTATGTAAAAAAAAAAAAAAAGGAATACTCTTATCTAGCTTAGGCCGGACATGATTGCATCATTAAAATGTGTAACAGATCCATGTGACAACACAGCGAAGGGAGAAAGGGGGCGTTCACTGTCCAACATTTGCCCTCGTTCTGTCAGCACTCGCCTATCCAAAGACCAGTACTGCATTAATCCTGCAAGTACATGCACTGTAATTATTATTAGATCCTGGCGAGAATAATGCTGGCCATAAATATCACCGTATTTAATATACATCAATTACTGCTATGACCCCCCCCCCTCCCTCCCCCCGTATATCATTTTTGTTTTCCCCGAAACATTATTTTTATAGTGCCGCGGATTTCTTCAGATATGCCAGTAGGCCACGCTTATTCGCATAGACCCCCATCTGCGAATTAGATTGGGATCTTATTCGCAGACATCTGCGAATAAGCACTTCGATGTCAATAATGCCTTTAGATGTTTGTGCTAGGTAAAAAGCTGATGATTTCCCCAGATTCAAATGCCTCGGAGGCGTTTATTTGTAATTACTCAAAGGAACAGATATTTTTTTTTTTCCATACAGGCAAAACAAATTAACCGTCTAAAATTGCAACGAACTGAGGACACTTTCTCAGCAAATCTTTTTATTGCAACCGCTCACTTCCTGTCAGAATCAAAGTGACCGTTCTTGAAAATAACAGAACGCCACTCCAACATTCATGGCCCGGAAAGAAAATTATCAAAGTGCTCTCAAAGACTTCTAAAGTGAACGCAGGGTTTTCAAGTGTGTTATTTCAGAGACATTGTGTCCATTATCGCAGATACCGTGTTTCTACTCTTTATGCACCACAGGAGACACACAGGCCGGAGATGAACATGACACAAACCAAAGCGACAACGTTATTTCTTATAAATCTTCCTGTCATAAAGTATCGTTTGTTTGCTTTCTTTTTTTTTTTTTTTTGCCGGGGGGGGGGGGGGGCTCTCACTATAAAAACAAACAGACAATATTAATACAATTTCTTGATCTATATTTTATGAAGATAGGTCGGACTATTATATTTGAATAATTGTGTATGTTGCAGCGACGGTATCAGCGGTTATAACCATGGTAAAATGAAAGGGTGACGACGCTGAAACCCCTCAGTTTTGAAATCATTTGAAACTACAACTGCCTTTCCAACGCAGTTTTTTTTTGGGGGTATGGTGTCTTCCTCTGCAAACAGTGATGCGCTTCTTTTCATTTCTTGGCCCTACCATCTGGAACACTCTTCCAAAGACAACCAGGGAAATTAATGACATTGGTTCTTTCAAACGCCATCTGAAGACCCATTTCTTTCAGACAAACTAGGCTAGGTGTTTTTCGGCAGCAACAATGGTAAATATTTTTGAATTTCTTTTGTGTATGCGTGTGTGTGTGTGTGTGTAAGAGTTTGTTAAAGCGCCCAGAGCTTGTCATCGACGGGGTTGGGCGCTATATAAATGCAATATATTATTATTATTATTATTATTCCGTGTGCTCATGCACTGTATAAAAACCAATTTCAGTGACTGCAATTATGATTGTAAAAGTATAAAAGAGCGTTTCTGTTGCGCGGTATCCATATTATGTGAGTGTGCATGAGAAAACCCACAATAATGTCGACAGAGCTGATTTTGAGAAAAACGGTTTTGAAGTGAAAATATGGGTCCGACACAAACTTCCAACTTGGCTGTTGTTTCGGGGACCGTGGCATGTTACAGGTTAAACTGTAGATGAGCAGTGAACATTACTCACTATGATCTCTATAATGGCTTTGTAATTAGACTACGGTCTCCTAACAAGATCCAAAAACTTCCAACTTGGCTGTTTCTAGGGGGCCGTGGCATGTTACAGGGTAAACTGTAGATGAGCAGTGAACACTACTCGCTATGATCTCTATAACGGCTTAGTTATTAGACTACGGTCTCCTAACATCAATCACTCCAATATTACTTGATCAATTAGCTATTGCCACTTATAGGATTAAATGCCGTTTTCTCAAAATCTTGTTTTAGGGGGGTCACTGACTTCAACTTATCAGAAATGTCTTGTCTTTTATAATATGTACAGAACTCAAAATGTCATGTTGCCGACTCATTGTGGGTTTTCTCATGCACACTCACATATTTCGGTCCAAACAGGCATGCAGCAGGAGTTAGAAGTTGCGTTTTAGGCCTTTATTCTAGGAGGTTCTCTGCTCTCGGCATTTTACACCTCACTTTTCTTGTTTCTATTTTCTTGCTCATGTTTTTTTGTGTGCTTTTGCGGCAGGGATTTTTTTGTTCTTTTAATGTTGCACAGACAGCGGCCCTTGTTAGGCCTGCTCTTCTCGAGTTCCGACTACCACTGTATCCTTAACAAGCGCACACATGCACACCAGCCCTCCGAGGGTTTTATCCTGACCCGAGAAGAGTAGACACTCCATCCTATCTATCATAGGATCAGGGACAGGAATTTTCCCGAAAATTTCCAGTACGCGTGCACCTTAGAAGTTAAGACCCTACAGATAAACAACAACAACAACAACAACAAAAGAAGAAAAGCGTTATTATGGGCACCGAAGTAATGGGAAATAACAGAAAACTAGCTGAGGTCCCCGGCCCTGCCCGGGATAAATCGGTTTGAATATTGGTTTCAGTTCTGGGTGGTTATTATGGACCTGCTTCATCTGGCCTGTTCCTATTTGTTTATTTTATTTTTGTTTGTTTGTTTTTAAATAAGTCTTACTGCTCTGCCTTTGTGAGTTGACACACTGCGCATCCCGTACAACAGCATGATTTGCGCACGGGTTAGTGTGTTTGATAGTGAACACATCGCAGGAAGTGATAACGAAACCTTAAAATGGCGAACCATGACTCGAAATAGATCTAAATGATGGCGAAACAATAAATTTCCAATAAAAAAAAAAACTACACCGATCTCAGACTTCTATTAAAAACTGTGCACCCTTACATCCATTCTGATGCACCATATAAAATTTGAAGTCAGAGTGTTGAGTGGTTCAGAAGCCTTTTGCACCGAAAAATCTCAAGTCCACAAATATTATATACTAGATGAGCTACCGGGCACTGCCCAGAATAAACAATCATGTGATCCCCCCCCCCCCCCCCCGTATAATAAAAGTAATAAACTACAGTCTTGCTTCAGAACTCATGCGCACCAGAACACTTATACGCACCAAACAGAACGCTTGATACGGTTACTTTTTATGACATGCACGGTACTGTATATAACTAAACAAACATGCAAAAATACAGATGTTACATGGCAATAAACATTGTTATTTTTTAAAAATACATGCTTGAAATAAACAACTTTTAATTATAGCCATCATCTTCCTTATCTCAATTGCCACCTTCCTGCCAAATTTAAGGCCTGAAGAGTGTATAGTTTGATCAGTTAGTCATGCCAAAGGTTGCGAGTTACTGAAATATATAACAGATATATATATATATACTAGCTGAGTTCCCGGCCCTGCCCCGGATAAATCGATTTATTAGTTTCAGTTCTGGGTGATTATTATGGACCTGCTTCATTTTGCCTGTTCCTTTAGCTTTATTTTATTTTTGTTTCTTTGTTTGTAGATACGTTTTACTGCTCTCCCTTTGCGCACTGACGTCCTGCGCGTCCCGCCAGCACCCGTCAAATTATGGCTATGATTTACGCACGGGTAGTTTGTTTGCACATCGCAGGAAGTGATAACGTCATTTTGTGTTAATGGAAAAGAAATATTATTATATTTTCCTAGGCATTATTGTCAAGAACAGATTTAATTCATAAATGTTTCCACTGACTAAATTTTTGTGAGAGAGCAGTGAGTAATTTTTACAAACGTAATTATTGTGCGAGCCAGCATAACTTGGTCTCGTAAACAATTTGTTTTGAACAGTTTTTTTTTATAATAGATAGACAGAAGATGTGGGGAAGGATAGACGGACAGCGTAGGTGTGCATGACTGAGCACTTGTTATATCTCGTGTTTTGAACTAGGTTTAGTAGAGAGGGAAGGGGTGAGTAGGAATTAAATGTTATTGAGACGTCTGTTGATGTACAGAAAATACCGTGATCCAGAGTAAAAGCTCGGGGTTTTGAACATGTTAAGAATTTATTGCTATAAAATTACATTTTATTGTCTTGGGTAATTCGACCTTTGATGTCGACCCAAGGTCGTTGCGTAGGGCTGTTACTTAAAATAACTCAGTTCGGCAGCTGAGCTAGAAGTGGTTGCACCAATCACAATCCAGGAATTAGACGGTAAGCTGCAGATGCAGACCAGTATTTAAGGCCATACAGAACTTAGTTCTGGGCCACATGTAGACAATCCATTTACGAGGTGGTCGGCGATAGTCCTCAGCCAGATGAGAGACATAGAGACGCAGTTGAGCAGTCCATTGTGAGGAGCCTGATTTAAAGCTCCAGAGCCTAAGCTACTTGGTTTGATATAAACCCACAGCGTTTACATCCAGCGCTCTCACTCCCAGTGAGGGCCGCATGGTGAGAGTCCATACTAATTTGTAATGATGAAAGTGAACCGTTCTACTTACTTTTGAAGACAGTTTCAGAGCTACCGCCAGACAACGCATGGTTGTACAAGCATTCTCCATGGCGTGTCTAGAGGAAATGTCCATATTATAACATGTCTCATGGAATTAATAGAATTTAAACTGTTATATCCGTCGCCACGTGCGCGGATTCTATTTGGCATATAACTCATATGACCTGCAAGTAGTTAGATTGAATACGTTAGTCTTTATAGAAAGCTGTAGTTTCATTAGTTAGATTCAGTTGCCTTTGAATTGATATTTATATTTATAATTATATTTGTTACATTAATTCCTGTAATTAAACTGCCCTACAGTTCTGCTAAAAATCAAAGCAATTGATTTATTTAGTTTTTAGAGTGCAAGTATTTTTTTTTGTGTGTTCGTCGATTGTGGGAGCGGACCTCGAAAGAGTGTCAGTCGAAATATCCCCATCTAACCCACATCGCGACAATTATTATGAAAACACAAACCTCTACTTTTTGGCCCTGCAGCGTCAATCTCCCAATTCCAGACCCTTTCTTTTTCCTGGTCTAGGCACATTGAGAACACACATACAAAGTTTCATACTTCATAGACTTAGAGCTCAATCTCATCATTCAAACCAGTCCTAACCGGAAGTTGCTTTGTGAGTGTGATACCAGTCTATACCGGAACCAATCTTAGTTACATTAATTTGCCGAAAAAATAGACCGAACGCCAATGTGTCGCAACCTAGAAACTAATACAAACGTTTCGCGAGTTATTAATTATTTTTTTATTTTCTGTGCCGGGGACACGGCGACAGTCTATACTAAGCGCTGTATAAAATCTGAGGGCCACCGAATCAGTATTAACGGAGGAGTAGCGAAAGGCGCGCTGCAGTTATCGTAAGGTTTCACTTTTATTAATATAGACATGTAGATAGTATAGATGAATGACGGTGTAACATAACAAAATAAGACTAGCCTCCACAGTGAGCTGCCAGTGCCACTCTCTCTGGGCTCCATGCATGCCCTCTGTATAGTAACCATGACCCTCTGCCTGCCACCAATAAGGAATTGATCGACACCCACGCATACGAAAAAAAAAAAAAAAACTCTTAGGGCTTTAGTCTATAAGGAGCTTATATTTCACCACTGTGCACAGAGCTGCTGTTTCTACACTTGACACAGGCCTAAGCCTCACGCCAGCGGGCTTTCATTTCGACTTTCATTACAAATGGCCGTGTTGAAGTAGGAAGTTTTGTGTATGTGTTTTTTCTTCTTCCACTACTGTCCCCCAATCACAACTATGGTAAAAAGACCGAAATTATAAAATGCACGCGAGGAAAATAAAACGGGGTGCGCGCGCGCAGACATTCACTACTATTGTTTACACAAATATATGCAAACACGCAGAGAGAGAGAGAGAGAGAGAGAGAGAGAGAGAGAGAGAGAGGGGGAGGGGGGAGAAAGAGAAAAATGGCGAAATTAAGACACGTCCATGATGCCCAACATTTCAGTTGATCAATATCACCAAACTGCCAGTGGAACGGTCCTCCGTACAGCTGGCAGAGTCATAAACGGTTGAGAAACAAATAAATTGAATGAAAGAACGTAACAGTGAAAGAAAAATGGAGTGATGAACAATTACACATTTTACAGGACGCTTGGAGATAGACTACAACCACTGTTGATGACAGTGCTTGAAACGTTACTTCCTGAAAGCAGCAATTCTCTTCCTGGTATGTTTCCGTTAAGCCTTCACTATGGGATCATTCCAATGCCATTCGTCCACCTGGTGGTGTTTAACGTGCAATTTATTTTACTGCCTGTAAGGCGGCACGGAAAGACGCCATTTATCCCCATTCACAGAACATTAAAATCTAATTGGTGTTTTCATGATCAAACGTCTCTCCTGACTGTGGTCTCACTATCAAAACAAAAGTTCACAGAGAGTTACATGTATATTGTCTAAGTATGTGATTGAATCATGAATTGAAAGAAAGAAATAGAGAAAGAACTTAGAAAGAAAGAAATAGAGAAAGAACTTAGAAAGAAAGAAATAGAGAAAGAACTTAGAAAGAAAGAAATAGAGAAAGAACTTAGAAAGAAAGAAATAGAGAAAGAACTTAGAAAGACAGAAATAGAGAAAGAACTTAGAAAGAAAACAATAGATAAAAAAGACAGGAAGAAAGAATCACTGGCAATGGCAAATAAAGATCACTGACAATTGCAACACAAATACTTGAATGCCAGTGAAAAAGCAATTCCATTTTACCCCCCAAAAAAGACGAAGAAAAACAAAATGCACGTTATAATAATTGATGTAATACAGTTTGTTTTGGTGTCCCGTGGGCTTAGGCATGATACTCAGACAGCCCATTCGAAGATCCATTTACGACAACCGATTTGAGCCTTCGATTTACCACTTTGGGTTTCAGACTTAGAGGCCGCGCGTTCGAACTTTATCGGAACAGCGGGTGCGGGTAGAATCATGGGGTGCTACCTTCTCCGCGGGTCCTACTGCCGCTGCCAAACAGGGTCAGTCCATGCCAGAGTTCTTTCACTTGCCGTTTAAGTGGCACAGGGCTAATTTCCAACATCCCCGCATCACTCCCGCCCCCCCCCCCTGTTTACTGTGGTTGATTAGTTTGTCTGTAGGAGAGGGATCGCTGAGCACGAAATGATCAGTATCTGAATCCCCACTCCACAAATCCCACGTTTTTTTCAGTGCATATCTGAAAAGCTTCCAGCCGTTCCCTCCCATGTCCCGCGTGTTAAAAATTACTAACACTGTTTACACATGACCGATTTCTTCGTTTGTGTAAGGCCATTTCTTGTTTTGCATTGAAAGATTCATTAAATCTAAAAATCCACCTCAATGTTTTAATCTTATTATAAAAAAAAATAGTGGCAGGAGTAATTCATTATGGTGCAATTTTGCCCCTTTTTTTTTGCTCGAGGCTACAGCCTAAATGACAGATTCAAAAATTGTAAAATTAATTTTCTTAAGTATCAACTAATCCAGTTCAATCGCTTTTGTGTCGACCGGCTGTGTTGGTTCAAGTTTCGGGCATTTTTAAATAAAAAGTTGTAAAAATGTACAATACAACGATCTTTGTTTTGGCTCCCTGTAGTAAGTCCACCGCGCCGGAAACGATGTATTAATACGTGTTCAGTTCGGTGCGGGCAATTTCCGTACCAGAAATGAGTGCGCTCTGGTGTGCATGAAATCTGTAGTAAGACTGTAGAATAATTATGGGAAGCTTTCTAGATCAAAAAGAGAGAGAGATGGTACGGTGGGTTCACAGTTTAATCCCGGATAATGCCGGGAACTTCATCTAGTATTTGAAAAAAAAAAGTGATGCATTAAAATTCATAGATACAGGTGGCGCAGTAAAGAAGTGCCCAGATTTTCCGCGAAGGAGCCCCTTTCCTTCCAGTGTTCCCATACTGTATGGTGCCCGTGTCTAACTTGTCATTTATGGGCCATCCAGTCTCACGCCAAACCTCACCCCTGTCCACGGAGTCCAACCCACATCACCAGCTCGGCTCCGTATCATAACCCTTTCTCGGCAACTTCCATTCTGGTCAAGCTATGCAGATACATGACATTACATATACTACCAAAACACAACTCGCCAGGTTTGCGAAAGAAGTAGGAATTTAAAGACGAAGTCATCAAGAGAATAGTATATTTTGACAAAATACGCAACAAGTTCTAAACACACCAAACAAACAAACAAACAAAAAGGAGGGGGGGGGGGGGAGTGCAGAAAAGAACAGAAACGAGGCAACCAAAACATGAAATTAAATCTCATTTTCGGAGCGATGGTGACAAAACTCCAAATTCTGAGATGAAGCGTTTTATTATCAACCGTCCACATGGCTAACCAGCTGTTGTCGACCGTCTTCCTTGAGCCCAGGTTGAGCCGATCAATGGTTTTACACTCTCTGTATGGGCAATCTTCGTTTAGTTTTGAGAACAAACGCATTCCCGTATTCGAGTACTTCTGTTCTATCATAAAAGACACCACGTCAATTTATCACCGTGCATCCGCAATCTCAATTGTTTTCCTTGAAAAAACCACTTCGCATGGGCTGAATTACTCATAAACACTAGGTGACCCAATTTTCTGAGTACTTTCTTGTACTAAATTGTATATTCAGATATATTTTTTATTAATACAAAGCCTTTAATTCCTTATCTGATTGCGATACACATTTTCCCACTTTCAAATGAACGAGGGCTCCAAGAGACAACTTTCTTTCCCTGTACGTCTGGGCATCATTTGTATACCATTGCAAAAGCAGGGCTATGTCGAACGAGGTGTATTCTTTCCCTGGTATAAAGTGTCTGAATACCAGTCACTGACCTTCGAAAACACGGAGACATTATGGCATAAGGTACAATGTATTTTACGTCGTATTTCTATGAAAGTGCAGGCTTGGAATACATTGAATGTTCAAGTGTTGCATCTGTGGAAATATTTGCTCCGACATTCCAGTTTACCCTGGCGATATACATTTAACTGATCAACGTCTCCCCTTTTATTGTGTGAAAACAATTGACAGGAATGAATTGGACATTAATATGGAGACGGAATTCATCTACCTAAAAAGAAAGTGTTGGAAAAGAGAGACAGTTTGTTACAGGTTAGTGAAAACCCAAAAGAAAACGAGTATCGGCCATTCTGATTTTTAAAAAAATAAATAAAGTCGTGTATTTAAGGAAATTTGGTAGTTGGGGCAACGGTGTTGGCTTGGTCCTTGAAGATTCTTATCACAAAGCTCAATGGAAATGTCTTAACACGGCATGTTATAGTACATCTGCCTAGGATAGCGCCATCGTCATATTCTGGCGTCCAGCAGTAGTCGCGAAATCATCATAACCTAAGATTTCTGGCGGTCATGTCCCGAAGTAACATGTCTTTCGCTTAATGGCATCAGTCCCAATGCATAGCAAAATTCTATCAAGAAGACTTGTATGATAGAAAGGAAGTAAACTCTTTGATACTGGATGGTCGAAGTAATCGACAATTGAATCATACTTGCATTCGCCCATTGTCGAAGCACACTTGCCCGCTGTCTGTGTGGTCTGTTTAGGATAGGCAACATGAATTGATCGCTCGGTACGAGGACCCTGACCTCCCCCCTAGTAGACTGGGCAGACCCCGCAAGAAACAGCTTTAGGCGGCCCTAAATCAGTCTTTGTATGACCGCATCATATTACGACATCATACTGATCTCTCCTTGCCCAATCTGATTAGTACAGGATAGCTCTCCCGCTAAGCAGTATTGACACAAAAGCGCAAGATGGCTTGCACTGCAACGAGAGAGACAAATAGAAAGTGATTTTCCCCATCTGCGGTTACAAAGACCAATGAGTACAAATCGAATGTCTATCTAGTAAAGTAGTTGTTTGTGGTTCACGACGTTCAGTATGTTGAGACTATAAAAACAAGTACAGCCATTCTCAATCTGAAGGACCTGTCACAGTGTTATCACCATTCACACTCCAGTCGCTATTCTCTGACGAACAAATGATTCCTTCCCCTTTCTTCTCTCTCTAGAGAATTTGCCAGTGACAATAATAGCAACAACATTCACAGCACAGTAATGATGAAAGGAAACAGTGGGGCAAATAATTCAACTCGTGCAATTAAGTTCTTCTCAAAAAGCGCTCCAATTGTAGCTTTGCTTTTAGTTCCGTTAAAGCAAATTTAATTTCCCTGTATGAAGCAAAGTTGCTCGAAGTCTTTCGACTTAACAAGTGATATCCGTTGAATCTATCGCAAAGGGGAAACTGCCTATCTTCCTCAGGAAATATTTTAAACCAGGAACATGACTCTGAAACCCCGCCTGCTCTGATACTATTGTGAGATAAATGATACTGAAAAATGGACTCTAGGTAACAGGATTGAGAATATTTTACAGCTTATCGTCTTGAAACAAAATACATGTACGTAAACAAGTACAAAACCTTCACGCCCTGGGAAATGCTCCAATACAGCACTAAATAAACGGTTGCGACCACCACCAAACAAATGCCAATTTGGTACGACAGTTTCAAATTCCGTGCCCGCACGAACACTGCCTTTTTACGGAAAAAGCCTGTATACGACATACTATGTCAAATTCAGTTTTTAACATAATTTCATAGAATGAAATGTGAGCGGATCTTGAAATCAGGCGAAAGATCAAATTCCTGAGAAAACACATCCAAAGGGGGAAACAACTTTCCGTGGAAACTGAGATTTGCTTATAATATAAAAGATTAACCAGTTTTCTGCATTCAGCTACAATACTTTGCTTAAAATCGTCTTAGAAATATTTTAGTTTGATTCTTTTAAAGAGGTGTAAAGATTTCACCACAAGCCAGATTTTGCCAGATCCACACACAAATATGTGCTCTATATTTCTTTCTGGGTTATAATTTTGAACAACTAATAAACAGTGATAGTTCCTTACATCATCACAAAATGGAAATCGAACAAAATGATAAGAAAAACGGCTGATTTTTTGGGAGCATGTATTGTCTGTTTCCATGACACGGCAGAACACTCCTACAAACCGTATTCCATTTAAGCGGCTTGATTCACCAAGGAACCAATATAAAATCATTGACTCAGAATATAAGTCATTACCGAACACCGTGAACAAAAACCATGTACGCCACTGGGCCAATACTGATCAAAGTGTAACCACCCAACGATGTTTGTTCAGAACTCTTTGCACAATTATAAGCGACTCTCACTTTCTATACTGTCATGACCGTAAAGTACCGAAATAAGAAAGAACTAAAATTGTGAAAACCATACTATAATGAAGCTGGGAAAGTTAACAGGAAAACAACAATGGCAAAACCTTGATTACAACATAATGAAGAGTTACCATCAGAAGAGAGCGAATAATGATTTTTTTAAAAATCGATTTTGCCGCGGTTGCAGGGGAAGGATGCGGAAAGAACGACAAGAAGACCAGAGATCGTTTACTGACACCCCCCCCCCCTTCCTTGTCGCCCCCTGCCCCCCCCCCCAAAAAAAAACAATAAAAAAAAAACACCCACACATACTGATAACGAGTCTATTTCTGCCCTTAAGTCGCCTGTCTTTCCTCTTCCCAAACAAAGGACAGTGGTATTTTCATCATAACTCCACAAAGTGTTCCTTCCCCGTTTCACCTGCAAACTTGTCAGTGTGTTTTCAAACAACCCACAAGCTGTGACGCAGCAGGAACACTGCACCCTGGCCATTTGCTGGCAGATCCTGTACCACTTTTTTTTTTCTTTTTGCCCAGGACCGTGGCCATGAAAAATGGTGGGGGTCGGTCACACATTTTAGAAAATAAATGCTAACAGATCTATATCCTCACCACACAATCTTCTTTACGGTGCTACACATCAATGTTTCGTAATGTTAGTTTACCAGTTTTTACTCCTGTGACAGCATTCACTGTTCATCTATTAGACTGCTGATGATGTAACATACCACGGTCCCTTAACAATAGCCACCACACTATGTTCAGGGTGCAGGGAATTTGATTTCTGGGGGAAGGGGGGGGGGGGCGGGCGAGGAAGAGAACAAACAAACAAACAAACAAAAAAACAACTTAAAAACTGAAAATGTATACCCTGTCGAATCAAAGTTACCGCGTTTTTTTGTTGTTTTTTTGGGGGGGTGGATAATTAAAATAGACCCCTTAACGGTCCTGGATAGAGCAGACAATATCGCTGCAATGACATCTTCCATGTCCTAGCTCAGCTGCAACCAAATCGGGACGGAGGGGGGAGGGGGGCGTGGGTGGGCGAAAAACTGATCTGACAACCAGGAATAAACTTGGGCCAGTCGATCGATATCATTCTTTGGTCTCTGAAGGATCACAGCTGTTGAAAAGTCAACCCACAGGTCTATGTTAGTGTTAATGCTCTACAAATCTTTGGTAAGTTGCAGGGCTTGTCACACGCTAAGCTTTTCATTCGGTTTGCATTGATTTCTCCAGCGATGAGGTACATGAAAAAAATATTAAAAAATACAGCAACAGCAACCAAAAATATTGGCAGAACAAAAAATTAAATAACATCGCTTGCAATTCCTCTAACTTCATTGATTTCTCCAGCGATGAGGTACATAAAAAATATACAACAACCACCAAAACTATTGGCCGAACAAACAATTAAATAACATCGCTTGCAATTCCTCTAGCTTAACTACCCAAATTCTATCTCACGGTCCTTGGTTGGTGGGCACTTCTGGTAGGATCTCCATCTATCCAATCATTCCGTCAAATCTATCACTTTACTTTTTTTTTTCTCGCACAATACGGCCCTTATCGTATCGACGTACTTTCTCCAAACTCAAAACTGAAACCGTAAAAAAAAAATTCAATCCAAACATGAACAACATTAATTCCTGATGGCCAGGCGTCCTGTCAAGAACTTAAGAAAAAAAAAAAAAAAAGGCGCCAGTGAACCTATGACGACTTCCCGAGAGCACTATCAAAACACACTACATTGCGCACTCTCTTACATGTGCACAAAATCTCCCACAACCTTGCTTTCCTGATTGTAAAGAAAAAAAAAAGGCAATATTATACCGCTTTTCTCCCGTGATACCAGCATGCTCACTATAACCGGGCACCATTGCTTTCATCATTTTGTATCCAGCAAGTTACCTATCTTGATGAAAAAAATTACACGAAATCAAAGCAGTAGATCGGTTGATGTAATGAACAGCGGGGCAACAGAGCAGAAAACGGCTCATAATTATTATTATTATGTTAATCGGAAATGGCAGCCAATCCACATACAAAATATTATACTGATAAGAAAAAGCGTGCTCCGAATTAGAACACTACACCTAGCAGACACTGAGTATTGGCATTAGAAATCAAAAGGTCAAATTTGTCCTTGCTATAAACACATCTTCTTTTTTTTCTCAACGTCAGTTAAAATGTCTAATCAAACTCTGAAACATCAATCAAGTGCTACTGAATCTTTGCAATCAAAATTGTGAGTGCATCAAGATACTGACTGACCCTCATGATTCATGCTTGTGAGAGCCTTTTCGCATATTTACACTAATTGCGCGCAACTATTTTGGTCCCCGTGTATTAAATCTTACAGCCGAAGTTCAAAGCCAATTACCCAATGAACCAAACTTCAAACACGACATTCTATGTTATTACTAGTTTGGTAACAATAATTATTAGCGGAAAAGATGTTTTGTGTATTGGTGGACACGGCGTTTGGCATCATGGCGCCTTTACAATCATGTAAAAGGGGGGAGAAGAATAGTGTGACTTTCCTTCATCGTCCCTTATTGTATCAACCCGCCGACCAGCGCTGCACTGTGGCGACGATGTGTCTGCTCCAATTGTAACTGGACAGCAATGACACTAAGGCAAATTTCCCAAATGGGATTAATGAAGTTTACAAAATACAAAAACAAAAAAGAGGAAATATTTTTGCATGTAAAGCTACCATAACTGCTAACAGTCGAAGACGACCACAGTTTTCCTTTCATTAACGGCAATGAGAGAAGGCGTGGTCAAATCTTCATACTGAAGTTTGCAAGTAATAATGCATGATTATACTTGAGGTGGTAAGCAATCAGCGTTATGAGTAATCTTACGATGACATTACTTAAGCTTATTAGCGGGAAATCGCATGATGCAGCTGCATTTGGCCTAGACACCATCAATACCTTTCCCTGTTACACTGTACATCCTATCTACTATTTTCTCTGACCGAATCTGTAACAAACATGTCGTGGATAAGATGGCAAATCCACTTCACCCCCCATCTCCTTCTGCTATCCATCCACCTAGCTATCCTCTACTGGCTCAATTGATTTACCCCAAATCTGCCCAATTATCTACCCATCCATCCATCCATGCATCTATCCACCCATCGACCGACATATATTCACCCATCATTTCCTGTATCTACCTACCAACCCAACCACAATCTCTGTCTCTGCCCGTCTGTCTTTTCTCATCACCACTACCATCTAAATGCCATGTATCTATCTACCCGTACTTCTTGTAAACCTCGCCTACCTGCACACCGAAGTGCACGCGATACAGGAAAGTATACATTTGCATCTAAATACGTCATCATCCCACAAATAACCTGACATTTTCTCCCCGTCCCCTTGTCATTTACAGCTTCCTATTCTGCCATGAACGCAACGATCATTACAGGACCTGTCACTCACAGTCCCATCGTTATCTCCCAGTACCCTCTCCACCTGGCGCATTTTCCCCACTCCCAGCGTTTTTTACTCAAACACATCCACAAAAGCATGACTCCCTCCGATTTCCTGGTTCAGACCACTTCCATCTATTGTGCTGAAGAACAATCGCCAATCTGTGCCATAAATTGAACTGGTTTGGTGTTAAATGAGATGGTTTTTCAGTGGGGAGATTGCTGATGACCGTAGAGTCATTAATGTGGCCCCGGGGGCAAGAAGCTGGAGAAATGTAGGGGCGTAAAATGTAGAGTTAGAACAGCCAAAACCAGAACTTCATACCAATCCAAAATATAATCCTACTTGTGTCACTCTGGTTAAATTTGGGGATATTTTTTGTTTGTTTGTTTCATCGTCAATGAATCTGATTTGGTCGACTTCCTTCTTAAAATTTCGCAGATCTGGAAAAACTGGACTTTAAATGTTTCGGGCCTCTAAATACGTTGTATGTACGGTTAACTGAATGGTTTACACAAAACAAGCAAGCAACTGATAAAGAAAGCGCAAAAAATTCGCAGAACTCCTATAAATTCCAAAATAAAAAATAATATGCGCACGACACATGCATAAAACCTGTCTCTTCCTTACTAGAAAACACACATTTGTATTTGCCAGCTGACCCCACTCTGTTTCCCATTCACATTTCTGTTACCCCTCCCCCAACCCATTCCCCTCTCTCTCTCTCTGATTTTCATACGCACTGTATTCTTCACAACAATAATAAATTTTTAAAAATGCAACGATTGCTATAAATGTTTAATTGAGAAAATAAATGCAAAACACACCCACACATATTACGTGCAGAACTCCCCTTATGTCTTACTCTCCATGTCATTATTAAAAAAAAAAAATAACTGCTACAAATGACAGAGGGAGAGAGGGAGGGAGAGGGAGAGTGAGTATGTGAGAAAGAGAGAGAGAGAGAGAGAGGGGGAGAGAGAGAGAGAGAGAGAGAGACGGGTGGTGGTCACAGGAGAGAGTGAGAACAGAAAAAATGGGATGGAAGCTCCAAATCTTTCACTGGTGACTGAATATTCAAAGCAAAAAACAAACAAACCAAAAAAATCACCGATTTACTGAACGATATGGTGCGTAAACGGTGATAGCGAATGTGGATAATCGATTTTCGGTTGAGTGGCCCGGTTCGATTCACCGGGAGTTGGAAGAATAAATATCTTTATGACAACCGACACAATGTCAAACAAAACTATGAATAAAAAGAGACTTCGACGCAAACTTACTTGCCGTCATCATCCACCAATCCTTTTAATATATAGTATACTAGCTGAGTACCTGTTCGATGAACAAGTTTGTGTAGGGGTTGTTTTTTTTGGGGGGGGGGGGGGTGTTAAAACTTAAGACGCCTGTGAACTAAGAAAGGCATTAGATCTAACTAGCTGAGGTCCCCGGCCCTGCCCGGGATAAATTCGTTTGAATATTAGTTTCAATTCTGGGTGGTTATTATGGACCTGCTTCATTTTATCTGTTCCTATTTGTTTATTTTATTTTTGTTTGTTTTTGATTAAGTCTTACTGCTCTGCCTTTGTGAGTTGACACCCTGCGCGTCCCGTACAACAGCATGATTTGGGCATCGGTTAGTGTGTTTGATAGTGAACACATCGTAGGAAGTGATAAAGAAACCTTAAAATGGCGAACCATGACTCGATCTAGATCTAAATGATGCGAAACAATGGAAAATGAAACGTAGAAGCCTGAACATTTCATAATTTCTAATATAGCCCATGTTAATTTTGCATTGATAATATGCTGTTGTGCAAAGTTTGAAGCCTGAGTGTGATGGGGTTCCTGAGCCTTAGGTGACCAAAGTTTCGAGTTACCAAAATAGATTACTACACTCGGCCCTGTCTGAGCTGTAAAATTGACGAATCGGAAAACCTCGAACGGCCCATTTTGTTTTCTATTTTTCTAAATTGTTAAGGTTGTTGCATCATTAAAATGATTTGATACAAACCTTGCTCAGTCTTTGAACTACTTTCAGTAATTTTTTCATGGCTCTACGTTCAGTAGTTTTTTCAGCTATAGAGCACAACCGTCCAATTTTACCCAATTATATATAGATAGATTATATATATAGATGCTGCATAGATAGCTTATAAAGAAACTAGATGACCTACCGGGCATTGCCCGGAATAAACAATCATGTGCTCCCCCCCCCCCCCGCTTTCTCTCTCTCATACAATAAAAGTAATAAACTACAGTCTTGGCTTCAGTACTCATGCGCACCAGAACACTACGCACCAAACTGAACGCTTGATACGGTTACTTTTTATGACATGCACGGTACTGTATATTACGAAACAAACACGCAAAAATATAGATGTTACACAGCAATAAACATTGTTATTGTTTAAAAATACATGCTTGAAGTAAACAACTTTTAATTATAGCCATCATCTTCCTTATCTCAATTGCCACCTTCCTGCCAAATTTAAGGCCTGAAGAGTGTATAGTTTGGTTAGTTAGTCATGCCAAAGGTTGCAAGTTACTGAAATATATAATAGATGTAACAACAAAGGACATCACTTCAGACCGAAAGGAATAAGAACAAAAGCCGAGATGCGTAGGGTCAGCCCCAAAACTCAGTGATAGTGACAGTACAAAGTGTGCAGTGGTGCGCACCGAAAATATTCAGGAAGTGATGATGTCATAAAAAGCTACAGCATGTCAATGAGCCTAGTGAAAATTGGGGAAACTATAAATTTCCAATAAAAAAAAACTACACCGATTTGAGACTTCTATTAAAAAACTGTGGACTCTTACATCCATTCTGATGTACCATATAAAATTTGAAGTCTGAGTGTTGAGTGGTTCAGAAGCCTTTTGCAACGAAAAATCTCAAGTCCACAAATATATAGTATAGATAATAAATACTCTATGGCTAAAGGTGAAATGTTTTTGTTTCTTTTTTTTTTTGGTACAGTTTGAAAGAGTAGTGTTTTCTGAGTATTTCTGTTTTATTAGAGCTTAATATTTTTAATTCTAGGCAAAATAAATTATGAATTTTTGGAGTGGAAGAAAATGTCTTTCCCCCAAGTGGGGATGGGCCGTCCTCATGAATTTGGTTTTTCATCTCTAGCTCGACCCACTCACATAATTCTCCCCTGGCTATAAAAGACATTACATCTGCCAATCTTACAGGGCATTCCCTTTCAAAGGAAATTGTGTAGTACTGAAACAGCCGGCGTGCATTATTCTCGGACATTCGATTCAGTCCAAATGGTCACCGAGACCTTCATCAGCTCAAAATCAAAACATCAAGCCTGGTACACTTTGTGACACATATGAGACTGGCTGCAAAATGTCACGATCATGAAACAAAAACAAAAACAAAAAGACTTCAAAAAAAAAAAATAGGAGAAATGAGGTGACACTGGTTTCTTTCTTAAAAAAAAAAAATAATAATAATCAAAGAAACCGTGCGAATCGTTGGGGTCACATGGCTGTTTGTGTCAAGTTAGACAAGGGGAGGGGTTTGAACAGCGTCCTTTATTCTAAATATAACTTTGACAGCGGAAAGAAAATGAAAATGACAACACAAACAAACAAACAAACAACAAAAAAAATGAGCATTGGCCCATCATCATCATCATTGCCTTTCTCACCCTGGATCAGGGTATAGGCCACCAACAAACACTTTCCATCCCTCTCTATCATGGGCCAGCCTCTTTACATTATTCCAAGTCTTTCCGCTTCGTTGCACATCATTTTCTCTGGCTCTTCTCCACGTTCCGCGCGGCCTTCCTCTTGATCTCTTGCCCTGGGGATTCCAATCCAATACCTTCTTCGTGATGCTGTTTCCTGGCCTCCTGAGAGTGTGGCCGATCCATCTCCATCGCCTCCTACCAATTTCCTCTCTGACTGGGCTCTGTCTTGTTCTTTTCCATACAATTTCATTGCTGACCTTGTCTGTCCATCTGATCTTAAGTAGCTTCCTCAAACATCTGTTGATGAAAACTTGGATTCTCTTTATGCAGGCCTGAGACGCATTCCAAGTCTCACACCCATACAACAGGACTGACTTCACGTTCGAGTTGAATATCCTCAGCTTTGTTTTTTGAGATATATCCTTGGTTCTCCAAATCTTGCTCAAGGACGTGAAAGCTGCCTGTGCCTTTCCAATTCGTGCTTTGACTTCTGCCTCTGTTCCTCCCTTATTGTCAATGATACTACCAAGATAGCAGAAGGACTCTACATCTTCCAGTGGTTGATCTCCTACTCTGACTTGTGCGCGCAACAATTTTTAGGACCTTCGACTTTGCAGGATGTATCCTCAATCCAATAGATTCTGAAATTTTGTTTAGAGCTGTAGTCTTTGCTTGCATCTGGTCGTGTGTGTGTGACAATAGTGCCAAGTCATCTGCAAAATCTAGATCGTCCAGCTGTGTCCATGGGGTCCATTGTATGCCATTTCTTCCTCCACTGGTGGTTTCTTTCATAAGCCAATCAATCACCAGGACAAACAGAAATGGGGACAGCAAACAACCCTGCCTAACACCAGTCTTGATATCAACGCTGTCAGTAAGCTCGCCATCGTGTACGACTCTGCAACTTGTCCCCTCGTACATGCTCTTGATAAGGTTCACCATCTTCTCTGGGATTCCATAATGTCTCAATATTCTCCACAGTGTTTCTCTATCGATGCTATCAAAGGCCTTCTCGTAGTCAAGGAAGTTCACTATCAGTTGGGAGTTCCACTCTAGCGACTGCTCTACTATGATTCTCAGCGTGGCGATCTGGTCGGTGGTTGATCGATTACTCCTGAAACCAGCTTGCTCCTCATGAAGTTTTGGGTCTGTTGCATTCTGTATTCGCTTGAGAATAATCCGATTGAAAACCTTTCCTGGGATGGAGAGAAGTGTGATTCCTCTGTAGTTACTACAATTGCTGAGGTTCCCTTTTTTTGGAAGCTTCACGAGGTGTCCTTCCTTCCAGTCCTTTGGAAACTTGCCTCCGATCCAAATCCTCGAGAATAGTGAGTGCAGACCCTCTGCAGCCCCAGCAGCATCTGCCTTCAGCGCCTCTGGTGGGATCTGATCTGGTCCAGCTGCCTTGCCTCGATTTAACTGCTTTATGGCATCATTAATCTCTGCTTTAGTCGGAGGGTCGCAACTGATCGGTAAATCATTTCTTGCGGGTAGAATGTCGGGTGGGTTGCTTGGTGGAGGTCTGTTCAAGAGGCTGTTAAAATGTTCTATCCATCTTTTTGCCTGAGCTTCCTTTCCAAAAATAGCCTTCCTGTTGTAATCCTTGACAGGAACTTCAGGTTTTCCATATTTTCCAGCAAGAGTCTTTGTAGTCTGGTAGAGGATCCTCATGTGTCCTCCTGTTGCTGCCTTCTCTGCTTTCTCTGCTAACATTCCTATGAACTCCTCTTTGTCTTTTTTAATTGATTTTTTGACCTCTTTAGCTGATGCTCGGTACTCTTCCTGGTTACCAACTCTTGAGCTTCTTGTACGACTTGCATTTACCTGTTCTTTTAGGTCTCTTCTTATCCTTATCAAGTCCAGTGATTTTTGACTGATCCATTCCTTGTGTTCCACTTTCTTTTCCCCAAGAACATCCTGACATGTCGATGTAAGTACTCCTTTTACCTTAGCCCAGTGAGTCTCCAAATCTACTGTCTCTTCGAGGTCAACAAGGGGTTTGAATCTATTCCTCAGTGTCAGCTGGAACTCTTCCTTCTTGTCTCCATCCAGAAGGCTCACTTGAAACTTTCTCCTCTTTGTTCCTGCTCTGGTACCTTGTTTCTTGAGGCGGAGTTTGAGTCTTGCCAGCAGCATGTGATGGTCAGATCCAACATCAGCTCCTCTCTGTACTATGACATCCTCCAGTGAGCGTCTGAATCGTCGGGTGATGCAAAAGTGGTCAATCTGGTTTTCAGTTACTCCATCCGGTGAAATCCAAGTGGCCTTATGGATCCTCTTGTGTGGGAATACTGAACCTCCAATCACATAGCTGTTAAATGCGCAGAAACTTGCAAACCGTTCTCCATTCTCATTCATTTGTCCCAAACCATTGCACCCCATAATGTCCTCATACCCTGTATTGTCCTGTCCTATCTTGGCATTGGCGTCTCCCATTATAATGTTCACATCTTTTCTTGGCAATGTGTCAACTATTTCCTGAAGCTGGTTGTAGAAATCGTCCTTGTCCTCATCGGTTGCTTCATTTGTTGGGGCGTATATCTGCACAATGTTCATGTTGATGTTCTTGTTCTTTGTAGTAAATGATGCCAATATAATTCTCCTTCCGTAGGGTTCCCATCCCCTCAGTGACCTCTGGGCGTGCTTGCTCAAGATGATCGCTACTCCTTCTGTATGCTTTTTGTCCTCCCTTCCAGAATACAAAATCTTTTCCCCAGAGTTAAGTTGTTTCAGTCCGGACTGTATCCAGCGGGTCTCGCTAACTCCAAGTATGTGCAGTCTGTATCGCCTCATCTCCATTGTAACCTGGGCACTCTTTCCTGCTTCATACATGGAGCGGACATTCCACGACGCAATCCGGAGTGACTTGTTTGATGAAGGAGCAGTCAGGCCAGTGGAGTCCTTTCGGCTTTGTCCATTGTCCTTCATTGAATCTACAGGTGCAGATGCTCCCCCTTCTCCCAAGATAAAAGACTGATTTAAAGTATTTGCTTGTGTTTCTGTAACTGGTTTATTTTTACAGGGTGGGTAGTTGGCCCACCGCCAACTGGCTCTTCTCGGGAGACCAGGACCTTTGCACCTTTAGTCGCCTCTTACGACACGCAGTATCACGTCAGATGTATTCTTTGCTGTCCCTCTTCTGCACGGGCGGCATTGGCCCATGCTGGGAGCGAAACAAGTTGCCATCCACTAATCTCAGAAAGTAAACAGTTAGCACACCACCGTGCGCTGACAAATGCCTTACAAAGAGGACAAAACGATGCCAACACTGATAAATGGCCGATTGGAGCAGTCAATCGATAACTGGCGCGGTACCCGCTGAGATACTACTGATCATTTGGTTTGCCATGCTGCATTTCACACTGAATGTATTATGCCCACCCCCCCCCCCCCCTTATTCTATTTTATTCATACAGGCTAAGATCTCTAACACGTGTGTTGTACAACAATTTTTTACGATATCCACAATGGGCAGAAATAAAAGCCAGTCAATTTAATACTAAAATAATAACACCACTGTACTAAGATCTGGTGCAAAAATTGATTAGATCCAGTCCCAGTCCCTTTTCTTCTCCATTTATAGTGTATTTTTAAGCAACATGCAATTTCTTCAAATCCTGACTATGGGTGTTCAACAGTATTTTTATTTGTTTTTTTTTAAATTATTATTATTTGTGATAATACATGTATTCGACTGGAATCGGGGCGTCTACACTATTTCATGCGAGCGACTTCGCTCTGTAAGTTCCCCGTTTGTGACTCAAGGCAACTGTTCAACAATGGAAACCTAGGTTCGTCATTGTAATACCCAGAGGTAAGACAAAGGTATGAAAACAACAACAACAACCACCAAGCATAATCATATTTAATGCTGCGATGTACGCCTACCAAAACAACAGCCAACACACCGTGAATAACACAACACAGATATGAAGCTTCGAAAAAGCCCACCCCCCCCCCTCCCCCCGTTTACTGACGCCACTTGAAAATGAAGGGGACAGAAAGTCAGGAATTCCTCCTTTATTAGGAGAATTCCCATCTCTGATTATCTTTCCCTCAATTCTAATTACATGTATGTAGAATCTAGATATAACAAGGGTTTCAACGGGAGAAAACAACCCATAACTCTCGACATGATGCGGTCTATACCACCGTTGTCCTATGATAACCATTTACTTGCAGGACAGGAATAGCAAATATGGGCGCGAGCTATAGGAAAACCCATTTCCTGTTTTTTATATTTTTCTTCCGGGCTGTTAGGAATCTGAACATATTTTTACTATTTTTTTGTTGTTGTTGTTGCTTTTTTGCATCTCTAAAAACCTGTGTGACGTTTTAGCTGCACTAGTATCGTGCGACACCAATGTAGGCTATAACTGTCAGCACTGTCTTTGTCATCCAATTTTGCCCATTGCCTTTTTTTCAGAACAAAAATAAAATCATCAAATTATCAGCGCGTTTCTCTTTCTCATGTATTCCCTCACAGCATTCTGACAAACACTACGGGGGAAAACAAACTGAACAAAAAAAAAAACAACCCGGATCAATCGAGAAACCACTTGACTTCACTTTACGTCTGAAAAATCTTTAAGAAGTGAATTAAAACGGACCTAAAATACAACAAAAAAAAAACCCCACAAAAACCTCAAGGGTGACCACACAAAGGCCACCGAGCCACTAGGCGCTTTAGGTGAGAAGAATTGCACTATATAATTTCAACAACTGCACACAGAGCCCACCTAGATTCGGTCCGTTTATATCGTGCAATTCTTCTCATCTAAAGCGCCTAGTGGCTCGGTGACCGAATTCGGTGGCCTTTATGTGGTCACCCCAAGACGCCCTCTCATTAATTTCATCCCCTCCTGCTTGCATATTAGCACAACAAGTCAAGTTTTCTCTGGTGGTTTTCTAAAAAGCTTCAGCAGTAATTGTAAACACGGAGAACAAACACGCATTTCTCATGTTCATATTATACATCCGTGCTCAGCCGCCCACGCCCCTTCCCTCTAATATTGTTGTAACAGCACATTTACGACACATGTGTTGATGGATCGATTTTCAGATGATCCGTATGCCGAGCAAATAATTTGATCGCAGATGTGCGTGTGCGCCCACACATACACACGCAAGTAAATAATAAACGGAAATCAAAATCCTAATCACAACTGCATGACTTGCAACCCAAATCCGTTGGCTGCCTTGTCGAAAACTAAGCAGAAATAAAACATTGCAGATTACATGTACTCAGGGAGACCGCATTACGACCCACTATACTTCCCTTGAAAATGCCACGTAGTGTTGAGCTCTTTTCCCATATCAATAATCGTATTAATTTAAGGTTTGCTTCCAAAACGGCACCCTATTAGACCAGATCACATAATTATTTACAGTAAGGCAACTTTAATTCTTTTTATTTTTTATTTCATTTGTTTGTTTCAGAATTTCTCGTCACAATGAAACTGAAGATCGTCAGATTTCAAATACCCCCTCCATATTTTCTCTCCACCCCCCCCCCCCCCCCCAAGAAATCAAATAACCATTATACATTAATTTTTTTATTTTTTTTTGCATAAGTCGCAAATTTTAATGGTTTTATATAGTTCTAGCTATCTCCAGACTTTACATCTCTGCAACTGATTTCGTAGCAATAGATATGAATCTCCACTTATGCCAAACAGTGGTTCTAAATGACTGAGATAAGATGATAACTTTATATCCAAATGGCGAATAATTCCTGTGTGTAAGGTCCGGGCGCCTACTGAGCTCGGCCATAACCGTGGTCAATTTCCTTGTGCATGAACAATAAGAGTAGCATATATTCATTTTATACTTGTCTGGGAAGGCAAAGCAATCTTCATGAATGGAACTCTGCCAGCGTCTATGTCACTGTAAAAACTAAACCATTCTGTGGGAGAGCTGTGGGAAAGGGAGAATCGGGAAGTGGAAATCAACCCTTTAGAAACTCTGCTTTTAACTAATTTGTCAAAAGAGTCAAGTCGCTTACTTTTCAATTTCCCAAAAATTCTTTACCGAATAATGCAACTTTTAAAGCAAGGGGGGGGGGGGTGGAGAGAATACATTGGAAGTGGGAGGATTTGCCATGATGTAGTTAATAATTCTTCATCTTCTTTTGTGGATGCCAGAGCATTTCCTCTTTCGTATCTGATCAAGGATAAATTTTGGTTCTTTCCTGAACACAGTTCTTGTGACTGGACGAAACAGTAAAGGAACCATCTGGAGCTGACACTAACTGCATGGCTGTTTGTGTGTGTGTCAAGTTAGACAAGGGGAGGGGTTTAAACGGCGCGTCTTTTATTCCATCAGAGTTCGCTCTCACGACTTTTTGACCACTTAATGTAATTTCTTGGTTGTATGCAGATGTAATCAAGGGGAAGTACCGCAGCACCAGGCATCCGGGGGGGGGGGGGGGGGTTGTGGATAACACATAAATGCGCACACATATTACATTCAAAAGGAACAAGGCCCGGTGGAACGAGGAATGGTACCCGGAGGTGCTGGTGGTTAATTGCAGTAGACAGGACATAAAACATGGTGTGAGCATTGGTACAAGAAGTGTAACCACGTCCATTACCCAAGAGGGTGTATGTTTCATTCATGGAAGGGAGGTACATTCTCTCTTTTCTCACCCTCTCTCGCTCACTCCCTCCTTCCTTGTTCCTCGTCACTCCCCCGCCTCTTCCCTTCGTCTATTCAACTTGTCCGGTGCTCATATATCTATCTACTTGACGTATGCCTCCTTCTCTCAGCTGAGAAGGAGAAACTATTGATCGCCAGTCAACGCAATTCTTCACTTGTAAAAGCACACGGCGATGGCTCCCTGCGGACAGAAGCCCTACCCTTCCCTTCCATCCAATTTTCATCTTATTTGCTGGCATGATAGGAAGGGTAAAATGGAGGGGGCAGAAAGGAAAGGTCCTGAAGAGCGGAAGTCCTGTTATCAATAACAAACACAGGCAGGGCAAACATTACTGAAACATCTAAGCGTCTTTGGTAACACACTGCGTGGGTGGAGGCAAACCGCGTAGTTTCCTCCCCCTACAATCTAACTTTGGACGTCGTTTTATAGCAGGTTTCAAGTTCCATCACTCCTCCCTCATCTACCCTCTTCCGCAAATTACGAAATTGAAAGTAAACTGCCCACATAATTTCACGTTTCCCCATCACAGAGACTTAACCTCTGCCTCCGGCTCTTTTTCGAAATGGTACAATAAAAATAAAGAACAACAACATCAATCGATAACTTGGTTACTAAGAACAAAGCTTATCTTATTTTATTATATTATAAACCAAGAAAAAATAGTGGCGGGAGTCATTCATTGTGGTACCATTTTGGCCCTTTTTCTTTTTTTTGCTCCATGCTACAGCCTAAATGACAGTTTCAAAAATTATAAAGTTAATTTTCTCAAGTGTCAACCAATCCAGCCCAATCGCTTTTGTATCACCAATGTGTTGATTCAAGTTTCAGGTACTTTTCAATAAAAAGTTGTTAAAATGCAAAATACAGTGATCTTTGTTTTGGCTCCCTGTAGTAAGCCCATCACACCGGAAACGATGTACTAATACGCCTTCAATTCGGTGCGCGCAGTTTCCCTACCAGAAATGAGTGCCTAGTGCTCTGTGCGCACGAAATCTGTAGTAACACCGTAGAATGGGAAGCTTTCTAGACCAAAGAGAGAGAGAGAGAGAAAGAGAGAGAACGGTGGGATCACAGGTTTATCCCGGATAATGCCGTGAACATCATCTAGTATAATATATCTATATAATAAAGCTACAACAAAACCCCTAATAGTCCTATGGACTCGGAAACTACACAACGCACCGACCTGAAATTTGGCACAAAGAATATTATGGGATAGCGAACATTGTTCCTATCGCTATACACAAACAAAACCTTTTGTTATTTCTGAGTTAATCGGTAAATGCAGTTATAATTAAAGACTAAATTCACGAGAGCGTTTGATCCGAAATTTACGATCAATAAGATATTCATGAATGTTTCTAATAATAGCCCACTTCCGCCTACACATGATATTATCACTTCCTGCGATGTGTTCACTAACAAACAAACTAACCCGTGCGCAAATTATTGCCATTTGACGGATGCTGACGGGATGCGCAGGACGTCAACGCGCAAAAGGAGAGCAGTAAAACTTATCTGAAAACAAACAAACAAACAAAAATAAAATAAAGCTAAAGGAACAGGCAAAATGAAGCAGGTCCATAATAATCACCCAGAACTGAAACTAATAAATCGATTTATCCCGGGCAGGGCCAGGCAACTCAGTTCGTAATTTAAAAAAATCACAAATTCTCACAGGAACGGAGCAACAATGATACGGATATCACATGTAAAAACAACTTGTTCTGAAAAAACTTTTTAAAAAAAAACTGTGCAAGTGAAGATAAGGAAACAAGACTTTATTCCTGTCCTCCAGAAACTGAAACGTGCCAAAATAGCAAGTTTATTTTTACCAAAGGAATGTATGGTAAGATTTATTGTACCTATAGCTATCAGCTTCTCCCTTTCATGAACAACAAAAATAATTAATTATTGATTTAGGACTGATAATATCGAATGCTTGCTAGTGACCTGGTCATTTTGTTTTTTTTTCAAAGCCGGCTCTGAATTTCGAATCACATTAAGGGATGAAAAGCGACTTACTGCCATAGAGTAAAGCATGTCATTCAATTTAAGGTTCCCACATTAAAAAATAAAAAAAAACGTTCCCCATTTCCACAACAACTGACAACTTCAGTCATTTGTTGTTGTTTTCAAGGCTGGCAGGGTCATGGATGGAGTTTAGTCACAGGCTGACCCTCACCAAAAAAACAACTGCAAATCCAAACGGCTGGCAGACAGATTGTAAATTCATCCATGACACAAGTAAACATAGAGTACTGTTCTTCTCCATCATACATCCCCTCGTCAAAATGCACCCACTCTTTTACAAATCCAGTAATAATGCACGATTAACCCGTTGGCACATCAGTGAAACAGGATAGCAGCCCATAGCTCAACCTCAATCTGCCCATTCAATGGAAGTAGCTAATTATAATTTTACCAGCCTGCTTATATTTATATGAAAAAAAAAACAATAACACCAGGAGTCTTGCAAATATCCATTAATATTTGTCAGATGAATGGCAGAACAAGATATAACAGTTACTAAATTTGTAATTGGTACAGCATGCTGTCAAAAATATGGCATGACAAGCCTCTGCTGTGGCTGGATCATAATGTCTAGAGTGGATCTTTGTAGTAATTTCATTCCCATAAAAACAATTTCTGAGAACTGTATATTGCTTTGAACTGAAATCATCATCATCATTGCCTTTCTCACCCTGGATCAGGGTATAGGCCACCAACAAACACTTTCCATCCCTCTCTATCATGGGCCAGTCTCTTTACATTATTCCAAGTCTTTCCGCTTCGTTGCACATCATTTTCTCTGGCTCTTCTCCACGTTCCGCGCGGCCTTCCTCTTGATCTCTTGCCCTGGGGATTCCAATCCAATACCTTCTTCGTGATGCTGTTTCCTGGCCTCCTGAGAGTGTGGCCGATCCATCTCCATCGCCTCCTACCAATTTCCTCTCTGACTGGGCTCTGTCTTGTTCTTTTCCATACAATTTCATTGCTGACCTTGTCTGTCCATCTGATCTTAAGTAGCTTCCTCAAACATCTGTTGATGAAAACTTGGATTCTCTTTATGCAGGCCTGGGATGCATTCCAAGTCTCACATCCATACAACAGGACTGACTTCACGTTCGAGTTGAATATCCTCAGCTTTGTTTTTAGAGATATATGGTTCTCCAAATCTTGCTTAAGGACGTAAAAGCTGCCTGTGCCTTTCCAATTCGTGCTTTGACTTCTGCCTCTGTTCCTCCCTTATTGTCAATGATACTACCAAGATAGCAGAAGGACTCCACATCTTCCAGTGGTTGATCTCCTACTCTGACTTGTGCGCTTGGGGGTGCAACAATTTTTAGGACCTTCGACTTCGCAGGATGTATCCTCAATCCAATAGATTCTGAAATTTTGTTTAGAGCTGTAGTCTTTGCTTGCAACTGAAATCATGGTGACTAAAAATTCCTCTGAACAGCATGAGATAACCACCCATAGGCAACATTTCAATGAGCTCATATGAAAGTATTTAAATATTCCATATCAAGAAATGACAGAGAAACAAGATGCCGCTGTAAACAATCTTATGCACTGATTTTTGGCACTCCCCAATAAAAACAACAACAAATATTGGTCCTGGGCAATTCAAAGCCTTATATATGGCTTGACATTTTTGACCATTGTCTTCAGAGAAGCAACTTCCATTACATGCATTCCAAAGCCCATTTCAGGGATGAAATACTTTCAGGCTGTCCGAAGTGTATCTGATGCATGATTTCAGAACTTATACTGAAGTGAATTATTACAATGATTATGTTGAAGTCTCCAAAAAACACAATAGAAACGAGTTTCTTAGTTCAGGATAAATCTGGCGAAACAAAAATCAGCCTTTCAACGCAAATACTCAGCATCTGTATTGCCAGGTATCAACACTCCTCTGTAAAGCAACTTGAACATCTTGCAGGAGCAGCAAAACATCCCTTAATTGATCCCCTTCTTAACTTTGACAAAATATGGGTTTTTCAACTGCACTTACTCATCAACATAAAAGACTGCCAATTTCACCCCAAAAAAAGTTCCCAAAATAGCAAAATAGAAACTTGTGGGAAAATCACTTCAGTTTATTCCAACTGTTCTACAATTAAATAAAGAAATCAACACTAAATTCCCTATTTTGCACCTGCTACATTGTAGCTTCATCAAATGCCCTGAATATGTCAAACAAACAAAAATATTAAAAACCAACAACAACAACAACAACCAGAAAGCAATAATTTCAAACAATGCTTTTTATGAAGGACTTAATAGTACTCTTGAGAATCAGGTACTCACCATCTGGGAAAAGGTAATTGATGAGAGGCAATTTAGAAGAATGTTTCCGCCACAATCTAAGCACATAATCCTCCCATCGAACCATCTTGCCCAGAACCAGCATCAGTGGTATTGTTGGCAGGCCAATGAGCAAAAATAAAGGATCTGCCTGCTCCATCACATTTAAGCCTTCTTTGTGGCCTAAAACCTAATAAATAGAATGTGACAAAGATAGATGTAATTGATGAGATATATTATCAATGCAATTACATTTTTCTCACCTTCCTTAAAGATTAAAAAAACAGTTGAAATCTAAACCCAAATTCAGAATCATTTTGTAATCATTTTCAAACACTGTCTATATTTTTTACAAAAAAAAAGATGACACATGTTTTGAATGTAAGAATAAATTCCATTTCAAATAGCAGGTCACATATAAAGTTTATATATATGACCTGCTATTCAACATGTACGGCACACCATTCTCATCCACGAGCCTTATCTTAGTAAAATGCCTAAACCACATCTGACCGAGTACA
This sequence comes from Onchidella celtica, assembly GCA_963931925.1. Lineage (NCBI taxonomy): Eukaryota > Metazoa > Mollusca > Gastropoda > Systellommatophora > Onchidiidae > Onchidella > Onchidella celtica. The sequence goes on along the minus strand of OZ007567.1, from coordinate 112,313,389 downwards.
GTACAGCATAAACAACCTTTTCAACCATTCTTTCATGGTCAACTGTCAACATAAATTAACAACACTTAAGGCTGATAGCACCATTTGTCATCCGATCACCCAGCAGCAAAATCTTTTCAATTTGCTGAATCCCAATGTAACATGTATTTCAAACTTAGGACAATTAAAGAATGAGATCACTGTGCGGCAAACTGTACATTCTGCTTTCTCAACGACAATGTTATCACAAAGATGCAATGCCAGTTAGGATACACAGTAGTTTCCCCAAATCTAATGAAACTCACCTGCATAACAGTCACAGCACCATAGGTGACCATGGTCCAATAGACTGTACCAATAAATATACCTCCGGCAACGAAAGGGCACATCTTGTAAATTACTCTGTCAATGATATCCATCACATACACAACTGGACCTGGATTTAAAAAATAAAAAAAAAACAACTCAGAAAAGAAACCTATCAATTCCACACACATTTCTTTAGAAATTATATGAAAAAGGGCTCTATTAACCCTCACCCTGGGAAGGGCGTCGAAATATGGCACTGACTTTCCATGCACTCACTCTGCATGCGCGTACAAATACAGCAAGGTCAAGCTGATCGTGCAGCGCACAAGCCATAGTTTCATGCGTCGGGCCACTGTAGTCTTTGAGATGTAACTACCATCTCAATGCTCACTGTATCTCTTCTAAATAAAAGGCACTGTGACAAGGACATGTTAACCAGTGAACCACTGGTCGGAATCACAAAGACTAATCTTTCAAAGGCTCTCGTCACACTATCAAAAGGTGTAACATCGACATGCGAAACTGTTGCTCAACAAATCTGCAATATTATCTAATTTTCTCACAAGCTGACCATCATTTAGAGTTGTCTGTATCCAAGAACCAATCAGAAACAAGCTCTGAAATGATCTTTACCCCAAATGCCCACATTGGTTCATTAGTATGTGTCAATCAGGATGAAACCATTTGTTTAGGGCTTGGGGGTCATGGCTATTATCATGCTTTGTTCTCACGAAAACAGCTGTCAGTTTGGAATCATAAGTCAGATCATTGGTTAGAGACTTACAGACAAAGGTATTGGTGGCTAATTCATTATCAATCGTGATAAAGCATAGCAGCGAATGTTTTCATACCGATCAAATAAAAACCGAACCACGTGGACAGCGGTAGTGTGGTCATCGTACATCGGCAAGGGTCAGTGCGACCCAGGCACAATTCTCAGTGAGTAATGTCACTGACCAGACAGCGGGCTTTGAGCTGTCGCGCACATGGTGTGGGTTAAAATTTCTCTCTCCTTTAGGATGAAGAAATAATAATCCTCGTCCTGCGGGAGGCCACTATATTGGCCTTCTCTCGCAACATGTGAGGCCAATATTGTCGCCTACATATTGCAAACCGGGTCCTGCGGGAAGCCAATATATTGCATAGCAACGCTGCTCCTCGTGTTTTGTTTATTCCGTTGCCGCAACTATCGTTTTTTTCACGTTTTTTTTTTCCACACGATTTTTGCATGTTTATCTACCCTGTCACCTCTACTATGTCTAACAAAATGATATCGTCCGATTACGTTTATAACGATGCAACTATTCGTCATACTCATGTAATAGTACCGATGGTCTGAAGTTCGAACTGGGGAAAATCTGGGGGAAACTTTTGACTTTGATGCTGGTTGTCATCTAGGATGTGAAATGAGAAGAAAGGAGCCATCTGCATATTTGAGACACCGTTCCATATCTGTAATGATGAATTTCGATGCATGCTATATAAGGGCGTCTGTCGGTAGGTTTTTCATCAGGGAAAACTGGGAGAAAATGACCAACTTTGTTGTCGTTGTCTTTATGTAGTAATTAGAGAGATATTGCGTTGCTTTGATTAAACCGCTTTTCAATACATGTATAGTATACAGTACTCTAAGAGCTGGAAATCAAATCTCTTGCTAAAACTAACACCATAGTCCGTGGAAGCTTTACATAGACAGAGGAGGGAGAAGGTAATGCCACGATACATATGGCTAGTAAATTAAGCGCCTGGTTTAAAAAATAATTTGCTCATCTGAATAGCCTGACTTAGGACAAAACAACGACAAAAAAAAAAAGCACAGAGGTCTTGGGAAAAGAACAAAGCGTGTGTTAAACAGCATGTAAATGCTGAAAATTCTTGATTATTGGCCTTCTATTTAACAATAGAACTTACTGTATATCATCACAAAAACTTTATCCAAATGTCATAGGGGTCACTTACGATTTACCCATCACTCTTGTTGTTATTGCGTCCTAGAGTAAACACGATACACGAGTTCAAAAGGACCCAACCGCTGAGGTTATCAGCAACATGCGAACAATCGGCTGACTGGCCGCTGGCTATCCCCGCACAGGGTGTTATGTGGACGAGTTCACTCAACGTGGGGACGAGGGAAAATAACTGGTAAGTAAGCACTACAAGTTTGCAGTAAATTATAAACATAATGCAGTGCCAGAAACCCATTCTCTTAAGACAACATTGCATTTTGCATTCTAAAAATAGCTTCATCATTCTTTATCATGACTAAACATATTCACTCCTTCTGAGTCTTGTGTCAACAGGGTGAAACAGGGCATCTTAAATTTCACAATTGCTACAAATCACAAATCAAAGGTTTTACATTCACGCAAACCACAATGTATGAGACATTAATGTCTGAAATTCTTGTATTTTGCAGGGCAAGCCACATTCATTTTGCACAATGAAAGAAGTTTTTCTGACTGATGACATCAGCGATTAGTAATAGTCTGGTCAGCAAATATGTGTGATTGTTTACCTAATTTGGGAAAGAGGATCAAGTATTCTGTGTTACACTGTGGGCAAGCTACTTTGACGGTGCTGTTGCCTTTTTGCTTTTCATCCACCCATCTCTGAAGACATGTCTGATGAACCCACTTTGTTGTACCTCTGCAACGGCAGGGTCGCACCCAAGCAGCTGTGCGGTCATCTTCTTCTGTGGCAAAACAGACCCAACATGATCGCCTTGGAAGAGAACAGAGTTAAGGATAAATGAATTTATGTAAACCCTCACTTTATACAGTCATACACATGGCAATATAAAAACATGACTAAGGACAACGTTCTTTTGTTGTTTTTTTTTTGTACTAAAAGATCTGATGATAGAATGGTCCCTCTGACGGGAATAGCGCTAAATCTTTACAAATACCAGCTTGTCCATATGATAATTAAGTTGTTAATCAATAATTAATCTCACATTATGCTAACTTTAAAAAGTATTATTCCATGTTACTAGAAACTGTAATCATCAATGGTTTGTGGCATGCTCTCTTCAGCAACCCCAGACATGCCACTGAGTGACCCATTCTACCAAGGGAGAGTGAATGTTTTTTGACATGGTGTACAATGAAATTCCCTCTGAAGTTAGTCATGAATTGGTTCTACAAATGTCCATGATGAGTACAGTTGCAGGTATGTTTTATGTGATCATACACAGTTCTTTTTTAAGTCTGAATAACAATGGATAGTCCTGTGATGGAGCAGGATGATGGGAAGAGCTGATCCCTAAGATTCTACAAGTAGTAGTGAAAGTATCATTCACAATACAAAGAAATTTATTCCTACTCTCTTTCTAATTTTACAATTAAATAAGACGCATGGCAAGGGTCCTCTGACATTTCAAATACCATGATGTGACAAAAACTGTCAAACTAATACTGAACATTAAAGTTTATATTAATTTTGTATTTCATATCTCAAACATACTCAGCATAAAAAATTAATGACTACAAGTACTGGGTAAAATTTGAAAAAAAAATTTCTTTGGGTAAAGAAACTGATCTCCTTTTTCCTTTGGATTCGTTCCATTGCAATATTTAGTAAAAAAAAAAAAAATGGATTAAATTATAAATACTTCACAACGTTTATAAATAAAATCACATCAGTTATTTATGACAGTGGGAGTTTTTGATTAGATCGCAAATGGCAATTCTCATCAACTGTTGAGACTCTCTCCCCTCCAAAACTAACTCTCAAAAGTGAGTAACCTATTCTATGGGAATTTGAGTATCTCTCAGTATCTCTCATGACCAGCAAAGGATGGAGAACTCATCTAAATACACAATATTGTTCCAAATCACATGAGCAAAAACAACTAATATGTCACAATTTAATTGTAAGAACACTCACAATTTAATTGTAAGAACACCTGACCCAGTAATTTAAACTTAATATAAAAGAGCAACATGTTTTAATATGTGGTTCACAACTATTCCAAATTTTTACAACTGTTTGCCATACTGCAAAGTCCTGAAACTGCTAACATTTCACTGAAACATAAAACATAGTGATAATGTCTCCATTTTATATGGATAATGATAATTGATAATGATAGACAATTTCTAGGAAACCTGATCTTCATTTAATCAGTGGTAGTATGCACATGTCAGTGCAAACATCTGACATGAGAGACAAAATAACAGAGCAGAATTTACAAATGATGCTACGGTTCTTTCCTGACAATAGTACTATTCCAAGCATCAATTGTAAAGTTGATTCAACTACAATCAAATTACGGAGTGGCTACGTTTACGGCAGCCGTAACTTTTATTTTTTACTTACTCTTACGGCACCCACATACTGATGACGTAGACCACTGTCAGCTGACTGCTGTAAACATGATTATAAATAGTTACGGCTCTCAAGTGCAGCTCCAGACCAGCAGAGACAGAGCTTCTTATATAAAAGCTGAACAAAATTCTCAGTCTGATATGCTGTAACTGAGTTCTGCAGCTCCTGAAAGGTGGAAAACCCCGCTCCTACTGGGAGCCTAGCCAACGAACTGGCCATCGCCATTAGGTTCTTTCGTAATTCGCGCAAAGCATCAGCTGATTGTTGTCTACGTCATCAGTTTGTGGGTGCTGTAAGAATAAGGTCACAAATTAAAGTTACGGCTGCCGTAAACATAGCCACTGTGTTCAAATTAAACCAGAAAACCACAAATAATCAGCCCTATAATACTCATCTCTCACTTTTCATTTTCTCTTCACTGTTCTTCACAATTGAATGAAGATGTGACTTCGATAGTCCATCACAGAAAGCAATGGTCCCTTTTTTTTTAAACAGAAATAGTCTTTCATAAATTACAGTGAAACAATGAACATATTGTGACAGTGAGAAACAGGAAAGCAGAAATTATTTCATCATCTTACCTATCTTCGTCCTGCTGTAAACGGCTTTGAGACATTTTTCTCAAACATGCAGCCCACCACACACACTGAAAGAATCTGCAGACAATTAACATGCATGATTACATTGCCAATTGTAAAAAAAAAGTACAGAATCATAATGTTTTGATTACATTTACTGACAGGACAATATGGTGTGTGTGTATGTGTTTACCCCAGCTTGTAGTTGTAGACAAAAAGTGTACATGGAGGAAGGAAAACAACTGTAAAAAGTTTAAAACATATACATGCATAGTTACAGTAATGAATTACAAAGTTTAGCTTCACTTATATTTTTGTCAACAAAACAAGGTGTAGGATTAAAGAAATACAGGCTATGTTTCTCATGAAACAGTCAAATAGTCCTTACAAAATGTCATTAAAATAAGTTTAAGAAAATTGAGGTTTTATGACGTGGAGATTCAACATTTTAGTGATGTACCCTTGTAATTGGGCTGGGGTAGGGGGATGGGGGGTTGTTGAAGCCATGCATATGATTTTGAAAAGCATAGAAATACAAAGAGGGTGTGTGTGTGTGTGTGTGTCAAAAATCGAGTGCTTTATTTAAACGAAGTGCTTATTCGCAGACGTCTGATTTGCAGATGGGGAGTTTCTTGGTTTTGTGATGTCTACTATGGAAAAGCTCTACTGCTTTCCGCAGTCTGCGATGGCACAACGGCTAGCATCTGCTGTTATCAGGCGGAGGGTCCAGTCCGAGGGTCCAGTCCGTCTCGGGTTCAATCCCACGCCAGAGAATTTTTTTTTTTTTTAAAAACCTAGAATTGCTCATTTTTAGGGAAAAAAATTTTTTTTTAAAGGATTTTGCAAAATTGATGTCGTGGGGAAATTAATCAATGTTACTAGTGTGCTCCAGATTACTTTTAGTTTTATTCCCGTTTGTTATATTCATTCCTGTTCACTGAACGGGACAGAAATAAAAATGTAAATCAAAGTTTAAACACGTAAATGATTTCTTTTATTCAGTGTGACCTGAACAGCCATCTCTCTGCACGGTAATCTGGATCCATTTGCCATGTTTAGTTTATTGCTTTTTTTGTTTCCATGGAAGTTTAATTCATTTTTATTTGCTCTGTCTGACTTTTTCTGTGATTTCACACCCGACAAAATTGGCTAATAATAATAATTCATCTAAAAAAAATGGTAAAAAATACTTAAATAGATCCTAGTCACAATTTTATACTCTGGAGCAAAGCAACGATGATTGGGGGGGGGGGGGGGGGGCAGAAAAAAAAGTGACCCCAAAAAAAAAAAAAAAGTCAGATATTGCAGAGCCTCGAACCCCCACCTTGGCAGGCGAGTTTACTTCTGGTAGGTTTTTGGAGTAGAAAAAAGGAATGAGGGGCAGTGGAGGACGAACTCCTCTGGCTTTCCAATTTTTGCTTGTTGATTTCCCCTCGACACGCTGTTTGTTTACACTGGTCCGTTTTCTGAATGAGAAGTGATGTGCATTGCTGGTTTTAGCCATGTAATTGAGATGGACGCTCGGGTGGCCGCTGCTGGCCTCTCACTTGTCAAGCGAAGGAATCGTTCGTTTCAGCTTTTCAATGTATGTTTGTGAAGTAAATCTATCTTTCTAATTCTAGTCTTTTATCACTCGCTAAAATTCAGAGCGCTTAATTGGTTGTCGCCTGCCTGTTATGGTACGGGCGATTTTGTATCCCATAGACAGCTCTAGCCATCAAAATTGTTTTGAATGGTGAAAGCTTCATCGACAGCTCGACCGAAGCCATTTTAAGGAGCTCTTAGTCTTCCTAAATAAAAATCACAAACCCAAAATTCATCTGCGAATAAGATTCTGATCTTATTCACACTCACAGACGTCTGCGAATAAGCATGGCCTTATTTAAATTGCCCCTCACCTCAAAATTGACTTAAAATCATTTCAATGCCCTCTTAACTCTTTCCCTCCCGCGAGCTGCATTTTGCGGCTCAAGCGAAATCCCGATTCCTACCGCGAGCCGCAAAATGCAGCTCATGAAATTCATGTTCAATTCCAATTCAGTTTTTACAAAACACAATTTTTGTGGAAGGAGTTCCGTACTCGAGCGCCAAAGACCAGAAACTAACTAAAAGAGATGATACATAGCTACCCCGGGGGCTTTCCCTGATATGTCAATCTGACTACTGCCCAGACGAACATCGGCCTACGGCCTCGATGATACAAATTGACTAGACCCTCACGTCGTTACTTATCAATCTATCAAGTGGCGCTCGAGTAAGGTACTCCTCCCATTTTTGTAAATACAATTCACTGTTGTACATTCAAACCTGAATATTTTGAATCTACATTCATTTTCACACAATTTCATATTTTTTGGTTGTCTATTGAGGAACAAAATGGTGGCTCAAATATAGCTTGGTCCAACCGTGGCATACTGCCCAGAATGTGTGGTAGGGAAAGAGTTAACAAAGGCGCCCTCCCCCCTCTCAACCTGCATGAAAAAAGAGAAAGAAAAGTGCAGGCAATGCTGATGTCTGTCATTCGACAGATGTTCAGTGTCTTGACATTCAGAATTCACGCAGACTTCTTAATCCACTTAATTTAATCATAATGTGTCACATTACTCTCATGGCTAGGTTTTCTTAGAAACAGGGTTGGGTCTAGAATCTAGATCTCTATCAATGTCAAATTTCCTAGCTTTCCACTGCCTGGGCTTGCCAAGAGAATTCCAATTTACATGCGCGTGCAAGTATAATGGATGAATGAAATTTTGAGAGAAGGTAACTGACTGTGTGTTGATACTAATGTCGATACGTAAAGTGACCTTTCCGAATACAGAATAGGGTCTAGATCTACTAGATCTAGACTCTAGTACAACACACACTGTCGGAGTTTTCCAGATTTAATAGGTCTAAACGACTAGCCTATAAAAAAGTTGCAATTTTTATTCTAAGAAAGGATGCTGCTATGAGTATGAGTATGTGACAGGCCAGTGATTTCACTCCTCAATACTCTTGAGTTAGGACTTGGGTGACACTTTTCGGTCTAATGAATGGGCATACACACATAGTGTGATCTGGGCGGCTGGATGACTTTCAAAGCCTAAAATAGCAAAGCCACTGGGCGAACAACAGGTGGGGACAACTTACATGTTATGCCATGAGCAATCACGTTGACAGCATATTCGGGAAATGATTTATAAAACCAGTGACACAGATAGGGACGAGATGAGCAAATGTGTTTGGATCTCTTACACAAAGCGGAAGTAATCGGACCCTAAGCCCGTTTGGCTGAATTTGATGTAAAATGCCTATTCGAAAAGCGAAACAAAATAGAAAGTCTTAAAAAAATTATTCGGCTGTTGAAAATAGCAAAGCACTCGGCACTTTGTTTGCAAGAAATGTAATACTTTATTACTGACTCTATACATTAATTTATTGCTGTGGTTGATTTAGTTGCCAGTTGTGAAGAGAACTGTTGAAATGTGACCCAGTTCTTTAAAATGTCACTTTGTTAGCCTACGTACACCATTTGTTGCTAAACCATTTTAAGATCAAGAAAGTGTTGATTTAAAATCTGGAGTTGTTTATGGTCGTACAATATTTTTCTCAAGGAGTAGAAAATGAAAACAAAGTATCATATCTAATGGTCCAATCAACAATGGGTCTTATGGGATGGGGTGCGGGTAAATACGATTATTCAGTATACCAGGCCTGTCGACATGGTATAACACAATATCAGATGCACCTATGCATTATAATTTCATGACATAATATGGCCTGGAATACGAGGAACTAATTAATTTAAATATGCAACGTCACTCGATTCACGCACACTCGATTGTACATAGCAGCATCCTTCTAAAAAAAAAAAAAATCCCCCACCCCAAAAAGAAAGAAAGAAAGCTGTGGCAAGAAAGAAGCACTAGAATGAACTAAAATTTCGTGACAAATTCAACACGAAAGACCTTGTGGAGACATACAATCTATTTTAAAGATAACTTTCATATCATGTTACCAACACGCAGATTGCATTATTCCTGTACTTGTGAAGGTTGTGTACAAAAACGAAAGTAGAATGATTACTATTGGTTAAATTGTGCCACAAAACATGGGCCCCGTATCATGTATAACTGCAGCAACAACCACTGGTAGATTCCGTTCCGTTATCCACTGCAAAAATCAGCATCCTTATTTTCACCTAAGACCTACCAGACAATTTATTTTGTTGAAATTTATCACAGAAAAATTCATTTTTAATGTGTTTGATTAATTAATTTTGTTTGTGGATGTATAAAATTATTTCTTTACTGGGGCATCCCTGGCCGCATTTGGATAATTTAGGTATTGGCGTTGAGAGTAGGTCTACAATCGGAACCAGCAGAGCTCATCGAACAAGAGCACGACCACACAGCAGACGTGGCGAAACTCTGTCAAGTGTGTTACAAGATTTTTTTCAAACACTGGTGTTGGTTTTGTGGTCTAACGTGTGTTCTTACTTTTTCTTCGCTTTTCTATTCAATTGAGAAGAAAGTAATTCGATCTGGAAACTGGATACGTAAACAGGAAAACAAACGTCCACGTCTCCATTTAGGCTAACAGACTCAGTAACACTTGCTCAGTTGCTGACCGTCCGAGTGACGTACAAAATCCGAAACACGAAATCGTTCGCTCGTAATTTGCGATAATCTGAAGTATTTCTTCAGAAGATGCAAGATGCTGTGGTGCTTGAGAAATCTTCTCCAAACATACTGGCTTCCAGCCAGATATCCAACAAGCCAAATGGTAAGACCACAGAGCAAACAAGTGCCACGTCTAAAAGTCTGGAAATGGAAGGGACAGGTAACGGTGTAGAACGGCAGAAGAGTACAAGTATGAATTCAAGTGTCAATATGACATCAAGCGACACATCTCAGTCAGGAATAGGAGCATCCAATATCTCAGTCCCACCAGCACCATTAATGTGGTCAGGTGCTTCGGTTGCTGTAACTGCTCCAGCTCAAGAGGAATCCTACACGCAAGGAGTGACATCTTTAAACAATGGTGGAGTCACATTTCAACAGTTCCCTTCACAGTTGCCAGTAAATTCAGCTACAGCTATGTACCATTCAGGCATGGCATTTCCTGCAAACCAAGCAGCAAGTGCATTGTTATCAACACAAGGACGAAGAGCTATAACGGGTCACAACAGTGTGAACAATTTTCCAAGACAGCAAACAAACCTTTTGGTTAATACTTGCAGCAATCCAAAAATGCTACCAAGCTGGAATAGTTCTCAGCAAGGATCATGGTCTAATCAACAGCCACCAGCATCACTTTATCCTCCATGGAATATCCAGCAACGCAGATCCGTACCCAACATGAATGCATTAGCACCCACAGCAGCAGTTAAAAAGCAAACCATTCAACAACAGCTTCAGCAACCTCATTATATATCTCCATCCAAATTTAAGAGGAGTACGTCTTTTCCTGGGCAAATTCAAGCGTCTGTTGGTGTTAAGAACCCGTATGACTTCACAACATTTGATGATGCGGTCACTTACCAGGTAGTGAAAAAATATGGGATATGGTGTAGGGCCTATAATAATTATGAGATTTAATCTTAATATTAATAGATATCTAATATTATGTTTGATTTAAGAAAGATTTTGAAAATCATAAGGGGTAGGCCTATAAATAACTACTATGAGACAAAGCGTGCTTTCATGTCCATGTCTTTGTCTCTTGAGATATGGCTAAACATACCTTTCCTTCACTCTCACAATTTGTGATTCTGATTTCTTAGCTCTTCACATCATGCCATGACTGAGTGACTAACTAGATCTATACGTGCACAACTGATTGCTATGGGCTACAGTTTACTCTTCACTAGTTTTATGCTGCATGTTTCATATTAGGCACAGTAAGCTGTACAAAGCATTATAATTTAATTACTAAAATAGTCCTAATGACCTAAGGTGATATTAATTATTACTGTAGGTTTAGGGGAAGGCCTTCCGCCCATCCGCGCCAGTCAAGAAAACACATTAAAGAGGAGACTTTTGAGCGGGCTTATCAAATGGTTGGGTTTAGTATTTGTATGGGACAAAGAAAGAAGAAAGAAAGAACTAAAGCGCGGGTTAGGGGAGGTCATCATATTAATTATGTTTGTTTACTTTTTGGTAAGTGGCGCGGACGGAGGGAAGACCTTCCGGTTTAGGTCCTTAAGGACATTTTTTTTTTTTTTTTTTTGAGGATTCCCAACATACCCCAAAATTGTGTAACTAACTATCTTGGAATGTGATTGCGAGGAAATTACAGTAACACAGAGAAGCTTCTAAGTTGTGAGCTGTGAAATGTGAAAAAGTTTTAATTTAATAGGAAATTGGCAGACACAACTCAATGAATAGGAATCCTGAACCTTTCCCTGTCCCCAATCTAAATTTGTGGTTTCTGTTGGAAAAAGTAAGGGTTAAGCTTAAGGATAGGTGTACTTACGTTATTTTAACTCGGTTGTCAGGACATGCGGAATTGGTCCCCACCCCCGTAGCAGTAGTGTCACATCATCAAACATAATTTGCCAGTATTTCTCTGTGTATCACAATAGCCAACTGTATCCAACAGCAGCAGTACTCTGTAATGTTGATGTGAGTGAGAAGAAAATGGGTCATGTATTTTTTTTTTACATTTTAAGGCTTTTTTCGTGGCCTAATATGATGCACAGCAAGCATTACTTTGCGCAGGGGGACGTTACCTTTTCCATCATTCATGGAATTTGAGAGGCACATGTATTCAGTTCAACAGTATAGTTTCATTGAGGCAGTATGATTGTGAGCTTGAAACCCAGTTCAGCATAGTAATTGAAACACCAATTTTTTAGGTCTCGCCTAAGTATTTCACATTTATAATTAATTAATGCTAACCTTGAAAAGTTTCCACAAGTTGAAAAATGTAGTCAGTCTTTGTCTCTTTAATTAATCTCTTTGTCTTGTTAAGTTGAAGAATTATGTCGTATGTGGGGGCATTATCATTATCACTCAGTGCACTTTATGATTCTGTTTTGCATTGTTTATAACTTTACATCACATTTCAGTTTCACATTCTGAAAAATTCTGATGTGAAATAACTAGGGAATGAAATTATTGTGGTGCAGACCATCTTTTTTTTTTTGCTGGAACAGACAAAAGGAGGAGAAAATTGTACAAAGTTCTAGTCCCCAGAGTTTTTAAATATTTAGTGAATAGAAGACTTAAGAAAAAATATCAACCCATGGAAGTTTCTTACTGCGGTACTACCTGAAAGCTTGCCTAATCTCAGCGCTAGCTCTGATCCACCAAGTTTTAAAAAACTATTGCATGTGCCTGCCATCTCAGCAGAAAAATTATGGCAGATCTAAGAACTGCTAAAATTCAGATTGGGCATGCAATTTTATTTATAAAGTTTAAATTTCATGTATTATTATATTGATTTACAACTTTAGTCCATGTCTTGGGTTGTCTTTAACTTTAACTATGTGAGCCTCTGATCCTTTTTATTTTTACCAGGTGAATTGAATTGATAACCTCTTCACTCATCTCCCTTCTGAACATGTTTTGTTTCCAATATTTGGAACTGGTTGCACTTAGCATACAAAATATTCCAATATGATGTAAGACCTATGTCACACATTCGTTTAAATTTGTCTCAAATCAAGAGTAATATTATTGATTGTAAACTGATTACTTAAATTGTAATATTATGGGTACTAATTTTTACACATGGCTTGTGTAAAAGTGAAGACTTTAACACTATTCCTCCCAAGTATTTTTCACATGAGTGTTTTCCCCTGCCCAAGTAATTTTTGACAAATTTGACCACGGTGTGGTTGGTATAAAAAAAAGAGCATTAAATGATTATTTATTGATTGGGTTTTTTAATTTTTTGTGCTAAAAGTACAGAATTGGTTACTGTTTAATATAAAACTGTGTTTTTGTCATATTTCAATGCAGAGAATTGTTGTGTGGAGGTGCAAAACGAAAAAAGTACAAAATTATAAAATGTTGACAACATCAATGATTTCAGACATCTGCAACAAATTCTTCATCACTGCCGTCCTCCATCATCTCTTCATTACTGTCATTATCCACGAAGATTTCATGCAAAGTTTCGGATGTTGACAAAAATTTTGAAAAATTGCCTCGCCGTGGTTAGAATCGCGAAAAAATACAGTTAATTGCACGAAAACAGTTCCCTGTTATTATTGGAGTTACGTCCCTTCGATATCCAGCAAGGGAAATCATTGTGAATAAAAACTACAGACTGTATACTGTACTATAATGTAGAGTAACGAAACCTCAAAAACGGGTAATACCCGTTCGCGGGCGGCCGCGTCGTAAATTGGAGAACTGGTAATACGCGTTCGCGGGAGGAAATGTGTTTTTAATATGTGGGAACAGAAACTTGTGCTTCTCAGAACACTGTTGGCAAACACTGGAGGGCATGTTAAAATGTCAACAACCTTATCAATATCATACCATATACTGTTAAAAGCTAAGAGGCAAAGTATGCCCTGCTATAATTTAATGAGCATCATGGCCAAATGGCAGAATGAAAAAAACAGTGTCGTTTCCACCACTATCTTTATTATTTTTGTTCATTCCACTATAGACCAGCAAAATTTGGGGGGAAATTTTCATTACAAGTTTCACATATTGAGAGTCCCTGGTCAATCTCATTCACATTGTGTTTCACAAATGAATGAAATGCCAAATACTAAGCATAATGTTCAGGACTGAGCTAATCGCATAATCACACACCAAATGCCCTGTTCACACATGCTGCTGTGCATAAGCTCACCCCCCACCCCCTTTTTTTTTTTTTTTAGTGGTAAAATTAATGAGATAGTACTTGGTAGGGATGAGTTTGGATGATGTGGTTTTGGTGTGGAAAAAGATGAGGTTAGTAGACAAACTGGCTATTTCAAAGATTGCTGGAGACTTGCAAATATTGGCTTGTACAACTATTAATTCACACCATACACAATATGATAATGCAAACCATTTGTGAAGTACATGTATTGCTAAAAAAAAATGCATTTGTTCAGATGGATGACATGATATGTATGCATGACTATGAGTAAGACAACAGATCAGAACTGCAGATTTATTACTTTGCTTAGATATATTATATATATAATGCAAAGAAAACAAATTGGGGAGTAACGTGAGGACTGTCTTGTCAAACTATGTCCAGATTGCTGTAAATGTAATAATGTAATAATTTCTAAAATGTTGCTGTCCAATACTGCCTGTAGTGTAATCAGAAGACAGAATCAACTTTTCAGATACATGTCTGTTTTCTGTTAATCCTCGCACGTATTATTGTATAGCAGCCCGTGAAAAGATTGTGCGTTTAGAAGATGAACTTGGTTTGTTTCCTGTGAAGTTATTATGGTCACTAAAAGTTCAGCTTTTCTTAGTGGTTTAATGGGCTTTGCCATTGAATAGCATTTCTCATTGTGGTTTTATTGGTCGTTTAAGAATTTCCAGTTGAATTTGAGCACGGTATGAATGGCATTATAAGCTGAACTGTGAACTCATTGTAGGATCCTCAGTTAATTTGTAAAATTCATATTTTTGCCCTTAGAACGACGTTTGTTCATTATTGTTTTATGATGAATTTCAGACTCCTACAACTCAGTTTGATGCTATGAAATTTCCAACTTTAGAAAATCAGCTGCTTGATATAATGAAGAATGCACCCATTGAGGTAGAAGGAGTGCAGATGCATGGAGACAACTTGAAAGGTCAGTAGTAAGCACATTGGCACAAATTTCCTCATTTTAATACATGTAAATATTTTGAAGAATGCAAGAAGTTTGAATCAAGAATTTGTTGAGGGCAGGCTGTATGGGTGATTTTGGGGTCACCCACCTTATTTTGAGTTGTGGACATTTCTTTCAAGATTCAACATCTTTATTTTCCTTTAAACTACACATGTATTTTATTTTTAATACAGATCAGATGTCTAGAGAGTTGTTTTTCATATTTTTGAAGATGGCACCCCCTGATGACTTCAAGCAGTTGTTTTTTTTTTTTAAATGATTGAAAATTGCCAGTTTCTTTGTAATGCATCCAAGTTGCCATCTCTGTGATAAGATGGGCAAAGCAATGGCATGATTAGCATTCTCCATTACAAATTACAGTCCACTGTGATACCATTGGAAGACTTTTATTTTTGAATGAACGCTTGCCATTCATTTTCTCCTCCCATTGATGGAAGGTGCGTAGTGCTTGTAGTGAAAGTGATTATGTTGTGTTTCGTCACCCTGACCCATCTACTTTCATTGGTTGGTACATGTACTTGGGTTACGACGTGGGACCTCATGATTTTTTACCGGCTGGCTTTCTTGTGGTGACACGACTGATGTTCCCTTTGTGGCCTTCTATCAGAATTATATGATCTTTTTACAATGTTTATTTCACTTGCACTGTGGATTTATGCACAAATACTGTTTCATTTAGTCAGACATGGATGGAACTTTCTTTATGTGCCTCAAATATGATAAAAAGCGACCTTTGTAGTGTGCTCTATTTTCAAAGCCAGTTTTCTGGAAATGTTGATTTTTTTCTCAAATTTCAGAATGACTTATTGTTTCGTGATCAACTGATATAAATAAACTTATGATGTCTGAGGGAACAAAAGTGCAATACTGATTTTACAGCTTTGGCATGCAATTTTTGGGGAAATTTTGTTGCAGTGAATTTTATTATTTGTTTTTTGATTGGATTTTGAAACTACCTGTGGAATTTTCAACCCTCTAAATTAAAAAATGTATTGGTGATCCTGTTCAGTAAGTTCCCAAATAAATGCGGATGAAAAAGGAAGACAGAAACTTGCCTTTTTTGAGTTTTTTTACATTCATTTGCAATTTTTCATTTTATTATACAATACCAGTCATAAATGGGAGGTTATTATGGCAACAGAGCAAAGAAATATCAATATGATCTCTGTCATGTAATATGATGGCACGCTGTATTATTTCCGAGATGATTTTAACACAGGTCGGTAGAAGTAAGTTTCTTTTGTTTTTCGGCAGGCAGCACCCGAACAATTTGTAGTGCAGAGATATGCATTGAATCTGTTTTTGGCCCCATCCCCTGGCAGCCCCCTGGAACACCGCTTCTTACCAGCTAAAAAGTTTCACTCAATTTTTTCCTGTCCTGGTTCCATTCATGTACAATTGGCTGTGGGCGTGTGGCAGTTGACACTGGTTAATACTCTTTCACTTGGACAGATCAGTATTTTTGTTTGAGAGTAAGATAGGGTTTAGTTTAATATTTATATCTTGTATGAACCTTTTGATACCTTTAGCAAATTTCTGATGCAGTACTATAGGTTTTATTTGTGATTAAAATATTATCAGCAGAGTAGGCCTACTTATTCTTGTTATGCAATTTCATTTCAAGGTTCTCCAGTTATTTGTTTTTTGAAAGTTTCAGGGAAAATATTATTTTGTGAGGAGTGTGGGATGGACTTGTAATTGTTTTTTTTTTTTTTTTCACTAAAAGTTTCAGGGAAAATGCCATTTGTGATCGAAGATTCTGCAGCAGATGATGGTGCACTCGAGCAAGGTATGCCAAATCTGACTGGAACTCCCAGGTCCTCTCCAAGTTCACAAGGAATAGATCGAATTGAAAGATTCTCAAGAAAAGTTTTTGTTGGAGGATTACCCCCAGACATTGATGAAGGTTTGTTTTCATTTACAATATAAATATTTTTTATGCGTATACATATATTCTGACCTTTTGTCTCACTTTTTCTTTTTGGGGTCATAAATTATTTTTCCATGCTCAAAAGTGGATAACATTACAAATCATTTTACCAGCAACGCACATGAAACTGATGTTCATTGCTAACGATGTCCCAAAAACTATCAGCGCAACCAATTTTCCTTATTGGTTTATTCAGACACACAGATTTGGAATGCCTGATTAGTAATAGAATATATTACATCTAATTTGTTTCACTTTTCAACAGTACACATTTTAACCCTCGGCCCGCATTGAGTGAACTCGTCCACGTAATGCTTCGTGCAGGTATAGCCAAAGCCTAGTGAGCCGACTGTTTGCGTGTTACCGCTAACTTCGGCTGTCGGGTCAGTCTGGTCATTTTGAACACGTGTTTAGTATTTACTTAAGCATGCAATCAAAAAAATAAGCTGGATAAATCATAAGTGACCCTTATAATGTTTGGATAGGGTACTTTTGATGAGATACAATAACTTTCATTGTAAATAGAAGGCACATAATAAATGGTGCATATATAAAGAACGTTCTGCATTTATATTTCGTTTAAAATAGATGTCTGTGTGGCCTCACGTACTGCCACAGGACAAGGGTTAACAGTGACCTTTGAATATGTCTTTATGATCGAGTATAACTTGAATTTTATAGTTTTTAGAGGAAATATGCTGAAACACATGGCATTCTAATTAAGTTGATGTGATACACATGTTTAATCACAGATGCCGTCGAAGTTTAGAGTTAAGCATATTTCCTTCGTTTTTAATAAATTCTCATTTGAATATTAAGCCAAGTGGGCAACAGTTCAAATGTAAACGAGATCATTCACAAATGTTTGGGGTTAAAATGGCTTTTCAGTGGTCCATTTTCTGGTGACCAAGTATTTGCAGCAACCTGCAAGTTCAGATTATATTTTATATTGCGGTAGCAAACCAGGTAGTTCATTATTTTCTTTTTTATAATATTGTTTGTGGTAATAAAAACGTGTGAGAATATGTGATGAGTCACTGTCCAGAACTGAAGACTAATAAATACACCTTTTTAATGAATTGAAAACTGCAGCATTTTTTTTTTGAAGGGTTTGTTAGGGTATAGTATTATGTGAGATGGCCAAGTGATTTGCAGTCAAACTGTGTTAGTAGTCTTTGTTGGTAGCGTGTTTATTTTTTTTTACTTTCACGTGGGTTTTCTCAGTTCTAGCTTTTGTGGGTGACATGATCTTCAAATGTGCATAACTTCGTCCATAATTGAGATTTTAAAAAATGCTGATTGTGGTCAGAAATGATCGTTGAATGTAGTGCTATTGTAAATTTGAATATGTTCACCATGTGCCCCTTTTTTTTTTTTCAGGCTGCATCACATATTGCCAGTTGCATGGGAATTGTGAGTGTAGTCTACACAAGTTCCTTACTACTTTCTGCATTATCATTGAAACTAAATGGATGTTGTTTGTTTCAGATATTTATTTTTTGAAAAATCATCCTAACAGCCTAGTTTATTTTCCAGAGGAGATAACCACAGCTTTCAGGAGATTTGGTGCCCTGGTTGTTGATTGGCCTCATAAAGCAGAGTCAAAGTCATATTTCCCACCCAAAGGTAAATTGTAATTCACTTGTTAGAAATCCTAATGCAGGCAGCCTTAACAGTATGATTGCAATGTCAGTATCTGACATTATTTCTCAACATTCCTTGTAGTTATTTCATGCGAACCTCGAACTGCGACTTGGATTCATCGAACCATTTTTCCCGTTGCAAAAGTGTGATCAAAGTAATCTAGAAGTAGAAAAAACAAAACCAAATACCAGAAACTTCATTCATTTAGCGGTAGTTTCACGTATTCCTCAAAATTTGGCAAACTCGAAATAGAAGCCACCCCGAAGAATTAGATTTTTCTATGCTCGACTGTATACCATAAAGAATGTGTGTAAAGGGTTGGGGCCTTCACATGTGGACTGCAGGTTGAAGTTCTAATTAATACTATTTTTAGCTTAGTTCTGATGAAATTTGGGGAATTAACTCATTGTCTGCGTGCAGCGGTCATGATGGTGACGCAGTTTTCCAGTTTCATATGCCTTTATTCAACGGAGAAAGGGAACCAACTTGGGGTCAGCATATTCCTAAACCATTTTCATATTGAGGTTTTACGTATGACCACACTACCTACTGCAAAATGGCAGTGCCAACTTTCGCAAAATAGTCAAATCACTTAACCTGCTACTAGGATCAGGTTGTCATGCCTCCAATGGCATGATGGGATATTTGCAATGATGGCAGTATAGTGTCATGTGGCAGCTATTGCACACATGAGATGAAATTAGTCGACACATTAGGGATTTATGGTTTATTCACGTTAAGATGCTTTGTGTTCTTGAAAAGAATGTTTTCTTAAAAGAATAGTAAAGAATGGTATGCCACTAGTATAAAGTATAATTTGTGTGAGAAAAATTACAGAAATATAGACCTTTGCAGTTAGTTCAATCTCATTTTTGCCTTTGTTAGTATAACTCAAAACTGTCAGAATAACCATGATGAAACTGAGCATCTTCCACAATGACATTTGAAATAATTTCAGTGGGTTTTTGTACATCTGAGGTGTGACCTCTTTTATTCTCAGGGTACTGTTTCCTGATTTTCCAAGATGAATTGTCAGTACAGAGTTTGATTGAGTCTTGTCTGATGGACGATGACAAGTTATACTGGTGTGTTTCAAGCCCAACCATGAAAGACAAACCAGTAAGTGGAGAGTCCAGGGCTTTATTTATTTATTTATTTTTTTGTTCCCAGTTCCTTCAGTTATCCTCTGTGTCAGTTTCTTCGTGAAAATCTTTGTGTGGGTGTCTCTAGGGGGACACCGACACGGTGTTACAGGTTGTGAGAATTTGCTTGATTAAAATTATCACTCGTTTTTTAGAGTTCCAAACGACTGTTTCAGAGAGTTCGTGAGTGGAAGAGGTTCTGAAAATATCATATTGGCTGGTGTTTATTTCTTTAGCAACTCTTTATCTATCTGCTTTTTGAGCTGAAATTCAGCATACCAATGGCTTGTTAGTAGAGCAAAAAAAAAAAACCATAAGGATTCTGTAGTTTATAACTTTTTATCTTAAAAGTGAGAAGTATATAAATAGAGCAGTACTCATACCCAATGGCTTAATTGCCACAAGGCTAAACACCAAGGCTTATAAATGTATAAAGCAGCCAGATTGTGAACATGGCACAGCTTGCCAGAGTCAGTCAGTCATTAGACACAAGAATCTCAGTAATATTTACAGTGGAGATGAAGCCATCCAGATAGCCTGGCAGTAGTGGTGGTCTTAGAAGAAATCAACATTGCTGAGCTGTAATATATAATTATAGCATTATATCAAAGAGACATCATAACGCCACTTTTGCTTACCTTGATATTATGCATTTGTATTTTCATATTTATAATAATATAAGCAATCACAGTATTTTTTCATTGAATGTTCTTCAGTTTCATAGCTCTATGGATAGAAGCAACATTGAATGAAAAAGATTACTGAATTTAATAGAGGCAGGATCTTTGCTATTTTTGCTAATTGCATTTATTTTAACGCCTATGTCACAAATCCCAGACTGGGAGATGTAATAAGTATGACAGGACAACAATCACGAACAAACAAGTTTAACACTTAACAGAACAACCCATCAGACTCACACATTTATTAAACATAATTATACATATAAGAGCGCAATTACATACATTATATTATTGAAATGACTGCCGTACAACGGCCTTATTCTCACACACACTCTCCCTCGGATCCACAATCCGGTAGTTACTCCTAAAGGCACTTCGGCCTCAGCCTCTCCCCTCAGGGTCTTAATAGTACATTAATAATTTACTGGCACCGCAGTCTCTCAATATCCCCTTCCTATTGTCATACACCTTAACACTCCCCTAGCACCTCAGCAGGGCAATAACACATTATTATTTCCATAGCCATCAACATGGCAACAACATAGTATCAGTTCACTAGCCTATCAACATGGCAACAATATAGTATCTCATTCACTCTCATATCTACGTCCCTGTCCGTGGCCTGACTGCCACGACTTTATGTGCCTCCACTGTCCTACACTGACAGCCTCACTTCTGGCCTATGTGTGGCCTCCGGCCCTATGCTGGCCTATCCCCTGTGCTCATCGAGGTGGCTCTGCGGCCCGTCCCCGACACCAGTCATAACTGGAAAGACTCTTCCACTAGTCTTCTCGACTGCTCACTTTATGTCCGCCCGATAGGCTTTTATTCACAGGTCCGCTCCGTCGGGCCTTCTAACTTGCAGTGATAGTTATACAGCGCTTTCGCCTCCTTCAGACCCCGCCCCCACTACTCACAACAGCACGCTTAACTTGCTGTCTACTATGAGTCATTCTTACTCTACACCCGCTCTGTAGCAATCCCCTTAATTGCACTCACTCCACTCGTGACATCATCCCCCACCCCAAAAAAATTAATGCAATTAATTTCAAATCGCATCAAGATGACTGTCAACGAGTGAGCGTGAGCAATACCTACACTAGAAAAATGACCTATCAGTTCCCCCAGTATATAAAATACCGAAATCAGGGGAAAATATGGGGATCCGTATGGCCTGCAATATGCATATATGTGTCACATCATGAATAGCTAACTAATCACAATACTTAATACAGAATCAAAAAACCACTCAACCTATCAACCATTCTTCATATCATATTTATAATGTCAATATTTTAAAGTCGACTCATTCACACAGATCCTGTCAATGTTCCTGTCCTCCGATGTATAAGCTCCTGAAATCTTCCCCTAGGCTCGACTAAGGTAGTCGGCGATATGATTGCTGGTTCCTGGAATTGGTTGAATAACGAAGGTATACGGCTGCAAAGCCAATGCCCATCTAGACAAGCGTGGGCTGGACGAACGATTCTTCGACAAAAATGTCAGTGGCTTGTGGTCTGTCTGGATACAAAATTCTCGTCCCATGAGATAACGTCCTAGTTTCTGGACGGACCAGACAATGGCAAGACACTCACGCTCTATCACAGAATACTTTCTTTCTCTCTGCAATAACTTCCTACTGACATAACATACAGGATGGAGACATTCGTTCTTCTCCTGTAGAAGACAAGCGCCGACACCAGAGTCCGACGCATCCGTTCTGAGGATAAAATTTGATCGAAAATCGGGTAATATCAGAATGGGTGACGATGATAATGCTGTCACCAAATTATCAAATGATGTCTGACATTCAGACGTCCACTGGACCTTATCGGGTTGTCCCTTCTTAGTAAGGTCAGTAAGAGAAGATGACAAGGAGGAAAAATTTGGAATGAACTTTCTGTAATAATTTAAAATTCCGACTAAGCTTCTGACTTGTTTCTTTGTTTTAGGGATTTGCAACCCTACTAACTTGTCAATTTTTGTTTCTTCAGGTCTCTGAACACCTCTACCCACAATATGTCCTAAGAATACTATCTCTGGACATGCCAAATCCATCTTTGCGATTTTAGCCGTTAACCCAAAATGACGTAATCGTTGAAAAATTACTGTTAGTGTCTGAATATGATCAGACCATGTCGACGTATGGCATGCTATATCGTCAAAGAATGACACGACATTAGGTATGTCCTTCAACACTAATCTCATTAATCGTGCAAACGTCGCTGGCGCGTTTACCAACCCAAATGGCATGACCTTAAATTGGAATAATCCAATGGGCGTTTGGAACGCCGTGTATTGTTTAGACTCCTCAGTAAGCGGGATTTCCCAATAACCTTTCGTTAAATCAATCTTGGAAAACCACGTGGACCCGGCCAATGAAGCTATTAATTCCTCCTGGAACGGGATAGGCTCCCTATCGCCTACCGTAATAGTGTTCAATCTTCGAAAATCAATACAGAACCGCACCGATCCATCAAGTTTTTTCACGAGGACGATGGGTGATGAATACGGCGATGTTGATGGTTCTATCACATCTAACTTCAACATTGACTCAACTTCCTTTATGACTCTATCTCTCGAAGAAAACGGCAACGGATACGGTCTAAGAAATACTGGCTTATCCGAAGTCAACTTTATTTGGTGCTGAATCACCGTAGTGCGACCCGGCAAATCCGTAACAACATCCGGAAATGACGCTAATAGGGTCTCAAGTTCCCTACTCCTTGAACTCGTAAGGTCAGGGTTAATTTTTACGTCCCTGTAACCTTGTGTCGGAGTTAACTCCGGCAATTGAATTTGTAACTCCTCCTGCGCCTCGGTGTCGCTTACGTCACAGCCCAACTGGTCTACGACCCCCGTACAAGCGGTAGAGAAGACAGTCTCCTTTAGTCTTGTCTGTGCACACAGATACTGTGGTCTCTCATAAAATCTCTGTAGCATATTAACATGGAAAACCTTACTCGCTCCATCAATGTGGATAGCGTAATCTACCTTTGAAACAACTCGCTCAATAACATAAGGGCCTTTCCATGTCATCAATAACTTATTATGGTCCGTAGGTAACAACAGCAGAACCTTGTCTCCTGGCTTAAAAATTCTCAGTTTGGACCCTCTATCTTTATAGTCTTTTGCTCTTTTCGAAGCGATACCAGAAGCTTCTTGTGCTATAGTGCGCGCTGAAGATAGTCTTTCTCTTAAATCAACAAGGTACTGAAACCTTTTTAAACGGTTCCGAAACCGTGGGGATCTCTTGACGAGGAGCCTGGGGTGAACGACCCTTATGCGTCGTCTTTTGGCACGCACTGCACGTCTTACAATATAAACGTACATCTCTGTATACTGACGGCCAATAAAAATCTTTCAGAACTCTCTGCTTGGTTCTAGTACTTCCCATATGACCCGCTAATGGGACATCATGGGCCAGACGCAATACTGTTGCGATCAGCAACGCTGGCACAACGACCTGCTTTAGAATGGAGGACACCGTTACATACTTACGGAACAGAATGCCCGCCTGAACAATAAAGGAGGACGACCCGTTCTTATATCTCCTCGTTTTCTCGGTTCGCGCTTCCCCAAAACATGGGTTTAATGATGGGTCCTCCCTTTGTAATCTCGCCAAGCGCTCCGGCGTGATATCTAGGTTGACCGCTGGCGTAGCCAAAGGTCTAATCTTATCTTTATCGGCTACCCGTCGGCGTGTTTCGACCGCGGCGCAAAAGTCAATACCTTTTGATTGCGACCATGCTTGCACGTTCTCATCGGAAGGGGAAACTACCCGTGATACATTCCCAATGATGAGCTGGGCGCCTGGAAAACAACCAACGACTGCTTCGACTTCCCCGCTAAGGAAAGGTGTATCTATCATTATTTTTGCCATGGGTAATTTCTCAATGGCCCCCGAAAATTGGATGCACGGGACAGTCTCACCTGTAAGCTGTGAATCCCGAATGCAATCCCTATGCACTCCCACAACAGTAGATCCTGTATCTCGTAAAACCGAGACCGGTTCGTCCCCAACAAACCCCGGATAAACCCTAAGACCACCTCCTGTATGACATGAATTTATAACGGGGATCTTTCTCCCACAAGGTAAAACACCGGAAGATAATAACTTCTCACAACTGGGACACTTAGAATACTGTCCGCCTCCGTTGTCCGATGTAACACACGCAGCCGCATGATGAAATTTATTTGGGGAACATGGACTGGAGCTACTGTCCACGTTCGCCGCTATCCTACCTGCAGGGCAGTTCACGCTGATGTGATCTGCTCTTCCGCAGTTCCAACACTTCGCGGCCCTACACTCGCGCGAAAAGTGACCCACGCGTCCGCAAGTCCAACACTCCGCTCCCTGTGCTGCTCTAGGCCTGGGTCCCCGTGACCCCTCGCGACCGGAACTAGAGTCCCTATGCCGTCGGTCATCGGCAAAGGTCACAACTCGCCCCCGGCCATTACCGCGACCTAGCCCTCCTGCTCGGTCAAACTTACCGGATCCATATGCCGGTGATTGGTGATAGCCCCTACGCTGCCCCTGGGCTTGCCCGCTATAGGCACCACGCTGACGCGACCTGTCCCTAAGTCCTGCCGGCGACCCCTCGACAACGGCGACGAACCCAGCATCTTGGACGTACGCCCTGGCGACTGGTTTGGACGGATGCGCCGTACGGTATGCCTCCGCCAACTCAGACGCCTCCTGCACCGTCGCGGGTCCGTTCTCTTTCAGGAAAGCCACCAGATCTTTGTGGCACGACGCGTACAGCTGGTCACGGATCATTAGGTCTTTCAGTTTAGCAAAATCCGTGCCCACATGCGCCAAGTCTACCCAGTTCGCGAAATACTCAGTTAGTCTCGCGACGAAGGCAGCAAAGTCCTCCCTGGTATCTGCACGTGCTCGCCTAAACTGCTCCCGGAAATATTCCTCGGTACGCGCAAATCGGCGAAGCAGCAAAGCCTTCAGCTTGTCGTAGTCTTGCACGTCTTCGCGCTGTAGCTCTTTAAAGTAGGTTAACGCTCGCCCCTGCAATAGCGATGCCAGGTACGTGGCCCATAATTCCTTATTTTCCCCCCATTGCAATTGTGCGTTCAGTTCGAACCTGTAAAGGAAGGCGTCTATGTCGTCCTTCCGGTCGTCGAACGTAGGGAGCTTAATCCTAACGCCACCTTTATTGGGTACCTGCCGCTCAACTGTTTCTGTTGGCGCATTCTTTTTGAGTTCTAATTCCGCGATTCTTACTCGCGCGTCTGTCTCCCGCTCTTGAGCTTCTATCTCCTTTAACTTTAACTCCCTCTCCTGTTGCTGAGCCTCTAACTCCTTTAACTTAAACTCTCTTTCCTCTTCCTGAGCCTTTTTTTCCTGCTCTCTATCCTTAGCACGCTCATCGCGCATTTCTGCCTGCTGTTCTTTAATCCAGCCGCGTAGCTCCTCTCCCTCCAGGCCAAGTTCCTTACCCAACTTCATTAGTTGTTGGAGTTCCGCCATTTCACAGATTTATGGTTATGGTATCTCTTATTAAGACGACCAACCTGTCGGTATGATCACTAACGATACGACCAGAGAACTGAGATCACACCAGATATAACAATACCCAATTCAGAATACAATTCAGAAATTTACCTTTACAGCACAACTAATTCTATATCTATAAAATGTATGCACTATTAATTATAAAAGAAAATAAAAACGACAAGAATGAAGAAATTCAGTAGAAAGACCACAAGGACGTCGAGGAACAACGAACTAGACTAGGACAAAGCTTCTACAAAAAAAAACTATAATGGAAAAAAAATGCAACCTAACTACGCCGATTACACTACAAGGTACGAACAAGAACAGAGTCTGAAAAAAAAGAACGTATCTACCGAAAGGTAAGAGAGGGACAAGAGAGACGTCTTCCTAAAACAACGAGGAAGATGGAACGGCACAATCTAAACAAAATTACAGGTCCCTATAGAACTGTTCACTGTGATGAACGAAGTTCCAAAGTTTACCACACCTTTTTAAAAGGATAAACTAAGTTCAACACAGCAAACCCGCGCCACCGCCCGTACAACGTATAACGACAACAACAGCAAAAACAGGGAAACAGACAGATGAAAAGACAGCCCTCAATCCAGGGCACAAAATTTTCACTTAACTTTCAACTTTTGAAATTTTGAGCAAACTCCTCCCTTCAATCGGAGCTCTGGCTGCTCGTCTCCCCAGGCTGCACGCACACACTCTGGAAAGTTTAAACACACATTAATACCTATTCATCAAAATACATGCATCAATACATATTATAATTCATAAACATACATAAATCATACCATCATGAAATTTCCATTCATCCCACGAACAAGGACAACAGCACGAATTCCTAGCACAACAGAAAAACAACTAGATATAACGAATACACAATGTCAAAATGACCACAGGTAAACAGGACGAGCCCCCAGTGTCACAACGGACGAGCCCCCAGTGTCACAACGGACGAGCCCCCAGTGTCACAAATCCCAGACTGGGAGATGTAATAAGTATGACAGGACAACAATCACGAACAAACACGTTTAACACTTAACAGAACAACCCATCAGACTCACACATTTATTAAACATAATTATACATATAAGAGCGCAATTACATACATTATATTATTGAAATGACTGCCGTACAACGGCCTTATTCTCACACACACTCTCCCTCGGATCCACAATCCGGTAGTTACTCCTAAAGGCACTTCGGCCTCAGCCTCTCCCCTCAGGGTCTTAATAGTACATTAATAATTTACTGGCACCGCAGTCTCTCAATATCCCCTTCCTATTGTCATACACCTTAACACTCCCCTAGCACCTCAGCAGGGCAATAACACATTATTATTTCCATAGCCATCAACATGGCAACAACATAGTATCAGTTCACTAGCCTATCAACATGGCAACAATATAGTATCTCATTCACTCTCATATCTACGTCCCTGTCCGTGGCCTGACTGCCACGACTTTATGTGCCTCCACTGTCCTACACTGACAGCCTCACTTCTGGCCTATGTGTGGCCTCCGGCCCTATGCTGGCCTATCCCCTGTGCTCATCGAGGTGGCTCTGCGGCCCGTCCCCGACACCAGTCATAACTGGAAAGACTCTTCCACTAGTCTTCTCGACTGCTCACTTTATGTCCGCCCGATAGGCTTTTATTCACAGGTCCGCTCCGTCGGGCCTTCTAACTTGCAGTGATAGTTATACAGCGCTTTCGCCTCCTTCAGACCCCGCCCCCACTACTCACAACAGCACGCTTAACTTGCTGTCTACTGTGAGTCATTCTTACTCTACACCCGCTCTGTAGCAATCCCCTTAATTGCACTCACTCCACTCGTGACAGCCTATTCTAAACTAAACATGATGTAAAGCATCCTAAATTATACCAGTGTTAATCAAGTAATGATCAAACTTGATGATCGTGGCAGATTTGGATCATCTTTCTTTACTTGCTGCAGCAGATGAAAAAAAGTAGCTTTTCATGCTTGTCCTTTGATTTGTAGAAACCATTTTATTTGTCATATCATATAAGACTATAAGGCTGTTTACTTTTTTAAAGAGAATTTCATGTTGACCTGACCTTGCCCCAAATAATTGCTGCTGACTCAGTTAAGCCTTGGTGCATGCAAGATGATCTGTTATTTTTAAGCATCTTAGGGGGGGGGGGGGGGTTGTGACATATTACTTGTTAAAGTTTTGCTGAAAGCATGGGCACAGTTTTTTTTAGAAATGTGCTTTTCTTCCTGTAATTTTTCATTTGTGCTCCATTTGTCCTTGTCAGAATTTTTTGTATCATTGTTTGTGGGTTGCTTGGGTGGTTATTTAACATTCCATTTCGCAACTTCATTTGATGATAAAATAAGAATAGGATTCAATAATTTGATTTTATTTACTGATGTTAACACAAACTTACTTTTAAAACCTTTACAAATATGTACATTTCAATCTTATTATAACTATCTTTACCTTCCTCCTTATGTCTGAATGAATAACACTTCATTGCTGAATGCACACAGTGAAACAAATTTACCTGAGAGGATAATGCAAACTGCATCATGTTTTGATGGTAAATCACCATCATTCACCTAAAACATCTCTGAAAAAAGCCCATGCAGGTCCTTTCGGGATTAATCATTCATTGAAGAGAAAATTTGTCCATTCCTTGGTGAATATGAGTGGGGTTTGTGTGGGGAAGACTTGAAATGCATCAAACTTTGGTAAGTCTAAAGTAGGAGAGGGGCTAGCACTGTTGTTTTGTAGTTGCAAGAAATAGCTAATCATTTACATGTTTTCTCTAGGTTCAGATTCGTCCATGGAGTTTGAGTGATTCAGACTTTGTAATGGATGGATCACAGCCATTAGATCCCAGGAAAACAATTTTTGTAGGTGGTGTGCCACGCCCTCTGAGAGCAGGTAATATAGATCTCCAATGAATCAGATAAGCATGCATGGTTTCAAATTGGTTTGACAGTGTATAGAGCTTGCCAGTGAGTTTGCACATTATTCTAATCTTTTCTGTTAAAGAAAATCTTAATTGAGATCCTTTTTACCAGGCCTATGAGAAGAAATACCATACGCCTGTTTTTAAAGGGCAATAATAACATTATTGGTTTTAATTGTCAACTTTGTCAAAACATGTTATTTAAGAGAAAAGGAATATATAAAGAACTTCTGCAAGTACAGAATCAGTTACATTGGGAGTACCAAGATGCCACTGTATTGAGTCATTCATATTTTGTCACATATGTTGGTACCAGAAATTCACTTTATTTCTCAGTGGAACTTGCCATGATAATGGACCGTTTGTATGGTGGTGTTTGCTATGCTGGCATAGACACAGATCCAGAGCTGAAGTATCCCAAAGGAGCTGGGAGGGTGGCGTTTTCAAACCAACAAAGCTATATAGCTGCTATAAGTGCAAGATTTGTTCAACTTCAGCATGGAGATATTGACAAAAGAGTAAGCATTCTTTTATTCATGTGTTTAATTGGTTGTCAGATGAAAGCATGTTTTAGTAATATATTTTTCATACTTTTGGTATGGTCCCAATGTAATCTGCTTTTGTGATTCAAATCTTTCTAGGATTTTGGAGGCAGCTGAAGTAAGAAATGTCTATGAAGTCTTTGTTTGGAAAAAATGACTTGCATAACTATGGTGTGCTATTGTGCCCATTATTGTCATGACCAATTTGTCATTACGGAATTTAGAGCAGAATCGATCTTTCAATTATTGGTAGGTGGAATGGTAAATATTTACCTCCTCCCTGAAGTGGTGTACATGTAATGTTATTTCTTTGTGCTGAGGAATTTTCTGAAGTACTTGTATTAATTCAAAATCACATCCCAGCAGAGGAGTTAAATTGATATTGTATAGGTGATTTCTGTCTCCATCTCAGTTTTTGGAATTAACAGAAATCACACACTTGCGTGCCGTGGTGAGAGAGATTTTCACATAATAAATTTTTATGTTATGTTTCATTCACTGAACGCCATCACTGCATCTGCTTTTTTTTTTGTACTTTTGCTGCTACTTTTTTGCTAGTGTGCCTTATAAAAACTAGCATTCGTTATATTTTTTAATGATAGTGGCAAATCTAAAATTGGACAAGGAGGAAGTATTTTCTACCACTGATATAACTTTCTGCAACAGTTTGAAAATGGAATATGCCCAAGCCTTCTAAGTCATGTACTGGCATTTTAGAACAGCAAAGGAAAGCACAAAGTGCATGTTTGGATATTCCTTCTTATTGAAAGTTTCAGGTTGTTGATCTGTTTGTTTTTCTATGACTGAAGGATATTTTACCATATTTTTAAAATTCATTTTAAAAACAAAAACAGTTCAGTTTCAGAGTTGTTTGGGTCAGAATAAATATTCGTTGTGGTGATAAAGAACATGCCAAACTTTTAGCAACAAGTCAGGTCTCACCACAGTGTGTTTTTAACCCTCGTCCCGCATGGAGTGAACTCATCCACGTAACGCCTTGTGCAGGGACAGCCAGTGGCCAGTCAGCTGATCGTTCACGGTTTGCCAACTACCACATTGGCGTTCGGGTCATTTTGAACACATGCATCGTGTTTACTTTGGAACGCAATGACAACAATAATGGTGGATAAATCGATAGGGGCCCCTGTGATATTTGAATAAGTACTTGTGATGAGATACAATTAGTTCTTTTGTTAAACTAGCTGAGGTCCCCGGCCCTGCCGGGGATAAATCGGTTTGAATATTGGTTTCAGTTCTGGGTGGTTATTATGGACCTGCTTCATCTGGCCTGTTCCTATTTGTTTATTTTATTTTTGTTTGTTTGTTTTTAAATAAGTCTTACTGCTCTGCCTTTGTGAGTTGACACCCTGCGCATCCCGTACAACTGCATGATTTGCGCACGGGTTAGTGTGTTTGATAGTGAACACATCGCAGGTAATGATAACAAAACCTTAAAATGGCGAACCATGACTCGAAATAGATCTGAATGATGGCGAAACAATAAATTTCCAATAAAAAAAACTACAGCGATTTGAGACTTGTATGCCTACCGATAGTACGTTTTTTAGGGGGCATGCTGCATTAGTGCATACTAGATCTAGCTCTCACAGACACTACTGTGATTATGAATCGAATTCCGGGGCCGGAAGTGGAAAAGCGATTAACAAAGAAAGAGGTCATAGGTTAACGAACGTACAATTCGGATCAAACGCTCTCGCAAATTTACTGTTCCATTCTTATCGCATTATTGGAATAACTCACGAATCCCATAAGCTTTTTTATGCCTATGCACATAGGAACACTGGTCAGTATCGTACAATTGTGTGTGCCAAATTTCAGTTCAATACGTCCAGTAGTTTTTGAGTCCATAGGGAACAAAGGGGTTTTCTTACATTTTTTTTGTATAGAATAGAAGGCCCATAATCAAGAATTTTCTGCATTTATACACCGTTAAACACGTTTTCCTTTTCACAAGAGTTCTGTGCTTTTTTTTTTGTTTAATCCCTAAGTCAGACCATCCTTGAACAAATTATTTTTTAAGCCAGGCACTTAATATACTAACTGCTTGTGTCATGACACTGCCTTCTGCCTCCTCCACTATGTGAAGGTTCAGCTTCTATGATGTTAGTTTTCTTAGCACCCCTTTAGCAAGAAATTTGATTTCCTGCTTGAAGAGTACATACATGTACTGAAAAGCGGTTTAATCAAAGCAGGCAACACAATATCTTTCTAATTACTACCATATCAGATAGAGACAACGACAACAACTAAGTTGGTCATTTTCTCCCAGTTTTCCCTGTTGAAAACCTACTGACAGATGCCCTCGTACAGCATTTCCCCTAGTATTACAGTGGATTTCATTATTACATACGTAGAAGGGCTCAAATACTCAGATGGTCCCCTCCTTATAATTTCATATGTAGACAACAGCCAGCATCAAAGTCAAAAAGTTTCCCTCAGATTTCCCTAGTTGGAATTTCAGACCGTCAGTGCTAGTGCATGAGCATGACAAAGAGTAACGAGTTGCATCATAACAAATGTAATCGGACGATACCATTTTGTGAGACATGGTAGGGGTGACATGACAGGTAAACAAGTGAAACTAGTGTGAAAAAAAATGAGAACCACAGCAACCAAATTAACAAAACATGAGGAGCAGTGTTGTTATACAATAAATTGATCTCCCTCAGTGTCACGAGCAGAGTTAGGGTCTTGGGGATCTAACAACTGCACGAGAGGCAGTTAACTCACACTCGGACACAAACACAAGAAATTATTAAATAACTAGAGTATTTGTATGTCAGGCCGGCCGGGCCATATTATTACATAATATTAATATACTAAACAAAAGACAATAGGGGTATATTCAAAGCAAAAATTCCAATTACTGAACTTTACCTATCATATTCATGTAACTAAGTTCCCTATCAAATGTAATGCGATCAATAGCCATATGGTATATTATTATAAGAAACAAGATATTAATCTAACGTAACAGTTGAGTCGCCAATGGCCAGACGCCAGGCAAACTCTCCAGCAATAATACAGGTTCTCAAGGTACACTGAAGGCTAGAACAGCCCAGTACATTCAAAGCCTACAGAAGCACAAATTGGCTTGTAGGTATTTAAGCAGCTTGTAAAAGTATATATATATATATATATATATGCAATCACTCAGTCACTATTCATTTCATCAACAAGGTGCCATATTTCTTCAATCGTATTATGGAGATAGCTTTACAATACAGAACACTCGTTCGTCGAGTGCAAGCTGTGGTTTTCTTTGACTTCCTATGCGGCTGTGGGTTTTCTCTCTATCCCTGAACTTCTATCATAATTAGTCAAATAAGATCAGTTACCGTTGGTCACGCCTAACTGGTAGGCGCGAACATCAGCAGAGCGCAGCGTGGACTCTTAAAAGGTCAGTCCACCCAAACCTTTCTTTCTACTCAGTCAGTCCGATGGCAAAGGACTTTTAGTCTTCAGTCCACACAGTTCAGGTACTGGCCAACCGGAGATACTTCACGAAACGATGCTTCTCTCGTCTGTATTCAATGAATTTCAACGTTACACGATGTTTTATACTATCCAACTACCCGGCAAGGCTAGTCCACTGGCCAAATTAGTTCAGCAATCTCATTGGCCGAAACATCCCACCATTTTGAATGTAGGAATATAGTCTGCACTATTCTACCAGCCAGTTAACGTGCAAAAACTTGTCTAGTCATACTTAACAATGTCAACTATCCCCACCTTGCCTCACCCCTACTCTATTCCTTCCAATCACGAACATTAAAACCGACAAGCGTGAATCTAATAGTTTAACTTTGCAATTCTTTACTCACAAACAATAATACGTGAGGATCGTTCAAGGCCACCAGCCAATTTCTCATGGCCCTGGTGAAAAAACAACTCACGGCTCTGCGTGAGATTTAATAACACTTGACTCATGACACTCAGGACTCGGTTTGCAAAATGTAGGACATAATAGTAGCCTCACGTGTTGCATGAAGAGGCCAATATAGTGGCCTCCCTCAGGGCGAGGGTTAAGAACAATTGTATGTTTGGTATGCAGGAAATAGTGGGCCACAAATGACCAGTGTACAATTAGGTCATAGTTCTTGAATTATAATAACTAGTAACTGCCCCATTCTTCGAATGGTAAAAAACAAAGCTCACCACTCCAGACCGAAAGGAATCAGCACAAAGACATTGATGTCGAGACACTTTGGGTCATCCACATAAAATGGTGATCAATTGATAAATAGGATAGTATTACAGTAGTGCGCACCGAGCATTTTTCATGGGCTCATGTGTTCGTAAAAAAATGATCTAAATATTTACGCAGTTTTCTTGGTATGAATGAATGGCACTCACCTCATCTGTATAACACTATACTCGGTATCACTATCAAAGTTTTTTTGGCGTGGTTGGATCGTGAACTCTAGTTTACATTTCCGGTAAGAGGCGGAAATGACGGAATTGACGGAAGTACAGTATCACGTCGTATTCGCAATCATGAATTGATAACTGATAATTATAACTGAATTTCTGGGAAAAGTAAAGAGTTTCGTGAAATAATGAGCTCGACACGTACAGGCTTAATAAATTTTACATACATGTGCCAAGTTTCATTTCTCTACGTTGCGTTGTAAAAAAGCATTTGCGGGAACAAAGTTGGGCCCAAGCTCCATTATTATATGATGTATTTCATCTGAGTATTTGATCTCACTTTGATCCCCAGGTTGAAGTTAAACCATATGTCCTTGATGATCAGATGTGTGATGAGTGCCATGGAGCACGATGTGCTGGCAAGTTTGCACCTTTTTTTTGTGCAAATGTGACCTGTCTGCAATACTATTGTGAATACTGTTGGGCACAGATTCATTCACGTCCCGGTAGAGAGTACCACAAGCCTTTGGTAAAGGAAGGTGCCGACCGCCCACGTGCTGTTCCATTTCGATGGTGTTGAAGCCATTTGAATGAATATGGGAACATGGCCAATTTTCCAAATTTTTTTATTTTTATTTTATTGTTTTTTAAACAAAGTTCTAGTTATTGCTTCTAGTCAGTTTCTTCTCACTTTTTTGATAATTTAAGAAATTCATCTAATTTTCTAAAGACATGTCTTTTGCATTTTTAAACAATTGTAGAATTTTCAGCACCGCACATTTTGATAAAGCTCCTTTAAAATTGCATTATAATCAACGAGCTGCCCCATCTTAACCCTGCACACATACATAGACACCATTAAGCTGTGTTTTCATGCGTACGGAAATATCAGTGATGTGCAGAAACAAAATTTTGTGTTTCCTTGTGTATGGAGATGGAAACAGTCAAAATAAAGGAAAACTTCATTTTCTATTTTAACAGTAGATTCTTCATAAGATTCTCTCTTCTTTCAGTTGTTGTTAGCATGGTAAGTCAAATGAATGAAGTGAGTGATAGAATATAAAATCAGTCATGTCGTCATAGCCCATGACTTGGGCAATGCTCTAGTCTTAATGGTTTTGTGTAATTAAGTCTTTATGGGAAAATGTCTTTTTGCATTATACAGTTTCCTTTTTCTGACCAACTCAGTGAGCTTCTCAATCTTCGCTTTTGAAATAATTTAATAGTTTTTCTTCAAACTGCTTCACTTCCAAACACCACAGATTAGAAAGTAGGTGAAAGGTAAGGCTGGAATGATGCAAGTTGCATCTGTATCGTAGTGGCAACAGCAAAAAATAGTTACCCAGCTCGAAGAAAATTTGTTCATTACCTTGTGTCGTCTTCATCACCACCTTCATACAGAGAGAACTATGCTTTCTGTTTTACTTCTTGATGGATTTTTGATGTTTCCATTTCCATATCCATACACATGAAAACACAGCTTTACGCTCACAAAATTGGATACAAACATTAGATTATATTTTTTATATGATACTTTATGCTTCCATTTACTTAAAAGTCCATTTTCACATAATTATTGTTCCTATTGAAAAGTGTATATGATGAATCAGACACCTCCTTTATTTTCATGAAAGGAAATTATGTACTTTGTGATCATTGTATCGAAGACAAGTAGCATGTAAGTGTTATGCTGACACAATGACTAATCACACTGTGTATTTTGACACATCCCGGTGGATAATGTGATGCCCTTATTGAATATCAAAAGTTGAATGGAAATAATAACTTTTTGCTGGTTGTAGCCTTCGTGTGATGAAATCCAAAATCATTTGCTGAAGTATTCAACAAAGACGCTTAGTCATGGGCCAGATTTTTTTCTGCTTGCTGGGATGACAATTTTATTTCTATACTAGCGGAATAAAGTAATGTACCGCCTATTTGTCCCAAAATATCTGAAAATCTAATACAGCTAGAGAAGCGAGCATTAAGCACAAAAGAGAGAAATCAATGTCCAAGAAGATGCATAAAAACGAAACACTTTCGGTGTTTGGGATGGCTCACAATTTCACGTGCATTTTTGAAGTTTGCAAACCCAGGGTGGACACACACGCTATTGAAATTTGACCCACTGAAGTGATGAGCAGAGAGACAGTAAAACTTGATTCATTATTGTCCATCTCTATCGCTATCGAATGAAATTTGTGTGTTGCAGTAAAAGCTTTTGATTGAAATAAAGTTTCACCGATTTGTGTACTCAAAATGTTGAGTGTGATTCGAAAGTGCCCTGTCACAGCACGGCCAGACTAACACCGCACTGCTTGCAAACTCCAGAATGGCACCCTGCGCCTTTAACATCAAATTGTGAGTAAACCAGGAAACGGACAACATTCCGGTTTTGGCACTTTGTTGAAAATTACATCCCTTTTCATTTGCCGTAAGTGGTTTTTCTCTAACTGTAACCATTTTTTTCGTTTTTTTAATTTCAAAAGTGGTAGATTACTTTATTCTGTGAGTATATAAGTTGGGATTTCCAGAACCTTTATTCAAAATGCAAATGCATCTGGTGCATTTTATTAGGACTGTTGCCATGAATCATATTACAACCTGCCCAAGGATAAAAGTTGTACGAATCAGTGTGAAATTTAAGACAGTATATTTTTTTAATTGGTTTTGTCTTTGATGTTACAACTGCAAGAATATATCAAAAGTAGACCATTACAAGTATGTATGCTTTGTGTTTCATCTCAATTTGTCATGTACGGATGATGCTCAGTGGTACAAAATGGAAAAAAATCAGAAGGAAAGACAGTCATCACTCAGCATATACTGATTAAATAATTTTTAGCATGTTCAAGTTAAATTATGAAGATATCCTTTGAAAGCAGCATGTCTTTATTTGTGCCCAAGTTAAGTTCCGATATATTTTGTCGTTATGATATCCGACAATTCATGATGTTTTTATACTGCAAGAATCTGCTGTTTGCATTGTACCAGAACTTTTTTTTGTTTCACGGGCTGGTTGTTTGCTAAAAAACACAGTGTTAATCAAGGATCAGACCAGCAATTAGTTAGCAGTGTTACTTTCTGCAATACTGAAGATATAAATCTTAATTGCTATTTCATATTTTCTACCTTTTTCTGTGATCCTTTGAAAAAAAAAATGCGCATTTTTTTTTTTTTTTTGCTAGACTAAATAACTGTCACATAGAAAGATTGCTGTTTGTTTTATATACTTTGAGTAGGTACATGGATGTTTCTTTTACAGGTCATTAACAATTCATTATTTGCTCCCATTTTACATACCAGTAAGTTCTTCATGAAGAAAGATGTGACTCATAAATTGATAACACATTAATGGTGGGGGGATGCGCGCAACTTTGCAGAAAGTGTGGATTGTGGTCATACATATCATTTCCATTTTACATGTAATTTGCTAGTGAGCCTCAATCCGTAACAGACAATGCAGGGGGTGGGGGGGTCCACTGATAGCTCTTCTGACTTTAGGTGACCTGTTGTCACGCACATCATAACATGATGATAGAGGTAGTTAAATAAAATGTTGAACTCTGTGACAGTGTCATCGGAGAGATATTTTGAAATATGAAATACACATGAACTCTAAGCCAGTTTTGGCAGTTGGCTTAGATCCCACCATATTTTTTAGTGGTGGAGCTTCCTCGTAGAGACATGAACAATTGTAGGAAGTATTCATTTTTAATACTGCCAACATGCAAATTCCCATCTGCCAATTTCATTTGCAAGTACATTAGACCAAGTTATGCAGTCAGATGTGTTTGACATTTTTATGTTTTTTTTTTCACAAACTTGCCAACAAAGTTTAATCTGCGTGGCAATAATGCTTGGGGAAATTGGAAGAGGCAAAAAAAAAAAAAAAAACTTTTTTGACAGCTGCAAACAAATCTGTAAAATCTAATGTTGATCAGATAAGCTAACATTGGTCACTGTTTTAAGTTTGGGGGGGGGGGGGGGGGGCTGGCTGGCTTTTATCTCTTTCTTAGATGGAAGAGCATTTTACCACATTCATGTGTCCCAAAATATTGTGAGTGCTATTAGAGTTTATTTGACAAAGACTAACGTGGAAACCAGAGCAGTAACATTCTCAGAGCTTTGGAAGAGAAACACTGTCATCATTTTGTGTTGCACAACCTAAATGTAAATTACTGGTTCAACCTCAGATTTCTCCATGTTCTATATGGGACAAATAGCAAGACTCTTGGGTCTTTTGTTGTTATTATTGTTGTTTCTTTTCTTCAGAACATGAAGCAAGACAGACTACTCTGTAAAACATTACTTATTTTAATCCGTGGAAATTATGAATGAACCTCGACAATGAGATCACTTCCTTGCTCACCTACATCGAGCCACCCTTCTAATTGGTCTTTCGCTGTTGGTGTGTTTGGGAATAAGGCAGCAACTGTTTCAACTGAAAACAATGCAACTTGATGTTGGTATTCATGGGTAATAGATTTGCCTTGATTTTTCCAAACTTCCATTTGATGTTAAGCTAAAAATGGGAACTGTAACTGCTTATCACATCCCAAGGCATAATGTTAACCACATTAAGTCAGCCACAGAGCAGAAAAGTTCTTGGCAAAAAAATTAAGATCAGAGAACCAACCTGCATTGCTATGAGAAACAATATCAGTGGTCTGCCATCTTTTCTGAAATGAGACATCTGTACTTTGCTCAGTAATGCTGCTCTAGGGCATTACTTCTTAGTTAACTTATTGTGCTAACTCACAAATTTTGTTTTGAAATTATTTATACAAATTTTTGAGCTGAGATAGTGAACAGTGGCAAGCAGTGAGTAAAAAGCTGGAAAAGGAGGATGTTCAGTCAAGTGAAACTAGTGTAAAGGGGAGCAACAGCTTGAGAAAGGGTGCAAAATTATGTTAGAGCCATGCTGTGGTTAATATTGCGACTTCTGCTCTCACTTTTCACAAAAGACTAGATTTTTTTTTTTTTTTCAGACTGCAATTTTCACAAATTGACGCT
Source organism: Onchidella celtica (assembly GCA_963931925.1). Classification (NCBI taxonomy): domain Eukaryota; kingdom Metazoa; phylum Mollusca; class Gastropoda; order Systellommatophora; family Onchidiidae; genus Onchidella; species Onchidella celtica. Next base: position 112,274,608 of record OZ007567.1, on the reverse strand, counting down.
TTTCCATGATTTGAGAATGTTTAGCAACTGTTTGAGGATAGTGTGCAGAAGTTTTTCAGGACCTTGCTGTAATGAATATTGCCCCCTCTGCTCTCGCTTCGCACAAAACTAGATTTTCTCAGTGTATAATTTTCACAGGTTGACACTTTTCCATGATTTATTTCTAAAATGTTTGGAAATTTCATCTGTTTGACAGTAAGATGCCAGAGAAAGAAAAATGCATTTATTAAAAAAATATTTTTGGGTCAAAACAAGGATTTTTGTTAATAATAATTCTTCAGTATCTCTTCTTTACAAAATATAAAATATTTTTCAGGAATAAAATACCATTTTTAGTTAAAAATGATTCTGATTGCCATTGGTCACATTGATTAGATGGAGACAGTGAGTCAACATTCCCTACACCCCTTAATGGCGCGTGGAAGGACTGAATTTTTCATCGGTCCAGGCAGAATCTGCACGTCATGCATTTGTTTGTGATTGGGCAGGGTCATGTTTTCTTTGCAATCACTGTTTTTAAGACTGAAACACTGAGTTTCAGTGAAAACAAACAAGAAGAGAAATAACAAAAAGAATAAGCAACATATTTGAAATTATCTCCCGCATTGCTCTTCACTGGCTTCAAGAAGCATGTTTAAGTTCTCTTGGCCCTTACTAGCTAGTGATCACCAGTGTTAGACCTAACATGTGCACAGTTGAAGATAAAAAATAATGCAGTGTTGAAGATAAAAAGTAATACACTTACTGACAATAGTGCCTTCAGACATGATGTGTTGGAATGGACAAACATTTAACTCATTTTGGCTGGATTTAACATTCAAGCAGAGTGGCTATAAGAAGAAGAAAAGAACTGGTGTTGAACTTGTCTTAAAAATATGCCGTACTTGGCCCTGTCTCCATGGTGATATTTTCAGCTTTTTCACTTGAAATCACTACAGGCTGTAGATTTATCTTAAGTGTAATGAAAATTATTCTTCCTGATTGGTATAAGCAGATCATGTTTGAAGACATAGCTGAACAGTTGCAAATGAAACAGGAAAGGTGTATTCGAATTCCGTAACTAACATGGCATGTTTCCATTGTTTTAAGTGATGACCATAAGCATAATTAGGCGTATTCTAATAGTATAGTTAAAGAATTTTAAGGAGTGGTAAAATAATAACGTTAAATTGACTAGCACTGTCACAGCTTTTATGTAAATATCAAATCAATTGGATATGGTCAAGAAAACATTCTTTGTGTGAAAAAAAAAATTGGCTTTGGTGGCTTGTTAGACTTACCATAGTATGCTTAAATAATTGTATGAATAATATAAATAACTCAGATATTCCCAATGCTAATTTATAGCCTTACTTTTAGTCAAAAGTTGATTGTTTATGTGGTGGTGTGCTTTTTTTTGTTTTTGTTTTTTATAATGTCCAACAGAAGTGAAAATGCCTGACAAAACTTGTTTGATGTAGTTTTCAGGTAACTTGTGTAGAGGTGATCACCATGAAAACCTTTATGTTAAATGATTGCAGACTGGGGTTGTTCTTTTCTGATTCTTTTTCTCTTCCCGAGAAGCATTTTGACCTGAAGTGTTCTTACATTTTGTTTGTACTAATTTGTCTCCCTTTTCTGCAGGGACCTTTAAAACACTACTTTTTTTTCATTGACTAATTATTTAATAAGGTCTTGGCATTTACAACAGTTATAATCAACATATGTGGAGTGATATGTAGAATATAGACTCAATATTTTATTGCATGCAAATTATTTTTTAAATTATTTTTGGTAATTTGTATTTCATAACTGTGATGTTTTCACCAAAAACATTCTATGGGTAGAATTGTACATATATACATATATATTTATATAACTATTTTGTATTTTTCAAATTTCCCCGTTTCACTCAACATGTACTTGTCTCAATATTCATTATCTAAAGTCCATTTAGAAAAGCATTCCATTATTTATTCTTTGCAATGATGCTGCAAGAATACGTAATTGTGTGATTTCTTGAATATTCTTTTGTTTTATTCATGTAATTTATGTAGGACATAAAAAAAAAATTCTGTGGTAAAGGCATGTGTATGCAACAGTCTGATTTTCTCCTTACTTCTCACCCCTCCTACTCCAAATAAAATTAATTTGTTATTCTTTTCATTTTTTTTTTCAATGCAGCAGTTGCTTATAAAAAAAGAGAGAGAGAGCGTCGACTGTGTGTTTATTCAATTTCTGTTTTAAATTTTAAATTTTAAATTTCCATAAAATTTCCTTTCTGGCATATTTTTTTGTCATTATCTGATTGAGCATTAATTACAGAATCTCGCAATGTCTAGTCAGCTTTACACATATTTTTTTATCCACATAGAAACTGCCATAAAATTCTATCATGTCTAATTTAAGTATGTCAAACTTACACACCGTATATTGAAAAGTGACTAAGGTGAGCATTTTGTTTTTAAATTGTTATGTTAAAGACTGTTTTAAACATTTTTTTGTGCACATTTTATAGTTCTTGTTTAGGTGTTACAAAGTTTGTATGCTTTGCATGTTCTGGCGTAGAATTCATTTTATTTTAAAGCTGTTGTAATTGCTTCTTTTAGAAGGCAATGAAGTAAACTTATTGTGAAAAGCAATGAATTCAAATAATTTAGTATTTATATCCATACCATGCTTCCATACTCTCATTCTGAATTAAAATATAAATTGAATCATGCAATGTAATGTCATTGAAAGAGGAGGACAAAACAAATAGACCAGATTTGCAGTGACCGTCTCGGCATTTTAGAATTTCTGTTTTCTGTTATGTAAAAAAAAAAAAGCAGTTTTCGACTACAAAATGTAGATTTATGTTGCTTAGGTTTTGGGTGTATGCAGATTGCAGTGTGGTTTTTTCATTCAATATGTGTTTATTTATATCATAATCTGTGATTCTTGCCTACAATATTTTTGAGAGTTTCTAAATTTCTTGCTCAGAAAAACTATTTAGTATCTTTGGGTACAGTGATCATGTTTGAGACCGAACAGATTTAGGATTTCTAACAAACAAGGAATCACCCATGCTGTTAGAGACCTATGAAATATCACAAAATCTACAGTTTGGAAATAATGTCCTGAAAATGTTCAGCGAAGTATCTATTCCATCATTTGAAATGCCAGATATGTCAAATTTGTTTTCTTAATGATGGGAAACAGATATTTAAGATTCACAAAGATTTTTCTAATAAATATGAAAGATTCGGTGAAATAGTTGTGAAGAAGGAGGGGCAGTATAAGTTTTTTTTTTTTTTTACCTTTATTTTTGTAACGAGATATTTTAATGGGGAAATGAAAATCAGATTTATTTGCGGTTGTATCTGTCAGATTTGGCAGAGTGACTGCCAAGACCATTGAAATCAAATATCAAATAGTGCCTTTTGAAATGTTTTACTGCAATGAAAAGATCATTTTTCTGTTCTAGTTACAACTAACAGTATATTCTGCTGTGAATGGCAGTATTTTTTTGTTTATCTGTTTTTGTTCATCTGTTGTACATTAGTTCTGTATTTTGTAAACTTACAGATGAATTATTTTTATATGCATTTTCAACTTCTAGTCATTCTTGAAATGATTTAAACCTTCATGTGTTCAAATACATTTGCAGTGGAGAAAAAAAAAGGCTGTATTTTTGCACCAAATTTATGAAAATGGTTATTTCTTCTTTCCCCTTCTTGATCTCTTTCTGCTTTTTGTCTCTGCTCATCTACCACAACCACCCACTTTCAAAACCCTGTAGTATTTTAAGCCGGCTTTGTGAAATAATTCTTGACATTTCAATTGAAAATCAATGTCAGTTGAGATATAGTTTGGCAGCTATGGTATATGTGGAGGAAAAATGTATTAAATCTTTATTTTTTTGTTAATTTACTTTTTCTCTTTTGACTTTCTGTATTAAAATGTACATAGCTAACAAACCTTGTGATACATGTTAACAATACACTTTGGCCTTGAGTATGTAAGCATGAGAAAAAGATAATATTTTGAGCTGTCCAGAAAAAAAAGAAACTTTCATTTCTTCCAGTCTCTCTTTCTTCCCTTCCGCAAGTACAAAATTGCTTGTTTCATGGAACCTTTTTTGTGTTGCATTGGTTTTGATGAAATGCTTGGCACCTTGCTCATCATGACATATTCCGGACAAGAGATTTTGCATCCTGAGGTCTTTGCTTAAAGGAAAGAAGCCAGCAGTATAGCACAGCTACTTTGAATCAGAATGAGATTAATTTATTTGTGCTGTATTGTAATTTATCAAACCCATTTTACATCACTATCAAAAATCCATTGTGTTAACAGATTACCAGCAGTGTGTGAATGCTGTGAAAAAAGAAATCCATTTTTAAGATCAGTGCATTGCTCTATAACAGCTTGCCAGTATTGTATGAATGCAATGAAATAAGTAAAGTAATACAGTGGAATTCGGATACAACGGCATTCACAGGACCACTGGAAAACTGCAGTTCTGTACGAGGTGCCGTTACAGGCAAGGTCAACGGGAAAGCACTCATATAAATACACAGGGCTTGTCCCGGAAGCAAAGAAATTTCATTGTCCCTACAGATCTGAACCTTGTTTTTTACACCGTTGTCCACCTCTTCTATTAATTTTGCCTTCATTTCAAGAGAAAATCATTTTCAGTTTCTCTGCTTTGTTGCCATCATTATATCACAGTGCAGTTTCTCTTTCTCAAAAAGTGAATGTTGGTGCGTTTGCTCGAAAGGTAGCGTATCAACTTAGCAAGTGGCCATTGTCTTGGTCGGGCATAGATATACACACGAGGAGCGCGCAGAATGGCCACTCCCTTACTTTTAGTTTAGGTTTACACACAGGTGTGCCAACCTCATGGGTCCTGTTTACCTGATTGGTCATACGTTCACACAAAGGACTGACCACGTGCGACTAGTCTTGCGTCATCGCCCACATCCGCGGTGCGTGGCCATCCAACCACCCTACCTCCCACAGTTACACAATCTCGCATCTGTTCACACAAAAGACTAACAACTGGTCATAATACTATCACCACACCCCCCCCTCATGCATTCCCTCTCTGCCCGTGTCCCGATTTTTCTCTCAGCGGCGCAATATTTTCCTCGATGTATTCCGCACTGTCGGAACGAAAAATGCTGTTGTATCAGAGGTGTGCTTTTTGTGCCGCCGTTGTAAACAAGTTTTTTTTATTTAAGAGACGAGTGTTTGAAATGGGGATTTTAATTTATGCCGTTGTAACCAAGGTCCCGTTCAATCCATTATACTTGAGGTCTGCTGTACTAAGATAAGAGGGTGTTTTCAGAGCAGGCTACAAATAAAATTGATTTACAGTGCACTCTCCCGATAACGACATGGCTCGGGACCAGAGGTGCATGTCGTTATCGGGAACATGTCGTTATTCGGAGATTTTCAAGATGGCGGAAAAAGGGGTGTGGTTAGACCCTTAGAATGTAACGTACCAACCATAGTGGGTGATCAGCGATCGGACTTTCCAAACATGTAAAATACACGAAGTGTGTGTGTTGTTTTGTTTTTTTTGTTTGTTTGTTTTTTTTGTTGTTGTTTTTTGTGTGTCATTTTCCCTCTGTCGACATCTTGGGGTGCGTTATTGTTCTCGGGTGAATACAATCGATTCAGCGGTCAGCGATGTGATGACTGACTCATTTAATGCGCGTCACCCTTTTTGTTCCGACGACAATAGACACAGGTGTGTTTTCATTGGCCGATAACAAAGCGATCTCATTGGCCGATAACAAAGCGATCTCATTGGCTATGAGGTGCCTCTGGTAGGACATTTCATTGGTCGGAAAAGAAGTGTTTTTATTGGCTCAGAGAATGAAATGAAACTGACCGGAAACAATATTTTAGCTATTTTTATTTTTGTATCTAGCAAAGTCACAGCCGATTATTGCTAACTCAATGTCGTTATCCGGAGAGTGGTCTAAAAAGTATGTCGCTATTTAGAGAGTTTTATTACTAATAACATATAGTAAAAAAATCGGGACCGGGGGTCAATGTCGTTATCGGGAGAATGTCGTTATTCGGAGATGTTGTAATCGGGAGAGTGCACTGTACTGAAAGAGATGCTGAATAAGCCACTTACATGTGGCTATAAAATATGATTGCCTGGAGTAATTTTCAAGAGAAGGCAGGTATTCAGATAAACAATTTTGCAAAAATGGTGAAAAGTCAGCTTAAAATTATGGATACTGATTCAGAAGAGGACATTTTAAGAAACAAATGACAAACTTTGAACCTCAGCTGGTATAAGAAGACCTTTGAATAGAGACTTGGCAGTCAAGACTGCTGGGAGTTTGAAAGGATGGTTTTGTTTTTAAATCACTACCGATAAATGCTCATAAGGAATCCTTATGGTTTCCATATTATGTGTGCATAACACAATAAGCCTTTAAAGGTTGAAACTGAAATCATTGGGATCTGTGATGCTGGATAACCAGTACCTACTCTCACCACAAATTACATTTTTTACATCCATGTGATAAGCAAGGGTGAGACCGCTAATATCTGTGCATCAAGGATGAGAAATTAATTTTCAAGTTTTGTCATCTTTAAGTTGCCTTTTATCTGTCACAAACCTTGGGGGCAATCATAGGTTCTCTATAGCATCACATCATTATTTGTCTGCAGTGAACTCAGTTGGAAGACCGCATTAGATTTTTTTGTGGTGAGTTTATTATTTATGCTAGTCTGTCTGTCTCATTCCTGCATTCTTTATTCTTTCTATAAAGAAGAAGGTGGAAACATTCAGTGTTGATGATTATTACTGAACTTTAAGTTGTGTGGTTTATTTACTAACATAATATTCACTTGTTATTCTGCAGAAAGTAGAACTCATTAGGCAGAGAGATAAACTGAGTAATCAGTATTATTTACATACAGCGACATAAATGGTTTATTATTAACGTAGTATAATGCAGTATATTTGAAGATTCTGTGCAGATCTCTTATTATTATTTTGCTGTTGTAAGTTTTTGTGTGGAAACCCACAAAACTTTAAATTGTGATCCAAATTTCATAGTTTCCTTCTGTCTCATGATGACTGATTGCAGAATATTGAGCAAGGCTAAATTTAATGTCCATCTTAACTGCATCTTCCTTACAGTAATATGGCCTCTTGTACTGATCATGCTGGGATATACCATCATCTATTTTTATTTGTTTTTGACATAGTATTTGTAACTGTTCTAATAATTAATATGAACTGTTTCTTTCTTCTTTTTTTAAAATTAATTTTTACCCCACAAAGAACCAGAACACACTAGTCATTTTAGTGTATTGCATTGATTTACAAGTGAAGATAATTTTGTATTTGTCATATTCACATGAGTATTTGAACATTCACACTGATTCACTTTCATTCAGAATCAGTTTATACTTTTAAAAAATGGAATTGAACTACACATTGCTCATGCTGAATGAGATTATTTAAAATTTGAAGAAAAAAAGAAGGGAGAGGGAAAAGTTGTCTGCAAGAAATGGGAGATGAAACAGATATAATCAACTGGCTGAATTTCTATTTAATGAAGATTTTATTCTCTAAATATTGACTGGCAGTATTTCTGTCTGAAGAACCAAATGACATCTTTTCACTGTTCTTATATTGCCAAATATGTCAAGTGTAATGTGTAAACAGAAGACATGGATGAAAGAGGTAGTGGATATATTTTATGTAACTTGTAAATAGAAAGGAGTTAGTTTATCAGTGCGGTGATCATAATTCTGGGTCTGTCATTTAGACAACATCAGCAGTGAGATTAATTGGAACAATTTTCATGTAATTCAGTAGAGGCACTGATCATTTTGTAAATTATATCTGGTTGTCAAATTCTGTGCATGAAAACTGTTCCAGTTAATTGCATTTAAAAAGCTATCTTTTCAAAATTGAGAAATTATGTGTACATTTTGAAGTTTGACACCATTAGACTGACAAATTATGAAGTTACACTGCAAAACTAACTATTTCTGTCTCTGTCACCTTTTAAAAATCATGGAAACACCCATACATATAGAAATGGGCACTGCATCTGTGTTACATTGAAAATTAGGACCCCATTTCTACTAATTTCCCCAATAAAGCATAAAAATAATTAATTATAAAATATCTGATCATCAAGTGAAAAGATTTCAAAAATCTTTTATGGAGAGTATTATAGTATGGGTCATTCTTTTCTTTTTCTTTTTTGGCCACCATGAGACAGGAAGATCTTGTAAGATGAGAAATGAAATGGAGGTTGTGTTTGAAATTCGAAAAGAAAAAAGAAAAAGGATGGTGATATAGATCAATATATTTTCACATTTTATGCGCAGTGTGACATTTAAAAGTTACCTTTAAGGCGGAGTATAATTCTTTTTAGAGCCTGCAGTTCTAGAACTTCAGTTGTCGTAGTTTAAAGAGAGCTCGTTTCTTCTATTATATTGTTTTGTTTTATCAGCCATTTCAGTAAAATATAATGAACATTGTATGTAGTACCTACCATCTGCATGTTCTTAAATCCACCCTTAAAGTGATGTAAGGGCTGCTATTATAAGTGAAGACAAAAATGTTTAAACTTTCGCACTGCATGTCCAGTGTGTCTGTATTTATCATATATAGTTCGTTTCATGGGGAAAGAAGAAAAAGTGTTTTTCAGGAATACTTTACATGTACATGTACTTATTTATTGATGTATCTTTCTGAAATTCTGCTTTTGACATGACATTGGGTTGTCTTAATAGAACATTAAATTTAATATTTTTCTTTAAGTTGGCCATTTACTCATTACCGATTGGATATCAAATGCCCCGTCTCTATTTGAAGGTTGAGATTTATAGCATACATTGTTTATTTTGGGTGCACAGCAGCGCTCACCATATTGGGACTGTCATGACTTTCAATTTTAAACCCATGTGCAATTTCGGAGGGTTTTTTTTCTTTCTTTTTTTAAGTGAAAGAAAGTTCACATTCACAAGTGCTGACAGGTAGAACCTACCTGTATTGTTTTGATGTGAGAGTATTCAACGATTTTTGTGACACCACTTTTCTGTAAAACTTTCAAATATGTGCAGGGAGTTCAGTGTACATTTTAGATACATAGAGGAAAAAGTATTCACAACTACACTGAATAGACCTTGCAGGAAAAAATTGTGTAATTTATTTTACAAGTGAGACAAATTGTTTATAGGCCTCTAGGCAAAAAAAAGTTGTTCCCAAGAACTTTTTTTTTCTTTTCATGAAATGAACCATATTACACAGGCACTGACTGCACTATCTACAATTACCTGCAAAACTAATTGTATAGATTTCACATGCCACTTGTCATTTCTTTGCTGAATTCCACAATACATGTATTGTTTTTGTAATGCTTCTTTGTATGATTATTTCTTTTCTTGTGGCAACAATTTGTTTCAGGTCAAATCATTTTATGTTTTTTTATAAAATCACCATGATAGCTTCAGCACTGATAGGAATTTTCCGATAAATCTGGTTGCTCTTGGTGGCAATAGAAACTGATGTAGCCTACTCAACAGTGAAACTTCACAATATAACTGTTTCGAAGGTCAGAGTTTGTTTACAAGTGGGAATACCTGTGTCTCATAAAAGATACATGTTTAGTCATCACTTATTGACCACGGGGTGGTGGTCAGCACAATGAATCATCTGGTTCATCAATCACATGATCATAGAGCATTTTCTGCACCTCGTAAAGCTAGAGCTATGCATGACAAAGTTTCAGCTGTAATTTTTCACAATACAGCAAAGACAATACTACATTTTTGAAACTGAGAGCCAGACCTTTTAATTTTTCAAATGAGTGGTTTCACACATAACTTGATGCATTGTTCAAGTGTTTTAGTTCTGGTGGATTGCCTCACCTGTGGACCTTGTAATCAGTGACTAGTTTGAGACTACCTACATAAATCAGAATTTAATAAGAACAACAAGTTTTTTTTTTTAGTAGCTGCACTTTTCAATTTAATTTTATTTCTGGCTCCTCTGTACTTCTGGCCATGAAGCAATATTAATTGTTCCCTGAGCTACATTTTTTCAGTAGTGTTATAAGAATGTAGTTGGAAGAGAAAATGCAGGCATGCAATCCAAAGTATCGTTTGTTGTTAAGACTTTTGTGTTTTTGTAAAGAGTCCTTGTGGTGATTGTTTCACCCTGTTTAGTAGCTTGTTAAAATTTTTATTTCAGTATTATGTTCTTTGTTCTCACTTGAAATCAGTTCTTCAAAGATGCTTTTAATTCTAAGATATCGCATACACTGTATGTTTTATCTTCATCAAGAAATGTTGAAAGCAAGTACAGTAAGTTTATATGACACACCCCTCCTGATTTTTAGATTTATTTTTATTAAACAATGTAACCAGTTTTATTAGCCATATTATGCTTTTGTATGGGATTTTTTTCCTTGCTGCTAATAGTTTCCCTCATTTTTAAAATTATTTCATTCTAAATCATATTACTAATGTTAATTTTTATAATTGATATTGTGGTGTCTTTGTGGGTTATTAATTTATAGTTTTGTATGTTCTGCTTAATAAACAAAAAGTTTTCAATACTTTTGAAAGTGTTAATTGCATTTCTGTTCTCGCCGTTATTTTGAGAGTGCAAGTTGTACACACTGTGACTAATACTGTCACGTTAGGTGCAAAATTAGATATGATGAACTTATTTCACAGATATCTGAGCAAAATCTCGTGTTTAATGTATAGTGTATTCGCATTTGCATTGAACATACAAACAAATGCATGCACATAATCACAAAAGCACACACAAATTCATGTAAATGTTCAGTATGACATTGGTAGGCATTCTGAGGTGTTTCTTGCTGGAACCCAAATCATAATGATTTTTTATACATGAATTGGTAAAAAAAACAAACTATGATATGATTAAATATGATGCATAGAATTACATGAATAATGGCAACGATATACAGTGTAGTTACGTAAACAGCTGTGCCTTGATACCTGAAATCATATAAACTCATTGAAACTCGATGAATGAATGATTTAGAAAAGTTGCTCTGTACACTTCATGAAAATACCTTTTTAATTTTTCATCCTTATTTCACTATATATGTACAAAGACAGTAGAAGGAGTGCCACACTAAAGACTACCTTTCAGACTATCTTTGTAGGTAGCCAAAAACAGAACACAATGGCATGACATTGGAAGACAAGTTCCAAGGACTTTGAAGAGATACCCACATCAAGGCCCAGGCTGCTAGAGAAAGTTGCCACTGAGTGGAGTCCATCCCCACAACAACAGCAGACATCCAGTGCCCTGTGTGCTGGTGACTCTGCAGACCCCTGCTTGGACTACAGAGCCATCTTCACATACACAGATGACTATGTAGATAAGTCTTCAAACATGAGGGACCACCTTGATAGTGATACATGTACAGTAAAGGTTTCCCATCAAAATTATCTTTGATACAACAAGAGACATGTATTTAAAGGTATGACACAAACTTAAAATCTTACAATCATCCTTTCCAGTGGCAGAAACTCTTCTACTTCTAAAATAGAAATTAATACACCAAGCAAGTCTATTAACTTCCACCAAAACAGGAGTGGTGGAGATTCTCCATTGACTCTCAAATCAAAAAGATGACATTTTTGCTTTCATTCTTTTAATAGCTCACATTATGGAATAAAACTGATACAAACTGATAATTATGGACCTGGTTACAAAAAGATGAGCACACTCTGACCTACACATTTTTCATGAAAGTCAATGTATACATGTACATGGCTACGTTAAACTGAACACAAATCTAAAGCACAGAGGTAAACAGGAACCAAATTTGAAAATGTAATTACACAGCCATCTCTTTCTCATGAGCAGTCATCTACGCCACACTCTCAAACTGCCTTTTTAATGCATACATAGTATTAATACAGCTGTTGCCTCCAGAAATAGTGGAATTGAAAACTGCAGTATTCCAATATGATGCAGGTCTCCATGAAACTGACAAGATATAATAATTATGGTCAGTAGACAAATTACCTGTAGGTGCAAGAAGTAATAAATTCAAAGAAAGTGCAGTTGTCTTTCCTTCAAGATAAATTCCACAAGACAACTCCATTCTTTTTAATATTTTTCATCATAACATATACAGTCCAATCCACTTACGTCGACATGGCTTTTGTTGGCATTCTGGGTAACGACACAATTTTTAAGTCCCAACCTGTTTCTTTTTTGATTCTACTAAATATTTCCCTGTAATTCGACGTGTTTTTTCATTCTTTCCTATTATATCGACACATAAGGGCACTAGGTCTAAAATTGTGCTGCGAAAAATGCCTAAGCAACTCCCCGCACATCGGACCTCTTTACTTCTTGTAGTGTCGGCGGGGAGGGGTAAGAGAGCAGGGATGGATGGACAAAGACAATGGCCCCTAGCTTCGATAATGCCAGTCTGGAGTGCAATGCCTAAGCCCACGGCAGGAAAAGTACAAAGCAGTAACTTTTTTTTTTTCAAAAGATTCGTGCACCGTTGATACTTAAATTACTAGGTCTTGACCTAGACCTCATAGTTAACTGCCATACTATGTGTCTATCAGTATCATCGATCACTTCTTCGGAAGAAACAGGTCGCGGTTAAAAAGAAAAAGCAAAAATGCTGTATTCAATGTATAGCTACAGCACCTTGCTGATATCGGCAAACGTTTGTCACGCAACTGCTTCACACAATAATATTGGAGGAATAGGTGAATGTATGATGTAGTCGAAACAAGGGACATAATTGCATTATTTATAGGACACTTTTCCCACAATGGTGATATGATCTCCCCTGCTTATGTTTTTTGTTCTCTCACACCACTTATTTGTTATTTCGACTTTCTCTTTACTCGACACAATTCAGACGGTCCCACTGATGCCGAGATATTAGGATTGCACTGTAATTTCTTTTCTTTTTGAGATTTAAAACAGGGTCAGGAATTCCATTTTTTGTGGTGAACATTTCCTACAAAGATTAATTTTGAATGTCATGTGCAACGAGTTCATACAGACCAATGGACTCAAGCTCAGATGGCTGCTGGATCAAAAACGTTATTAAAATGAAAGAGCATTCATAAGATAAGATAAGATAAATTTTATTCGTCCTTGTACAAGGAAATTTGTTTTGATCATTGAATACATAACAATACAGTTACAGAAGCAGAAAGTATGATACATAGCGCACACACACACATATATACACATACACTGATAAATTAACTAAATTAACAAAATTAACAGTGCACACAATATGCTTCCCTAACTAAAACACATTGACCTGACACGCAGGACATAATTCAACTGTGCACAGATTATGATCAAGATGACGACATTATTGTAACATCCTAGTTGATGATGGAATAAACGATTTAAAGTAGCGCTCAGTTTTAGTTTTCTTTGACAACAGCCTTAAACTTCTTACAGATCTTATATATTCCTTGTTCAGGGGATGTTGGGGGTCATTTATAATAATATTAGCTTTTTTAATACAAGCACCAGTGTACAGCTCATCAAAATATGGCAGATCACAGATACAAATTTTGGATGCTTTTTTAATTAAATTATTGATCTTATTTTTATCTTTTTGTAAGATGTTTCCTTCCCAACAGACAACTCCATACATCAAAACGCTCTGAATAGCCATGGTGTAAAATATTTTCAGAATGCTTTTGCTAACTTTTAAAAAGCGGAGCTTTCTGAGGAAATACATGCGCTGGTTGGCTTTCTTGTATACATATGTTACATGCGCATGCCAGTTAAGCAATGAATCAATAGTAATGCCAAGATATTTGGCCTCTGTGACAATTTCAACCTCTTCATTGTTGATAGTAAGAGGGCAAACAGGATCGTTGTTATTTTTCCTAAAGTCAAAAACAAGCTCTTTTGTTTTCTTAACATTCAGTAGAAGATAGTTGTTATTACACCAACAATGAAAGGATTGTACAATGTTAGAATATTCGTGGCCAGAGTTAGGTAAAAGGCCTAAAATAGCAGAGTCGTCGGCAAATTTAAGAAGGTAAACGTTGTTGTGTGTCACAGTGAGCAAAAGTCAAACGACAGTATTTGCATATTTCAAAACAAGCATTAAAGTATTGTGTCGCATTTAAATACATCCTAACATGACGTATTTAGTAAAACATTTTAAATAAGGGTATAGTCTCAGAAAAATGATGATATTATAATAAATGCTACTAACCAAGCAGATGGATATTTCCCATTTGTCGATAATTTGATCATTTTACATTATTTGTATGTCATCTTACTTCTTAGACATTACTATACATCAATCACCATCAATATGAAAAAACTAGTTTAACTAGATCATATCAGATATAAAACTGTTTGAATTTGTCAGTCACACATCTTGTAAACCAGTTTTAGTTGGCCCTTCCAGTTGAAGCGTACCCATTTTCTATTTCATCACCTAAATTGTTATTCCATACCATCAATTTTCCAAAAAACTCCCTGTATCCAGTGTTCTGAGTGATGACCACAACATGCTGAAGGAAGAAACCTCAACATTAGATACAGCGTAAGAGTGAAGGCCAATGTTAAAAAGGGCTAAATGTTTCTATCCTTCATGTGCTTCAGGTCTTCATCCTATCATAGCAACGATCACAACCACTCCCATTCCAAGGATCAGTAATATCACAGGTGTGAAAAATCCCCACACTGGCCATAAACCAACAGTCAAACTGAAATGTTACGAGAAGATCCAGTGATATGCATGTAGCATGCAAAATAAGGCACCTAATTATCAGTTGCTCATTAAAATAAATGACTGAAGAATAAGGCACCTAATTATATATTATTAGTTGCAAAGAAAATGAAAGGGTTCTATTGGCCACAAGTCCTAACCTGTCTCATCAATACCACGACAGAACTTAATAGATCTACGCCCAAAAAACCATAACAATTAAAGGGAAACGAATATTCTGGCTGCATGGCCATTCTATTCCTAGAAAGTTAATCTGAATGAGACATAAATCACAGATCAATATCATCATTTTACTGTGATAAATCAAGAAGTTGCCGATTCTGTGATACTCAAATTTTAACCTACTCACCAACTCCCTAAACTCCCGTACACATCCTAACTAAATTTGAAAAAAAAAAAAAAAAAAAACAGAGTTACTTGCACTGCACATACTAGTACTGTAGGAAATCATACTGGTCAGAATATTCAAACCCAGTCATGATAATCACTTTGTGATTCAAGTAAATGTATTGGTCTGATGGTTTACCAGTAATAACACTGACTTCTAAAATAAACCAAACTAATAAATCTGCAGAGTTGCAATACTGAATGTGGCAGCATCAAAACACTTGTTAAAATTGCAGTCTGACCATTTTTTTTCTTTTCATTATTTTATGACTATTACTTGGAGAAAGCATGCCTTTAAATGTCACAAAGACATCCTGTGCTTCTATTGATATATTGACAATGTACAGAACTAACTGAATGCAGTCCACTATAATTAAAACTCACCAAATGATTCCAGTTATAAGTGCAGCTGTGGCCACTGGAATAGCTTTTGGATACTTCTTCTCCCACTCCTCAGTGCTAATTTTCTTCCAAAAATTACACCAGAACACAAGAAAACCAGCAATGCTGACATGAACAGTTAAAGAAACAACTCCAATCCAAAACCAGGTGCTATGGACAGAAACAAAGTGGCATTATGTCTCTGTGTACACACCAGTGTAACAAACAATGCTAATTTCAGTAACGTGTTATACTGCCACTATTGTAAATCTTCAGAACATTAAATTTCCTTAAAAATATCAAAAACACATTTTCAAAATATTTTTTTTTGCATGTGCAAATTCAATTAAATGAACTATCAAGTGTTTTGCTTTTTTATAATTGTGAAAAGTGTAAGCTTTCTCTTGAATCTCTTGAAATCAAAGATAATTTTTGTTCAGATGTCCAAGAAAAGTCAAGGTATTTTTTAAAGCTGCACTTAAATTAAAATCTGATTCCACCAGGATTTCTTTGGGACATCATAAACCATAACATGCTCCCTAAATCTACATGCACTGACAGAACAAAAATAATAGTGCTTCCATATGCTCTACAGTCCCAACCAGCACCCCAGGTCAATGCAATGCATAGTAATGACCTCAAATCTGTTCGTAGTAATTGGAATGGCATCATTCCAGTGTAGATCTGCTGGTTGCATTGCACTGCCTTTGGTCTATGGTAGGAAGTCTATACCCCCAATGTAATCGCAGCAACTGTAGGGAAATCTTGTACAAAGCTATGTCAGATTGACATAGGGATGCTTGCTGAGGTTATTTCATTAAACACGGTGCTTACTTGTTTATTCGCAGATCTTTTGTCACAACAGTGATAAAATCACTGAAATAGAAAACAGCAACTGCCACACCAAGCCACAGAAAGTTTTGAAGACAATATGGAGATCCCTTTGCTGCTGCTTGATCTGAGGCTGCAGCTATACCCTGGTCAGACTCAGGCGCATCTTTGCAGATGAATAAAGAAAGACTGCATTAAAAAAACAACAACATCGTGTCAACTGCCACCACAGATTACAGAATCAACTGACGCTTCGACATTTACCACCCCAATTATTTCCACTCTACCGCTTCTGAAAATCGATTTTGTAAGCAGTTCTGAAACTTTCTATTCAAACTTTTCCAGGTTTGTGTAGGTTTTCACTGGAAGAAAACATGCATTAAGAAATATCTGTCAAAAACTAAACTTGATCAAACAATCCAAAACTTAGTAAGAATATGAATAGAGGGTCTTTTCATCAACTTTACCACCTCCAAAATATGAAAGTTTGAATACCGTTTAATGTCATGGAGCTTTTGAAGTTCTGTTTTAACAGTGACCCTCCAAAGACAAAGACCTCAAACCACATTTTGAGGTGGGTTGTTTTTTTTTTACCACCAATCGACACTGCAAAGTTCCTTGTCAAATTGTCAGTTGACACCATCTTTTTGTGGTGGTCCGATCCTTGTCAAATTGTCAGTTGACACCATCTTTTGTGGTGGTTCTTGTCAAATTGTGAATTGACACCGCCTTTTGTGGTGGTTCTTGTCAAATTGTCAATTGATAGCCTACCACATTTTGCATTCATAAATAATTTTAAAATGTATCGGGACCATTTTGACTTTCATCAGATTCATTCCTGTTTAAAGCCGATGGAAGAGGGGTTAGTAGGGAAAATTTGGCTTGGGTTATAATTCTGGCAATTAGATCTACTATTACTATGTCATGAGCATACCATATCAATGATTTCATAGATATCTAGATCTAGATCTGTAGGCAAGTGTAGGGTAGGTCTAGATCGCATTTTTATCATGAATAAGTCATTAGCGAATACTTACTTATGGATACTTATGGATTAATGGGTCTAGGGTAGCGTTAGCTAATAGTCGACCCATCTCCTACTGTCCACCACTTATCCAACTTGTTTTTAAAGGTGTTTATGTTCTCTGATGATACGACTGATTCTGGAAGTCCATTCCAAGCACCAACAATGCGCTGGCTAAAAAATTTCTGTCGAATTTGGGATAACGAGCGAGGTTTTTGTAGTTTAAGGCTGTGACCGCGTAAGTGGTCTGAGGAAGATCGGTTGAAAAACTGAGTCCATTCTACATTTTCAAAACCTTTTGAGAGTTTAAAAACTTCAATCAAATCCCCTCTCAGTCGTCTCTGTTCCAGGGTCAGTAGCTTCAATTTTCCCAGTCTATCATTGTAAGGAAGATCTCTGATTTCTTTAACTAGTTTAGTAGCTCTACGTTGCACTCCCTCAATGAGCTGGATGTCCTTGACATAATAGGGGCTCCAGGCTTGGCAGCAATACTCAACATGAGGTCTGACATATGTTTTGTATATCCCACTAAATGTTTTTGTGTCAAGATGATGGAACGATCGCTTAACCATCTTTAGGACTGAATTTGCCTTCTTTACCGCTTGCACACACTGTGTGGTAGGTTTCAAATCGCTCGTAATAACCACACCCAGGTCCTTTTCTACACTAATGTTTTCCAGGTCTTTCCTTGTCATACCATCTATCATTGTATAAGTGAAATCAATCTTCTTTACTTTGTTCCTCTGCATTTGCATGCTTTTACATTTTCCGACATGAAGCTTTAATAGCCATTGATCCGACCAGTCTACAACAGAGTCAAGGTCTTTCTGGAGGTCATTACAATCTTCTACACTTATCACAGTTTTCCACATCTTTGTGTCGTCTGCAAAAATCTTAACGTCACAGTGAACGATTTCTGGAATGTCATTTACGTACAGAAGAAACAGTAACGGGCCCAGAACTGATCCCTGTGGTACACCGCTATTTACTGGAGACCAGCCCGAAAAATTTCCTTCCACACTCACCCTCATTTTTCTGCCTACAAGGAAGGCCTCAATCCACTGGCAAATCTTTAGGCTTATTCCGTAACTTCTTACTTTCACAAGAAGGCGCTGAAAAGGCACGGTGTCAAAGGCCTTTTGGAGGTCCAGGAAAACACAGTCCACCTGTTTCCCCTCATCAGTGTCCTGGGTCCAGCTCTCTAGAGTTTCCAAAAGATTTGTTAAACAACTTCTGCCTTTCTGAAAACCGTGCTAATGACGTGAAAGCATGACGTGCTTATCCAGGTGTTCAACAATCTTGTTCCTGATGACAGTTTCTAGAAGTTTACAGATAATGCTGGTAAGTGCCACTGGTCTATAGTTAGACGGCTGGGATCTATTCCCTTTCTTAAAAATCGGGCTGACATTTGCCATTTTCCACTCTGTAGGGAGTACTCCAATATCAAGGGATTTCCTAAACAACATATATAATGGTTTGGCCAAGGCATAGCATTCTTTAAAAAACTTTGGATGTAGCTTGTCAGGCCCTGGTGTCTTCTCGGGTTTGAGCTGGAATAGAAGTTGAGTAACATCATTTTCTGTAAACTGGATATCGTTTAAAAAGTCGTCATTTCCAACTCGCGGAGTCAATACTGGACAATCTCCATCGGGTTCATAAACGTACACTGATTTAAAAAAAGAATTTAATGTCTCTGCTGCTTCTTTACGTGTCTGTGTACATGTGCCCTCTTCGGTCATTAGATCTGGGATACTAGATTTAACACTTTGCTGCTTCTTGACGTAGCTATAGAAGTTTTTAGGGTTTTCTTTGAAAGAGTTTACTAGCTTGGTTTCATAATCTGCTTTAGCCTGACGGCACACTTTTGTGGCTTCATTTCTCATCTTTACATAGGCTTCATGATCTTTACCTCTCCCAAGTCGTTTGTATCTTTCATAAAGGGCATGCTTTTTCTTTATTACCTTGAGTGCCTTCTTTGTAATCCATTGTGGTCCTTGATTTTTAGATGGAGGCTTTCGTTTGGGACAAACTTGTCAGCAATGTTCATTACTACTTTCTTAAAAGAATTCCAGTTTTCATCTATATCTGCACTGATCAGCACCTCCTC
This sequence comes from Onchidella celtica, assembly GCA_963931925.1. Taxonomy (NCBI): domain Eukaryota; kingdom Metazoa; phylum Mollusca; class Gastropoda; order Systellommatophora; family Onchidiidae; genus Onchidella; species Onchidella celtica. Next base: position 112,255,143 of record OZ007567.1, on the reverse strand, counting down.
CCAATTTTTTTCCTCAAATGCTGTATTTGCTGCCTTGTAGTCACCCTTCCCGCCCGTGCAGATGCGGAGCAAAGAATACATCTGACGTGATACTGCGACTAAAGGTGCAAAGGTCCTGGTCTCCCGAGAAGAGCCAGTTGGCGGTGGGCCAACTACCCACCCTGTAAAAATAAACCAGTTACAGAAACACAAGCAAATACTTTAAATCAGTCTTTTATCTTGGGAGAAGGGGGAGCATCTGCACCTGTAGATTCAATGAAGGACAATGGACAAAGCCGAAAGGACTCCACTGGCCCGACTGCTCCTTCATCAAACAAGTCACTCCGGATTGCGTCGTGGAATGTCCGCTCCATGTATGAAGCAGGAAAGAGTGCCCAGGTTACAATGGAGATGAGGCGATACAGACTGCACATACTTGGAGTTAGCGAGACCCGCTGGATACAGTCCGGACTGAAACAACTTAATTCTGGGGAAAAGATTTTGTATTCTGGAAGGGAGGACAAAAAGCATACAGAAGGGGTAGCGATCATCTTGAGCAAGCACGCCCAGAGGTCACTGAGGGGATGGGAACCCTACGGAAGGAGAATTATATTGGCATCATTTACTACAAAGAACAAGAACATCAACATGAACATTGTGCAGATATACGCCCCAACAAATGAAGCAACCGATGAGGACAAGGACGATTTCTACAACCAGCTTCAGGAAATAGTTGACACATTGCCAAGAAAAGATGTGAACATTATAATGGGAGACGCCAATGCCAAGATAGGACAGGACAATACAGGGTATGAGGACATTATGGGGTGCAATGGTTTGGGACAAATGAATGAGAATGGAGAGCGGTTTGCAAGTTTCTGCGCATTTAACAGCTATGTGATTGGAGGTTCAGTATTCCCACACAAGAGGATCCATAAGGCCACTTGGATTTCACTGGATGGAGTAACTGAAAACCAGATTGACCACTTTTGCATCACCCGACGATTCAGACGCTCACTGGAGGATGTCATAGTACAGAGAGGAGCTGATGTTGGATCTGACCATCACATGCTGCTGGCAAGACTCAAACTCCGCCTCAAGAAACAAGGTACCAGAGCAGGAACAAAGAGGAGAAAGTTTCAAGTGAGCCTTCTGGATGGAGACAAGAAGGAAGAGTTCCAGCTGACACTGAGGAATAGATTCAAACCCCTTGTTGACCTCGAAGAGACAGTAGATTTGGAGACTCACTGGGCTAAGGTAAAAGGAGTATTTACATCGACATGTCAGGATGTTCTTGGGGAAAAGAAAGTGGAACACAAGGAATGGATCAGTCAAAAATCACTGGACTTGATAAGGATAAGAAGAGACCTAAAAGAACAGGTAAATGCAAGTCGTACAAGAAGCTCAAGAGTTGGTAACCAGGAAGAGTACCGAGCATCAGCTAAAGAGGTCAAAAAATCAATTAAAAAAGACAAAGAGGAGTTCATAGGAATGTTAGCAGAGAAAGCAGAGAAGGCAGCAACAGGAGGACACACGAGGATCCTCTACCAGACTACAAAGACTCTTGCTGGAAAATATGGAAAACCGGAAGTTCCTGTCAAGGATTACAACAGGAAGGCTATTTTTGGAAAGGAAGCTCAGGCAAAAAGATGGATAGAACATTTTAGTAGCCTCTTGAACAGACCTCCACCAAGCAACCCACCCGACATTCTACCCGCAAGAAATGATTTACCGATCAGTTGCGACCCTCCGACTAAAGCAGAGATTAATGATGCCATAAAGCAGTTAAATCGAGGCAAGGCAGCTGGACCAGACCAGATCCCACCAGAGGCGCTGAAGGCAGATGCTGCTGGGGCTGCAGAGGGTCTGCACTCACTATTCTCGAGGATTTGGATCGGAGGCAAGTTTCCAAAGGACTGGAAGGAAGGACACCTCGTGAAGCTTCCAAAAAAAGGGGACCTCAGCAATTGTAGTAACTACAGAGGAATCACACTTCTCTCCATCCCAGGAAAGGTTTTCAATCGGATTATTCTCAAGCGAATACAGAATGCAACAGACCCAAAACTTCGTGAGGAGCAAGCTGGTTTCAGGAGTAATCGATCAACCACCGACCAGATCGCCACGCTGAGAATTATAGTAGAGCAGTCGCTAGAGTGGAACTCCCAACTGATAGTGAACTTCCTTGACTACGAGAAGGCCTTTGATAGCATCGATAGAGAAACGCTGTGGAGAATATTGAGACATTATGGAATCCCAGAGAAGATGGTGAATCTTATCAAGAGCATGTACGAGGGGACAAGTTGCAGAGTCGTACACGATGGTGAGCTTACTGACAGCTTTGATATCAAGACTGGTGTTAGGCAGGGTTGTTTGCTGTCCCCATTTCTGTTTATTCTGGTGATTGATTGGCTTATGAAAGAAAACACCAATGGAGGAAGAAATGGCATACAATGGACCCCATGGATACAGCTGGACGATCTAGATTTTGCAGATGTCTTGGCACTATTGTCGCACACACACGACCAGATGCAAGCAAAGACTACAGCTCTAAACAAAATTTCAGAATCTATTGGATTGAGAATACATCCTGCGAAGTCGAAGGTCCTAAAAATTGTTGCACCCCCAAGCGAACAAGTCAAAGTAGGAGATCAACCACTGGAAGATGTAGAGTCCTTCTGCTATCTTGGTAGTATCATTGACAATAAGGGAGGAACAGAGGCAGAAGTCAAAGCACGAATTGGAAAGGCACAGGCAGCTTTCACGTCCTTAAGCAAGATTTGGAGAACCAAGGATATATCTCTAAAAACAAAGCTGAGGATCTTCAACTCGAACGTGAAGTCAGTCCTGTTGTATGGATGTGAGACTTGGAATGCGTCTCAGGCCTGCATAAAGAGAATCCAAGTTTTCATCAACAGATGTTTGAGGAAGCTACTTAAGATCAGATGGACAGACAAGGTCAGCAATGAAATTGTTTGGAAAAGAACAAGACAGAGCCCAGTCAGAGAGGAAATTGGTAGGAGGCGATGGAGATGGATCGGCCACACTCTCAGGAGGCCAGGAAACAGCATCGCGAAGAAGGTATTGGATTGGAATCCCCAGGGCAAGAGATCAAGAGGAAGCCCGCGCGGAACGTGGAGAAGAGCCAGAGAAAATGATGTGCAACGAAGCGGAAAGACTTGGAATAATGTAAAGAGGCTGGCCATGATAGAGAGGGATGGAAAGTGTTTGTTGGTGGCCTATACCCTGATCCAGGGTGAGAAAGGCAATGATGATGATGATGAGTCACCCTTCCAGTAATTTAATTTGTCTTTAGGTTGGTCAATAGTTACACAAGCCTGTATTGGTATTTCAAAAAGCCATTGAATACCCACATGGTCGCTTTTTCCTAGGGGCGCACATGGCCGAATATCACTTACTTTTTCCTCATCTAGAGTAAAAATCAGGTCTAGAATAGATCTACCTTCGCAAAGTGTTGGGAAGGTCACATGCTGGGTAAGGTACATATCCAGGATCTTGTTAAGAAAAATACTGGGAAAAGCTGGCGCTTCAAGATTATCAAAATCAATCTTAGGCATGTTAAAGTCCCCCATCAGTAGTATCTCGAATGATTTCAATGTATCGATTCTTTCAAGCACATTTATTACACTACTGTTTTGCTCAGCAGAACTGTCTGGGGCTCGGTAGCAAACTCCGATAATTAAATCTTTGTCATGTCCTACCCTCACTCTGCAAAAGATAGCTTTGACTTCTAGGTCCTCTGTAATGTCACTTGCCGGTGAAGGGTTTAGCTTCTCACTTATCAACAGTAACACTCCACCCCCTCGTCTCACGGATCGATCCTTTCCAAAAAGGCAGTACCCATCAGTCCTAAAAATCCCGTCTGGAACAGTGTCGCCACCCCATGTCTCAGAGATTCCAATTATATCTGGTTTATTTCCAGCAACAAAATTTTTTAACTCATCAATTTTATTTATTAAACTTCTTGCGTTAGTGTAATAACATGAAAATTTAGAACTGTTTATATTAGTAGAAACTCCTGTACAATCTTTTATGTTTTTACTTCTTAACTTGAGGGCTTGTCCGGTTTCCTTCCTTGTCCCGGGCCCGGCCATGGGTGACGCTTCTGAATATTTCCTCTGAATATCACCAGATCTTTTTCCCCCGCTGCTTCCCTTTTTTTTAGCTCTTCCACCAGCTTCTTTCTCTCGTCTCTCTCTTTCATAGTCATATCCTTCTTTATGTGGCAGTTTTTTAAACCCTCATCCTCTCTCTCCGCTAGCTTCTTTGATGATCTTAACAATGTGGCCTGCTGGATCTTGTTTTGCAGTTTCACTTTCATGGGCCTAGTTTCCCCCTTCTTCACACTGTCTTCCCTACTGCCAAGTCTGTGACAACTCACAACCTCAATGTCTTTCACCTCGATCTCTTCACATATTTTCAGGAATCTCTCTTTATCATGATCAATCCTTTTCTTATAATCCTTATCGTCACATTCTGGGACTCCGAACACAATGACATTTGCTTTTCTCTCCTCCCTTTCCATAAGTTCTTTCTGAGCCTCTAAGACCTTCTCACCTGCCACGGTTTCAAAAGTGTCGTCAATCACACTCACTCGCTTTTTTATAATGTTCACTTCTTCCTGACTGTGCACAACTTGCTTCTCAAGTGAAGATACCCTCTCCTCAGTTTGTTCCTGCCTAGCTTCTAATCGGGCTAACGCTGATGTTATTTTTAAGACATTTTTATCGCAGTGCCGACAATACCAATGAAAGCCTTTTCGAAGGTCACCAAGACAATTTATCATATTGTAGTTCTCTTCAGAAATTCCCTCACAAACTGCATGGAACCAAAATTCACATAGCTCACAGCATAAGCCACTGTCATTTTCCCCTACAGTTTTGTGACAAACACCACAATCACTGTCCCTATGCTCTTCATCATCGTCTTCAACCTCTGACACTAGGATAGCACCTGATCTAACTTCTGACACTTTAGGAGCAGATACAGATTTAGATTTCCCTGACCCGCCATTCTGAACCTGCTGACCTGATTTACTGGGTCTAGTATCAACAGTTTCATCAGGCTTGTTGCTGTTTTCAGCGAGACACTGGAACAGATTTGTTTTCACACTCTCAGGTTGTGAAGATGATCTAGATCTGGTTGATGAAACCGAACTATGGCTGCCTGTAGCTTTCCTGGTGTACATGGTGGGACAGTTTGGAGGTAGGAACTAATTTGCAGACATCTAAACCCAAGCCCAAAAATCACTCCTGGTACAGCTTTGCTTGAAAAATCACTCCTATCTGTCCATGAAATGTTTCAAATTTGTCACTTTAAACTAATATTATTAGTCGTTTTCCTCAAGGCAAAACACAGAGCTCTCTCAAGATTCTTTGTGTAGGTAGGAGCTTAATGAATGAAGGCGAGCGATCTTAGCTACCTACTTTACGCACAGGCTGTATGGGTCAATTGAGCAGGGTTAATCTGAAGCGTATTCACAAAAGTAATAAATAGAGATAGGAGGTCTAGATCTAGATCTGTACAGAGGCTGTTGCTTTGGGAGGTAAAAAGTGCTGTTTTTATATTTCCTTCTTTTTCAAAACAACGCGAGTGCAAAATGCAAGCCAAAATGTAAACGAGCGGATGTGGAGTTTCCACAAATACGGCTAACCAGTCTTGCAAAAATCCATCTGAAGCACACATAATCATGGGCACAGACCACATTATATTAATTTATAACATGTAATACTTAAATAGATACAGCCAACACTACCAATGAATGGGACAAACTATTTGGGCTCCATTTTCACTTTAAAGAAGTATTTACCATTTTTTGTATCGCCAGTGTATCTTTCTGCCAACTTTTGCTGCACGCGTCGCCTGTACAAATCACCGTCATCCTCATAAGCCGCCATTTTGACGCTTTGCTAAGTAACGACGGAAATGCAACCTGGCATGTACGTGAATATGTTGCCAAAAAGAACATTCAAATTTCATGAATTTTTATTTCCACAAGAAAAACTGGAGTAGCCAAAAAATAATGTCTATAATTGAATGCATTTGTCTGCAAATGAGTGTGTTCGAGAATGCACCACGGGTTCTAGACAGGCTCAGAAGACACATTTCTTTTCGTACGTCTTGATAACGGTCTCTTGTCAATATCATTTCTTTTAGGGAAGCGATTTTTTGCCTGTACTTCTAAGTTTCATGAACAACCAGTGACGTGTGTTCAGTAGTGTATATCTATGGTGGCGTGCTACTATCATGTTATCGTGGTCACTGTGCACAATATAAAGATAATCCCCAATTTTTCAGCAGATTTCCTCTTTGCAAAAGAAAAAATGTGCAGAAAAGATATTGTTTTTAAATTTGTTTGTCGGTGTTTTATTTTTGGATAATATATATATATATTAAATGTTTTTATTTATTTTTTTATCAAAGAGTTTAAAAATTCATTATACTATAAGCTTTACTCATGATAATAATTGCAGGCTACCGGCATTACCGCATGATAAAAACTTGAGATTTCTTCGGGTCATTTTTTAAAAACTAAAGTAATGCTGTAAAATGCCACAACTACATGTATTTTACCAGTGAACAGTATCACACACATTGGCAGATGTGCTTCTGTGTTTCTGTCCAAGCAAGAACTCGCAGTTAAGTAGATATTATATTCTATTTAGATTCTATACATTTCCTATTCAAATTTTTATTGTTCGATTGTAGTATCTATTCAATTTTCCATTTTTTTTTTTCCTTGAAAAAGGCTGTTGCCGAAATATCGGCCATTTTCTGTCTTCTCTTTTAGTTTGCGTTTCATTGTATAGTTTGGGTATTATTTCTTGCACGAGACTTTGCTACATACAACTTTTTCTTTTTGCCAAATTTTGACTTTGCCTATAGCCTTGGTGCGACCTCACAGTTTTTCTGTGGTCTTTATATTTCGTCAGTCTCACTGGAGGTTCGTTACTTTTATCATTAACTTCGTAAAGGTTTTCGTGGTTGTTTTGTATTATCACATGTTCGTCTTAACTTCCTTTTCCGGTATACCAGACCACTGTTCATTGGCTGATAATGACGATTAGTAGGCCAATCAATGGATAAGGTTCCTATTCCGACTTCATCGCTAGAATAGGCCAAATATATGATAAGTTTTGAGTTTTGAAGATTGAAAAATCGAAGTTTACACGACTTGCAGACGAGTGGAGTCAGTAATCTCAGGTAGGGTCACAGTTTTCACTGTTGCTTGGAAAAGTAAAGATTAATCAGCACTGCAGTGGCATTAAAATTAGGTTGCGTGTGGACTGTGATGATTGATGAAAATATTTCATGTTGTACAGTTTGTAGTCTTGTACTGATTGATAATATTGGTTAGATCTAGATCTAGATCTAGATCTAGAATCTAGAAATTGTTGAAATTCAGAGACCTGTGTTAGTACTGTTAGTGTTACTCAGCTTAATACTTTAGACAGAGTCTTAGCCCTATTATAACAGTGGCACTATTTATTTTTTAAAAAAAGGGGGGGGGGCATCAGAGTTTAGTGTAGGCCCTACGTTAGAACAAAACATCATCTAGAAATCTAGATCTAGAATTCTAGATCTAGATCTAGATCTTCTGTGAGAAGAAAGAAGCTAGATCAAGATCTACATGTATTTTGATGACTTTTCGTGGAAATGCCCCTCGCTCTGAGTCTCATGTGGTTTATGTGTAGATCTAGGCCTAACTAATGTTAAAGTTTGATTTCATGGTTTTTACATGGCATGCCATGAAAACTTGCCGGGATGCAATGTTTTTTCACCACACCTAGATCTAGTGAAAATTTTTCTTCATGATGAGTTTTACACGACAAGTCCAACGTCGACAGATCACGATGTTACATGAATTTCTTGCAAAAAGTTTTGCTGATGCTGTTCTCAGTAAGGCAAGGTTTATAAATTATTTAATTCAGGGTGGGGGGAAATAGAGAGAATGCGAGACAGTGAGAGAGAGAAGTATTAGTAGCAGATCAATCTAGTGCTCTATCAGTTATATCATATTCATATCAGTGTCCTCATAGCAACCCCACTATGCATTCCAAGCATTTTACAGCTCTAGAGAAAATTTTAACGAAACGCTCTTATTTTTTATAATGATATCCACGGAATTTGGAAGTTTTTGTATGCATTTTATGCAAGGAGTTTAATACACTGTGCTACTTCACAGACAAAAGCACTTGTAATTAAATACATTAAAAGATGTATTAATGGATATCAAAACATGAGGCCCGGTTATAAATTTCTTGGTGATAACTGATACCATTGTAGTAATGTTGTCCAAGCACACAATACACTGTGATACAGTAGTGGGTTGAATATGAAAATGCGAACTCAAGAAAATATAAATTTTACAAAGGCAGCATTCTGCAAAATAAACAGTTTGGAGCTCATCAAAGTTTGGAGTAGCTTCTATACAAATTACACATGACATTCACAATTACACAGAACGTAGATCAATCAAACAAACCAATCGAAAAGATGACACTTCTCTCAATGCAAATAGAACATTGTCCCTTCTGACACTTCTGTGCTTCTCAACAATTTTCTCTCCTCTGTCAGTTTCTTCTCTTCCGTTGCCACCATCAACCTCAAGATTGTCTTCTCTCACCATCATCAATCTCTCCTCTTCCCTCATCATAATCAATTTATAAGTTCTTCTCTCCAACTGCCGTAACGTGAACATTTTATTTGCAGTCAGATCAGTATTGTTCTCCATGGAGGCCGCCATTTTGATCGAACCCAGAAAAGAAATAGGTTAACTCTGATGAGATAAAAATTCTGTCGTGAAAAAATCTTGTAACCATTTCCACGACATCATGACATGTCGAGCAGAAAGCCACTTCCATATATATAAAAACTGATATTGCTAAGATAAAATGATGCGAAAAAGAATTTAAAAAAAGATCAAGATTTAGCCTCAGGTAGAATTAGTAGAACTGGAAAGTTGCGAAGGCCTGACCACCCAGTCAGGATACCATAAACCAGTTTCATTCTCAAACCCTGTCCCTATCCACTAAACCTGGCGTCAAACTTAATCCCTAACCTTTTCCTTTCAATTAGATCAAGAAAACAAAACTTTAAAGATAATTTCCTATTATTGGTAGCTGTGCCAATGGTTCAAATGTTGACATACCAGATACCTAAAGATACTTGTGTGAGAGCTTTATCCTCAGGTTGTGAGCACCCTCATGATGACCTCATTACATGCGACTGTCCGCAGAGAACATCGGTCCCCGGGAGACCCCAATCCCTCCCTTTTAATCCTATCCCTGAAAACAATGCCAAAATGCGACAATGGTTGCTTGATCGGTATGTGAGCTCAACGTTCAATACATATCCCCACCGCGCCCTACCTTGCATGTCTGGGCCACCACTGGAGATCCACGTCGATGAATCTGCCACTCCCAGAGTATGCAACAAACCTGCCCCCATGCCATTGCACTGGCAGCAGCGCGTATACGAGGACCTCATCAGAGATGAAGCGTGGGCGTAATTGAAAGAGTGCCCCACGGAGACCTGGTGCCACTGCATGGTGGTGACTCGCAAACACGATGGGACCCCAAGGCGGACAGTCGACCTGTCACCCCTAAACAAATTCTGTAAACGAGAGACATTCCCAGCAGAAACGCCCTTCCATCTTGCCCGTCGGGTACCTGGGAAGACATGGAAGTCGGTGACCGATGCGTGGAACGGGTACCATAGTGTGCCCCTTAGGAAGTCCGATAGACACCTCACGACATTCATCACACCATTCGGTCGATGGTGGTATACATGCGCCCCCCAAGGGTTTCTATCATCTGGCAATGGCTTCAATCGACGATTCAACGCCATCTTGTCTGATTTCCCAAGGAAGGAAAGATGTGTGGATGACACCGTCCATTACGATAAAGATCTGGAAACCCATTGGTGGAGGACCATAGACTTATTGTACACAATGGACACTGCCGGCGCTGTCATGAATCCAGACAAATTCCAGTTTGCAGAGCGCAAGGTAGATTTTGCTGGATTTCGCATTACCGAGACCAGCATCGAACCATTGCCCAAGTACATAGATGCCGTCAGGACATTCCCTACCCCAAAGTGCACAAAGGACATTCGGAGCTGGTTTGGGCTTGTAAACCAAGTGTCCAATTACGCTCAGCTTAGGGACTTCATGACAATCTTCCGTCCCTTCCTTAGTCCAAAGTACAAAGTCTTTTGGAGCCAGGTCCTGGACAAGGCATTCGAGGAATCCAAAGAGTTCATAATCCAATCCATTCGTGAGGGGGTCGAGATTTTTGACATGTCAAAACCCACATGCCTTCAACCTGATTGGTCTTCACGTGGTATAGGATACTTCCTCCTCCAAAAGCACTGCTCCTGCACTACGGGTCTACCCAATTGCTGCCTTAATGGAAAAAAACATAAGTAGAATGAACTTACAAATTTACTATTACAATCCTCTTTTGTGTGATGTAATTTGAAACAGTTTTCCAGGCAAAGCGGCACTTCACACTATTCACACCAGAATCGTGTTTCTTTCCTTCTACGGTCCTTATTTCTCTCCTGTAATAATGCTTATGAGGATGCAACAGTAGTCCTATGTGGCCATCACTTGCCTCCGCAAGTCACAATCTTTCTTTCTCTTTCCATATTAAAAAAACAAACCGATTTTAAAAAATCAAAAATGCACCGCTGTCTCCAAGTCCAATAAGGCAATGGACCTCTGACCCAGGTAAGCAGGTGGTCTCCATGCCACCTTCACTCCCCCACTCGGTTAGGCCACACTTCACTAACATCTCCGGTGGACATCAAAGCGAGTAGACCGACACTTCCCTAGACATGTCGGCGCCAACCAGTCTCAAAACTGTGCTTCGGGAAAAAGACTGAATACATGTACATTGTGGCCGGGCGGGTCGTGCCTTCGACTGGGCTACGACAGTCGTGTTACTAGATCGCCAACTAGCTATAAACATGTATTTCTGTTCAACTAGAGACTCGTTGTGGGCAACGAATGTGTGGACTACATATTACAGTGAAGAAAGGGCATGTATACGACAACTACTGCAATAGAAAAAATAGTAACGGCGGTGACCGAGAGTTACCCTGGCTGGATCTCGTTTCCTGTCAGGCGCCGAAAAATGGTATGCCGCGATTGAGGGTGAAGCATTGGCGATAGCCTGGGGGCTAGAACAAACTAGGTATTTCACACAGGGCTGTCAGGACCTTGCGGTCGTCACAGACCATAAGCCTCTGACTAAAATTTTCGGCGATCGCACCCTCGGTGAAATACACAACACCAGACTTTTCCGCCTAAAACAACGTACCCGTGGCACTTTCGCATAGAACACCTACCGGGAAAGACCAATCTCGCTGCTGATGCTGCATCCCGGTACCCCGCATCGGACACAGAAGTGTCGAGACCGACAGTCGCTGACCAATCAGAGTTCCTTATCGCAGCCTCAATAAGCAAAGAAGCAGAAGAGATTACCACAATCTCCTGGTCGCTCTTAGCAGGGGAGACGAAGAAGGATCGTATCCTATCTGTGCTCATGACAGCCATTGCTGAAGGCTTCTCACAAGAATATCCTTCCTTATCAGGCTACATGAGGTATCAAGACTCGCTTTATGTCACCGATGGAGTGGTGCTATACAGAGACCGGGTGGTTGTCCCTTCATCACTACGCCACACGGTTCTTGAGAACCTGCATTTAGCCCATCAGGGCGTTTCGTCTACGCAGCGATTAGCACAATCGATTGTCTTTTGGCCTGGCATGACTGTAAGTATTCAGGAGACACGGTCAAGGTGTCGGGAATGCAACCGCAACGCACCTTCTCAGGCCCCTGTACCATCTGAACCAGCCACTCCACCTTCCACCCCCTTCGAGCAAATATTCGCTGACTTTTTTGAGTTTGGCGGTCACCATTATCTCGTAGCTGGGGACCGGCTATCAGGCTGGTCAGAAATCTTTTCAACCCCCACTGGGAGCGCATGGTCGGGGGCACGTGGCCTGATCGCCTGCTTACGCTCCTTTTTCGCCACATTTGGCATCCCTGAGGAGCTGTCAAGTGACGGTGGACCGGAGTTTACTGCAAGCCTCACAAAAGATTTCCTGAAAAAATGGGGCGTCAAACGACGTGTGTCATCGGCATACAACCCCCAATCGAACGGGCGGGCAGAAGTTGCTGTGAAATCTGTGAAAAGGTTATTACGATCAAACATTGGCCCCAGTGGCTCTCTTGATAACGATAAATTTCTCTGAGCCCTACTACAGTTGCGCAACACCCCTGACCCAGACTGTAATCTTTCACCAGCCCAGATCATCTTTGGCCAACCCATTCGGGATTCCCTTTCGTTCATAAATCGTTTGGAAAAATGTTCAAACCCTCATGTACGTCCGATGTGGCGTGAAGCATGGGCCAACAAAGAAGAAGCACTTCGCACACGTTTCACTAGGTCATCTGAGGCCCTCAACGAGCACGCCAAATCACTACCACCTCTCAATGTGGGGGACAAATGTTTCATCCAGAATCAGACTGGGATAAACCCCACCAAGTGGCATCGCACTGGTTCCATGGTAGAGGCACGTGAGCATGACCAGTATCTCATTAAGGTTGATGGGTCTGGACGTGTAACGAAGAGAAACCGACATTTCCGTAGGGCGTTTAAACCAGCATCAATGTCTATGAATAGCACCCCTCCTCCTAAACTTCATGAGCATGTTATGAACGATGCCCTTCCCGATGTTAACCGGAGTTGGGAAGACTCGTTCAAACCCACTTCATCTGTCATACATGAGCAACCAGAAATCCCTACTGGTACTTTGGACGAAGTGGATGATTACCCGTCTGGTGCACCTGCACCAGAGACTATTCCACCCCACAACGCCGAAGCGCAAGAAGAGCAGCCTCCTGCGAACCATAAGGTCCCTGCGATGCTGAAGCGTCTTTTCCCATTCAACTCGACGGGGAAGTCGGAAACTATTTTAGCGCCAGAGCACAGTGGAAGGCCTCGACGGCGGGCATTAGACACATAAACATGGGGGGGGATTGTAGGGTTATATGTGTACGTACGTAGTTGTCTGTATGTTTATGCGTTTAATTAGTTTATTCTTATGCAACAGTGTTTTATATTTCTTTTCATCGTCAGATGTCCATCTTGTCTTTTACATCATGTGTTGATGCTCAGAGCTCAATAAACATCTTATGAACATGATAAGTCTTTCTTCAAATTTAGGTATCTGGACTGGGTGGTTGGGACGTACCGAACTCGTTCTGGGATAGATTCTAGATGATCTATCTAGTCAAGTAGATGAATAACAGGAAGCAGGACCATCCATTGTTTTTCCCCCCACCTTTAGCAAGAATGGCCACACCTGAAGTTATGTCCCTGCTGTGTGCCTCAAAATCAAATGGAACTCTTTCTTAATAACAGAAACACACTCAGATTGGCAAATTTATTTATATAATCATAGCAAAGAACACTTTTATATATACATTTATCAGATCTGAAAAATACATGATTTCATTTAATGTTTTTTTTTATGACAGATTTTGGCATGTTGGAATACTCCTTAGTGGTGAATAATACACTGTACTAACTTTTAAGCAGATGTAAAAGACAAAAAGATCCATTTATAATATGTTTGTTGTGTTGCTGAACATTGCTACAGATGTTCATCGCCAACGTGGAGAAAGAAATTTTTCTAGAAAATTCTTTGGTTGTGGAGGGAGGGATTGTGTTCTCATAGTTTTTTAAATATTACATTTATTTTTTTCTCTGAACATGTTGTTTCTTTCCCAGACGTATAAGCAAAATGTCGGTCATGGGATTTGAGGTTCATGTGGACAAAGAAAATGCTACACCAGCTCCACGTATCAACAAAGGTGGAGGATTAACAGGTTTTGGATCGAGTGAGGTTTAGTTTAATTTTTATGTAATTGCCAACACTCTAAGTCTAAGCCTATGTGTCAGCATATCAGAATTTCCAGTTGCATATCTAGTTTTTGACAGTCATTCTACACTTGTACTCAAATTAATTACATTTTAGCTGAAAATATAACAAGGTTACAAAGGAAAAGTTTAGGGGAAAATTCAAAGTTTGGAGGTAAATGGGGAGATGTTTTGGAAAATCGGTTTTGGCCCTGAGACTAATTCAGTGCTTTTGAGATAATATAATATACCTTGTCCCTGCTAACCCTCTCAAAGTTTTGCTTAACTATACAGTGGACAATGGTTAAACCGAAATCAGTGGGACCATGGGTGTGTTTTTGGTTTAGAAATAGTTTTGGTTTAACAATAGGAGGCTTGAAAAATGCCAGTTTCAAAAGAGGTAGCCCAAATCACTATCGAAGGGAACAGATGTAAGTTCATATCTATAGGGAAAACAGACTAAACAGATTCTTGTTTGATTATTGACTGAGAATGGGGATGGGCGATTGGTCAGGTCGAGGCTAGGGACACAGGGAGCATGGAATATGCAGGCGAATGTGGACTAATAAAATTTTACACAAAAGGTTACCATGATGTGCCGAACGTCTTGTTTGCTGCCGTCTGGTTTCAGATTGGCAAGGTTATTGGCCTACCTCCCCTTCCCCTTATGCCAGTAGTGTTGCCGTTCCCATAAGCTCATACTACCAGGCAGAACACAACATACTCTGCTCAGGAGGTTTTTTTTTATTAATTGGGGAGTGGGGTGCAGTAACTTGACTTGGCCTATGGCAATCACAGTGGACTGGCCACTGAAAACAGCAATTTTTTTTTTTCGGTCTAACAAAAGGATTATTTCAGTTAGCGCTAATTTGTTTACAAAGATACAGAAGAAAAAAAATGGGGATTCCTATTTTCTTTCGGGTTAGCGATATTTACTTTTTGGCCATTTTCGATTTAAATGTTGCTCACGCACTGTATTATAACCATAGCTGGCAAGCTTGAGTAACTAATAAATTAAGTGAATGTCTTTAACTATTTTAAGATTGTGAATTTCAGTTCAGAACTCAACACTCTGGTTTGATAACATGGTATTTTTACTTTCAGAAGACAAGGGAAAGTTGCTGCAACCAACACCTCGCAAAGCTTTATTTGATGTTAATTACAAGACATCCAGTAATGTGCCATCAAGAGGACTCAGAGTAAAGGAGGCTGGATCAACCAGTAATATTCCAAATGACACTTCATGCAAATCCTTGAAAGCACCCACAGTCTTTACATATGGTGCAGAAAATGGTCCTGTACATTCTCAAAATAAAAAGCCAGATATGAAAAAGGCTCCGTCATTACAGGTACTAAATTACAAAATCTGGCATACTGTACTTCATTTTGCTGCTTATTGTATAACAAGATGACAAAATTATCTTTCAACATTAGATTTTATCTTTTATCTTTAGTTCATCTTTTTGCTCTTGTTTGGTGTACGGCATTGGTATGTGATGGAGCTGTGTATGAGACCATTAGTTAACTGTGCCACATTCATCGTTTAGTACATGATATTTTTGTGTCACTTAACTCTTGTCCTGCACAAGGCCACTTTAACTCACTGGCTACCAGGTCCATTGCCTCGATCAATCCCAATTTACCAGGCGTTTTTGCTGTGTATCAAAAAAATCATTGAATCAACAATTTTTATGATATTTCAATGAAATTTAGTGTGTTTATGGAAAAATGGATTGGCTAACTGAATCTGGCAATCATTTTTGTATATGTCTTATGGTGGATTTTATGCAACTGTGTTTGCATGCGAAAATTTTGCCGATTTTCGTATGATAAATTTAGGGGTGACATATGATAGAAGAGGTATTATAATCAACCACTCTGCTAAATTCAACACAAAAACTGGTCAAACAATTGAAAAATGAATATAATACATGGAAAAAAACATAAGTAGAATGAACTTACAAATTTACTATTATAATCCTCTTTTGTGTGATATAATTAGAAACAGTTTTCCAGGCAAAGTGGCACTTCACACTATTCACACCAGAATCGTGTTTCTTTCCTTCTACGGTCCTTATTTCTCTCCTGTAATAATGCTTATGAGGACGCAACAGTAGTCCTATGTGGCCATCACTTGCCTCTGCAAGTCACAATCTTTCTTTCTCTTTCCATATTAAAAAAACAAACCGATTTTAAAAAATCAAAAATGCGCCGCTGTTTCCAAGTCCAATAAGGCAATGGACCTCTGACCCAGGTAAGCAGGTGGTCTCCATGCCACCTTCACTCCCCCACTCGGTTAGGCCACACTTCACTAACATCTCCGGTGGACATCAAAGCGAGTAGACCGACACTTCCCTAGACATGTCGGCGCCAACCAGTCTCAAAACTGTGCTTCGGGAAAAAGACTGAATACATGTACATTGTGGCCGGGCGGGTCGTGCCTTCGACTGGGCTACGACAGTCGTGTTACTAGATCGCCAACTAGCTATAAACATGTATTTCTGTTCAACTAGAGACTCGTTGTGGGCAACGAATGTGTGGACTACATATTACAGTGAAGAAAGGGCATGTATACGACAACTACTGCAATAGAAAAAATAGTAACGGCGGTGACCGAGAGAGTCTCGGTATTGGTAGGCAATGCTTGTACAGTCGAAACCTGATATAACAAGGATTGTGGGACAGAGCAAAATCCCTGTTATATCAGACTTCCAGGGGAAGTAAGCAAAAATGGCCTAATCCTGCGATTTTTAAATCATGGGTAGTGTACCTTGTCAAAGGCACTTCCGTTCTTGCGCATAACTTCCCTGTGAATAGGCAGCCACAATCTAAATATTCTAAAATATCTTCTCTTTGTCTTATGATGATCGTATGAATGGATCCATACCTATGGAATCTCAAATTTCCGACAAATCTCGGTCTATTTGTCAATTTCTTGAATTATTTCCAATTTCTTCTCAATTTAAAGGCATTTCTTTTTTCGCTTGTCATTTGATGCCATATTATATTGGTCTAGAGCTTTTTGTCTCACGACGCGGTCTCAACAAAGGAAAATGGTGGTCCACGTGTGATTTCAACACTAGGTGTGTAGTGTGTGGCTGAGAAGGGCTTTTTGTTTTAGAGCTTGACACACACACCTGTCTGGCCTCTTCGTTTTAATTGGTTGTCTTGACACTGGCCTTGCCTCGCATCGCCTCCTCTCTGTCTCTCCCTCTCTTCTTTTGACTGCCACCAAAGATTGTAGAAATAACCACCAGCGTCACTCGCGTGATCATGTAAGGTTTTATTACAGTTAGATCTACCGAACTGCGCTCGCTGTTTGCCTACGTGACGGCTCAGAGTCAGATTCTTGCTCTCGGTATCCCTGTTATAACAGATCTGGCACTTGTAGGTCCCTGTTATTGCAGATGTATTTTACTAAAGATAAAGAGGGAGAAAAAACGGGGATTCAAAAAATCTCTGTTATAACAGGCCCTGTTATAAATGGTTTCGACTGTATACGGAAACCGAGAACATCTCGGTCCTGGTAGCCAGTGAGTTAATGTCCCTGACTTTGCAACCCTAATCCTAGGCAAGGCTATTTTTATGACCTAGCAAAGCAGCATCTCATGTTTGTTTACTCAGTTGCTCCTGCTCATTGTTTTTTCAGGCTGGTTTTGCTTATTTATCTGTCCTGTCACCCCTACTATATCTGACAAAATGGTGGTGTCTGTTTACGCTTATAACAGTGAAATGTAGTAAGCATTTGTCATACTTATATAATAGTGCTTACAGTCAGAAGTCTGAACTTTGGATAATTTAAGGGAAACTTTTGACTTCGATGCTGTTTGTCATTTACATGTGACATGATATGAAAGGGGCCATGTGCTAATTTGAGAAGCCATTCTATGTGCAATAAGGAATTCTGGTGTTATACTAGGGGGAATGCGGCATTATAAGGGTGTCTGTTGGTAGGTTTTTCAACAGGGAAAATCAGGAAAAACCGATGGACTTGTTGTTGGTCATTGTCGTTATTTACTGTGGTAATTAAAGAGATATACTGTGGCTTTTGTTAAACTGCTTTTAAGTACATGTATGTATAGTATTCTGTTCACTGGAAATCAGATCTCTTGCCAAAGTCATTTTAAGGTGTGCTTAGAAAACAAAAATGTTGGAAATTGAGCTAAAAAGTAGTGGAGGGGGAGAAAGCAATATCATGATACATGGAGTTCATACAAGTTAAGTGCCATGCTTGAATGATAATTTGTTCACCTGAGCGGCTGAACACTTCCGGGAAATATTAACAAAATGCTTTAAATGGCATGTAAGTGCAGAAAATTCTTTATTCAGCCTTCTATTTAACCATACAATTTACAGTATTCTATATCACCACAAGTCTTAGTACTTTATCCAAATGTCATAGGGATAACTTCTGATTTATTTCTGTTATTGCATAATAAAGTAAATGCGATACACATGTTAAATAAGATCTGACTGACCCGACCACCGAGGTTAGAGGCAATGCGTGCGCGAGCGGCTATCACTGTGCTGGGCATAACGTGGACAAGTTCACTCAGTGTGGGACAAAGGTTAAATTGAGAGGTTTTTTTGATGGTATATTTAGATGTCATCAAGTCAGTATAATTGTTACAATCCCCAAGTTTATCATAAGAGTATAATAGTAATAAAATTAACAGTTTAGACCTATGTATAATCACTGCAGTATTCTCTTGTTAAGGAAGTTAGCCAAAATACGTGAAATAAAGTAAATAGAAAAAGAAAAAAACTTTAGCACAGGTTTTCTTGTTTCCCCTCCTTTCTGCATGAGCAAGTTTGGGGAGAATTTAGTTTTGAAGTGAATTGCTGTTATACTGGTGCAGTCGAAATAACTTAATTTAACTGAGGTATTCACCTTTAAATGTCTTCTCATTCCAGAAAAAAGGGTCAAGACTATCAAAGGCAGATGGGGAACATCAGTCATCAAAGATGAAGCCACCAAAATTAGAGAAAAAAATACCTCCTTCTGAAACCAATTCAGGGCCTGATGTTAATGACGAAGAATGTAAGTAGCATTAGCTGCAGCTGATAGCTTTAATAGGACTAACTAACAGAATTCATTGTCCTTCATGAAAAACCAGCCTACAGAAGTCATTATACCATAAACTGGTACAGTTTTAAAGAAAAGTGTTGTCATACTTACTACTTGTCCCCAAGTGCATGATTTATTTACTGGTGTGTTGGTTTTGTTAATTACTGGCATGAAAAGTCAGCTGAAAATTATTTGAGGCTAAAGCAACTGGCGTTTGCTTTTCAGTTTCACTCATCTTGAATTGAAGTGTATGTGCAAATTGATAAGGATTGGGCCAAAGGCAATGTGACTAGGAAAGCACCATAATTTGTGTGAATCTATGCATAATAAAAATGGACTTGTGAGGTGTAGTCCATGAAGTCCACCATTGTTGTAGGTGATGGAGAAATTTTCAAGATTGATATAGTTCATCTCATGGTAGGTTTTTGTAAAACGTTTAACTCATGCTGGCTTTGATTGTTTTGTATTTTAATCAGCTCGGTGAGTATATAGTATAGCTGTTAGCGTTTTAGGACATTAGAGCACCAATGTCGACATGTGCATTTCATGTAATTTGTCACAAATCCCAGACTGGGAGATGTAATAAGTTATGACAGGACAACAATCACGAACAAACAAGTTAACACTTAACAGAACAATCCATCAGACTCACACATTTATTAAACATAATTATACATATAATAGCGCAATTACATATATTATATTATTGAAATGACTGCCGTACAACGGCCTTATTCTCACACACACGCTCCCTCGGATCCACAATCCGGTAGTTACTCCTAAAGGCACTTCGGCCTCAGCCTCTCCCCTCAGGGTCTTAATAGTACATTAATGATTCACTGGCACCGCAGTCTCTCAATATCACCTTCCTATTGTCATACACCTTAGCACTCCCCTAGCACCTCCGCAGGGCAATAACACATTATTATTTCCATAGCCATCAACATGGCAACAACATAATATCAGTTCACTAGCCTATCAACATGGCAACAATATAGTATCTCATTCACTCTCATATCTACGTCCCTGTCCGTGGCCTGACTGCCACGACTTTATGTGCCTCTACTGTCCTGCACTGACAGCCTCACTTCTGGCCTATGTGTGGCCTCCGGCCCTATGCTGGCCTATCCCCTGTGCTCATCGAGGTGGCTCTGCGGCCCGTCCCCGACACCAGTCATAACTGGAAAGACTCTCACTAGTCTTCTCGACTGCTTCCTTTTATCTCTGCCCGATGGGCTATTATTCACAGATCCGCTCCCTAGGACCTTCTAACTTGCAGTGATAGTTATACAGCGCTTTCGCCTCCTTCAGACTCCCCCCCACTACTCACAACAGCACGCTTAACTTGCTGTCTACTGTGAGCCTTTCTTACTCTACACCCGCTCTGTAGCAATCCCCTTAATTGCACTCACTCCACTCGTGACATCATCCCCCACCCCAAAAAAATTAATGCAATTAATTTCAAATCGCATCAAGATGACTGTCAACGAGTGAGCGTGAGCAATACCTACACTAAAAAAAACTGACCTAGCAGTTCCCCTAGTATATAAAATACCGAAATCAGGGGAAAATATGGGGATCAATATGGTCTGAAATATGCATATATGTGTCACCTCATGAATAGCTAACTAAACACAATATCTAATACAGAATCAAAAACCACTGAACCTATCAACCATTCTTCATATCATATATTTTATAATGTCAATATTTTAAAGTCGACTCATTCACACAGATCCTGTCAATGTTCCTGTCCTCCGATGTATAAGCTCCTGAAATCTTCCCCTAGGCTCGACTAAGGTAGTCGGCGATATGATTGCTGGTTCCTGGAATTGGTTGAATAACGAAGGTGTCCGGCTGTAAAGCCAATGCCCATCTAGACAAGCGTGGGCTGGACGAACGATTCTTCGACAAGAATGTCAGTGGCTTGTGGTCTGTCTGGATACAAAATTCTCGTCCCATGAGATAACGTCCTAGTTTCTGGACGGACCAGACAATGGCAAGACACTCACGCTCTATCACAGAATACTTTCTTTCTCTCTGCAATAACTTCCTACTGACATAACATACAGGATGGGGACATTCGTTCTTCTCCTGTAGAAGACAAGCGCCGACACCAGAGTCCGACGCATCCGTTCTGAGGATAAAATTAGATCGAAAATCGGGTAATATCAGAATGGGTGACGATGATAATGCTGTCACCAAATTATCAAATGATGTCTGACATTCAGACGTCCACTGGACCTTATCGGGTTGTCCCTTCTTAGTAAGGTCAGTAAGAGAAGATGACAAGGAGGAAAAATTTGGAATGAACTTTCTGTAATAATTTAAAATCCCCACTAAGCTTCTGACTTGTTTCTTTGTTTTTGGGATTTGCAACCCTACTAACTTGTCAATTTTTGTTTCTTCAGGTCTCTGAACACCTCTACCCACAATATGTCCTAAGAATACTATCTCTGGACATGCCAACTCCATCTTTGCGGGTTTAGCAGTTAACCCAAAATGACGTAATCGTTGAAAAATTACTGTTAGTGTCTGAATATGATCAGACCATGTCGACGTATGGCATGCTATATCATCAAAGAATGACACGACATTAGGTATGTCCTTCAACACTAATCTCATTAATCGTGCAAACATCGCTGGCGCGTTTACCAACCCAAATGGCATGACCTTAAATTGGAATAATCCAATGGGCGTTTGAAACGCCGTGTATTGTTTAGACTCCTCAGTAAGCGGGATTTCCCAATACCCTTTCGTCAAATCTATCTTGGAAAACCACGTGGACCCGGCCAATGAAGCTATTAATTCCTCCTGAAACGGAATAGGCTCCCTATCGCCTACCGTAATAGTGTTCAGTCTTCGAAAATCAATACAGAACCGCACCGATCCATCAAGTTTTTTCACGAGGACGATGGGTGATGAATACGGCGATGTTGATGGTTCTATCACATCTAACTTCAACATTGACTCAACTTCCTTTATGACTCTATCTCTCGAAGAAAAAGGCAGCGGATA
Source organism: Onchidella celtica (assembly GCA_963931925.1). Taxonomy (NCBI): domain Eukaryota; kingdom Metazoa; phylum Mollusca; class Gastropoda; order Systellommatophora; family Onchidiidae; genus Onchidella; species Onchidella celtica. The sequence continues at coordinate 112,233,130 of OZ007567.1, read as the reverse complement.
CGGTCTAAGAAATACTGGCTTATCCGAAGTCAACTTTATTTGGTGCTGGATCACCGTAGTGCGACCCGGCAAATCCGTAACAACATCCGGGAATGACGCTAACAGGGTCTCAAGTTCCCTACTCCTTGAACTCGTAAGGTCAGGGTTAATTTTTACGTCCCTGTAACCTTGTGTCGGAGTTAACTCCGGCAATTGAATTTGTAACTCCTCCTGCGCCTCGGTGTCGCTTACGTCACAGTCCAACTGGTCTACGACCCCCGTACAAGCGATAGAGAAGACAGTCTCCTCTGGTCTTGTCTGTGCACACAGATACTGTGGTCTCTCATAAAATCTCTGTAGCATATTAATATGGAAAACCTTACTCGTTCCATCAATGTGGATAGCGTAATCTACCTTTGAAACAACTCGCTCAATAACATAAGGACCTTTCCATGTCATCAGTAACTTATTATGGTCCGTAGGTAACAACAACAGAACCTTGTCTCCTGGCTTAAAAATTCTCAGTTTGGACCCTCTATCTTTATAGTCTTTTGCTCTTTTCGAAGCGATACCAGAAGCTTCTTGTGCTATAGTGCGCGCTGAAGATAGTCTTTCTCTTAAATCAACAAGGTACTGAAACCTTTTTAAACGGTTCCGAAACCGTGGGGATCTTTTGACGAGGAGCCCGGGGTGAACGACCCTTATGCGTCGTCTTTCGGCACGCACTGCACGTCTTACAATATAACCGCACATCTCTATGTATCGATGGCCAATAAAAATCTTTCAGAACTCTCTCCTTGGTCCTAGCACTTCCCATATGACCCGCTAATGCGACATCATGGGCCAGACGCAATACTGTAGCAATTAACGACCGCGGCACGACGACCTGCTTTTGAACGGAAGCCACTGTGACGTACATACGGAACAGAATGCCCCCCTGGACAAAAAAAGAAGATGACCCGTTCTTATATCTCCTCGTTTTCTCGGTTCGCGCTTCCCCAAAACATGGGTTTAATGATGGGTCCTCCCTTTGTAATCTCGCCAAGCGCTCTGGCGTGATATCTAGGTTGACCGCTGGCGTAGCCAAAGGTCTAATCTTATCTTTATCGGCTACCCGTCGGCGTGTTTCGACCGCGGCGCAAAAGTCAGTACCTTTTGATTGCGACCATGCTTGCACGTTCTCATCGGAAGGGGAACCTACCCGTGATACATTCCCAATGATGAGCTGGGCGCCTGGAAAACAACCAACGACTGCTTCGACTTCCCCGCTAAGGAAAGGTGTATCTATCACTATTCTTGCCATGGGTAACTTCTCAATGGCCCCCGAAAATTGGATGCACGGGACAGTCTCACCTGTAAGCTGTGAATCCCGAATGCAATCCCTATGCACTCCCACAACAGTAGATCCTGTATCTCGTAAAACCGAGACCGGTTCGTCCCCAACAAACCCCGGATAAACCCTAAGACCACCTCCTGTATGACATGAATTTATAACGGGGATCTTTCTCCCACAAGGTAAAACACCGGAAGATAATAACTTCTCGCAACTGGGACACTTAGAATACTGTCCGCCTCCGTTGTCCGATGTAACACACGCAGCCGCATGATGAAATTTATTTGGGGAACATGGACTGGAGCTACTGTCCACGTTCGCCGCTATCCTACCTGCAGGGCAGTTCACGCTGATGTGATCTGCTCTTCCGCAGTTCCAACACTTCGCGGCCCTACACTCGCGCGAAAAGTGACCCACGCGTCCGCAAGTCCAACACTCCGCTCCCTGTGCTGCTCTAGGCCTGGGTCCCCGTGACCCCTCGCGACCGGAACTAGAGTCCCTATGCCGTCGGTCATCGGCAAAGGTCACAACTCGCCCCCGGCCATTACCGCGACCTAGCCCTCCTGCTCGGTCAAACTTACCGGATCCATACGCCGGTGATTGGTGAAAGCCCCTATGCTGCCCCTGGGCTTGCCCGCTATAGGCACCACGCTGACGCGACCTGTCCCTAAGTCCTGCCGGCGACCCCTCGACAACGGCGACGTATCCAGCATCTTGGACGTACGCCCTGGCGACTGGTTTGGACGGATGCGCCGTACGGTATGCTTCCGCCAACTTAGACGCCTCCTGCACCGTCGCGGGTTCGTTCTCTTTCAGGAAAGCCACCAGATCTTTGTGGCACGACGCGTACAGCTGGTCACGGATCATTAAGTCTTTCAGTTTAGCAAAATCCGTGCCCACATGCGCCAAGTCTACCCAGTTCGCGAAATACTCCGTTAGTCTCGCGACGAAGGCAGCAAAGTCCTCCCTGGTATCTGCACGTGCTCGCCTAAACTGCTCCCGGAAATATTCCTCGGTACGCGCAAATCGGCGAAGCAGCAAAGCCTTCAGCTTATCGTAATCTTGCACGTCTTCGCGCTGTAGCTCTTTAAAGTAGGTTAACGCTCGCCCCTGCAATAGCGACGCCAGGTACGTGGCCCATAATTCCTTATTTTCCCCCCATTGCAATTGTGCGTTCAGTTCGAACCTGTAAAGGAAGGCGTCTATGTCGTCCTTCCGGTCGTCGAACGTAGGGAGCTTAATCCTAACGCCACCTTTATTGTGTACCTGCCGCTCAACCGTTTCCGTTGGCGTATTCTTCTTGAGTTCTAACTCGGCGATTCTTATTCGCGCCTCTCTCTCCTGCTGCTTATCTTCTAACTCCTTTAACTTAAACTCCCTTTCCTGCTCCTGAGCCTTAGCCTCTCTTTCCTGTTGCTTAAACTCCCTTTCCTGTTCCTTATCCTTAGCCTCTCTTTCCTGTTGCTTAAACTCCCTTTCCTGTTCCTTATCCTTAGCCTCTCTTTCTTGTTGCTGAGCCTTAGCCTCTCTTTCCTCTTCTCTCTGTCGCTCTTGAGCCTCTTTTTCTCGCTCTCTATCCTTAGCACGCTCATCGCGCAAATCCGCCTGCTGTTCTTTAATCCAGCCGCGTAGCTCCTCTCCCTCCAGGCCAAGTTCCTTACCCAACTTCATTAGTTGTTGGAGTTCCGCCATTTCACAGATTTATGGTTATGGTATCTATTATGCGAACGACCAACCTGTCGGTATGATCACTAACGATACGACCAGAGACCTGAGATCACACCAGATATAACAATACCCAGTTCAGAATACAATTCAGAAATTTACCTTTACAGCACAACTACTTCTATATCTACAAAATGTATAGCACTATTAATTATAAAAAGAATAGAAAAGACAAGAATAAGGAAATTCAGTAGAAGGACCACAAGTACGTCAAGGACAACGAACCAGACTAGGACAAAGCTTCTACAAAAAAAAACTATAATGGAAAAAAAAAATGCAACCTACTACGCCGATTACACTACAAGGTACGAACAAGAACAGAGTCTGAAAAAAAAGAACGTATCTACAGAAAGGTAGAAGAGGGACAAGAGAAACGTCTTCCTAAAACAACGAGGAAGATAGAACGCTACAATCTAAACAAAAATACAGGTCCCTACAGAACTGGTCACTGTGATGAACGAAGTTCCAAAGTTTACCACACCTTTTTAAAAGGATAAACTAAGTTCAACACAGCAAACCCGCGCCACCGCCCGTATAACCTATAACGACAACAACAGCAAAAACCGGGAAAAAGACAGATTAAAGGAACAGCCCACAATCCAGGGCACAAAAATTTTGACTTTCACTTAACTTTTGAAATTTTGAGTAAAACTCCTCCCTTTAATCGGAGCTCTGGCTGCTCGTCTCCTCAGGCTGCACGCACACACTCTGGAAAGTTTAAATACACATTAATACCTATTCATAGCAATACATGCATCAATATACATTCATTATTATACATAAATCATATCATGAAATGTCCATTCATCCAACGAACAAGACAGCACAATTACCCACTAACTAACTACAACTAAATATTACGAAAATGGACGAGTCACAATGGACGAGCCCCCAATGTCACAACGGACGAGCCCCCAATGTCACAAATCCCAGACTGGGAGATGTAATAAGTTATGACAGGACAACAATCACGAACAAACAAGTTAACACTTAACAGAACAATCCATCAGACTCACACATTTATTAAACATAATTATACATATAATAGCGCAATTACATATATTATATTATTGAAATGACTGCCGTACAACGGCCTTATTCTCACACACACGCTCCCTCGGATCCACAATCCGGTAGTTACTCCTAAAGGCACTTCGGCCTCAGCCTCTCCCCTCAGGGTCTTAATAGTACATTAATGATTCACTGGCACCGCAGTCTCTCAATATCACCTTCCTATTGTCATACACCTTAGCACTCCCCTAGCACCTCCGCAGGGCAATAACACATTATTATTTCCATAGCCATCAACATGGCAACAACATAATATCAGTTCACTAGCCTATCAACATGGCAACAATATAGTATCTCATTCACTCTCATATCTACGTCCCTGTCCGTGGCCTGACTGCCACGACTTTATGTGCCTCTACTGTCCTGCACTGACAGCCTCACTTCTGGCCTATGTGTGGCCTCCGGCCCTATGCTGGCCTATCCCCTGTGCTCATCGAGGTGGCTCTGCGGCCCGTCCCCGACACCAGTCATAACTGGAAAGACTCTCACTAGTCTTCTCGACTGCTTCCTTTTATCTCTGCCCGATGGGCTATTATTCACAGATCCGCTCCCTAGGACCTTCTAACTTGCAGTGATAGTTATACAGCGCTTTCGCCTCCTTCAGACTCCCCCCCACTACTCACAACAGCACGCTTAACTTGCTGTCTACTGTGAGCCTTTCTTACTCTACACCCGCTCTGTAGCAATCCCCTTAATTGCACTCACTCCACTCGTGACATAATTAAAGCTGCCTAAAATGTGTTCACAACTGGTATTCTTTAGTGCATGGGGTATTGTTTACTGAGAATTCACAGATTGTTTTCCCATTCCATGTGAACACACAGGCTGTTTCACACAGTGCAGTACTGTAGATTTTTTTAAATTTTTTAAATTTGGTATAATTACAATATTATGTTTTACAAAGGGCAGGCAAAAATGCAAACTCAGAATCAGGCTACGGTATAGAAAATAAGTTCCATAACATTTTAGTGTAAAATATGAGCCTATGCAAAGTTTTGAACAAACCTTAATAGGCAGTTCCCAAGAATATCAAGTTTCACTCAGTTCATGGTAAAAAATATGCACTTTAGATATTTTCCCAGGTATGATCTGTTCATCGATTTTTGTATTTCCACGTGTTGTGAAAGTGCTTCCATAAGGGCAGTTGTCCAGATGGGCTTTCTTATTATATAAATATCAATGATTTGCTGATTTCAGATGACTCAGATTCAATTTTCCCAAGAGCAGAACGTCTGAGTTCATATGTTGACAAGTTGTTTGCATGGAGACCACCCTGCTTGTTTGGCACTATTCCTGATAGTGAATCAGAAGCCAGTGAGCCAGAGGATTTGACCCAAGATGACTTCGTTTTAGAAATTCCTCTCAGCTTAGCTCCTGGTAAATATCACAATGTAACTTTGAGGAAGAAAATTTGCAGCAGCTGTTATTTTGTGTTTATACTGTAATGGAGCTAGAGGGTGAACATGTAAGCACCTGAAATATTGTGACTGTGAGCAAAAATAATGAAACTTTGTGCACATGAATTATGTGGACGCATCCATTTTGGACAAAATTCATTCGTTAATATTATTTATTTCCATTTTTGTTTTCAGCTTCTAAGAGGAGATACATTTTCAATGAGTACCGGTAGCATCGAAAAGTATGATTGGAAATTTCGCTCTTCGCCTGTCTTCATTCTTCGTCTTTCTTTTTAAAACTTTCTTCACACATTGCTGGTTGAAAATGAACTTTAACCCTCACGCTGCGCAGGGCGTCGAATGTCGGTATTGATTCCCAAGCGTTCACTCTGCAAGGGTGGGGTGGGTTTAGTCGGCAAGGTCAAGCTGGCCACGCCACACGCAAGCCGTATTTTCACGCGTCGGGTCACTGACCTTTTTTGAGACGTAACCACCGTCTTATTGTTCACTGTAGGCTCTCCCCACACTATAAAAAGATGTAAAATTGTAACATCAACATGCGAACTGTTGCTCAACAAATTTGCAATATTATATCATTTTCTCACAAGCTGACCACCATCTGGAGTTGTCTGTATCTAAGAACCAATCAGAAAAAAGCTTTGAAATGATCTTTGCCCCAAATGCCCACATTGGTTTATTAGCCCTCACCCTGCGCAGTTGCCGCCCATGTTTCCCAAGCCCTCACGTCACACGGGCGGCAAAAGTCGACAAGGTCCAGCTGACCATGCCATGCGTAAGCCGTATTTTCACGCGTCAGGTCACTGACCTTTTTGAGAAGTAACCACCGTGTTATTGTTCACTGTATCTCTTCTAAATCAAAGGCATTGTGACATGGACATGTTAACCAGTGAACCACTGGTCGGAATCACAAAAACTAAGCTTTCAAAGGCTCTCCCCACACTTCCAAAGGATGTAACATCGACATGTGAACTGTTGCTCAACAAATTAGCAATATTATCTCATTTTCTCACGAGCTGACCACCATCTGGAGTTGTCTGTATCCAAGAACCAATCACTATATCAGAAACAGCTCTGAAATAATCTTTGCCCCAAATGCCCACATTGGTTTATTAGTATGTGTCAATCAGGATGAAACCATTTGTGTAGGGCTTGGGAGGGCTTGGCTAGTTATCATGCTTCGTTCTCACGAAAACTACAGCTGTCAATTTGGAATCATAAAAATCAGATCATTGGTTAGAGACTGACAGACTAAGGTTTTGCTGGTTAATTCATTATCAAGCGTGATAAGGCATAGCAGCGAATGTTTTCATACCGCTCAATAAAAACCGAACCACGTGGACAGTGTTTGTGGTCATTACATAGCGGCAAGGGTCAGTGACCCCAGATAAGATTCTGCGTGAGTACGGTCACTGACAGTGCAGCGGGCTTTACGGGTAGCGTGCGGGGTGCGAGTTAGTATGTGTCAATCATTTGTGTAGGGCTAGGGAGGGCGTGGCGAGTTATCATGCTTCGTTCTCACGAAAACTACAGCTGTCAGTTTGGAATCATATGTCAGATCATTGGTTAGAGACTGAAAGACTAAGGTTTTGCTGGTTAATCCATTATCAAGCGTGATAAGGCATAACAGCGAATGTTTTCATATCGATCAATTAAAACCGAACCACGTGGACAGCGGTAGTGTGGTCATCATACTTTGGCAAGGGTCAGTGACCCCCGATACGATTTTCCATGAGTAAGGTCACTGACCTGACAGCGGGCTTTAAGGCGTCGCGCGCAGGTGAGCGTTAAAAATCACATTTGGTGTATTTGGTTATGAGCTGCAGTATAAAAAAAATTGAATTTGTCCTTGCATTGAATCCAAGTTACATTAATAACGTGACGTAGATCTGTGTCACGAGCAGAGTTAGGGTCTTGGGGATGTTACGACTGCACGAGAGGCAGCTAACTCACACTCGGACACAACCACACAAGAAAAGTATTAAATAACTAGAGCGTATATATGTCAGGCCGGTCAGGCCATAGTTTACATAAATATTAATAACAAAACAAAAGACAATAGGAGTATATATTCAAACCAAAAAAACTCTAATTAATAACTTAACCAATGATATTCATGTAACTATGGAGGTACTGCAATCAATAGCAAATAGGTATATTATACGAAACTAGATATCAATTTAAAGTGACAGTTGAGTCGCCACTGGCCAGTCGCCAGGCAACTCTCCCTAAATCATATGGGCTTGAGTGTTAGGAGAGCCCAGTATGTTCAAAGCCTACAGAAGCACTCTTCGGCTTGTAGGTAATTTAAGCAGTTGCCAAAAGACTATATTTTATGCACAATCACTATTCAATTCATCAACAATGTGCTATATTATTCCAATCATACTATGGCAATAGATCTATGATACAGGACACTCGTGGTCGAGTGCCAGCTGGGGTTTCCTTAGTCTTCCTATGAGGCTGTAGTTCTCTCTCTATCTCCGATCTCTATTATGCTTGAATAAATAAGATATAGTACCATTGGTCACGCCTACTGGTAGGCGCGAACATCAATATAGCGCAGCGTGGGCTTTCAAAGGTCAGCCCACTCAGACCTTTCTTTCTAGAGCTCAGTCAGTCCGTTAGCAAGGACTTCTTGTCTTCAAAGCACACAGTTCAGGTACTGGTCAACCGGAGATACTTCACGACACGATGCTTCTGCTCGTCTGTATTCACTAAATCTGAACGTTACACGATGTTTTATACTATCTAACTACCCAGCGTGCTAGTCCGCTGGCCCAATTAGTTCAGCTATCTCATAGGTCGAAACCTCCCCCCATTTTAATTGTAGTAATACGTCTGCACTATTCTACCAGCCAGTTAACGTGCAAAAACTTGTCTAGTCATACTTAATGTCAACTATCCCCACCTTGTTTCACCCCTACTCCATTACTTATTAATCACGAACATTAAAACCGACAAGCGTGAATCTAACAGTTTAACTTTACATTTATTTACTCACCAACTATAATTCGCGAGGGCCGTTCAAGGCCACCAGCCAATTTCTCATGGCCCTGGTAAAACAGCAACAACTCACTCTCTGCGTGAGTTTTAACAACATCTGAATCATGACAATCTGCAGTTGGACTCAAGTAGCCTGTTTGTGTTGTGTTCGGGATTCAGTGTGTAGCACATGAAAAATATGATTGTTGAATTAAATATAAAATACTTTCAGGTAATTTCTAGAAGTTAATTTGGCAATATCATTTAAAAATTGTAATGGCATTTTCAGATCGCCTAAGCATTAGGACAATGTAAGCAGATTTGACTTTGCAGAATCTATCAGGGGGGCGTGAGGAGGGGCAGAAATGGAAAGGGAGAGAAAAGGGGATGATAGGGTAAAGGGTGACGTCCAGACTCCTTGGTAAAGCACAATCAGTGAGTAATGCACATGCTGACCAATAAGAGTTGCTGGGGCAGGGCTATCTACAAGATATTTCTATTTTAGTAAACAAATAATGTGACGGTTTGTCTGATTTGACAAATCCAAGCAAGTTTGGTGGGCACTGGGGTTTATTGATTATCGAGTTCGCATAGTATTATTTGGTGTAAACAGGTCCTGTCATGAATTTGAAGTCATTGTTAATTCAACTTTGAATCTTAGTCAAAAACCTTGTTTCAAATGTGGATTTGCACTGTTCTCAGGTAAAAACACAAAGCCTCCAGATATAGAATTTTTATGTCATCAAAATTCCCATAGTATGTTTTCTTCAATATCTTTTTCTTAGCCACCTCCATTGTGGCTCCATAAGTTTAAGCCTGTAGTGATGTTACCTGATTTATATATATAATTCTTTTTTATCTTTACATGTGGCATTGGCGAGTGCTTTTATCTGGTTTGAGTTGATGCAAGGATGTTGAAAATTTACAAAAGCTTATATCATCTTTAATCAGATTTGATCGTTAAACCGCTTGAACTTTGTCTACAGTGCCAGAATTCTCTGACTCTGACCTTGCGGATCTGATGGGTGATCTGCCACCTCCAGTGCCTGATATGGAAGCATCTGATTCTGATGTTTTGCAAGCTGCCGAGACAGACTTGTCCTTAAATACAACAGCTGACACATCACTCTCATTGGGAAGTCTGCAAGTCATGCATGACAACTTAGATATCTCAAATCTGCAGTCATCACATGACCAATATTCTACTGAATCATAACACTCAGCATTACTTCTCTGTTGGTGAACATACATACATGTAAATACTAGATGGAGTTCCTGGCATTGTTCAGGATAAACCTATGCTTCCACCATTCTTTCTCTCTCTCTTTCCCCTCACTCTGTCTCTCTTTCCTGTCTCTCTCTCTCTTACACACACACTCCTTCTTTCTTTTATATAACTACATGTATATGCTGTGCAAAACTTACAAGGTTTAGGGGAGGCAATATCAGTCAGTTGGTGGATATTTCCAACACAGGACTGATTTTAGCCCTGGTTTAATTTCTCAGATGAAGAAATATCTGTCAATCTTTTGAGAAGATATATGTGAGCGAGCCCCACTAACCTCAACGGAAGTCGCATTTTTTCAGTTTTGAGTCATGAATATCACCATAAAGTATGGAATCTCATCTTTAATTTGGTGTAAAAATTATTGCAGTGCTCCTTTTTATCGCAAAGTTACGGCTTTTTAAAGACACCTACCCCCCCTGATAAAAAACGGAAGTAACTTCCGAGAAAATCGCCATTAAAGATGGAGGATCGATTTTCGCTCTCGACGAGATGCGTGGCCTTACTTTCTCCCCAGCATGGGGTACTTGTAATTAACATACGGCTTTGAAATTTTGCATGTCTTTGCCAATATAAATGATACACGCTGTGTAAATATTTTGTGCCAATGGGTTTTTTAATTTTGAAGTTGTCGCGAGTTCAATGAACCCATTATAGCTGTGATGTCAACGGCAAAATTAATTGCATTAAAAGCAATATTTATCATATTTAGAGGCTGATTTGAGACATAAAATTTTCACAGAATGTAAAAAAATAATTGAACTTCCAAGTATCAACCAAAATACAAAAATCGGATATTTTTGTTTTTATCGCAATTTTCTCCATTTAGTCCAGTGCGACTTCCGTTGAGGTTAGTGGGGCTCGCTCACATATATATTTGTGCCAGAACAAGCAATGGAAAGTCCCCTTATTTCTTTAACGAATATGCAGTTGCCAGATTAGGTTGAAAGGTGCGGACTGCAGTTTCCCGTTTCTCATTGAGTGAGTAACTACTCTATTTAGACAAGAGTGGCAAAATGGGAGAGCTAAGATTGCGACATTTTTCTTAGTTTTATCCACAAAATTATTTTTTTTCTTTTAGTTTAGCCAGCAACATGAGGCCTTGTAAATAATTCCTTTCTTGGTCATTTTTTTTTTTTCCTTTTTCAGAATTAAATTCTTCATTTTTCTTTTCATCATCAACCAGTATTACTATTAGTGAACCTCATGTTTTTTATCAAACCAGTTCTTTTACTGGATTACTGCAGTGTAACCTCTCCTTGATATTTTCTTTCACAATGAATGATAAAACTTTGAGAGTCGCAATTATGGTAGATAGTGTAAAGCATGTCTGGGTCAGGGTTCACACAGGTCCTTAAAAGTCCTTAATTTTCATAAAAGAAAAAATAAGTACTCAAAAAGTCCTTAAATTCTGAAAATGATGCCAAAGTCCTTAAAAAGTCCTTAAAATTTGTGTTTCAGTTGAAACATTTGAGATGGGATAATTGGTACTTTGAAATAACTGAACTTACTGTCGGATATAGAAACATTTCTGTATCGATGAGTGCTGCACACCACTTGTATAGTTGTGATATTTCTTGGTCACAGGCACACAGGTCCTTACTTTGTTTACTGCGGGTCCTTAGGAAGTCCTTAAAAAGTCCTTAAAATTAGTTTTCAAGACTTTGTATGAACCCTGCTGGGTGCATGTGCAATGGACCCAATATGACACTTGCAGTTCCAAAACTTGAAAGTATATATGCAACTTTAATACAAGTTTTCAAGTCTTGTTTGGCTGCTTGGGTCTGCTGGTCCAAATATTCAGGTGCACAGATACTGCGACCTGAACGGGTGAATACACTATATTTGGTGCGGAGAGTTGATGTGATGTCCTACATGTCCATGGCTAGCTCTGCAGGTGTGTCAGGGTCCACAGGTTGCAGGTTGAAAGAGTGATCAAATTCAAGGTTAATGTTCAGGGTGTTGAAGTTTGTTTTGTTTTGAGTTAACATGTGGCTTCTCTAATGTGTTGTCAATAAACCTATACCAGATTTGACCATTTATAAGCGGGGTGACTTGTGCTTTTTAACAGCTGATGCAGATAACCACTGATTCTGATCAGGCGAGGTTGTGTTCTCAGGAGTGTATAGGCTCTAAAGGTTGGACAGGCTTTGCTGTGTTATTGTCGTAATGGAAGTTCTGTCTGTATCCTTTGTTTTAGCTTATTGCACACACTGTGCTTATTTTTCCTTGACTGCACATACAAATTAAAGCTCATTGATAACTTTCATGTGACCATTCTCCTCGCCATCTTTCCACTAAGCCTTGCCACGTGTGATCATCTGCTATATTCTGTCCATCATCTTGCTTCTTCCTAGCTTAATATGGCTGTTTTCATGTCAATGTGCTTTCTTCAAACTCAAACTTGCCATGTGCAGAGCCATCCAGCTTACTGCTTTGACAGGGGTACGGAGAGGGACAAATAAAAAATGAAGCCTAGGTGAACTTCAAATCTTGTAAACTCTTATGTACATGTAGATCTGAGGTGCTCCAGTCAATTCTTTGGTGCTCTGACTTGGCGTCCGTGTTGTCTCAGTTCAGATCTTGTCTTACTTGAGTAATGCACAATCATGTTTTGCTGAGATTTTTGTTCTGTCTCTGATACCATATATGCAACCATGTAATGTATTGGCTTGCTTGACATAGCTGGCATGGTAGGTGGTATATTTCAAAGTCCCTACGCATGGGCACTTGGCCTATTGTCATTGATCATTAGAGACCACAAATTTGTATTAAATACTACAGCTGTATTTGTTTTTAGACATTTCATACAGCATGAGGTTACATTTGATCTTACAGCTGATAGGTATTTTGTGTACAAATACTATCAATTTTTTGCATTTTTTGTCCATGAATGTAATTTCCAGTGTACATTTCTTCTTATAGAAACATGGCCTAATTTTCAGATCAATTTTCACAGAACTCCATGACACTAACCAAACATAATGAGCTTTGTTGTACATTATTTGCATTGCTAGGCTTAAAAGGAGTTCCACCTAGTCCATTGTAATAAAATGTCCCCATGTCTGTTTGATTTTTGTCGGCTATCTTAGAAATGGTCATGATATTTTGCAGTTTTCACAGCAGCATCTTCTCTCTAAAAATGTGACCACTTAGTTTGGGCCTGTTGGGGGGTCTGGGTGACAGATTTATTGGGCAGATAATGGCCCAACACCTTGTGTGTAGCTCTTTCATGCTCCACTGAGCACAGGTAAGGGTAGCTTCTCGTGGTATGATATTGATTTAATGATGCACAGCATCCACATCACTAGGTGTAAGGAATCGATGTTTTTACGAACAGAAAGAGAAATTTATCTGTTTTATAATGATGCACATTGTGACACAGTGTCACAATTATAACACGATTTTCTCCAAACTCTTACCTGACCCTCTGCAAATTTGAGTGGTGTAAATTTTATGAAGGGATTACACAATATTAATTTTCATGGACTTTGCAAGCTCTCCCAGTGTCCACAAATGGCTCATTCTCTCAAGAAATACCTAAGCAAAAGCATGGTGAATGTAGTTGAGAAGCACCATATTATCTCTAACAGCCATCCATGTTTTTCTCCTTCAGTGCCAGTGTTTTATTACTGAAATGTCACTGCAGATATTTCTAAAGATTTGTGGTTTAATAGGAATGTGCTATGTTAAAGAGAAATAATAGGAAAGTTGAAATTCTCATGTTCTGATGCAACCTTGCTATGAAACTTAGGGAGGGGCTGAAATAGTAGTATCACAAAGGACATTCAGTATAATATTCAGAAGCTGAATTTAGTACCATGCCAGATTCCGTAGTATCTGTTTCTTGGGATGCTTTAAGGAGTGAATATAAGGTGGAGAGCAACTGCATCAGACAATATCTGCCATTGAACATCAGGCCAGAGGTCTTATACATACAAAAGACAAACTTAAGTCCATTATGTCCTGGCACATGGCTCAAATCTTTCCTGACTTGTTTTCAAAAGATGAAGCATCCAAACAAAGAAGAAAAAACAGTTGAAATTATTCCACCTCCCTCGCATGTCCCGGCAACTAGCCACTTTGGCTCGCAGGAAGAAAATTAATATTTGTACTCTAGTTCGTTAAAATCCGATCTTCATGCTTTGTTTGATCGAACGGTAGAAATATCTTGTGTTTGTCATTTAAACAACCATGTACAGAATGTAAGTGGAGCGTTTTCTTCTGAAATCCTTTGCTGTTTTATAAAACTGATATCTGCATGCAGTACAGTGTAAAGTGTATGCGATGTTTTTGCAAGATTCAAGTAAATTCAGTTTATCGATGGTGTTGGGCGCAAACCAGCCAAGTCAAGCTAAGCAAATTTTACAGGAGGAACAAAAAGTTGGGGATAACACAAAAGGGAAAATGTACTTAGCTGGTTTGATCACGTCTATTTTGAATGTTTCTATTGAATTATGGTAAGAGCTATCTTCACAGATGATGCCGGGTTCCAATCTTCATAAATTGGTACTAATAAAAAGAAATATGAAATTTTCAGACTTAGCTGGTTTGCGCCCGACACCATCGTTATGGTTCTTAAAGATGTTTGCTAGATGTGAGAATGGTGTGATTACATCTTGGAATGTGAATTACCTAATTGTGTCTCAGAAATGTCAAGTGAATATGCTTTCATTATGTATGGAGGAAAGAAAATGCATACTTTTTATAGTAGACTCATCTGAAAGAATGCACATAACAAGAAAATGAAACTTAGTGCTTCAATGCTTCTTTCACCATACTGCACATAAATAATTCTCCTTCATTATGAACATAATAATATTTATGGGGCTGCTTGCATAATTGCATTTTTAAAAATAAAAATGACAGGAAAATAATTTTTTTAGATAATTTTGGCGACAAATTTCTGCTGACCATAAAAGTACATCTGATTAAAGACGCAAGGTATTTTATTTAACAAATATAAAGTCGAGTTCTTGAAGTTTCTGTGCATACCTTGAGTGTTTGTGAGAGTTGCATATTTGAAGAGATACTGCCATTTGAACTCAATGAAAACAGTGAAAAAATGCCAAAAATCAGTTGAGCCATTACTGAGCCGGCAAGGGGTGACGGCCGTAACTTGATACGCCACTGACAGGAGTGGGCCACCAAACTAAGTGCTCAGAAAGATGCCGCTGTGTTTTGTGCTTCATTTTGTACCTGTTTCAGCATACAAGGACATTTTTAAATAGAATTCTATGCTATATGTAATTTACCTTCTGATACTAAAGCAATTCAATAAACTTTACTCTGTTTTGAACAGCCTGGATGTTGTTTCTGATTCTGATGTATGGTACATTACATTTTTTTTTTTAATCCAAAGTAGATCTTATAGTAAGTTATACAGAAAATGAGAGGGGAAACAAAAACGCAGTGGAAAATAACATCCTTTAATGCCACTGAAATAGTTGATAGACAACATTGTACATGTACGTGTAACAGGTGTGACCCACACTGACCATTACAATTCATAGACCACTGTTCCCCCAAACTTTGACCCACGAGTAGAGACCATCTTGTCGGTTGTAAAGGAATGAGCAGGAACTTAAAATAAAGGAAGTGGCTATTTTCACGACATGTCGTGGAAATCGCCTCCGTGAAGTTTTCCACGACATGTCGTGGAAATGGCCTTGGTGAAGTTTTTCACGACGTTTCACGACTTAATACAGCTACCCCAGCCCCTTTTCGCCTGATTAGTCAATCTGACTACCGCCCAATTGATACAAACTGACTAGACCCTCACGCCCCCCAGTTCCGACCTCCCGCTCAGTGGGGGCCGCCATTTTGAGTCAGAAAACGGTACGCTCTGATTGGATGAAAAACGTGTCGTGAAAAAATCTCTCCACGCTTTGTCCACGATATGTCGTGTGCCTAGACACTTCGTAAAATAAATAACGAGTAAAATTTCTGGTCATTCCAAAAATGTTTTTGTTACCAAAAAAAAAAACCCACTGACATCAATGTTTCCAATTTTTTGGCCATGTTCAAAATTTAATGCATTCATTCGATACAGTCTAAGCAAGTTATGTCAATTTTGACATAATAAACAAAACACCCTTCTGGCACACTCACATGTTTTTTTTTGTCAGTGTCAGGGGACACAAAATCTTATGAATTAATGCCAACTAATTTTACACTACACATTATAATGCCAAATCAATTGTATGCAAGCTCATCTGTACACTGATGAAAATAATATGTTGTCTTCAATTTGCAGTTAGATTTTACTTTTTTTTTTAATGGCTTAATATGAAGATATTTGATGCTAAAAAAAGGGGGGGGGGGGGAATATTATTGTAACTATCATTGCGTATCATTTAAAATATGACATGCAGTTATGCTCCTGGACAATGAGGAAATGATTTCAAATGCCCATCAAGCAAAACCACCGCTGATTCTTCATTCCTTTTTTTTTCTTTTCCTTTAATTAATAGGTATGTGTATAGATTTGTGCCTGCCTTTGAGTAGTCCTGGCTGGGAGAAAACCATAATGGGTCCATAAATGCTCTACTAAATATTTTATTTCCTAAATTAAAAAAAAAATAGACTGCTGGTATTTTAACCCTATTACTGCCACACACACATTTCCCCAGTGCTAAGGAGCTTTCTAAAGAATTACGGTGGTTTAGTAAAATGGTTGTAACTCTTTGGAATAAAGTTTTAGCACAATACCAATAAATTTTTGGAAAGGAAATTGGATGAGGATTGTAAAAAAAGTCAGAACCATTAACTGACTGATAAAATTGGTTAATTGCAGTATGTAATAGGATTTAAAAGTGACCTTAACACACTCTCACTCTCAGAAAAAAAAACCAAAAAAAACATGTAAATTATTACCTCATAATTTAGGACAACTATGAGTATGAATGCTTCCTCAGTCTGTTTACAGTTTACACACATGTTATGCTGTATTACCAGAGCCTATTTTTCACACCCACAAAAAGTGAAAATATGAAAGAACCCTGCCTGTATGAAGTCCATTCTTTAACTGTTCAGAATAATCTGAGCTCTTCAATTTGCAGACAAACAGGCCCACATTTTCTACACATAAAATATCTGTCATCCGCTAAGCATGATATACGGATAAAACAATTTGAGTAAGATGTTCTCTTTCAAGATCCTGGTCAAAATGCTGATTACCTCCTCAAACTCAAGGATGGTCTGAGGCCTGTTCTTAAATGAAAAAAATATTTCTTTTTGCAAGCATAACCTACACAATTATACATGGCAGCATAAATGAAATTAATTACAGCAAAATTATGGCGTAAGGATTTTGACATTGCTTAATAAAGTTAAAGTAAGTTTGATTTAGCTCTTCCACGCATTACTGATACCTCAAAGCATAGTGCATGTTGTAAGTAATAGTATTTAATAAAAGGTGTAACATTTTACACACTTCCGTAAATTGTAAATAGCCCCAAAATAAACAAAACTAATATATTTGACTTAAAATGTTACCATTGAAAAAGAAAAAATCATTCTACCCTGTAACAATCTTCAAGCCTGAGAGCAATTCTGTGAGAGTCTGCAGTGTATCTAAACAACTGAATACTGTGACATGGTAAGATTTTCAGCAAACCCCTCCTTTAAAAAAATACTGGAAGACAGTATCAGCAACAATTTCACATTTGAACTTCAGGTAAGGCTTGGAGTTGGAGGAAACATGAACTGTTAGCGTTAATAATACTGTCACAAGTTTCCGCATCGCTCTCTTAATCTCTACAGTTACTTTTGTGCCACCGGTTGATACACACTCAGAATGCCAAGTTGTGTAACCAGATGCAAGCAGTAATATGCTGGAATCTATGATGTAGTACGTAATAGTTCACAGTACATGTATATGGTGTGGGCTAGCTGTTACTGTTAGCTTGATATTAAGCCTCAACAGGCCGGTGAAAATATCTGTCGTGAAGATAACCTATAAGACAATATATGTACTGTATTACCTTCTTTTCTTCTCATTAATATTCATTATGCAAAGGATTTTATGAACATTTACTCTTGTGAAAAACATTTTTGAAGAGAATGGTCCCGCATTCCTGCAAAACAATGAAATTCACAGGATGCTTCAAGATACATGTAGCCACATACTGTTGTAGACCATTTGCCCAGTGAAAACAGTACCGTAGATTGTAATATGCCAAGTATTCTGATCTCTAGTTACCATGGGAAGTAGTGCATGCATTGCCAAAGTAATCTTAGAGTTTAGCTTTTTCATTTTAACATGTAAAAAAAATTACAATAAACATGTTGTAATACATACGTGTAGGCCTTTATGATAAACATATTCTTTTCTCAGATTGCAGCTATGGAATTTCTCTATGTATACATATATGCATAAGATTTTCAAATAACTACATGTTCCATTCCAGAAATGGGCAAATTCAGCCGAGGCTTCCTAAATACAGAAATTTTTATCATACTTGGACATAGCCATCAGTTATTTTGATTCAGCTGATAATCACGATGGACTAACATGTGACATTCTAATTTTGAAGTTACTAGAATGTAAGATCAGGTCTGGGGTGTCTCTGTCACCAAGTAATATCATGTGTTCAGGAGGGACTTGCAAAAAAATATCCTCATTTAACCCGGGATCTCAAGACAAAAATATCCATATCAACTATCATTCATTATTCACTCAAGAGCTTCAAATCAGCACAACTGAAGTGATATTCAATAACAATAACAATTATAACATGTTCACTATGGATTCTGCATCGAATGTTGTTCAGGGCACACAGTCTAATTACAAAGCCAAATAGAGAAAATACTAAGATTAGTAGAAATACTAACACTGTTAGTGTTCAGCAATGGCTTATGATGTAAAATCCCACACGCCCATAACAAAAGCTTTCTGTAGCAGCACCTCAGAATTGTTGCTGGGGCAAACCACAAATATGTACATTATGTATGTGTTAACTCAATATTGCGTTCCTAGATTAATTGGTATGGATCTCTATAAAGTGACTTTGGCAAGGACAAGGCATGACATAGCCATGCCTACGGAGTAGATGTCCATGGTTTACAAGAGTATTCATTTCAGCTAAATATTCAGTATCTTTTTTTTTTTTTTGACATTTATTTCATGTATCCATAATCAAAATACATGTATACCATATTAGCTATTTAATCTATCATCTTGTAATATATGTATGACTATGGTTCAACAAAAATTACACGTACATGTAGTATTTTTTTTAATATTACAGAACCATATACAAGTAAGGCAACTCAACCTTTTTCACATGCATGTAGTCAGTTGTTACAGTTACAGTTACTACTGCACTGTAAAAACACTAAGGTTCAGATTAAAATGGGAGTTTTCAGTACTTTTCACTAAAATTAGAGTCCTCGCATTGTAGCATGTCACGAAGATAAGGCGTGGCAAGATCAATAGCACAGTTTTATACATTGTATGTATCAAAAGTGCATGTACAAATATACATGTACAGCAATACATACAGGTACATGACATATATGCATATGTAAATCTTGGGACATAGATGGTGTGGAAAGTTTGGATGACATTACTGGATCCTAACTCTTTGCAGCCCCCGTGCTTTTTCTCTGGAATATTCCTAAAAATGCAAAAAAATTCACTTTGAATTCAGAATCCTAGATTCAAGATTTTGTTTATGTATACAATATATACAGTATATATTTCCTACAGCTTGAAAATGAGCCTCAGACAGACTGCATGGTATAGGTAAGAGTGGAACAACCTATTTTAAGAAATGACTATAAAAGGCCGTTTTACATAAAATGATTGCTATCAACTAACATTCCTATCAAACCAGAGTTCTTAGCATGTTGTGACAGAACAAACGTTGATATACAATGACCGGTAACGCTTAATGCGTGATAGCAGCCAAGCCCAGCGAAGTAATAAAATAGTGGATACACGCAGAAACTACAGGTTTAACCATTCGTGCGTGCCTTGCCTTGAAACAAAGACGGTTGCATAAGCTACCCAACATCTTTCCACGTGTGGATATTGAGTGCATCCTAAAATTTATTGAGACTGTTGAATGCATACCTGACGACTACCGTAAATATTTGTGTGTAATGCGAGAAATTTTATAGGGTACCAAAATAATGAAGCCAGTTTAGTTGCATTATAATGTTAATAGACTTGAACAAGGCACCTTTACATATATACTAGAGCATCTGTCACAGAACTGGACTTGAGATAGCTGAACTTTTCAATGTGGATTCACTATGCTTGAACTCAGATACAGAAACAAGTTTCTTTGAGTGCTGCATATTGCTTGCAATGTTTGTTCATCACTGGTCCTTATTTTTTTTTTGGTTATGAGTCCTTAAACTAATGAATTTGTGTGAATCCTGTTTAAAAACATTAGTAAAACATTGATAAAGCGGACAAAAATCTGAATGAAAGTAAATAAATACATGTATGTAAATTTTCTCAAATTTTGGTGCACTAAATAACCCTGGAATTTCACATTTTAGCCCTGGAAAGGCACTGGAAAATTTTTCTCAAGGAAGTGCAGGAACCCTGTTGAGATATATATACAACATATATGTTAACATGACACTGCGCATGTGACCAATTACATCTACGGGCAAACTAGCTCTCCTGTCCCTGTCATTACTATTGAAGAAACCTGTCAACAGGTCACTGATTTCTTAACATCCATTTTCACTATACCACAGACATGACACTGACCAGAACTGCCTTAAAAAAACAACAAAAAAAACCACTCATCTCAAAAATTGCACCAAAGTCACAGATAGTTGAGATAGCACCATACGTCAGTCAATGGCAGGCATCAGCAAGGCGAGTGGAAATTATGAAATTTCAATCAGTGTCATATTTTAACTAATTATTTAAGAAACATTCAACAATTTGCACATGTAATATAATGGATTAAATTGAATACGTGCTTTAAAATTTGTGATTTTATGTCAAATCTGAAAAGTTAACAAATCATCCTGTTCTCATATTTTCTAAAAGGAAATGACAGAAAGCAGGGTATCACATTATCAGTTAAATCTTAGTTCCTTGTATGAAACTGAAAAGAAGTAACTGTATATATTATCGAAGTGTATATTTAGGCCGAATACGGCCTGTACAACCCGGTGCTGTGCTATTTGGGCCGAAGGTATTTTAGGCAAGGGAGTGTCAATTGCCACCGCGGAATACGATTCAAGTGTTCATTGGAATGGTCAGACGGACCTGGGGGCGTCAGGGTCTAGTCAGTTTGTATCAATGGGCGGTAGTCAGATTGACTAATCAGGCAAAAGGGGACTGGGGTAGTCACTGGCGATCGACGTACCGCCAATGGCCACGGCAAAATGCGGTGATAATTGACGCTACCGGAAAATGCGGTGATAATTGACGCTACCGGCTACCGGAAAATGCGGTGATAATTGACGCTACCGGCTACCGGAAAATGCGGTGATAATTGACGCTACCGGCTACCGGAAAATGCGGTGATAATTGACGCTACATTGTACCGACACAAATTCTGTGTTTTCAAAAAAACACGCCAGAACAATGCAAACTGCAAACTCGCACTATCGGCCCAAATAACCCGGAACCAGGGTTTTGTTCTATTTAGGCCGTATTCGGCCCAAATATACCTAGCCATATATTATATACTACATGTATATGAGTCATTGCCAAATAAGAGTAGGTCAAATCTACCTGGAAAGAGGTCACCTTACAAGAATCTCAATAAAGTTATTGAAATATCATTTGGCCGCTCACATTTTGAATTGACAAACAAAGGAATGGTTTACCTATGTTTCCAATCAACGTTCAACTTTATATAAGCCTTGTTTTTCTTTTTCTCGGCGTGTTGTTTCGCTATCACTTATCACACGTTTTTGTCGTCAAAAATTCACAAAATTCAAAATCCATTTCAAGTCTTTTCTGTCGAAGAAATTCGCTGTCAAAATAATCTGTGTTTCTAATCTATATTCTGTAGTAATGAAACATGCATTGTTTTTATCATATTCTGCGTAATAATTAAAAGAATGGGTTCTGCTTGAGGAAAATACTGCATTGTCGTCAAACTATCGTGTGAAAAGTGATAAATTCATGAGGCTGCACCTCTGGGTTTTCTTTGTTCTCTTCAATCAATTTAGTTCCCTATCTTTATGACATCACAGACTGTAACAGATTACCCAAGCTTTTGTTTGAATTCGAAAATGAACGTCAATTTGTTGGTTTCGATTCCTAACACACCCCGTCACGCGTGACGCCATGAGAGAAAACGTGCTGCGGCGTCTCTTTGTCTCGAGTGTGTGTAGATGAGGTTTTGGTACTGACCTCTTCTTTCCTTGTGGGATACAACCTGCTGACCATGCTGTAAGTACATAAGATATATTTTTATCGTCTTTCTATTATTTGAAATGTGTATTTTATGTCAGGAAAATATAGGAATCGACACGTTGTGATCACTAACATACAAGAAGCACCAAAGACACCATGCTTTGTCAGGTTAATGGCGTCAATAACAAAATGTGGTGTGTTAAGTGTCGCAAAACCCAGAGTGAAATCAAAGTCAACAAGCGTTCAGAAAGTCTATGTGCCTAATTGAATTCTGATAAATGTATTGAAGGCTGGGAATTATCTCTTATGCTTTGATGGGAAGAAATTCTGAGCTATTCTTGCTTTGTTATCATCATCACACTGTCGATATTTGGTAGACAAACGTTTTTGTCGTCTCTCTCCCAACCCGTGACGTTAGTGAAACAAAACGAATCGTGCTGTCCTTTTTGGATTCAACTCATCTTGTTAAAGAAAAAAATCACTAACATAAAGCAGACTTTTCTTTTTTTTAATTCTAAATGTGTGTACATATCAGGGAGAGGGTAGTAATCGACACATTGTGATCACTAACATACAAGAAGCATAAAAGACGCCATGGCTTTGTCAGGTTAATGGCGTCAATAACAAAATGTGGTGTGTTAAGTGTCGCAAAGCCCAGAGTAAAATCAAAGTCAACAAGCGTTCAGAAAGTCTATGTGCCTAATTGAATTCTGATAAATGTATTGAAGGCTGGGAATTATCTCTTGTGCTTTGATGGGAAGAAATTCTGAGCTATTCTTGCTTTGTTATCATCATCACACTGTCGATATTTGGTAGACAAACGTTTTTGTCGTCTCTCTCCCAACCCGTGACGTTAGTGAAACAAAACGAATCGTGCTGTCCTTTTTGGATTCAACTCATCTTGTTAAAGAAAAAAATCACTAACATGAAGCACTTTTCTTTTTTTTTAATTTGAAATATGTGTACATATCAGGGAGAGGGTAGTAATCGACACATTGTGATCACTAACATACAGGAAGCATTTAAGACACCATGGCTTTGTCAGGTTAATGGCATCTATAACAAAATATGGTTTCTCAACGCTTTTCTTCATTTTTCTTTGTTATAGTGACATTTTTTCTCCATGTTGTTGATCTCTCCAAGTGTTCATCACCAGCCATGCTGCAGGTCCACATATTTCATGCAAAAATTGAAATTCTTTTGGAATGTTTTTCTTAACACACAATTTCAATAGTTGATTTCAGTTGCTTTTTGTGTGTGTTTCTTTGAGTGTAAAATGATAAGTAGATCTACAGCGTAAAATACAAGAATCAAACAACTTTTTTTTTCCTTCAACGCGTTGATGTTAAATTAAATGTAACTTTCATACATGCAGACATGGCGAAGAAGGAAATACAGTGAAAAATTTGTTGAATGTGAAATTTCATTTCATTTTATTGATCTAATGAACTTAAAAGTTAATTAGGCCTGTTGTTTTTTTGTTTTTGTTTCTTTTTCAAATTGTGACTTAAATAAATGTAATATAATTTTACAGTGGCCTGCTAGAACCTGGGGAAGGTCAAGAGGAAACATGCTAAGACAGCATAGTAGAAAATGTCAACCATGACTTTGCGGCCCAAATCAGCAGCCAGGAAGGTAAGATTCAGAGTGAAAGATTTTGTACAGAAGAAGCTTAACTATCATATTTCTTTGCAGATTTCCTTATTTCCAGATTTAAAGTTTGATTTTTCTTTCTTGAGGTGGGAATTTACTATCAGAAAATCAAAATTGGAATGTGAGGGAAAAATATCCTCAACACCACATCATAAGATAGGCAAAATATGAGCTAATTTCCGACTCTCCAATATATAATATCCAAGAGCCATGTGTGTCGCGGTTGGCGGTGACGCTTAATGTCTGAAGTAGAGGAAATTATAATGGCTTTAGTTTCCCTCCCTTATTATGAACAAAATGAACACAGTAAGCCAAAAAAGTGTTCAGAAATCATGTCAAAACTACAGGTATAAATTGTTTTTGTGAACTGTGATTGTTAAGGCTGGACTGTCACATTTAACTCTTAATTTTTTTTTGCCATTGATCATAGATTGAGGAGCCTTTGTCAGTTTGAAAAATACCATGAATACTTTTTATGTTTCAGAAGAGGTCAGCAGGAATGTGGAGGAAGCTCAGAAGACAGATGCTGAAAATGGCAGAAATGAAGGTAAGATTTAAATGGCAGGTTTTATCCTGAGAAAGTCCTGAATATTTTCTTGCCTAATCTGTATACCAATGTAATAATTGTAAATTAATAAGCAATGCTGCTAAAGCATTTGTTTCCATTTGAAATTGCAACTTAACTCATCCCAACTTGATGGAATCAAATGTGTGTTTTCAGGTGACTGAAAGTGAAAATAAAGACCTGGTGAAGGCAAAGTTGGCCCTCTTTGGCCTGAAACATTTCTAAGAATGACGGAGAGAGAGTTATATCTCACATGTAGTGTGTAAAACAATTTCTTAAACTTTGTCCATGTCTCGGTAAAGTGAAATGCACTGATAATTACATGACAAAATAATTTTTTAAACAAATAGCGAAGAAATTAGAAATAATTAAATTCTTCTGCTTGGATCCCAGACATGCACAGTTGGAGCTTGCTTTGGATTAGAGTAAGTCAATATGGGGTTATTATGCAATTCGCTAGTGTTTAATCTTTCCCTTTATTTTTGTCGTTAACAGAATACTCGTGGTTGGACCACATCAATTTCAAGCCTCAGAGACTGGGAAAACCAAGAGCAGAACATCAGGCTGCCTACATACAGAGGCTAAGGAAGAATCGGAAAAATGGGCCGACCGCAGAGAGAAGCAGCTTCAGATCTATGGATAGATCGATCGATAGATCTATAGATAGATAGATAGAAAAAGAATTGTTGAGTATTATCTGGAACATTCCGTCGATTGGCCAGGAAAGGGGCAGTACAGCAAGAGATTGAAGGAGCAGAAAAAAAATTCTCAATCACCTTCAACTTTGTACAATGATTTTTTTTTTGTTGAGAATCCTCAAATTGAAATAGCAAAACAAACCTTTTTCAGGTGTCCCCCTGCTCATGCATTACCAATGAAATACTCTAAATTTGTTCAGTGCATGTGTGGTATTTGTGAGAATGCAACAATGATGCTTTGTGCCTTATCATCTGTTGGTAGTCAATTTAAGTCTGTCAATGAAGCACTGAATGTCTCACTTTGTCCTATGTCTTTAGGACAGTTGTTGAAGCATACATGCGTTTTCGTCAATGATCATATTGTGGCACAGGTTCTGTTAAGCTGAAAATCATAACAGATTGTGACATCACGGCTTCAGTGAATTACCAGCACTGGGAGTATAATACAAACAAAGTTGGTAGAAAAATCATGAACAGTTGAGTTAGTCTACCGTTTTTCTCAAACTTTTGAGCTTACATGTTTGTACACCCAGGTGGCAGTGGCACCAGTTCAATTTATTAAGAAAGAATCTGCCATGTGATACTGCACTTCTTGTGCTTGATTTTTCAGAAAATCATTCTTGTAAATATCGGTTTGAAGTTCAATCTGCTCACTGGATGTTAAACCAGGTTACTGTCCACCCTGCTGTCCTATACACCAAATATTCTACTTGTGGAGAGCTCCACACTACTTATCATGTGCACTAATATCAGATGATCTCATACATGATTTAATTTTTGTTCATTTTGTTCATGAGTAAGTGTTGCAGCAATGTACACAAACCCGGTTTGTCATCTTCTCTGACAGCTGTGAGACACAATACAAGTCCAAACTGCCATCCCACCACCTGAGTCAACTCTCAACTAAATATTGAGAGATGTTGGTTTTTTTGGGGGGAGAAAGGCATGGGGATAAATGAATGTGACGCTTGTGGTGGAATGGTTAAAGCTTTTCTAACCCAGGCAGCGGTTTCAAACAGGATGATATTGAGAGCATTAAAAGAAATGTTTGAATTTTTAAATTCCTCCTTGTCCCTTTCAGGATCGGCTTGCTCTCACCATGAGAGGCATTTTCATCGTATAAAAACCATCCCATATTGATAAAACTGCTAAGTCATCCAGTTTGAAAACAATGCCAGGCACTACAAAGATTCACGCTTTGAAGATTCTGAGTAAGGAGAAAATAACAATGTTCAAATAACTTGAAAGATTTTGTACTGATCAAATGGCCAAATACCAAGAAATATGTTGATGATTGTGTGAGTACTGTGAGACAGGCTGAAGCTGTGGCAATGACATTTCGCAAAATAGTACCAGTGGTGCACTTGATACTACATTTATTGAATATGAAGAAGAGGATGATGTTGTTAATGATGAAGCTGTTGTGATTATCAGCGCCGGAGAACCTTTTGAGGTTGATTGTGGGAGAGAGTGTGAAACTGTAAATGAATCATTTGCTTATATTTATTTAAGGTATGGTTTAACATCAAGTATTGGTGTATTGTCTGTGCTGATTATTTCGGAATTTAAGGATTTAACTTTCAAGGAATTTTCACAATTAAATTATGCTACAATTGATATGTAACTTGTATTTTACTTTTTCATTTTGTTGTCTATAAAAAGAGAAATAATAGTGTGTTTATTTATAATTATTTAATCAGAAATGAAGTGGGGAATTTCCATGCATTAGAACCTCAAAATATGGGCACCCACTATTATATGTAATTATGTACACAAAATATGTAGTCACAATTGATCAAGGACGTCAAAATGATCGTATTTAATTGTAATAATTGTTGTTTGTTCAACAAGTTTTGTTCTTTGAGAACTATTCATTTCAGCAGACTCTGGGTGAAAGGTATTTATGGTTCTGATTAATGCACACATAGGGCCTACATTTTAAAAATCGGGGGGGGGGGGGGGAAGGGGGGCTTCTTTTACGCAGTGAGATTGCTTGACAACGTGGCAATGTTTGCATGTGACAATCACTGCTCGACAATATTATTATTGCTCCTTTGGGGTGTATCTAGGTACTGGCAGAAATAGTGAAACATTTTTTACACATTGAGGAATGAATAGGCATGATAGGTAAATTGAGGGGTACAACTCCTACACAAGATTCAGCATGACAAAATAAGAACTTCTGCAAACATCACAAACACTGTTCTACTGATCTGCTTCTGGTGGGTTTGTTGATCTATGAAGAAATTGTGAGACGGTGGCAGTTTTGCTGAATGGACACGCACAATAATATTGGTTGATAAAGGGACGTAACTCCTACACAAAGAGTTTCAGTAGAAAAAAAATGCTACATTCTAAGCATGAAATTCAATTTCCTGCAATTTTGCTTCTTTGAAAAGTGTTGATTTTTTTACGGTTTTCGAGATAACTGTGGTTTTATAGATGGTCGGCAGTTTGCAAAACCAAGGGGCGCAACTCGCTAAGCAATTCTTCAAATATTGAAAGAACGGTTATTATCGATTTTGCTTAGTGTCCTCTTCAACTTTCCTTCCTTAAATAGTAATATTTCACAATGATTGTAGACTAAAAAACCTAAAAATACCGCTAAATAGTAGTTAATATTAGCTTATTATGGCAAGGGCAATAACTCCGGATGAGTATTCAATATATCATCAAAAACAACATTTTTCACCTTTTCTAGATGTGACCTACAACTTTGATTCTTTGGGAAGTATTCAATTCCCCGTAATTCTAGAGTTATGATGAATTACAATAATCTTATTTTAGTAGGTAGATTTGACCCACTCTTATTTGGCAATGACTCATATGCATGTACATGTATACTGTGCTACCATATATATGCTAATATGATGCATCATTCACAAATTATCCAATTTTTACAATAGTGAGTGTGCCTGCCCTTATACATATATGATGTATATA
The DNA here is from genome assembly GCA_963931925.1 of Onchidella celtica. NCBI lineage: Eukaryota > Metazoa > Mollusca > Gastropoda > Systellommatophora > Onchidiidae > Onchidella > Onchidella celtica. Next base: position 112,205,138 of record OZ007567.1, on the reverse strand, counting down.
TATATTTTCTTACTCTCCCTTTTGTGGTATGAGAAGTGTTACTTCACTGAAGTCTTTAATTATCATTCTGATCACACTTGCAAAAAAAAAAAAAAAAAAAAAAGAAAGGCCAAAAATGCAGTATTGGTAAGAAGACTCATTGCCTAAAGATTTCATTTTAGTGGCCACTTTTTGCTTAATAATCATGCTTAATATAAATTTTTGAAAATACAAGCACAATAGACTATAAGTAAAGAGTATGTAATGGACTAACAATTGTACTACATGTATCTGGCAATATTTTATGCTCAAACAACCACCAGCATTATGATTATGCCTTGGCACGTGTTTCCGTATATTTTCCAGGCACATACATGTATGCACTCTATGAGACTGAATAATGAAGTGAATTACGTAATTACATGTATTAAAATTGAGACTTTGAAAATGTTTCTCTCCCTTAAATAACAAAAAAATTAAAAAGTCCATAAATTACATGTATGTAGTTAGTGTGTTCTGTAAATTACTTTGGAATGATGCATATATTTCTTGCATATCTTTCTGATGTAAACTGCAGTTCATATAATGTACTATCAGTGCTACAGGATTTGAGATTCGTAACAGGTCCGTTTTGTCTATACTTTTATTGTAAAACACTGGATTATAATGTGCGATCCTAAGATAATGGATATAGTGTGTACCTGCATTACTAAGCATTTGCAGCACAGAAATACATGCATTATGTAAGATATGGGTCATTCCGCAGTCAATGGCACAACAATCATATAATACATTTGAGTATTAAATACTCCCTGGCAGTTAAATGGTAATGGCTTTCCTAAATATTTCATGACTACAATGAACACTTAAGTTCAGATATTTTATTGCCAGTTTTAACAGTTTGTCTTAATAGGTAATTAATAAAACAAGATGCTATTTTCCTATGGAGTGAAATTTGAAATTTTCTAACAGTGTGTATCTATATTATGCTTTTTGACAAGGCACAAAAGCAAGAGATGGTAGCTACCCTGAACACACAGAAGTATAAGATACTTCTAAACAATTACATGTACAATGTTTACTGAAAGATCTGTTGATTTGCTTTGTTACCATTTTACAGGTCTGAATGTGGAATTACATCTTGCTATTAGGTACTCCAAACCATTTTTGGGGTTGAGTGAAATCTTTGAATGCAAGTGACAAATTTGAGTTTGGATTTTACAGGGCGTCGGCATGATAACGGCCACGTTGCACCCTTCACTGTCTATTTGGGTACACGTTCTTTAGTTACTCTTCGCACCTAGAGCTTTTAACTAAATACATTCATCTAATTTTATTATATTGGTAAAATTCTCAAAAGTTCTTTTGACAATAGTGTCATGCTTCAATAGGGGGTCACACGTTTCTTACATAATATTATACAGTACATTGCATGGTCCCTTCTAGACCCATGATGAGGAAGCAACACAGATAACCATTTGTGCAGTTACTTCTCATGATAATCACAGCTTTCGGATGATAAGGGACAATTTCGAACATGGTATAGTATGACTCTCAAACAAATTGGAACAGTTGAAAAATTACAATCTTAATTTTTTTAATACAAAAGACTATAGTTGACCCTGCCAACCATGATATAGCCAAGCTTTCATAGACACAGAAATTAATACATGCACATGTACTGTGTCCCCAAAAAGTGTTTTGGTTGTTTATGGCCTGACATCTTCAGGCCAAAAAAGTTCAATACATGTATTAGCTGTCAGCAGTCTCCAAAGAATTTATTAAAAATTAACATTAAAATTTATGAAAAATGCAATAAAGAAATATTTTTTGGGCAAGCAGTTGCCATCAAGCACGAGAAAAAGGCTACATTTGCATTTACAAAGAGCCAAAAGCCACCATAGGTTTAGCCTCATATTTACACCATTCAAAAACATGCCATCAGAGATAAGCAGTGGCAAAAATTCAACAAATCTTTCAGCAAAAATAAATATTCCACAAAGCCCAGAATATAACATGTAACAGATCCATCAGATCATTTTATGCACAAAAGGTATATGAGTGAATTCAAAATAAATATCCTCAATCATATGAAATGTATTTCCCCATTGACTTTATGCCTCTTTGAAGCAAGTTGTCATCCAATGTATATTATGTATGCAAAATCATTGTTTCCATGACAGTGATGTCGCAAATGAATAAAACAAATTACGTGAGAGATCAAAAGACAGGATTAAGTGTTTCCTATCCTCGTTCCCATATGTTTTTCTCTTTATTTATGTCTTGATCATGTGGGCTTGACTAAATCTAAGCAGCTTTATTATGTCACAAAAACTATGAGGCCAGGGTGGTCCAAATATTATCTTATTTCCATCTCTTGGGTCAGAAAACTGAGATTAGGTGGGCACTGCAGCATCAAACAAAACTCAAATTATGACTATTTTTTCAGAGACAGATCACAAAGTCACGTAATCTTTTCTCCTGAGGTTTGTGGCAGCATAAAAAAACTTTACTTCTATAGAACTGTCTTGTCCTTATTATTTCTTCTGTATTTCACATGGGAATAATAATCACTGATCACTGATCCCATAACCCGCCGGGGTCGTAGGGGCGCTGCAGTGATGAACGTTGCACCAGCTGGCTCCATTTGTGGCGGTTGTGGGCGAGTGTCTGGGTTGCAGGAAAGCTTACATGTACAAATAATAAGCAGAAATCAGGATTTTTTGTTTGGTACAGCTCAAGAGTAAAATCTGCAAGAATAACTGATCAGCTTTGCACCAGATACAACAAATTAATTTCTGGGCCAATGTGTGCTTCTCAATGGTGGGATTTCAAGAAATGAAAGACTTTAAAATACTTCAGGCACTTTCACAGTACTACCAAAAATGCCTTTCCTAGGTCTGCAAAAATGCATGTTTCTTCAAAATTCAAGGTTTATATATGTGAGCAAGTCCCACTAACTCAATGGAAGTCGCACCGGACCATACGGAGAAAATTGTGATGAAACACATATATCCGATTTTTTGACGATTTTTTTTATTTAGGTCGATACTTAAAGTTCAACCATTTTTCTACATTCTGTGAAAATATTAAGTCTCAAATCAGTCTCTAAATATGATAAGTATTGCTTTTAATGCCTTTATTTTTTTGCCTTTGACATCAAATATCACAGCAGTAATGAGGTTCATTGAACTCCCGATAATGTCAAAATCAATAAAGCTATTGTCACAAAATGTTTACAGAGCATGTATCATTTATATTGGCACAGACATGCAAAATTTCAAAGCAGTAGGTAAATACCAGGTACCCGCTGCTAGGGAGATATTAAGGCCACCCATCTCGCCGAGAGCGACCATCGCTCCTCCATCTTTAATGGCTATTTTCTCAGAAGTTACTTCCATTTTTGACTGGGGGGTAGGTGACTTTAAAAAGCCATAACTTTGCGATAAAAAGGAGCATTACAATAATTATTACACCAATTAAAGATGAGATTTCATACTTTATGGTAATAACCATAACTCAAAACTGAAACAATGCGACTGCCGTTGAGGTTAGTGGGGCTTGCTCACATGCTGTCTCCTCTCAATCTGTGATATTAATTTAATGGGCCATACTGTTGCATTTAATTAATTAAAGGAAAAAGAAAAACGAGGGGGCAATTATTCACTGCTTAGATTCCAATGCTTTTTATAACAGAAAAACAACAAAACAAAACAACAAGGAGAAAAACCAACATACTTATGGCAATAATGAATAGTTTTTTAAAAGAAGAAGAAAAGTTGACCCCCTGCCCCTCGAATCATTGAAGAAATATTTACATTTGATCACTGTGTGGAGTATGAGAAGTTAAGATAAAAGTGAACAGTGAGTCAAATCAGATATTTATACTGATTAAAGTTTGCACATGGAACTGCAACCTCATCATTAGGGCACTTTACAGTGGCTCAATATGTAAGATGAGGTGAAGATATGTGGCAAGGGGAAATATCATATTTTCCAACAAAGATCCCAATTTGGAAGCCAAGACAACAAATTCAAATCGAAATGTGACCAGGGAAGCGATAACATAAATATTATATCATTGGCTAGCTGTCAGAACCTTGTTAAAACTAAAATAAGAACTGCATAGGGGAAGCAAAGAACTGATTATCTTTAACAGTTTTCACTACAGGGAGCTGTAGCCAGGTGCCTAGACCATTTCCTTGACCAGTACTTGTGCCATGTATTGCGTTTTGATGACAGCCCCACTGTTATTATGCAACCAGAGTTTATGAGGTTACAACATGTTGAAGTCGTCCGTTAGGACCTTGCTAAAACTTTAATGAGGTTCAAGCATATACAGTGCTTATCTGATTGTACCTTGCTATTTTTCTTTGGGCATAGTAAAAATATGTTCAGAAGTGCCTCAACGGCATCTGTCGCCACATTTGCCACGTTTTGTTTTCCAAATTTATCCCTTGAAACTAGTGCATTGACAATTCTTCCCTTGTATTTCACTTAGTTTATTAGCAATGTATGACCGCACCATCAACTTTCCAATGAATGTAATTATACATGAATGAACTAATGTATCATCTAACCCAAAGCAAACTATATTTGTTTTTTCATGTTAGTTATTATAACAAATTACAAAACGAATGTCCTGATGTCCTAATGTTCAGACTTGGCGCTTGAATATAGCAAAACTATTAATTTATTTGACAAAGACATTAATCACACATTACAACTCTCGCTCCTTGTCTTCTTTCTTCTCTCTCTTTATTTATCTTTTCCTCTTCAACCCCTCCCCCCCCCCCCCAATTCTATCTACATGTATTGGAATACCTTTGAGAGAGCTGCACTTTGATTCTTTGAGATAACTGCACTCTCATTTTGGTTCTCTGAGAGAGCTGCACTTTTGATTCTTTGAGACCACCGCACTCTGGTTCTTTGAGAGAGTTGCACTTTGGTTCTCTGAGAGAGCTGCACTTTTGATTCTTTGAGACAGCTGCACTCTGGTTTCCAAAACTTTCAGTGGGGTTCAAGTGCCAACAATTGACTGTAGCCAGTGAACCATAACATCAGACCAAATTTTATGAAGTTTCAAATGCTGACATTCTCCCAGCTGAACTTTACCTAGGCTACAACACAAAATTAGAAGTTTCTTGTTTTCTCAGTTGCACCCAATGTGTCTTATGTTATAGATGCCATTTGCTTTAAAAAGTGAATCTGCCCAAAAATCCAGTTAACCAGGTTCCAACAGCCGACCGACAACATGCAAAGGCTTGGGCTCTCCACATTATGTGAAGTCTTCACATGATATGAGTATATTACAGAGCATAAATTTAGCAAAGATACATCAAATTCAGGAAATGCATACCATTCACCAGGAAAAAAGCATCTACAGTATTTCAACCCAGATCACAGTTAACAGTCATGTTATTTATAATTTAAAACCAGAAACACAGGAAATATAATTTACTGAATGAACTACATGAACACGGAAAAGAAAAAAATATCAAATAACATCATTTCTGTGCCACGCAATGAGTAACTGTGTCATTTCTGAGTAGCTGTGTCATTTTTGTGCCATGTAATGAGTAATTGTGTCCAGAAAAACCGACTATTGAGACCAGTTTGTCCCCACACTCTCTAATGGTGTTTTATCATTTCCCAGATACTCTCTTTCCATCTTTCATCTACTCGCACATACTCCCTAAATGTCTAAAACACTTGAGAAATACTGGAGCAGCCAGGAACTGAATACAGTGGACTTCACTTGAGTTGAGTTTGGATGAGTTGAACTTCTCTTCAGTTGATGTTTTTTGGTGGAACCGGCACTGTCACATCATATTTTATATTAAAATAAAATGGTTGTGCTGACTTCAACTCAAGCGTCGCAACGCCTGTGTTGACTTTGATTTCCTGTCCTATTTCTTATTCCAATGCTTGAACCCGAAACGGATGAAATGATCTCGATTATTCAACCAATGAAATTGAGTCGCCACCTCAACTATCTGACACCAACACTTCCCCATTGATGAAGCAATGTATACATTACAGCACGCTGATAGGCTAGGCTGGTCTAGTCCTCTCCATAGTTTCCCCGCTCCAAGGTCTCTCTTTGTTTTCACACACAGTCACGCAGGTCGTGAGTCCACGTGGGTGCATGCCACAAACACACACACACACACACACAGTGTCATGGACAATGTCCCTCCCTCTCAGCCCTTCTCCTATGCATACTTTAAAAGTACCACCACCCAACCCCAAATGCAAGGGAATGCCGATAGGCTAGCCCTTAAATATAGAGCAGGTCTAGAGGCCTGTGGTCAAGCCAGCAGCGTGCGAGTATTTTGTCTGGCAGTCCATGCCAGTGAACCACTGGTTGGAATCACAAAGAGTAAGATTTCTAAGGCTCTCCCCATACTATCAATAGGTGCAGCATCGACATGCAAATTGTTGCTCAACACATTTGCAATATTATCTCATTCTCTCCTAAGCTGACTATGATCTAGAGTTGTCTGTGTCTAAGAACCAACCAGAAACAAGAAATGAAATGACCTTCGCCCCAAATGCCCACATTGGTTCATTAATATGTGCTAATCTGGATGAAACTATTGTGCAGCGCTTTGTGGGGTGTGGCTAGCTTGTTATCATGCTTCGTTCTCATGAAAGTTTCAGCTGTCAGTATCATAAGTCAGAACATTGGTTAAAGACCTAGGGGCAAAAGTTTCACTGGTTAATTCATTATAAGTGTGATAAGGCACAGCAGCGAATATTTTCATTCGGATCAGATAAAAACCACATGCACAGCAGTAATATGTTAATCGGCAAGAGTCAGTGCGACCCAGATAAGATTTGCCCGTGAGTAAGGTCACTGATCCGGTCAGCAGGCTTGACCAGTCGCTCAGGCTGGGGGTTTTAAGCACAGGCATTAAAGGGTATCTAAAATTCATGTATCGCGTCCTGTCATCTAGTTTGTGAGTGGCAAGCCAAGATTAGAAACTGTAGTGTACTGACCGACCATTGCAGTGTTTGAATGCATTTCACCCACCCCTAAATGTAAAAGTTAATAGTGGTTATATCCCCTGACATCAGGACGGTGACGGATGAGTTGAACAACGGATATGTTGATCTTTTTTCTTATCCCCCGGCAACATCAACTCAAGTGTAGTTGACTGTACATTCCCATGACAAAATAACAAAAAGAAAAGACAAAAAAAAAAAAGATAAATGAGTCAGGACAAACTGAGATCCTGAATAATGAAAAATATCATAAATGCATACCAAAATGAAATGCCTAATTTTTATTTACAAAACTGTTCATTTACAACCAAGTTCACAGGGCATCAGTATCCTCTCGATGAAAGTATACGGTGTAGAACCATGAAACCTTAATGATCACAAGCAACGTCCAATAAAATCAGACCTGGTGGAGAAAAGATGGAGCAAAATGAAAATCAAAAGTTATAAACAGTTTCAGTCAAATCACTTGAAAAAGCTGCATTCTGAAATTATGATTTTGTTTCAGATGACAAGCTCAAACAACAATAATAATGCCCTTTTCATCACGGTGCAGTTTTGTCATTCACATACACTGACTATGCATTTGGCAGACGGACGTCCTCTTGTGCTGCTCCAAACAAGAACTCGCAGCTAAGTACCATATTCTGTTTCACTTCGATTGTACACATTTCCTGTTGAAAACTTTTATTGTTCAATTGTTTTCTCTGTTCCATTTTTTTTTTTTTTCTTGATAAAGGCGAAAGCCGAAAATTAGAACATTTTTTGTCTTCTCTTCAGTTTGCTTTGTATTGTTTGGGTTTTATTTTTCACGCGGGACTTTGCAACATACAACTTTTTCTTTTTGCCCGTTTTTGACACTGACTATAACAATTTCATTGGATGCCATAGGTTTCCCATTATCTCCCATGCTCTCCATAAAATGAGAAATGCCGACTAATATGTTGATATGGAAATTTTAACAAATACTCTTTTTCAGATGTCATATGAGCAACTAGAAAAAAAGTAGCCCTTCTTCCCTCTAAAGGCATTTAAAACTGCTTCATATCATTTCCAGTTGACACTAAGTAACAGGTGGCTGTAAGTTGTTTTTCTGTGAGACAGAAATTTATGACCTATGTTTCTCTATCCATCTTTCTTATTATTGTGATTTATCCTTGAACATCACTTTGGAATATTGTGAAAAATGGAACTGTTTGACTGGTCTGCTTTATGAGCATGAAATCTGACAGGATATCCAATATATCAAATTTATATCAAATATAGTTATTGTAGACTTTAACCTTTTCAAACTGCATGGCTCACACATTTCACCATCCCTTTGAATGCTCTTACACATTTCACTATCCCTTTGCAAGCTCTTACATCATTGTAATCATTCCCAATAGGCACATGATTTCAAGTCTGAAAATCTATTACAAATCTCCCAATAAACCTACAGTGTGACCGCAGTATCAGTATAGGCCATTAACAGTACAAAATATGAATAATAATACATTATGTTTTGTGTGCAAACACATGTTGTACAGCATATAATGTAAAGCTTCGCAAACTCAGGGATTGGGTGTCGCGGTGTGAAAGGTTGGGCAGAGTGTCACTCAACAGCTGTAGCGTGCAGCATATTGATCAATTGTAAGATAGGTCGCTCAGGTGTAGCACAAAGTGATGTGAAAAGGTTAAACTTTTCAGGACAGGATTCTAGATTATCTGACATCAATAAGCCCTACTAGTACTACTGAGAAACCAGGCTGTCACCCTCTATGTAATTTAATAGTCAAGCTGATCATTATGTTTTTCTCCACCAGCTGTGACCAACTTTCACTCTTTTTCTCTATGGCTGTACAACTGCCTCTCATATCACACTATTATTTCTTGAAATACGATTTCTGTGATTTTTGTCAACACACTATATACATGATCATAATAGCTTATTGATCAAGGAGACTGTATTTTATACACAGAACAATTTGCCCACCTCAGCTGTATCTTGAAAGTATTCAATTGTCCAGTGGAAATCATGACTGGTTTGTGTGATTCAGTATTTGGGCATAATCCAATCCTTCGCAAAACAAGTGTTTAGTCAGCCAATATGGTAACTATGATGGCCAAGTCCCATTTTTCATTATACTGTAAATATAGTGTATTTCCATTTTGTGGCCATGTCAGTTGCATTTTCTTCACATGAAAGCAATATGATGATGAAGCAATGTGTTTTTTTGTATTATTCTTCCATATCGTTGGCTGGCTGTTGGAAGCTCATTAAACTTAAACTCAAAAGTCTGCGGCCATAATATTTTACATAGAAAACTACAGCTTAATACTATAGGCCCATTGCGCATATCCGCCATCTTTGAGGTAAGGGCCGACACATCACCATGGCGATTGTGGTATTGATTTTGATTCATTAGCTGATTTGCACTGCGAGCACTTCAGGCGTCGTGAACCAATCGGTGGCGAGCTAAAAGTAGTTTACAACAGTAAACATTTGCATGTGTGTACATGCACATGGGAGATGTTCAGTCAATTCTTTCACTTCCTTTCCCTTGTTTACACGGATGGTACGGAATCTGACCAGCTTGGGTCCATCCTTTCCACCCCTGTCATAACAGTCAACTGCAATGCAACCAGCAGAAATTTTAACCGCTTAGGCATATCTCGAAGTTACACTCATCAGCTGATCCACCCGCCACTTTAGGTGTCGGAAGAACAAAACAAAAACACTCTGTGATGTCATTCGCCGTGGGCCTATAGCTTACCACTATAGCAGTGAACACAACTCAGTATTTTCTCTATTCGGCTTTGTAATGATACCCCTAACAACAGTCTTTGTTTTGGGGCCAGGTTTAACAAGGTTCCAACAGCCGACCAATGTTATGATGACACCATGTATTTTCAGACAAGAAAAATAAACAAACTAACTTACAATTATATCATATATCCACCCAAAGTGACCTTTCATCCATCATGTATTGGTCACAACAGCTGGCTTCAACTTTTTCCTTCTAAATCCATACATGCAAAAGAGACTGAACTGCAAGAGACCTAACAATCCTCCAAAGGCATTTGGGAACTGAAATATGTAGAAGAAACAACAACTTGAGGTATTAAAGACAATAATATGAAGTTTACGTAACCATTCAAGCACATAATATTTAATAAACTGTACTCACCTGGTCAGCCACAAGTGTACTGTATATCCATTAGCTGTCTGATCTCTGTTATTAAATGTTGTATTAAACAGAATATGATCTTAGTTGTAGTAACACTAACAGTCATCAAATGGATGGATTGTGCATCCTATTGAAAACCCTTTAGCTTTAAATTTAAGTTCCATTTAACATTATGCAATCCGTGGGGCTTTACTATTTGCAATTGAAATGACTGCAAGATGTGCAGTCTTTTCCAAAATGCAGTAAAATCAAAGGAATTTATTGCAAAAAAGAGTTGCCAAAGAAGGGCTACAAGCTGTTGAATTTTTCTCAGACAGAAGTGATATCACAGTTTCAATTTAGATAAACCTTTTTTAAGCTGAACTGCAATCATGGAAATTTTTTCACAATTAACCTTCTTGCTGCCACGGGGCTGATATACGCTAAAGAAGATTGCAGCAAGGCCAAAATATCAGCCCTACTGTTTCACGCTAAAACTGCCGCAAGGCTGTTATATCGGCGGACACTATTCTGGCATGCTTTGCAATCCTAATTTTATTCTGCTTGGTAGCCTTCACGAACCCTTGTAGTCTAAAGGAAGGATCGGTGTTTGGGCTTGGCAGCAAAAGGATTAAAAATTGTTCTTGCATTGCAGTTCTCTTTGAACATGTTGATTTTTTTCTGGCCAAATCTAAAAAAAAAAAAAATTGCAAAAAGTGATATTGTTACCATGAAAACCCCATATATGAGTGATCAAAAGAAAACCCACATGATAATAAACAAGTCCTCTCTTCTAAGAAAATAAGAAATATGAATTTTGAATTAACTTACAAAAGCACTACCTGTCAACTAATTTTCCACAAAATTTCAGAAAGATTGAAGAGCAGTTCCCTGAATAGTAAATATAGAAAGAAATCACCCAAATGCCTAATTTTGAGGTTCAGAACCTACATGCAGTTGTGAGAAAAAAGTATCATTTACAGCAATACTACAAATCCACAGCGATCTTACACTGTCGTAAGGAGGTCATACCCTGGCAAAATTCCTCAAATACTTCATGAAATTTACCTTCAAAAGCCCAAAACATTATAAGGGTCTTTTTCCCCCCCTTTTTATTGTCTCTAACTATTTCATAGACAAACATTAACTGACACTGTCTGTAAAACTATAAAAGCCAATAAAAATCAATTGTCTGTGTCATAAATCAGAAAACATAGCTGAGGATGTAAAATTTATTTTGCAGGCCAACAAGTATGAATTTGCACATATAGGAGAAAGGGATTGGCTTCTTAAGCACCCCTGAGAATAATATCATGAAACTAAGTTTCTCAGAAAAAATATACATTCCCAAGTGTAATGATTTATTTTTCTCAACCTTAGATACTGGCAAAACTTTCAAAAACAGAAATCAACTAGCATGTGCTTTTACACACACAATGCTATGCAGCAAAATAATATTCAAAACAACATGAAAGACTTATAGTAGTAATAGCTAGCCACTGCAAGAATATCTAGCAAAAATCCTTCAACCTACTTACCATTCAGCTTACTTACTCATCTCATCCTAAGCTATAATCAGTGCACCCTACCTCATCCCAGTGGTTTAGAAAGGAAGAGAAAATAAAAGTCCATGCTCAGTGGGTCTGCACTGTGGCAGTACTTGCCTTACACTATTTGTTCAGTGTATCAGGAACCGGATTTCCTCAAACATTGTGTCAGTGCCATAGTGAATGCATCAGTGTCGTTTAAAATTTAAAGAAAAACTGAGAAACTTTATGAAATTGTAGCCTGCCTTTTCTACTTCTCCGCTAATTTATTTTTCTGCCTGATGATCATTTCTAGGACACTGTTGCCTTCACTACTCAGGACAAGTGAAAAATATAATGAAAAACATTGACAGCAGTCAAAAAATACTTCACCTTATGACATTCCTCCTGTCACTTCATCAAATTCTACTACCTTCCAGACAAACTGAATAAAAAATTGGAGGATTTCTTCTGTAGCATGAACTTTAATTCGCTGGATGTAATAAGGCCACAAATGTTTTAACTTTGGCCATTTTTCTTTTAGTTGCTATAGCACTGGAATAAAATTGCATTTATTAATTTATCATTATACCAGGCACTCTTTACATGCAATATTGTGCCAAAGGCCCTGCCCTCGATCAGCACGAAAATTGTGTGCACACTTTTTTTTAGAGACACTAAGAAGACACTGTCTTTGCTGTAATTTCACTTCATTATTTGGTACAGTAGTCTCCGTCTAAGAACTTGCCGCCTTAGAACCCGATCAGCCTTAGAACCCGCTGTTGCCGCGAAACCGAATTTTTTCACTATAATTTACATGCGTAAGAACCCGCTCTGAAACGAAAAATCCGCCTAAGAACCCGGCATTTGACCGTGAGACAAGCACACTTTTACGTAAAATGTCGATATTAAACACAAAATTCTCTTTCAAGTAGACGAGATAGAACAAAGCCACACAGTACAGTGAAAGAGAATGGGTGGAGGGGAGGTGGGGGAGGCGAACAGCACAAAGGATGGAGCCCAGTTACGTCTTTCGTGTGCAAGCAGGCCACTCCTAGACTAAATTAGCAGTCATTACCTAACATCTATTGTTGTCTGACTCAAGGGGCAGAATTTTATACGTAATTGACCACGCGCTTGGTTTGCATGGCACATGTACATGTAGTGAGGGCTGTATGTGGTTATTACACATGATATCACTGGGCCTCGTGTTGTATCCGCCTAAGAGCCCGGTCCGCCTAAGAACCCGCTTTTTCTGTCTCCCGTTGACCAGGTTCTTAGGCGGAGACTACTGTACTACATGTATACATTTTAAAACGTGCAGAGAAAAAAAAGCTGATCATTACATTTCATTTTCACATACCATAAAGTGTTCTGCTGAACGCATTAATTGACTTTGCTCTTTATTTATTGTTGTGAATTCTTTCTCTAAAAATTAATGTTTCTATGAGAAAAATTCAGATGAATTTCTTTAAAATAACCAAAAAACGTATGTTTTCTCGGACAGTTTCTGTTCACAATACCAACCCTGTACAGTGGACCATCATGTGTAACGACACTGCTAATAACGAGAACTTTGCCTATAACGAGAACATTTAAAAATTCCCGTTTTTTCTACTATATAAGCTACATAGTAAAATACTTGAATAACGGCAATCGATAATCACAGCCTTTGCTATAGAGAGAGAATTAATTCTGAGTGCATACGGCAAATTGTGGGAGCGGCCGCAGTACAGCGTGTAGCGAGTCAGACATAATAATGTTCTTTGACTGTTACTGCACGCCCATCCGTCTAGTCACCTCTCACTCAGGCCGACAATGTTTAGTTTCCTTACTGACCACGTGTCATGACAGAGCATCACACTACCACCCATGCAATCAATAAATTTACATTTGCCCACCTGTTCAATTATGTCTTGCGTAGGCCTAGCAAGCGTTGTCTACTTGCTGACCATGTGCCGTGACAGCACTGTACACCACCACCCACACAATCAACAAATTTATGCCCGCCCACCCGTCCAATCACGTCTTGCGTAGGCCTAGCAAGCGTTGTCTACTTTCACCATCCGCACACAAATTTACGCCCGCCCACCCGTTTAATCATCTTTTAAGATCTTGCTTATACCAAAGGAGCTTTGTTTTCTTACTGACGGCACACTATGCCACCACCCACGCAACCAAAAAATTTACCAGTAGTGATTTACGCGGATCAAAGATCGTGCTGCGAGTAATACTGTAATTATCGCACATCACAAGTAGTGACCAGAGAGTGCACGGGTCTGACGAAGCTACACGGTTGTAGCCTTCATGGCCAGCCCCAGTTAGTGATGAGTCATCACTCTGAGCTGGCTGTGCGTAGTGTGCTGTCACAGCACGTGGTCAAACAAACAACAAAAAAAAAGTACCGAGATCAAGGCCGAGATCTGCCGTCAGTTTGATATTACAGTATTTTATGTAGGCCTACGTTGATCGACAGGACATGCCAACAAGAGAGGTAACCATTATTTTTCATGGTTACGTCCCTTGTTAGCATGTCCTGCACATAGTGAAGTATTTTAACGCCTTGCCTTGCCTTTTTGACACTTTCCTGGAATAGCGAGACCTTCGGTATAACGAGTCATTTGTGATGGAACATAACCTCTCATTATAACCAAGTTCCACTGTATATAAAATTAATGAATTACGGCAGTCCCCCCCCCCCCCCCATGCAGAAGATATGGATGTTCAAGATTCTCTGCAAATACAATTTGGTTTTTTTTTTATATAAGTAGGTTTTCATACACTTATGACTTATGCAGTTCTATAATCATTGGCAAACATTAAAACAATTCAATGCCTTCGACAGTTCTAGTTTTCTACATTCAAGTGATGAATGTCAATATCACACTAAAATTTCAGTGACAACAGATCTTACAGATTATATTGCATGTTATTTTTCCTTCACTTACTAAAATATTCCTTGCTGTGAATTTTGCGTGTGCACACACACACACACATGAATGTTGTGCTTTATCTACTTGTTAAGTGCAGTATTAGATAGACATAGAGCAACAAATCTTGCATGGTTAACAGTGTACCCCAAAAAATGAAATAATTACCTATGCGTCATAGTTCTCATTAGTGTTAAGGGTCAAAGTAATTCCTATTTTTATACCTTGATTTCTTTACAATAAACTGAAAAAAGAACAACAAACAATAACAACAAAACATAATTTATTTAGCAAACTGAAACTGATGACAAGGCACACATTAAAAGTTACCTTTTGTAACAAAGTGTAATGGAAAAAAGATGGCATTGTTAGTGTCAAAGTGTTAATTACTTTTATTGGCATTTACACTATCAGTAACTTCAAAAGGCTTGATGGCATATATTTCACTAATGTATAAAATCAAGAACAAATTTTCTTGTTTTTGAGGTGGTCAGCTGCATGCTTGACAAGATTTACTTGTGGCAAGAATTTAAAAAAAAAAAAAAAGAAGCAAGAAAGAACGAAGAAAGAACAAAAGTTTCAAACACTGAAAATCCATTCAAATGTGACGAATGAAATATTAGTAAACTGTTAAGGCCCTATGGCTGATTGACAGATGATCCATCTTATTCCTTTCAACTCAAACACTACTAGTAGATCTGAAATACCCAGACTATATAACTAACAGTTTGACATTATGAAGTGAATTTCTTGATGACCATCTGGTACAAAGATCTCCTAATTGTAACTTTATGACTCTTGACTTGAGAATTTCTTTACAATGGATCCTGTTTTATCATTCTTATCATATGAAAACATGGTAGCCCCTGACATGAAAGCTATAAAACATACAGAACTAAATGAAAGATTTTACTGACATTACAGGGGAATTAAGATGTTACGGTTCTATTCTAAGTCATGTGTTTCACTGGAAGATCAGTCTTCTATTTCATCTAATTTCATGAACAGAAAATTAAAGAGAAATAAAAACTTACTGTCACAAATTTGTCGCCAATTTCAATCCCATATAACGTCCACTCCACTGCACAGATAAAATTGACTAGACACAATGGGAATGATATAGAGTCTGTCGACTTCTGCCTCAAGACCTCAGACTGCATAGGAAAAAAAGGGAAAGAAGAAATATTTCATAAAAATGTAAATTATGCTCTTGAATTTATACTATTAGACATTATACTGCAGCAATGTGAGAAATAGTGCTTTTTTTTTTTGGGTAGTGAGTAAATCAAATATTTTATTATAAATTCTCAAAATGGCTTTCTTCACTTTCACACATTATTATCTCATTATGCAAGTTGCTTCTTGTCAAAAAATTTACATATCTCTTACTTTGTGACTTTATGCACTTAACGAAATTAAAATATCTCAGTAACTAATCTATTAATTAAATTCTACATGTAATATATTGAAAGCATGACACTATGAGCATAAGCATAATATGTGGATAACCTTAATTGCTTAACACATTTAATCTGTTAAACACATACGCACCAGTGTTGCTAAAGGTGATGCATACACAAAAACACTCATGGCACAACAATACAAGCCAAGATTCCTAACAGCTCTTGTGGCTTCATATTCCCAGTAGGTCACATATACAAGGGGAGTAAATAAAACTACCAATCCAAGGAGCAGAAGGCGATGAAGAGCATGCTGAAACAGAATAAGGCATTCACTGTATTCTCACATATTTTCTTCACCTCTCCTTTTCAAAAAGGGTTAATGATGTATCACACTTTTGTCTAAGCAGTTGACTACCAGATGCAGACAACAGGTGCAAAATATGGTCACTACTGGCCAACAAAACATTATCTTATTAAAGGGGCCCATAAACACTGATGACATACTGTCAACTAGAATGCAGTCTTTTACTATAATGATCATGGAAAAAAAAAAAAAAAAGAAGTGCCTTTGTTGTAGCCCACTGCTATGCAGGAAGCACTACCGTTTCAGTTTTTAGTTATCTGAATAACAATTAAATAAAAAATTGCTTCTTTGGAAGAGGCTTCACATGTCATGATATAGGGAGTAATATTTTGCTCTGTACTGAACAGTGGTGATAACCTTTGGTAATCAACATGTATGTCCAATGCCAGATAGAAATCTGTGGCAAACCAATTTTAAGTATTCAAATAAAACACAGTTGGCTGAGTTGGACTGTAAGTTGTAACACAGCATTTGTGAAGAGAGGTCACTGACATAATATTATATGAAAAAAAACAACAACTGTATTACATTACTGCAGTCACTCTGCTCCTCAAATCTTCATACATGTACATGAGCTGAAAGTCTACAGCCCAACTTCTTTCAAATATGTACAATTACAGCAACCTAACTAAACATGCTGAGGAGCAAAATAAAAAACACATTTTATATCAACTGGCTTAAAAATATTTCTTAACAGGTTGATATTTACTTTGAAATTATTATGATTTCTTTTAAATCACCATTTACTGGACAACAATGACCAAGAAAAACAGAAAAATCAAATTACTTTTTTGGTACTGTAGATGTAGTAGACACAAATGTACATAAACTGCAACACAGCACCAAGGCAGCTGGTAAGAATAACACTAGTAATGCTCATCATCAAGCCATACTTCAACCACACACAGGCACTGTGGAAGAATGTAAGAACTTTTTCAATATTAGTTTGAATAAACACACATACCCACAAGATCTGATCTAGGACTTGATTTAAAATTATATTCATTTATAAAACTTTTTTCAGATCCATACAAAACAACTTTTGAGAACTTTACCAATGTGATAAAATTTTATGAAAGTATTTAATTCTATTGTTAAATTTAGAAGCTGCCCTCTGGATATACGAACCCAAATAAACTGTGAAAGGTGCAAAGTGGCTGTTATCTTGCCAATGCGCCGTAAAATCTACACTCAAAACTCAAAACACATAATTAACATATTGCTTCAATCTAATCCTGTTAAGACACGTGGATTTTATTGATTTTTCTCTGTTCTAACAATACAATTGTTGCATTGATAAATCATGTTTATTTTTCTTCCAAAATGTTCTGAGACCTTAGCACCAGTATACTGGTGAGAACCCCAGGCAGCTTTTTGCTGTACCACCAGTAAAACAGTATGGAGATCAGATGTGCTTTGTTTTATGGACTGCGGAAAGGCAGTTTCTTTGAATGTTAGAAACTACATCAGGGAAAGGTAAACAAGATGTCTGCGCCCACAGGGCATGTGTTTTCTCTGAGTTTTGAGTGAATTTTCGGTCAGGAGATCAGGGGACTCACAGGGTTAAATCTCATTAGCCTACAACTGTAAAAGAGGTTTCCCACCAGAACGTGCTGTTCTTCAATTTCTTGCCTAGCTCACAACAAATGTTCTGATTTTAAAAGTATTCTGACACTTTCACAGACCAGTACTTCTGGTTTTAAATTCAATTATTGTTGACTTTAGTTTTAATAAGACCTGAAGAGACAATCCCATGAAATTGAATACCCGAACAAGACTACTATCAATTGCTCACTGAGGACAGAATCTTTAGGCTGACTTTCCCAAGCATCAAGAAAGTGACAAATCAAATAACAGTTGAAAATTCCAGCCTGTACGGATGGGTTAGGCCAGGCCTTTAACACTTTGGAATGATGAAAAAAAAAATTTTAGGATTATATTATATACAATGAATTTTATCAATATGATGAACCAGTATGTCAATCTGGACAAACAAAAAAATCAAACTCAAAGGCACTCAACAATACAAGCCTCTATCTTGGAGATTCGATCAAGGAAAGTTTTATAAAAAGAACTGCAAGTAGTGAAAGACAAAACAAAACTGCAAAAACAATATTCTCTGGAACATTCCCATTATTTGATCCTGGGATTGAAACGATCTTTTAAAAGGACTCACCTCACAAAAAAAGCAACAAAGGGAGCCGGAGCAATATCACCTGTACCACCTTTTCGCACAATTCGCAAACACATTTCCCTGAAAAAATATTTCATAGTCAATCTCTTCCCTTTGCAAAATCTAAGAGAAAAATTGCAAAATGTCACATGGTTCGCAGTCCGAAAATATTCAAGAGTTTGCTCAAGATAGTCTTTTTCAAAGTTCTTGTGGACAACTCTATAAAATTTTGGAATCAAACCCCATCAAAATTTACCTTGAAGAAATTCCCTTTAACATGTACACTGAATAATGTTTGACCTGCCAAAAACAGAAAATTGACACATCTTAACTTGCTTTAGAGAAGACAAAAACCTAAACTTGTATTTGGAAGACAGAATGTGCTTGATGGTAAATTAAGAATGTGATTTTCAACTTCAGATGATATTGATAGCTTGAAAAAAATGTTTAATTTCAGACATTCCCTGGGTTTCATAAAAAATTAAATCCAGGTCATGAGCTGTTCAGTTTTGATTGTTTCACAAATTTATTTCAGTCAAATATTTCAAATTTAGACTCAGTGGTTTGGGAAGTCTGTTTTTCAAGAAGTTAACACATTTAGTGGTTAAAAAAGAAAAAGTTTAATTTCTGAACTCCTGACTAAACTCCCATTTTCTTTCCTGACAAAGGAATCATTGAGTTGATCAATCTCACGTTTTATGCAACATGAAGGATAATACCAATACATACACTCCTATGAGCTGACAAAAGAAAGAGGTGATTGTTGCCAGGACTGCTAAAGTTGACGCCCAGTCCATCTTGTTTCACTGAATGTTACAATCCTGCTGTCTGCGGATAGAGAAACAACTCACATTCACATAAATTCTGCATTTTTCAGTGCTCTTCATGAGCACAAAAATATTCTAAGGATGGAAAGGAGGAGCTCTCTTGTTTATGATTTAAAAGAAATCAAATTTAAAATGTCAGCATTTACCTCTATAGCTTTGTCATCATACACTGGGCTTGGGTATAAAATTTCATCCTTGCCATGGTATGACTACTCAGTATTCTGAATATATTTTGAGAAAAATGCATAAAATTTATACCTAAGAAATAAGCCCTATATGAAAAGCTGATCTGAGTAAATAACACAATTTTGCGCATGATTAAAATGCATTTTTGTGCTCATGGTTATGGACAACTGTCAATTCCTAATTCACATTACAAGTACCATTAACAAAGGTAGCTTGACATTTTTGTAGCATGGAGCACCAGGTCTTCAAAACCATGGCCATAATGACAGTCAACTCCCTGGCTGCACGCAATAGGTAAAGCCTGCTGACTGGGTCAGTGACCTAATGTACAGGGAATCTTATCTGGGTCAGTGTTCTTGGCTGAGGTACGAGATACAGTGGTGCATGGGTAGGCATGAATACATTTCTAGTTATGCCTTATCACACTTGGTTATGAATTGTTCAATGAAACCTCTGTCTCTAACCAATGATCCGACTTATGATGCCAAACTGATAGCTCTATAATTTTCTTCAGAACGAAGCATGATAACAACTAGCCACGCCCCCAACCCCAAAACAAATGGTTTCATTTAGATTGGCACATATTAATGAGCCAACATGGGTATTTGGGCCAAATATTATTTCAGAGCTTGTTCTGACAGGTTCCTAGGCACAGACAACTCTAGATGATGGTCAGTTTAGGAGAAAATTTATAAGAGTTTAAATATATTACAAATTTTTTTAGCAACAGTTCTCATGTCAATGCTACATCTTTTGACAGATTGGTGACAGCCTTTGAGAAGTCAGTCTTGTGATTCCAACCAATAGTTAACACGTTCTTGTCACAATGCCTTTGATTTTTAGAAAAGACTGAAAAGATAAAGTAAGTAGGCTAATAATTAAGACAATAAAAGAGTTTTTAAAGACTGTACTGTAGTCTCAAAATGGACAGTGACCTGAATTGTGAAATCACGGCTTCCGCCCAGCACAGGTTGGCTTGAGCAGCAGACACTTGGGAACGCCACACCTATAGCAGCATGAGGGTTAACAGGTGGTGGAACAAAATTTCAATTCATTATTGACTACACTGCCGGGCCACAATGGTTCAACATGGGCCAACCATGTTGGAGAGAGTCCCATGCGTCCTGAGTACCTTATCCCTTATCCTAAACCTATCCCTACTCTATACACTTTCAATTAAAAAAAAATAAAACGAAAAGAAAACCTGTAGCCTAGATCTAGAGAATTATAAAAGTTCAAAGTGGTCGAGACATGAAGAACTGCAAGCTGCCTTTCAAATGGCCTACAGCTTGGCCTGACAGAATTGCCCAGTTCATGACTCACCATGAGGTGTGCTAGGAACCTCCTCATAATACATAGCCCCACAGATCTGAATCTGATATTTAATCTAGACTGGTAGCCTACTGTGTGCTTATCACTCAACGTATCAGAAACAATGTGTGGATTTTTGGAATGGTCTGGCAAAAGTGGCAACGATCAGCCAACTACATTTACTTGAACATGAGAGGACATGCCATTTGACAACAACGGTGTGCTTTCAGAATTTTATAAAAAAGCTTACCAATACATGAATATTTAAAGGCCATGCACGCTTTGCATTGTATGAAGTTCGGACCAAATTATCGGCCACAACAGCATCGTATCTCTTCCGGAGTATCCAACATCATGTTGACTGCTTCCAACTCGATGAAGTGCCAAACTCTCTTGCTGCGTTTTTCAGTTTGCTACATTTGGGCTTACTTTCCAAATTATTTCGCCCACATATTAACTCTCAAATTTCCATGCCACAGGAAAACAAATTTATATAGATCTAGTCTAATTATATTCGGGTGGCGCCTATCTAAATCAGAAAAATAATTTTAAAAATTCACAAGATTTCGCGACACACTCTGAAGTAAAAGGTCCTAAGTGGCAAGCAGACTGCGGGGTTCCCCGTACACGTCAACAAATAAATGCAGCGATGCTGTATATTTGTTTGGTTTGAGGGGCACAAAAAGATCGTTGCACGGCGAACTATGAACTTCGGGGGGCTTCCTTCTTTCAATTCAGTTCATTTTTTTTTCATCTACTGGAAACGCCTTCCATCACCATACCAAACATGTAAAATACCCTTCACGACTCACTGAATTTCTGATTCGTTTGTTATTGGTGTTGTTTTAAATGTTGAGTGATGAACAAGGAGCTTATAATACTACGTAGTATTATAAGCTCCTTGGTTATGAAACTTTTCCCACATTGCCGGACAGCACCCTGCGAAGGGCGATATATGTCGGCATCAACTTTTCATGCACCCACTCTGAACGGGCGGACAAAGTCGGCAAGGTCAAGCTGACCACGCAGCGCGCAAGCCGGATTTTCACGCGTCGGGTCACTGACCTCTTTGAGACGTAATTACCGTCTTACTGCTCACTGTATCTCTTCTAAATCAAAGGCATTGTGACAAGAACATGTTAACCAGTGAACTGCTGGTCGGAATCACAAAGACAAAGTTTTCAAAGGCACTCCCCCACGCTATTATTACTAATACTATCAAAAGATGTAACATCGACATGCGAAACTGTTACTCAATAAATTTTCTTACAAGCTGACCATCATCTAGAGTTGTCTGTATCTAAGAACCAATCAGAAACAAGCTCTGAAACGATCTTTGCCCCAAATGCACACATTGGTTCATTAGTATGTGTCAATCAGGATGAAGCCCTTTGTTTAGGGCTTGCAGGGCGTGGCTAGTTATCATGCTTTGTTCTCACGAAAAGTACAGCTGTCAGTTTAGTTTCATAAGTCAGATCACTGGTTAGAGACTTACAGACAAAGGTTAATCCATTGTCAAGCATGATAAAGCATAGCAGCAAATGTTTTCATATTGATCAATAAAAACCGAGCCATGTGGTCAGCGGTAGTGTGGTCATCGCGACAAGGGTCAGTGCGACCCAGGCATGGTTCTCCGTGAGTAAGGTCACTGACTGGACAGCGGGTTTTGAGTGTCGGTCGCAGGGTGAGCGTATGACATCGTGGGTCATAGACAGGCCTATACACCACTAAACGTCGTGGGTAAACTAAAACTTACAGATTTGGGTTTGGGAATAAATAGAGGACAATTTCTTCTAAGTACTCACAATGAATTACCGTGTGTCTCATCTTTTTTAGTTTAATACTAATGGAAATTGTTGAATGAATGCTTGGTCCTAGATATATAAATTTGTGGATATTGCGCATTGCTCTTATCTATCTACACATAATAGAGGGATGCATTCATTATACACTGATCTAGATCTATCTCTTTTTTTGTCATGGGACCTTCATTTAATGTTAAATTTACAACTTTGCAGATAAGCCGTGAAAATTTGCCCTCGGCACAAGTTCATAAACACTGAGACTCAAATTGTTTCGCAACACGTCCTTAATGGAAAAGAAATTGTACTTTTTAAGAGAAGGGAGATAATCTTAATAACCATAACAAAACCACGTTTTCCGGTTCAGTGTTTATAAAGTTCGCATCAGATTTAGATCTAGTCGAAGAAGAACTGGTGAGGTCAATAGTGCACCCTTGAGGTTAATTAAACAAACTAGTGTCGCAACACGTCCGTAATGTAAATTCTTAAAGTAAGTAACGAAACAGGTGGAACTGTTTTTACATGAGGCTCGTGGTGAGAACAAAACGAAATGACAATTTAATAATGGAAGTGTCTAGCGAGACCAGGATTCTGGTCTCCCTAGCCTGTGGTCTTGGGAGACCAAGATCCTGGTCTCTCTAGATTCGGGGCTAGGGAGACCAAGATTTTTGGAGGACTTCTTAATGCGTTCCGTAACTCGACAAGTGCATAGGCATTGTCAGATTGATATGTAACGACGTGAGGGTCTAGACAGTTTGTATCATCGAGGCCGTAGGCCGATGTTCGTCTGGGCAGTAGTCAGAATGACATATCAGGGAAAGCTGCCGGGGTAGCTATGTACTGTTTTCACTCGGGCTATGGAACGCGGTGTGTACACGAGGGTGCTTTATCCCCAACAGACAAAGTTGCCGCCATGGCCAAGGCTGGGTGCTGACGCCTGTGAGGTGAAGAGATCGGGAATGATGCGTTCTCTTATTTTAAAAAATCGAGAAGGAAGGATCCGGCGTAGACAGGCGCACTGGCCGGGAAAAATCTTGGTCTCTCTAGCCCCGAGTCTAGAGAGACCAGGATCCTGGTCTCCCAAGACCACAGGCTAGGGAGACCAGAATCCTGGTCTCGCTAGACACGTCGAACTAACGGGGCTAGGGAGACCAGAATCCTGGTCTCCCTAGCCTCTTCCTTTAATAATCTAGGATTACTAGGATAGGTGTTTGACCAGGATTTGTTAAAGACCTGTGTGCTTTGGTAAGAATTGGAAAGAATCAAAGATTTTCCTGAATATTAAGGGTGCTGTCTATCCATTCACATACTCAGCATGTTGTTGGGGAGCAGCAGGACTAAGTACTGACTTTATTTTAGACATAAATCTGTTTAAACTTTATCCTAGCCAACATGCACAGTCAGGCATTTTGTGTTAAGTGTGGTCCTGGCGCTGTGCCCGCCATGTTACCTTGGGCTGATTTGATACTGTATTCCGCGTGTTAGTGGATTCGATAAACGGCATTGAGGCGGAAGGAAAGTGAGCGAAGAAAGTGAATGTCCGTGCGGGAGGAGTACCTTACTCGAGCGCCACTTTGTCAGATTGTCAGATTGATAAGTAACGACGTGAGGGTCTAGTCAGTTTGTATCATCGAGGCCGTAGGCCGATGTTCGTCTGGGCAGTAGTCAGATTGACATATCAGGGAAAGCCCCGGGGTAGCTATGTATCATCTCTTTTAGTTAGTTTCTGGTCTTTGGCGCTCGAGTACGGAACTCCTTCCGTCCGTGCTACTACTGCCGTGGATTCTGATCAGTTTTTTATTCTTGCCCATTTTTGTTGTTTGCAGTTGTATGTTTAGCCTTGGCTACGACTGCCGAGCAGAACCACGGAAATGCACATAATATTAATATGCATGCAGATCTATAAAGCATATTCTCGTATTCAGTTGGGCCTTGGGGGCAGTTGTACATTTCGCCTTGGCTACGATTGCCGAGCAGAACTCAGCCGTACACCTACGACTGCCGAACCCAGCCAAACATAGTAATGCGTGCAATGCACAGAAATGCTCATCATAATATATCTGAGGCCTCTCTCATTCATTCATTTTCGCTCTCCTTCTCTCTCTCTGTTATTCATTCCAGCTCTCGTTCGCATTCTTTCATTTTTGCTCTCCTTCTCTTTCACTGCCAGCAACACATTTAAAGCCGTTCATTTTCGAAGGCAAGGTGCCACCTGCAGTTCTTTCCGCCTCATGGCCGCTTATATATAAATCAAATCCACTGACATGTGGAATACAGTATCGAATCCCGCCAAACCCTGGGGAAAATTGTGGAAGCAGCGCCAGGACCACCTTAACACAAAGTGCCCACAGTCATGTGCATTTATTTATATACCTCCGCTTTCTAACAATAAAATTAGCTTAACATATTTAAGAAGTACACATTCCTTTGTACATAATATTTAGTTTGTCCAAAGTCTAGCAACTCAGAGGATACAAGATCATGCCAAAGTCGAAGAAAAAGAAGAAACAAGACTTTCAGAAAGTGAAGCTGAAAGTTGGCAAAAAGCTTCCCAAAGGTGACAATGTGACAAACTTGAGTTTCAAGACAAGACAGATTCATCTTACCCAACGCATCAAGGACGATGATGGTCAAGGTCTTATTACAAAAAAGAAATTAAGTGCCCAGGTAATATAATACTTACAGGCACCAGTTTCAGACATAATCTCTTCAGGCAAGAAGAGCAACTGTCTGTTTGTGACTGCCGCAAATAACATAAATGTTAATGTTTTGTATTCCCTCAGCCTTACTGAGAAACATTTTTTTTTTAGTTTAATCAAGTACAGTAGTACTTTTACTAGTTTTACATCATGCCGTCCATAGCAAAGACTGCATTTATCAGATTGTCCCACTTTTTGCCATTTGTCATTTCTCTTTTGATGATTAGAAACCCATGTTGAATTTTTATTTGTCTTGTAATGTAAGGAACTTTAAAATATCAACAGAGAGATGTAATGGTGGAGATTTTGGCTTAAATTCAAGTTATTGCTGTTGGCCCTGAGAGATATTTTAGGAGGATCTTCAGGTAAATAGATGTATTTTTTTTTTAATCCAGACATATTTTAAATTTTATTCACAGGATCTTCTGCGACAGTGTGACCATCACAGCAGCAGTGCTAGGGTCAATGCAGTCGCAGGACTTAAAGAACTGTGGCTCAACAATCAAACCGAACTTATGATTCCTACAAATGCTCATGGCTATGGCGAGATTCTGAAGAAGCTTGCCACACTTTTAATTGACAATGAAGCTGTTGTCAGGCATTCAGTGATCAATCTGTTTAAGGTTTGTTAGAATTTGAAATCAGTCATGGATGAAAAATATTCTGTTGGCTAGTTAGTCTCGAAGAATTTACTTCTAGATTGATTAGATTTGGCATTATGATACATGCAGAATTACTGATGATTTTGAAAGAATCAAGCAAATCACTTCTTTACATATTATGTACCTGCTTGCAATGCAAACTGGGTGCAAAAACAAAAATTGCCCTGAGAAAACCAATAATCCTGCAACTCATGATTGAAGACATTTTTCTTTGAAAGGAGCCATTAATTCCCAGGAGTGATCCTAGTATGAAAGGAAAATATGGCTCATAGAACAGATCTATTAATAGATTGGATTCTGTTGACGAGGTGCCCTAATATTGACATTAATGCATGAGCACTGTGAGCCCAAAAGAGAGAATTCATGACGACAAAGAGAGGACATATTTAAGCACAGAAGGAAGATGTCACTAAAATTATCAATGACCGTTGTCTCTTTATCAGATTGAATACTATCTGTTACTAGCTGAGGTCCCCGGCCCTGCCTGGGATGAATCGGTTTGAATATTAGTTTCAGTTCTGGGTGGTTATTATGGACCTGCTTCATCTGGCCTGTTCCTATTTGTTTATTTTATTTTTGTTTGTTTGTTTTTAAATAAGTCTTACTGCTCTGCCTTTGTGAGTTGACACCCTGCGCATCCCGTACAACAGCATGATTTGGGCACGGGTTAGTGTGTTTGATAGTGAACACATCGCAGGAAGTCATAACGAAACCTTAAAATGGCGAACCATGACTCGAAATAGATCTAAATCATGGCGAAACAATAAATTTCCAATAAAAAAAAACTACACCGATCTGAGACTTCTATTAAAAACTGTGCACCCTTACATCCATTCTGATGCACCATATAAAATTTGAAGTCTGAGTGTTGAGTGATTCAGAAGCCTTTTGCAACGAAAAATCTCAAGTCCACAAATATATATAGTATAGATACGTGAATACCTAACTTGAGACAGGAATGTCCAGTATAAAATGTGTTAAACCTCGACTTGTCTTGACTTGACATTGTGTGTGATACTGACTGTTTACAGAACAGTTCCATGAAGGTTCAAACATATATATGGACATGATGGTTAGTTAACCTTGCAGGAAATGCATGTTTGAAATTCTGGTTTAATATTCAAGCTAAGACTTCAGGCTACAAGCATATCTGATTTTTTATTCTTTCTATCCATAATTATAATATAGTAATAGATTATCAGTTTTTGCTGTTTCTCCTGCTTCAAATTTGAGCACTGGATTGGAACCCACAATTTTTTTTTTAATGGTGTCATTAATTTGTACCCTTTAATTTCTCCTTTTCCAGGTAATTCTGAACAGAATTGGACCTAAAAGCACCAAAGATGATACAACTGATAAACTGGGAGGAAGTCTGTATTCTCACATACATGCCTATCTTTGCTGTGCCATGAACCATGTACATGAAGACATCAAACTGGATGCTCTTATCTTATTTGACTTGCTGCTTGATTCATTTCCTCACCTAATGGTTCAACAGACAGGTGATTTACTGAAAAATTTGATAGGTTTGATATCATCTCCATCATACTTGGCATCGAAGGCAGATGCAACTACACAGCGTCTCAGCCTCAATCCAGACAGCAAGCTTCCAGCAATGAAATTTCGAGCAAGAGTTTTACTTCGTATGAAGAGAACATTCATGGTATGAACCATTGCCATTTTTTCCCATTATTATTTATAGATTTGCATTTAATCTGAAACCATCATTCTAGAAAATCGATATGCTTTATTATATGAAGCCTTTTTCAAGTTGCATAGTTTGCAACAAAGTGTTTGTTGGTAAATGAAAATTAATTGCAGATT
Organism: Onchidella celtica; assembly: GCA_963931925.1. NCBI lineage: Eukaryota > Metazoa > Mollusca > Gastropoda > Systellommatophora > Onchidiidae > Onchidella > Onchidella celtica. The sequence continues at coordinate 112,177,298 of OZ007567.1, read as the reverse complement.
ATATTAAGGTTTCTTTCGTTTGGCAGTTTTTCATCTTCATAGTGTTTTCCTAACCAGTTACTGTAATTAATTAAGTTGTTTTGATTGCTGAACATTGCAACACCTTCAGAATAATGAAATTTTTGTCACATAGGAAGCAATAGATGATGAAACAAGCAATCATTTGTCATTGGAAAATGCAATAACCAACCAAGGAGAAAGGTGTTGGAGTTTGTTTGCTGATCATTGTGGCCCAAACACCATACAGAACACTTATTTGAGAACAGATTCGGTTGGTAATAGATTCAAGAAAATGTTTCTTGGAGGATGGTAAGTTGAATAAGAATTTCTTGGTACAGTACACCTCGAATCCAACGAACTCGGACTCAAAGAACACCCTGCATTCAACAAACAGAGAAAAATCCCCGTTTGTTTTCCTTCGCTGACTTTATTAAATATCTTTTATCGAACGAACTAATCTCAGACCCACCCTTGGCTCCAACGAACCAGAAGTGTAGGCAAGCTCACAATAAATTGCTTGTCTATCTAGAAATCTAGTTGAAATTCGAAATTCAAAAGGTCTGCTGTCGGCTGACAAGAAATAAATAAGTGTACCGTAGGCTATATTATGCCATGTAATAGGGGTAGGGCAAGGTGTGGACCCACAGGGAGAAAATTATGAACAGAGAGAGGGGGGAGGGTGAAGGGGCCGCAGCCGTCGAACAGCCGACGCACGGGAGAACATGGTACGGGATCAAAGAGACAAAGCCGTGGGAACTTGAATAGTGGGTGGGAAGGGTAAAGAGTGGTTGTAGGCCTAGACAAGCAATGCGGGGAAGAGGGAAGGTTGTGGATAGAGGGGGGATTGGCTTGTGTAGAATTGGCTCCAACGAACCTTGCATCCAAAGAACTTTTAAAAATGACCGAACTAGTTCGTTGAGTCCGAGTTCTACTGTACTATCCATTTTTTAAAGTCTTAACTTCAATCCAAGCATTATGAAAATATTACTAAGTCCAGTTTGAGTTTTACAAATCTTGTCTCTCTGACAGTCCTTACATTAGAGATATTTGGCTGCAAAATCTAATTTTGTAAGATATTCTGTGGAATGGGTTAGGAAAGGGGTAATTTGTTTTTGTGCTGCAATGTATTGCCTCCGGTGATTAAAATGATTTGACACTGGAATTCTGTCACATTCAGTATTCATTTCACATATTTAATGTTTAGGATTTCTATAATTTTAAACAAAATTTATCATTTACACCCTTCACATCATAATTCAGCTGTGTTTCACTCGGCAAACATGCTTCTTTAATCTTTAATGTTCATTTTCAAGCCATGAACTTGATGACTACATCACAAAACCTGCCAGTCTTCAGTCATTCCTGAAGTTATCAGTACCTGTGTTGTTACAGTGCTGGAAAGAGGCTCAAGCAAGCATTGACGCTTATTCATGCTCAGGTGATTTGATAAGTCGGTATTAATTTATGACTTTCCTTTCAGTTGCATTGAGGACTTACTCTTAATGATGTTTCTCTTCGATTGCACTGAGGACTTACTCTTAAGTTTCAAGAGACTTTCAGTTCAATGAATAACTGCATTTTGGAATATTAAATTAAACTTATACTAAAAGTAGTTGTTGTTATTGTGTTGGCTAGGGCTTCCGAAACTGAAAGGCTCATTGTCAGGTATGACTTCTTAGAAATGTCATCACAGTGACGACTTATGGTCACAAAGCAGTTTAGTCAGATTGATTGTTTGCACTGCTCAGACATAATTTTCAGATGTTCTATATCAGTATGAAACATGAAGAGATAATTCTTTGAATCTGAGATCTAAGAGTTTATATAATTTCAGTGTCTGCCAAACTGCATTGTTTTGCATTTAGTCTTTATAAATCATTAATTGATGAGAATGTAGTCTGCCCCTGACTACAGGTGACAGATATTTTGAGGGAATAGAATGGTTATGGCTCGCTGTCTTGGGTAATACAGAAAACAGATATGTGATTTTTAAAGCTGAGTTTGGTTGATCACCAGTGTTTAAATCTAGGTGCAGAATGAACTTCGTCATACCTTTTTTTTAATTCTCTTCGAAGGAAATGCGTTTTTTTTTTTTTTTCTGGCTCAAAATGTCAGGACACTTTCTTCTGTTCAACTCAGTTGTGGCTCAAAATCAACAAAATATAGCAAACTTCAAGACCGTTTAAAATATGCTTACGTACACCTGTACATCTTTCTTTGCAAAATATAGTATTTTGCAGAATTTAAGGCTCCGTGGTTAAAAGGCTTTTCACGATAACATTGGGGGCCTTACTTCCTTTATAATACAATACTTTCACTTGTATAAAAGCAATATGCCACTTATCAGTGCCAAGACAGGATGAGTTAAGGCTGATGTTATTCGTAGATATTAGTCCTGTTGTAATATTTCACATCCTAAATATTAGTCCTGTTGTAATATTTCACATCCTAAATCAATATTGTCCATGTAACTTACACAGCAAATTCAACCATTTTGCTGTTTTTACGAATTGGCACTAAATGTTAGTGTTGAGAGTTGTTCAAGCGTATAATTGATTTGTGGATTTCAGTTAGGTATTTTTTTCATCTTAGATAAAGGACTTTTGTTGAAAACATACATCATTTGTCTTCTTCGTCTGCAGATAATTTAGTATCAGCTGACTCTGTAGAGGTTATGTCTCTAGTGGCGTGTATTATACAGTTAATGTTTACACTCTGTGCAAAGCTTCATAGAGGTTGCAGTTCTTACTGTGCATCTGAGGTCTCTGAGGCCTCTGAGGTATGTTCTATTGGTAATATCATCTTTTGAAGTACTGCAGACAGAGTCTCTTTGTCTAAAATTCAGGGGAGTCATTAGTATAACTGAAGTACCATTGAATTATAATTAGCATTTGAGAAAAAAAAATATATATGCTACAGTTAATTTGATTAATTTGATACAGTTTTTCTGATGTGAAAAACATCAGAAGCAAAAATGTAAAAAAAAACATGCACAATTTCAGGAATGCAAGTCTTACCTAATGCCTTGACAGTCTTTTAGTAGGATTCGTACTGTTAAAGAGCTTTCATTCTATAGTTGTTGTTTTTTTTCCCTCATTAACTGAAAAATATGATGGCGTTGAATGATTTTTGGGGGGAGGAGAAGTGGTAGCAGCAAAAGCTAAGTACCTGGTTCATGTTCTTGTATTCACTTTGTCAGTTTTTGACAAATGTTTCCTTTCACCCAAGGAAGGCACTTAGTATGTGAAAGCTTGTGTAATTACTTTTATTTTTATTCTTTAAGAATATATTTTATAGTTTTCTTATAGTCTGTTTTTACTTTGGGGCCTTGCAAAATACAAGCTTTTCTTTCTTTTTATCACTATGTTTTGTTGTATTGAAGTTGTCACCAGAATTCCTGGCACAAAATTATCAACAAGCTTTTGAAAAACTCTTCATGGGGCACTTTCCATACACTGCACAAATACCAGTTCCTACTGGAAGGAAAAGGAAGAGACACAAAGGTTCACAAGCCATTGACAATAACACTCTGCAGGTATGGATTTATTTCTTGCAATTACAAAAGATATTCAGACTACGTGATCGGTGCAAAATAAATATCTTGCAAATTCTTGCCCAACTGTGTATCTAGATCTCGGTCACATTAATAATGGCACTTGAAATTGATGCAAAGACTAATAGAACTTATTGTTACATCACAGTTCCTTACAGAACACACAGATGTAGTGAAGTTGATATATGACCTGCAGTGTGCAAAAAGAGGCAAAGAATGAAATTCTGACATACTTTTCAATTTTACTCAGAGAAAATCCATGTTTTTTTTTGCAACCTATAAAATCATTGTAATTTAATTTTTGATCCTGTAATAACGAAATTTTAGGTGCTTACATATTTACTCTGATTTCATTACGTCTTTAAAAAGGGAAGAATACTATGCTGCTGTTGAAAACAGCTGTCATCGGAATAATCAGTTTCAAATTATTGCACTTGACCTATGTACAAAAAAAATCTATCACCTAGGATGCAGATTCCTTTTGTGTCGTTTTTATTACTAGGTGAAACACAGGGTGAGGGAGTGAAAGAGAAAGACAGTCATCCTTAAATTATAATCATTAAATTTATCATTATGATATAGTGTATATTTCTTCAATTAGGCATCCCTAGTGGCCTTAAATCTAGCAGTCTGTGATATCATGTCCAGCTTTTGCTGTGGTCTCACCCATCGTCCCAGTCAGGCCAGCTTGAGGAAACTGGACTCTTACACTGTTCGACTTCTACAGAAATCTCCTAGTCTGGAACAGAGTAAAATTATTATCAGGGTGCTGAGGAATGTCTTCTCTAACCCTGATGCTGCAGGTAAGACTTGTTGCTTCTCAATGAAGAATGACTATGTCACAAATTATGCTTTTACTAAACATGTCAAGGTATGGCAAGTTTTTCTTTTTTGCCATATTTTGACTTTGCGTCAAGGCTTGTTGCAACCCCACAGATTTTTTTGTGGTTTTTATAACACTTCGTCATTTTACTTAACATGGCAAACTGCTTAATATATTCACATTGGGGCAAAGAAGAAGTGGTGATCCAATTATTTTTTTGTCGTTGTTGGCCGGTGTCAGTACTGAATGCACTCACATGATATATGCCCAAGTATCCAAGAAACTGAGCGGCATTAACATTCTTGCAGATTTTGTGACTGACTTGAAAATACTTTTTACAGGTGGGCTCTCTCAAGGTTATAAGGCAGCTTTGGAACACTACCTGACATGCTCAAGCAGTGCACCACAGAAACAGCAGTTCTACACCTTGTTTGCTTCTATGGGACAGGCTTGGGATGGCTGGCAAAGAGAGGGTGAACCACAGCAGTAAGCTAACATACATGAGACATATTGTTAGAACAGTTACAGCTGGTTGTGTGTTCATGTATCAAACTACTTGCCCAAATGATGGGAGAGGAGAAAAGAGGAGTTTCACTGACATTAACAGACTTTAAAAAAAATCATTATAGTAGACAATTGGTAGAAAATGATGAATCAGTTTCCTTTTCGCCCCTTTCCAAGACCCAGTATACTCTTCTGCCGTTTTCTTTAAGGAGCTGAAAGACACAGAAAGAGATTTTTCTTTCTCATTAATGTAAAGCTGTTAGTAAGTGAGTTTTCATCCCTGAGGCACCCATTTCAGTTGGTTCCTCCCTATTTTTAAGGGAATATAACAGAGAAGGTCAACCTGGTATTAACAGTACTAGTAATTGCCCCATTCTTTGAATGGTTAAGCACAGCACTCCAGACCGAAAGGAATCAGCACAAAGACATTCATTGATGTCGAGACACTTTGGGTCATCCACAAAAAAATTGGCTATTAATAGATAGATAGGAGAATTTTTCAGGAAATGATGTCATGGGCTCATGTGTTCGTAAAAAATGGAGGATCAAAAGTAGACAATTAGCGGCATAAAGGAAACTCAAAAAATACTTCCCCACCTTTTCAAGACTCCAAATCTAAAAAAGAACCTTTTGCGGGTCGCAGGGCAGGCACATGTAAAATTTCACGCAAATCCGAGCTGTGTGAGCGGCAATAGATCTTGTTCAAAATCCCGTGATTCTTTTTTTTTATATTATTATTACATTTTCCTTTCTTTGAGCATTAGCTCTAGAGTTCGAGGCGTGAGAGGCCTAGCCTTTCGACAAAGTTTTCTTGGCATGACTGACATTCCGAGATTTATAAAAAAAAAAATATTTCATTTCGAGCTTGAAGCACACTATAAATGTTTCTACACAGTTTTCTTGGTATGAATGAATGGCACTCACCTCATCTGTATAACATTATACTTGGTATCAAAATTTTCTTGGCGTGGTTGGATCTCAAGTGAACTCTAGTTCGAGAGTTTACATTTCCGGTAAGAGGCGGAAATGACGAAATTGACGGAAGTACATTATCACGTCGTATTCGCAATCATGAATTGATAACTGATAATTATAACTGAATTTCTGGGAAAAGTAAAGAGTTTCGGGAAAAAATGAGCTCGACACGTACAGGCTTAATAAATTTTACATACATGTGCCAAGTTTCATTTCTCTACGTTGCGTAGTAAAAAAGCCTTTGCGGGAACAAAGTTGGGCCCAAGCTCCATTATTATATGATGCCAAATGAGTCCTATATGTGTTGACACTTTAGTTCTCAGTGTTGAACACCTAAAGAAAAACATTTGACTACAAGAACTACCGGTAATATTATAAGGATTACTTGTACTGAGGGTAAAATACCCCCTGATATAGGTAATAAGGTGACATTATTTCATTATTTTTTGCTTACCTACCCACAGAACTAGGCATCTGTATCAGAACGACAGTCATATCTCAGCTGTGCTGGAAAAATTCTTTGCTGACCTACCCCATTTGCTGTTAAATGTTGTAAAGGCAGGTGGAGAGAAAAGTTGGATTCTGCAGATCTTAACTCTTATGTCCCATGGACATGTCATGAATTGCAGCCAGGCATTCAGGACAAGCTTTTTGATGAGTCTTTCTGACCTGTTAGGTAAGGTATTTTGTGCCACTCTTTTTGGCTGATCTTCACATTTGTTAAAATTTGGCCTCAGCCTTTGATCCTGCCTTGAATATAGGCACTATCCATGAATATTCACTGGATAGTTTTATAAAGCTTATCTTTATTTTCATGTTTCACCTTAGACTTCAGTGGTAACCATTCAGCTAAACACCATTCTTTGAAGCGAGGATAGACAGCACATTTAAGAAATCAGTGATTGCTGACGTTGTACATTTCTATGTTTGATTTTTATCTTTAATTTTTAATCTGTTTTACCATGAAGTCTCTTGGCACAATAATGGGTTAGTCTTTTCTAAAGAAAAATTTTATTTTTATATATAGCTTGCAGATAAAAAGACTTTCAATTTTCTTTTTATTTCCCATTCTCAGAATTTATTTTTTGTCATAGTAACCTTTAAAATTCATGAAGTTTAATTGAGAATTCTTTTTAAGTTGAATTTGAGTTTGCATTTTGCATTTGGTAACCAACTGCAACAGATTTGATTAAGCTTTGGTTATCATAATCCACTCCAATCAGTGGACACTCTTATTTCAGTTCATCTTTCATGTATCACCTTTATCTATAATTTGTATTATATCTACAAAACTTCAGATCCTGTCAGTGGTGTCGTAGCTTGTGATGATGAGCTTATACAGCAGAGATTGTGTTTCATCCTGTCACCTGGCTTACCACAGACTGAAGACCATCTCAAGCAATTGCTGTATGTTATGCGACGCCCTGTAGAAAAACCGGTGCTGAAAACAAGGAGATCATGGAGTGTTGTTCAACATGCAATCTGTAGCATCACTTCAAGCATTAAGTATGAGTTTTTGTTTGAGGTCTATTAATCAATTTGTAAAAGTTGTATTATTGTTGAAAAGTAACATTACATTTAATATTGAAATGTTACTGTATGGATAACCTCTTCGCAGTGAAATATGAGATGTAAATTGGGCTAATTTAAAATTAGAATCCCCTGTCATGTTGGTCTTGTTGGTGCAGTAAAATAGAGGCATGAATCTTGTAAGAATAAATACTGAGAAAGAAAAAATAATGTTATTAATATTGTTTCCTACTGTAAAAGTTTTATGTTTCTTACTGTAATGGTTTTATTTCAAGACCCATCAGTACACCTTAAACATTCCATGAAACACAGTTAACAAAGGAAACATACTCAAACTGGGAAACACATTATGCATGTATTTCTGGAACAGGTAGAAAGTTAGAAATGAGAATGCAGAGTTGCAAAATGAGAATCTCTTCATGGTTTTTGCCATAAATATTACAGTAGCCTTTGAAGGATGGTTGCTGGAACTGAAAAATTTCAAAAATATTTTTCAGAAGATTTGATAGTTGCTAGGAATTTCCTGTGAACTTTCAGACACTAGACAAAGTCAGAATCCGCTCCCAGAGAGCACATTAAGCCTGTTTTCTATCGCATCCGCAAGACCCACCAGGGCGCAGTAAGCATTTTATGAAACACACTTAGCGAAATGAAGTTTTGTGCTGCAAACATCCTCAAACTGGGAACTACAGAAAATCAGAAATGAGAATGTAATTGGAAAAGAATCTCCCAAAGGTCATTCCTTAATGTTTTGTTTTTGCCATAAAATAGCCTTTACAGAATGTTTCCTTTTCAAATCATTTGATAATTAGAAGGAATTTCCCAGAACTTTCAGAAGTAGACTTTAAATTTAATTGAATCATGATTTTCAGAAGTGACCCATTGGAGAACCAAGATGAGTTTAAGAAGATGACTTCACAGGGACAAATACAAGTGTCTGACTATCTCAGATTTATCTTCTCTCTTCAGTTAGGTGAGTACCATACATACATGATACAAATGATAACAATATCTGCAGAATAAAAACTCAAATTTTCAAGTACCACAAGTTCAGTTGTCTGTATCATGTGAAACGCAAATTGAAAGTGTATACATTGTATTATTGTGGTATTGGCATATTGTTTTGAAGCTATACATCATACTATAATCATAATAATAGAGCTTGAGGGTGAACATGTAAGCGTTTAAAATTTTGTGACCATTAGACCAAAAAATCATGAAACTTTGTGTACTACCTTAATTTTTGATGGTAAATTACGTGGACTCATCCATTTTGGGCGAAATTCAACCTTTCGACAAATTCATTATTTACTTTCAAATTATTTGAGCCACAAAAGAGGTGCATTTTTATGGAGTAAAATGGAAAAGCATCAGGGGAAATATCGTTCTGCGCCTCTGTTTACATATTGCTGATCAAAAAGCAACTTTACATCTGTGCATTCTGCTGGGAGTTGTGATGTAACAGTCACCTGTCACCTGTCGGCTTCATCGTCATCGATGTTAGCTGCTACAGTGGATGTCACGACAAAATCTCCTCCACCCAATCCTGTCCTTAGCTTTCCTAGTTAGTTCACTTATTTCCAGCTGGCTGACTTTCTTGATGTTATCGTGATATGTAATGGGTGGTCTTCCTTGTTTTCTCTTTGTTTCTGTCTTTCCTTGAAGGATTGATATCATAAGGGCCGTGCTTTTGTTTCGGGCCGCGTGGCCGATGTATGCAAGTCTTCTTTTATTTATTTCAGGTGTTATTCTTCTGGTGGTGCCAAGCTGTTCTAAGATGCTTGTATTTGTTCTCCTTTCTGTCCAACTTATTCTGAGTAGCCTTCTGTAAAGCCACATTTCAGCTGCCTCCAATCTTGTTATGTCTGCCTTTTTGAGTGTCCAGGCTTCACAACCATATAGTAGGACTGGCCAGATCAAGCACTTAAGTATGTTCACTTTGAGGTCCGTTGGTGTGCCTCTATCCTTCCAAATGTTGTTTAGTTGAACCATTTTGTGTTTTGCCATTCCTATCCTTGTTTTTATGTCCTTTGAGCAGCTTCCATCTTGCGATTTATGTGATCCTAGGTATTTGAAATCAGTCACTTTTTCTAGTGCTGTGTTGTTTACTAGTATCTCCTGGTGTTCATGGTGCCCTGTTCCAGTATGCATGACTTTCGTTTTCTTAGCATTTAGGTGTAGGCCTGCTGTCTTGCCCGCTTCATCCACTCTGTGCAACACTCTTTTCATGCTGGTGATGTTATCTGACATAAGAGCTGTGTCATCAGCGTAGCGAAGGTTTGTGATGTTTCGGCCTCCGATCTTTATTCCCATATCTTCTATGTCTGCGTTTCTCATGATCTGCTCAGTATAAATATTGAAAAGATGAGGTGAAAGTATGCAACCCTGTCTGACTCCTTTCTCGATGTTGAAATATGGACAGTTCTCATTGTTCCATCTAATCGTTGCCTTTTGTTCGTGGTATAGTGCAGCGATGAGGGTCACAAGGTGTTTCGGGAATCCCATCTTAATCATTATATCGAACAGGTGATGGTGCCTAACGCTGTCGAACGCTTTGCTGTAGTCTATGATGTAACAGTACGTTGTGTTAATCTTTGCATCAAATCCAAGTGCTGTTATTAACCCTCGTCCTGCGGGAGGCCACTATATTGGCCCCCCTGCACGACACGCGAGGCCAATATTGTGGCCTACATACTGCAAACCTGGTCCAGCAGGAGGCTAATATATTGTATGGCAGCGCTGCTCCCCATGTTTTGTTTATTCGGTTGCCGCGACTATCGTTTTTTCCACGTTTTTTTTTTCCACATAATTTTTGCGTGTTTATCTATCCTGTCATCCCTACTATAGTTAACAAAATGGTACGGTAAGATTACATTTATTACGATGCAACTGTTCGTAACTATTCGTCATACTCATGTAATACATGTAGTACTGACGGTCTGAAGTTCGAACTGGGGAAAATCTTGGGGAAACTTTTACTTTGATGCTGGTTGTCGTCTACATGTGAAATGAGAAGAAAGGGACCATGTGCGTATTTGAGACACCGTTCTACATCTGTAATTATGAATTCCGATGTAATATTAGGGCATGCTGCATAAGGGCGTCTGTCAGTAGGTTTTTCATCAGGGAAAACTGGGAGAAAATGACCGACTTTGTTGTTGGTCGTTGACTTTATTTGATGTGGTAAGTAGAGAGATATTGTGTTGCTTTGATAAAACCGCTTTTCAGTACATGTATTTGCTCTCCGACCTGAAAATCAAATCTCTCGCTAAACCTAACATCATAGGACGTGGAAGCTTTACATAGTAGAGGAGGGAGAAGGTTGTGCCACGATACATGTGGTTAGTAAATTAAGAGCCTGGCTTAACAAATCATTTGTTCACCTGAATGGCCTGACTTAGTGGCAGAAAAAGCGCAGAGGTCTTGAGAAAATGATAAAACGTGTGTTAAACGGCATATAAATGCAGAAAATTCTTGATTTTGGGCCTTCCATTTAACAGTAAAACTTACTGCATATCATCGCAATACTTTTTCCAAACATCATAGGGGTCACTTATGATTTATTCACCACTATTGTTGTTATTGCATCCTAAAGTAAACACGATACACGTGTTCACAAGGACCCGATTGACCCAACCGCCGAAGTTATCGGTAACACGCGAACGATCGGCTGACTGGCCGCTGGCTATCCCCGCATGGGCCGTTACGTGAACGAGTTCACTCAACGTGGGACGAGGGTTAATGTGTCATAAAACTAGATAATATATGGTTGGGTTTGGTACAAGGAAAATTTGCGAGATTTATCTTGAGCGGGTCGGCTAGTATACATAAATGTAATTTTCATACAAACTTTTTTTCTCAGCCTTATAATACTTATATGTTTTGTTTTTTTAATGAAGTTTTCAATAAGTTACTTTATTTAATTAATGTATGTGATATGTTTAGCTATGGATTATTTGCATTGTTTATATTGGAAATGGTCTGAATTAGATTAGATACAGTGACGTTTTGGTAATTTATGCATGGTCACCAAAGAAAGATCATGAAAAGTAACTGTTATCATTTATTGTGAAACTTTTATTTAAATTAAGAAATGGTAACTACCATTACACAGGTTTATTAGTACCCTGGCTTGAACTTTCTTTCTCATGTCTCTGAAATAAATTTTTTTACATGTCAAATAAATAGGAATGACTGACGAAGAGCTGGATGTATTTAGTCCACCAGAGCACAAAGAAAATGAAAGCAAAAAGAAGCTAAATGTTGATTTTACAGTGCAGAGTGATCAGTGGGATCGTCATGTTGAGATTGCCAATGTGAGTATGTTGTGTAAATACCCAGTAGGATAGAAAATGCTTTCACAGTCGGGCACAGATAACTTAAACTCTTTTGGGATGGTTTCATCTGATTGGAGTTCACCAAATTTTGAGGAATACAGCGAGTATTCAGGAAGAACACTACAACTGACTTATCATGGGTTACCTGTCTTAACACCCATCCCCTCCCCCCTTTTTCCATGGTCATTACAGAGACAGAGAAACAATAGTGATGCTAGACAAAGCCTGCTCATGTGGTGATGATGAGAAGTTGATATGCATATGTGCTTGCACAGCGGCATGCAACCTTAGGCCTGTGCCCCAAAAGTTTTGAAAGTGCTTGATAAGGACTGAAGCGGATTAAAGAAAATACAAGGGATCAATGATCAACTTGCAATAATTTTTTTCTCTGTTTGGCTTTACTTCAAAGGAAACCGTCCCAACTGCAGGGCTTTGTCTTTTTTGGTATTATGAGCTCTGGGAACAAACAAAAAAAGCTGGAACTTGTTGTCCCTGATGTTTTTAATGGCTCACGCTGTGTTTTATGTTTGGCGGAGGGGCTGGGAAACATCATTCGTCCATTTTTAGGCCAAATGGAGCAGCTTGGCTAGGTCAGTGGCATCAAATTTGTTTTGTTGCTACTTCTAGGCTACTTGGATCACTCTCACAGCAGAAAAACTGGTTGGTAAATGCAGGTTTTAATTCAAGTTTCGTGTGAAATATGTGCATGTCCAAATAATTGTAGGAAGTAAATTCGGAACTGAGGTCTTTGTTTGCAGGATGCATGATTTGGACTTACACATGTTTTAGGTTTGGTTGTTGGACTAGGTATTGTTCAAGAGAGCTGTTGGTGTAATTTTACATGATATATAAATCATATGAGGAATTCCATGGTGAGTGACATTGTTTGGCGCGATCTATCGATTTGCGCGGTCCATCGATCGCGTAGCGCATTTGGTTGATCGAGGAAACGCGCGACAATCCATCGATTGTTGCGCATTCTGTTGATCAGCGGATCGCGCAGCGCTTTTTGTCGATCCATGAAATATATACTTACTGCGCATTCTGTCGATAAACTATGATGATGAAGTGAATAAAAAAAAAAAGAAAATTGGTTTACTTACTGAGCATGTCAGTCTTTGAGCGTCCTTTGTTATGCTTCCAAGAAGAGTTGTGTGTTGAAGTGTTGACGGTTGAGTGAGGCAGATAAACTCATTATTTGGACAAATTTGATTGGCTGAGTACTTCACGTGGTATTCCAAATTACGGTCAAGATTTAATGGCTTGTGATACATTGTTGTGTGTTGATTAAAAATATTAAAAATTTATTATATACATATGTACTGTTTTCTTTATTGTTTCCTTGAACAAAGGCACCTCGAGCACAACCAACTGTTGGCGGCTTCTTTACGTTGTCGCTGTGTTTTTAGTCCTACGCACTTGGCATGGAACCAGAGATTGCATTCCTCGCATTCTAACATCAGGTTTCCATCGTCAGGGCAACGGCAAACACAGTAAATTTCTAGTGTAGAAGAAGAAACGACTGTTGATGATCTGAATTTGGGACGACTTGGAAATGCAACAAAGTTCTGAGTTTCGATACACCGTCTCAGATGCTGTCGAACTTCACATTCGTCATACTCGAGTTGTGTGGGATCTTCTCCACACAGCAGTGATGTGGCAAATGCCACAGCAAATGCACCACAATCTGGAAGAGAACCCTGTTGTTGATTGTTCATGAGAGCAAACTCAATCACATCGTCATCACTAAGTATGTATTTGGCCACGCTTTCTATAATGTTTTTGGCAGGCAATTGGCGAAGGGAATCATATATCCTAATCTGCTTATTGTCGTTCCTTGCAATTGTTATCCAATGATTATGTGTGTAGAATATTTGTATAAAAGAACCGGTTTGCACATTAAATGCCTCCGACAGTTGAGTTGATGGCTCTGTTTCGGCCTCAGACAGCTGAGTTGTTGGCTTTGTTTCGGCCTCAGACAGCTGAGTTGTTGGCTCTGTTTCGGCCTCAGACAGCTGAGTTGGTGGCTCTGTTTCAGACAGCTGTGATGGTTGATCTGGTTCTTTAGTGACATTACGTTCTAGTTCTAGCCTCAGCTTTTTTCGTGGTGTGGGAATTGGGAGATTTAGTGGTTGGTGTGACTCATCTAAGTCTTCCTCCTCAACAATTGGATCTGCCCCAGGGAAAAGGCCTGTTGGTGGAGACTTTCCAAAGACAACTTTGTATGGGGGCTCATTTGTAGTGCGTTGCACTTCCGTGTTCAAAGAGAACATAATCCTTGGAAGCCATGATGCCCAAGGATATGTGTTATTTGAGTCGCAACCTTCGTCGACTTTCATTGCGGCAAGTTTCTGTTCCACTGTTCGATTGCCTCGTTCAACAAGGCCTTGGGATTGTGAATGTCGAGGCCTACCATTCACGAAAGTCACTTGACCACCCCACGACTCAAAAAGAGCCCTCATGACTTGGTTGACGAATTCTCGTCCATTGTCTGAATGAAAAATTTTGGGAGGTCCCAAATATGCCAGAACTCTTTCTTCCAGTAACCTAGCAACTTCGAGTGCTGACTTTGTTTTCAAAGGAAACAAGATATGGAATTTCGAAAAATGGGCGATATAGTGGTAATCTCCATCTGGGCTATGTCTCATGTCTATCAGGTCAATTTGAACGCGTTCAAGGAAGTCTTTTTCAACCATTGGCTTGAGGGGAGGTCTGGTAATTTGTGGCGCACTAAGCTGACATGTTGGGCATTGTGAGCAGAATTTCTGAACAAAACCTCTAGTTGTTCCTTGATAATGTCTTTGAGAAAAGTCAAGCACTTTTTTATAACCGCTATGCTTTAGCTCTGTAGCGTGAATTTCAAGCAGAACGCTAACGGCATTATCAGCATGGAGCACTCTCAAATAGCTTGCAGAACCCGCGTCCTGTGGGAAAAAAAAACGTATAAAGTTAATTGATATGTGTGGCATCAAGTTCCAGGTGTAGACGTTGACTAATTAAATGAGAAAAGACTTAGATCTTGAGGACAAAGCAAGCTTCAGTTAGCGTTTTTGTTTTTACAATAAAACGTCCTGGGCGATGTAATGTAACCAACATGAGGGGGTATGGGGATATAAGTCATAAAGCTACATTAAGAACATTGAAAAAAATGTCTTACCTTGCCTTTTACGTTTGGGACCACCAGAACGTCAACCAAACCAATGCCTGGCATGTTCATCAAGGAAAATCGCTTCTTTTTTACCCAATGTCGAAAATGGGCATCAGTGGTTTTTTCTGGCTGCTTCAAATGTTTAACAATCATGTCAAACTTCTCTTTTGTCAGTAACACAGACCCAGGATTTATAGACAATAACTGCGCTTCTTTCTCCATTATCGCCGTGAACCGCTCCATATTGAATGATAAGTGTACAGTGTACGGAGTGATACTCACCGACCTATAACCCTGATTTCAACTTCCGTTATTGCGATGTAGGCTAGTAAGTTATTGTAACCCGGACTTCGGTTTGACTTTGGAGAGTGAAACTGAATTACACTCTGGACGACAACAAAACATAACAAAACTCAGGGGTAAGATCTATCAAATGCGCAACCAAACGGATCGACAAAAAGCGCTGCGCGATCCGCTGATCAACAGAATGCGCAACAATCGATGGATTGTCGCGGGTTTCCTCGATCAACCAAATGCGCTGCGCGATCAATGGATCGCGCAAATCGATAGATCGCGCCCAACAACATTACATCAAGAAACAGCAAATTGCTCATCAATTTTAATAATGTTTCTTGTAGCATTTTCTTGAAATTCATTTTTAAGTGATTTTTCTTTACCAGCTTGTGGCCAGAGAACTGCTCAGCCTGCACATTCCAGCTATGTCATCAGAAGGATACCATCATACACCCATCTTTCTTAGCAACCTGGAAAATTTGTGGAAACAAGCTTTGGTAAATACTGTCAAATTATAAATTGTCTTTTTAAGCATTAGAAATTGTAAAATACAGTTCGTTGTTACAGTTTACAAAAATGATGATGCAAGAGACTGGCACATGTAAATGAATTACTTATTTGCATTGCTGCATTAATTTATCAGCTTTCATATCACCAGCTAGTTCCCTGTTTGTTGATTTGCTTTACTTGTAGAGGGTTGTGAACTACTTGTAGATAGTTAAAATATGGCTAAAAAAATACAAATAGAAAACATTGCATCTTGCAAAGCCCCACAATAACAACAAACAATAAAGACATCTATACTATTATATATTTGTGGACTTGAGATTTTTCATTGCAAAAGGCTTCTGAACCACTCAACACTCAGACTTCAAATTTTATATGGTGCATCAGAATGGATGTAGAGGTGCACAGTTTTTAATAGAAGTCTCAAATCGGTGTAGTTTTTTTATTGGAAATTTATTGTTTCCCCAATTTTAGATCTATTTCGAGTTATGGTTCGCCATTTTAAGTTTTCGTTATCACTTCCTGCGATGTGTTCACTATCAAATACTAACCCGTGCGCAAATCATGCTGTTGTACGGGTGCGCAGTGTGTCAACTCACAAAGGCAGAGCAGTAAGACTTATTTAAAAACAAACGAACAAAAATAAAATAAACAAAAATAGGAACAGGCCAGATGAAGCAGGTCCATAATAATCACCCAGAACTGAAACTAATATTCAAACCGATTTATCCCGGGCAGGGCCGGGGACCTCAGCTAGTGTTACAATAAATGACAACAGAATTGGCAGTGAGAAGAAGAAAAAAAGCAGTCTCTCAGTCAAAAAACACCTTCCTCAGACAAGAAGAAAAAAAAAACTGCAACTGAAAGTATTACTATTGAACATTTTTTTGTTCAAAGTTCAAAAGAATGGCTTCTAAGCTTTTGCAAGTCCCTCCATACGTTGTTCTAGGCGCTGTTCCAACCCTTTGCATTCTTACAGATTTTTTGTGATTGCATTAAATGTTATAAGTAGTTAGCATTTCCCAATACTGGTTATTGTCACTTATCAGCTGAAAGAGACTAACCTTATCAAACATAACATTGTGGAAATATTATAAAAAATGCATTCATGTATTATGTGCTTCTGGTTAAGAAATGAGTGCTTTGCTGTACTGTACTGTGAAACCTATTTCATTTAAATGATATGAATCATTGAGTTTCATACTGTCATATTACCCTTATGAATTCAGACAGTCTTGATGTTAGCCTCATTTCTCATGTTGAGAATGATTTCGCTACAAGTTACTGGATTGGCTAGAAATCCACTGAAAACACCTAAAATATTGATTAAAATGAACTTTGTTACTTTAGTTCCAATCCATCATATCACGATAGATACTTCCAATTATTGCATTCTTAGTTCCCATCTTCTAGTATCCCTGAAAGGAGAAATCATAAAGTAAGAGGAATAACTGTAGTCCATTAAAAAGGGCATTGAGAGTTTTTACATAAATATATAATACTCAACTCATTTTCCTCAAATTGCAATTTCTGGCCCATTTTGCTGCAAGGGATTACAATGAATACAATTTTTATGATAGTTATAATAGTTCTTACAATAGTTACAATATTTGTTGTTTTTTTTCCATCAGATTACAGTATTTGCTTCTTTCTTTTTCCAACAGACAAATAGACCAAAGGTGCACATCTTGGCAGCCTACAGCCTTATTCAGCTCTTTTATCAAACTTCTCTGCCTCATGTCTTGGAAAAGCCAAGCCAAAATTTGTACAGTCTTGTCAGCCAAGTGGTAGCCTCAGTGTTGATTGAGCTTTTCAGCCCAGACAATCCTGGTTTGGCATCAAGTGAAAAGATGGTGTGGCAGATCAAATCAGATATAATACAGTGTTTGCAAGGGGACTCAACATTGCTGAACTTAGTGATGGCTCTGTTGACTCAACAACTAGGTCAGTACTCCAATACATTGTTAAGATAATGAATTAACCCTTTCACTTGTACTTGTAAATTCTGCCATATGACAGGAAAGAAAGAGTATTCTGTAATTGATACCAGTAACTCATCAATTACTCACTTCTTTATGAAAGTATTGTCATGAAATTTTATACGAGATTCTTTAGATATTCCTCTTCCTATCGTTATTGAAATAATTACTTTCGTGATTCAGATTTTGTTAGTAATATTGCCTCATAGGTGCACAGAAAACTGGCATTTTCAGAGGCATACAAACTTGGCCAAGAAATCTTTGGAGCTCCGCAATAAAGGGATTCATTTCAGTTGTATTGTTATGAATTCCAACTAGCCATATTTTTAATGCATTGTCAGCTCTTTCTGATGTATATTGTAGCAAACACTGTTTGATTTACAAAGCAGAGGTTTCTGGAATATTTAGCTCCAATTAGAAAAGAGTATAATTACACTCCCCGTCATTGCATAATTTATATTGTGAGAATGGCTTGACACTGTGTATGATGTATTCTATTGTTTTGTGTCCGTGATACTCTTTCAGAGAAATTTTGTGCCACTGAGGGTGAGAGACAAGGTTCCAAAACAGCTGCAAATTTTCTGCTTTCTGATGAAACTGTCAAGCTGAAAATGGCAAGTTCTTTGTGAGATGAGTGTTACGAATCTGGACTGGGTGATAGTGCCCTCCAGTGTTAGGGTTCTGGTACTAAAGTCCCCTCTAGCTGTTATGAAGAGGGTCTTCTCAATGATGGTATTATGACTGCATTTAAATCGAGAGGTATTTAATATTTAATCTTTCGTACCATGCCACACACTAAGAACAATCTGAATAAGTTTCATAAACAGACCTGCAGGGCCACAAATTTAATTACATTAATTACCCTAACAATTTTGTCTAGATCTATTACATAGTAAAGACAACATCAGCAGCATCAAATCTAAATTCAATAATATGTCACTAGAAGTCTTCTCTAGATTCCTATAATATTATGATAATTCTGACTCACTAACAATTTAAGTACTAATTATATATCTCTCAGATCTGGTCTGCCTACTATATATCAATCAGTATACTAATATGGGCTCTGGCGACGATGTCATCGCAGCTATTTGTGCCTACCGCTTATAATGGATCGAGCTCGTCAATATAAACTGACGTAGTTAAGTCTAGATATCGACTCTAGGATGGGCTGGCAATTCCCAGCCTCATCCAGACAAATCAATCCCAATTCACAGATGCGTATGCCATACATTCATACTAATTGCAAGTCAATATAAATCTTTGTCTCGCATTCTTGGGTAGCGCTCCTAGTATATGCGGCAATCCTGTCCTAATGGATAACTTATGTTCAGCTCCTCGTTCATTGTTGAGTCATCAATGGACAAACACTTACGCTTGGTCCCTGGTGTTAGAAACAACCAGGGAGCAGTGGACAATAGCAGTGGGCATATCTCATTCAAGCATATGGCTTCATCTCAAATGTCTATAGTGGACTAGACATGATTTGTATTTGTATTTGTATTTGTATAACTCTTTAATCCCATTTGGGAAATTTTGCCTTTGTGCCATTGCAGCCCAGTTATAACTGGAGCAGGCACGTCGTCGCCACAGTGCAGCGCCGGTCGGCGTTTTTTTTTTTTTTTTTGGGGGGGGGGGGGATGAGGGGGGAGGGACTGGTAGAGATGAATTTAATTTAATTTTGCCCGGGCAGCGGCCTGTTCGGCCTGCTCTTTACGATTTCCAACTGCCAAGGTATCTTTAACGTGCGCAACGTGCACACGGGCCCTCCGAATTTTTTTCGTCCTTATCCGAGAAGACTAGGTACTCGATCCTACCCCTCAATAGAATCAGGGACACGAAAATATGAGAAAAATCCCAAACTTCCAACATGCCTGCACGGCCCGGGTTTCGAACCCGGGACCCTTGGCACGAGAGGCGAGCACCTTACCTCTAGACCACCTTGTCCCCCTTATCGAACAGACTTAGGATTCTTCAGGCAGAATCGTGCCGACGCCTGCACAGATTGGAGTTTTCTGTATGGAGTAATGGGCATAGGTATGGCTACGCTTTTATACTGTGCAGCCACCTGCAAATTACCGTCCAAATCCCTAGATTTGATTGGTGCATCCATGCGAGCTCATCTCGCAGTATTAATATATTCTACGTGGGAGTTGGTCACGGCCTTGTACTAAAACAGACAAGGTCAATTTAAAATGTCAAAACAATTACTGAAATCTTTAAACCCTCGTGCCTTCTACATTTTATGTACGAATTTCTGAACGCGACTAAGCGTCTTAAACTATCTATCCTTATTCACCCCTTCTCTTCCCTTCTAAGTGTTCATCAAAATCACGGGGTCGAGAATTGCACTGTCACTCCTAACTTATCCATTTATTCTATCTCGCCCCACTTTCTTTCCATCTCTAAGAAAAAGTGTTTCAAAAACAAACTGTTCACGAGAACAGTTCAAGGACAAAATTACGCTGGTTATAATCAACGAGACCGTGAAAAATCAACTCCTTGCAAGTCGTGACCCAGCACGGCCATTATAGTACTTAAACCATGTCAATGAGATGATATTCAGAATCATAAAGTTGTTTTGTTGTTTTGAGTTGTTTTTTTTATCAATGTTAATGGTTCATAATAAGTGTTATGAGAAGCTCTATATAAATGAATGTTTTCATACTGGAACTTTCTTCTCTAAATTCAGCATTTTGTGGATACAACAGACTAGAAGCAAAAACAAGTGTCTTTCAGGTTTGAATTACTCTGATAAGATTCATTTTCAAATCAGTCAGCACTCCTGTTTGAAATAGGTAGTTTCTGCAGATTCCTGTGACCAAGAAATAATATAATATGCTGAAAAAATCTTTTTTTGCACAAGTTACAACTGTGTTCATCTAATTTTGTCAAAATCAAAATGTCTTTAATGTTAGAGGGTTTTATAAAGAAATCCAAGGAGACTATTTCAAAGGCAGCCCTGAAGGGCAATAGTTTTTCATGGACAGACATACTAAGTGTAAAGCAACAAGTTCATAGACTACTCTCTCATTTTTAAATCTACTATCTCCTTTTAAAATGATGACACGTACTTTTGTGCTACCCCAGTTAAGGTAGCTATCACAACTGGTGCTTCTTTCTACACATGATGGCCAACTATAATTTTTTTTTCTTTTTTTTTCAGAGCATTGGGTTGGAATTATAAATCTCCACTAACAGCCATGATGTTATATTCCTGTCTTTATAAAATTTTGGAAGGCAATAGATAAAATCATGCCATTCTGTGCCAGTCAACACAGCTATTCCCAAACAGCTGATGTAATGATCATAGTTAAATAATGTTATGAGAACCATATAAAAAAATCAGCTGAACTTGGACCTCTTCTTCTGTTTCACCTAGTGATCATATATCCATTGTCCTGGTTACTTGGCTGCACTATGAGTCAGTACATCCAAGTTCCATGCAAATTTGATGTCAGCATTGCAGAAATCAACAAAAGTTCCTTTTATTTTACTTATTACCCTAGTTTGGCATTGTGCCTGAATGCATCAAGTTTGCTCATGTGTCTTTAATATGAAATTTGATGTACTTGCATGTGTCTGTTTATTGCAGGATGTGAACTGTTAATGTGCATTCAGGTTGTGAATTTGTACATTTCTTGTAAAAATTAGGACCAATTATCAATTGCCACATGTTCTATTTTTTCTTTTTCAATGCGGATGTGACAAACGTTGATCCATCACATTGCAAACACTGACCTGATAATTTGTAAAAGCCCATGTTCACCCACAGGCTCCGTCAATTCCAATCCTCCAGAAAGTTGTTCAATGCAGGTAGACAGTGAGTCAGAAGAGTCAAAAGAACTTCTTTCTTTCCCTTTGGAAAATCAGTTTACTGGTAAGGTGCATCCAGTGAATTCTACCCCTTCAGATCTTACAAAGAGAGTGATGAGACCAGTCAAAAGGAACAATATATGTTCCATTTTTGTTCCATTTTTGTTGAAAGGATTGTCAGCATTCATCAGCCACAATATGAAAATAACATTTTTGTATCAGCCTTTGAAAATCATGGCATATTCATAACCAGTGAATCAAAATTAGTAAACTCTGGAATACATGGCTTATAATACGTGTACATGTTTTTAGACATAGCAGAAGTGCGGATTTTTTTCGTTTTCCTGCTAACTTCATAAACTGGGCCTGGTCTTGACCCATTGTTGCATGCTTTCCTGGTTCAAACTCGGTTGCAGTGTGTACTTGTAGTATCTGTTTAGTTTACACAGTACATTGTCAGTTATTGCAGCAGTTAATTGAAGGTGCATGTAACAGTATGACATGCATTCATTTTGTTATGCCATGTTGTTTTTAAAATTTCTTATTGCAAATAAATGTGTTAACATGATTTCAAAGTTTGCTCTTTCTTTCTTACATTTAAAACTGACAATTAACCATTTAATGCTATGTAGACTTTTCTATTGGATCTGCAGCGTTTCCAATGCAGAACTGCTTCCACTTCCCACCCTCAGCTTCTACACTCCTCAATCTCCTCTACTTCATTCAAACAACTTGTCCGTTCCACATGAACAAATAACATTCATGAATAAGTTTTCTACATGTATGATTTCGTGCCTTTAAAGAACAGAACTCACCATCAATTAGTTTCTTTGAAAGAAAAAAGGTAGAGAATTATCTCATGTATTTTGAATTGTTTCTGAAATACACGTACATGTAATGACGCTTGCATTTATACTGTAATTCCTAGTCGAGGACTAGCTAGGCTGGATGAAACAAGTCACATCAGATTTGGATGAATATCACTGGCACTGTGGTAGTTTATAGCTTATAGTATGACACATCTTACATGCAGAGCTAAATTCTAATTGATAGCTTGGTGAACCAGGCATGAAATCTGGCAGTGTTAACTCCACAGTCCAAAGTGTATAACAACATAATATACACTGTGCTTATTTTGACTTTCTTCAAATTTGTGTTCCGAATGTCCATTTTTTTTTTTTTTTAAATTTAAAATTGGTATGCTGCATATACATGTAGATTCATGATCAAAATTGAGAGGTATACTGTCATACAAAATGCGCCACCACCATTTTGAGTAAAAGTAGCACATATATTAAACAATGGGAGAGCAGCAAGTTTTATGGGGTCAATTGAAACCAACCCATTGTCTAAACCAGTGGTCGGCAACCTAGTGGATTTTGACTGGCGAGCGAGCAAGTATGGGGATACTTGTATTTGCTAAACCCTTTGCTTGCCAATGCTGTAAAACAGATTTTTTATAGTTTTGATAAAGCAGAGATCCTAAAAGTGCCTTCTTTCCACGCAGAAGATATATGAGTTTTGTATTTTTTTGTATTTTGTATACTACTTCAATCCCATTTGGGAAATTTGCCTTTGTGCCATTGCAGCCCAGTTACAACTGGAGCAGGCACGTCGTCGCCACAGTGCAGCGCTGGTTGGCTTTTTTTTTTTTTTCTAGGGGGGAGTGGTAGGGGTGAGTTTTATTTGATTTTGCCCGGGCAGCAGCCTGTTCGGCCTGCTCTTTTCGATTTCCAACTACCAAGGCTTGAAGGTATCTTTAACGTGCACATGGGCCCTCCGAATTTTTTCGTCCTTATCAGAGAAGACTAGGTACTCGATCCTACGCCCCGCAATTGGATCAGGGACACGAAAATATGAGAAAAATCTTCCAACATGCCTGCACCGGCCGGGTTTTGAGCCCGGTACCCTTGGCATGAGAGGCGAGCACCTTGCCACTAGACCACCTTGCCCCCATACTGTTTAAACAGTAACACCTGTTTGCAATGTGAAAAGGATCTGCAGAAAAATGCTGTTTACAGACACCTAAACACGAAGTTGTTCACATTTAACTGAGCAGGCACTGAAAGGGTTAATAGGCCCACAGGGGATGTTTCCTCCAGTGTTTCACGGGACCACATTTGATGGATCGGTAGTAGGAAAAAAGTCAGACGAAAAACAAGTCATGTTAGGCACAAATGATTTTCTGATACATGTATTCGTTAACTCATTGATTTGAGGCAAAACAAAAATAGATATATTTTTTTTTAATTATTATTATTTTGCGGCTTGGGCCCACTTTCCACATTAATAAGCGAACCAGCCTGCAATGGCGAAAAGGTTTGCTGATCTCTGGTCTAAACTTTTTGAACAGTTTTTCTCGTTAAAAAGGAAGATGGGGGGGGGGGGGGGGGTTCTAACAAAGATACCAGAAATGATAAGATGAGACACTGTCTTCTTCGCATCACTAAAAAAAACCGTGCACACAATGTGCACGCTGAAACGGGGGGCGGGATCCATGGCGTATAGTATGAAAAGAATGCTTGATATAACAATGGTAAATTTATGATACAAAATTGTGACAATGCTAATGCAACTGGTTCTAAAAAATAAAAAAAAATAGCCAGAGTTTTCCCATATCTATTGAAGTTATAATTCCACGATAAGTGACGTCAATCAAGGCCTATAGTACAGCGATAGCTGAACAGTGAACAAAATTCAATATTTTCCCTATTTGGCTTTGTAAGATACGGCACTTTTCATGACTTCAAAAAAAGAAAACGGAAGATCTAATCAACTAACTTTTCTGAACGCGATATGTCAGCTGTTCTCGTTAACCCTACTACTGTGATCAGGAATTGTGTCCTGCAAAAAAAAATTTGAGTTGCAAATGGTATCACAAATAAAATGAATTTGGTACGGGGATTTGGAGCTTGCTTTGACCGGGGAACTTCTACAAAATATACATGTATCTTCTGCCACTTTAATTGTCTCTGATTGCACAGCATTGAAAAATTAGATTTATCAGGCTAAAAGCAGTACAAGGGTTAAGGGCCTTATAACTCCTAATTATAATTATTCACCCGACCCCCTTTAACCCCCCTCCCCTCTCACAAATGATATTTCCTGTTTACTCTCACCATAGTCTATGTGGGTGATTTTGTTTACTCAAGAGTTTTTAAGACTGCATTAGGCACACATGTTTATCAAGAAAACAGCTTACAGCAGGCCAGTATGACGCGCTTGTTAGGCGTATCGAACATTTGATAATACATGTGGTATTTAAGAAGTTCCCCTCCCTTTGTAATACGCCCCCCCCCTCCTCACCAATTGCTCCTACCCAGCACCCTATTGTTCATTCTTCTTTCCATCGCTACTATTTTCCTCAGTGACATGACTGTAATAATAATATACTTCTATGTGACTGTTGGGGATACTGGACTTTAATGGGTGAAGAGCCCGTTTAGATAAATATTTCTCCGTATTGACATTACAGTGTCAACTTTGGACGTGCACACTGATTAGGGAACAGTAGGTGTCATAACTGGCTTGTTAAGGGAAAGATGTCATTAGTCCTGTTCTTAACGGCAAGCTGAGATGACAAAAGTCCTTCTTGATCAGTCAAATGCCGCAAACTAATGCGTCTGTGTGTCATTAGAAGTTGGACTTAATGGCCCCCGAAAGGTTTGCTTATTGTACCAGAACTGAAGTGGTTCAGGCGACGGCCACACTGTCCGACAGCTCGGACTCCGTTAGATCAACATGGCAATAGAAACTAAGAACGAGTAAGAAAACAAACTGGATTTTGTTCAGTGCTGGTCATAGAGGAACACTTTTTGTGGTTATGTGATTCATTCCGTGTTTGTCTTACATAAAGAGTTGCGTGACCTTCAGAAAGATTGTAGTTCAACAAGTGCTCTATCTATCTATCTATCTATCTATCTATCTATCTATCTATCCATCCATCCATCCATCCATCCATCCATCCATCCATCCATCCATCCATCCATCCATCCATCCATCCATCCATCTATCTATCTATCTATCTATCTATCTATCTATCTATCTATCTATCTATCTATCTATCTAGGCCTATCTATCTATCTATCTATCTATCTATCTATCTATCTATCTAGGCCTATCTATCTATCTATCTATCTATCTATCTATCTATCTATCTATCTATCTATCTATCTACCTATCTATCCCCCTCTCTTTTTTGACTGAATGTGTGGATTTCATGCATATATCCGAAGAAGGCACTATGCCTGCGGATCGATGGAAGAATTATTTTCTGACAAATACCCACAGCGCGTCCTGTCCTTTCCGAAAGAGATCTAAAACTTGATTTAAAAACTGACGTTTACAAAACTCTTCTTAGTAATCTTAGATTTACACAAAACAACTTTTGAGAATTTGATTATTTTAGTAAAGTTTATACCGAGCTATATTGTACATGTATTTAATTCTGTTTGTGAAATTTGAATTGATGAAACTCTTGACAGATCGTCATCGCGCAAAGTGGCCATTATCTTATCTTGCCGACGCGCCGTAAAACTCAAACTCTCTCTGCCCCCCCCCCCTCTCTCTCTCTCCCTTCCCCCGTTCCGTTCGTAGCGCATCGGTTGCATTATATTTTTTCTATTCCAGATTGTGCATGCATGTAGTAATATTGACTGACGTTCAACTCAATCGCCTTTCATTAGTTTCATAGATCCGGATTGCACCATCAGCGTTGCATGCTGGGTACATGTAGCGGGTTCTGTCGGAATTCCAAAGGGTGGGGAGAGGGCGGGGGTAGGAGGTGAAGCCATGAGACGTGAATGTAGAGGGGGGCTGGTTTTGGAGGTTTGAGAACCACTGCTGTCAACAAGTTTTGTGTTTTTTACTAATTCAAGTAAACTGGCCGAACTGTTGTGTGTGTGTGTGTGGAGGGGAGTGGTAGAAGCAGTGATACTAGATTGATCATTTCTAATACATGTATCTTTGGTGGAAGTAAAGCCATATTTATGAGACTTTAAAGAAGAGGGGAACTGGCTTTGAACGTTTGAGAACCACTGCTTTAAACAAAAATTAAAGGGGACAAAAATCCACAATAACACTTCAGAGAAAGCCTTCCAGTTTCTATGTGCTGGTCTTGTTTATTACATGTCGTCGGTTGGCTGTTGGAACCTCGTTAAGTCCATTTTTGGGCAAATTCACTTTTTTAAAAAAATGCAATCTATAGCACGAGACGCATCGGATGCACTTGAAAAAACGGAAAAATTCTGCTTAGTAGTGGAGAAAAGCGATGTTGTAATTCCGTGTTATAACCTCGTTAACGTACAGCTGGCGGAATGTCGGCGCTTGAACCTGGCTAAAATCGTTTGCCAGGTTATGCACCGCTGGCCACGGCCAATTGTTGGCGTTTGAACCTCACTAAACGTTTAATTTAGTAGCGTTTAATACTAAACGTTTAGTAAACGTGTAATAGCATGGTAATTACATGTACCAATTGTTGTCGCTTGAAAATGAAGAAAAAAGTGAAATGTCGACAAATGTAGCGTCGATGTAAAAATCATTATTTCGTAGTAGTGCATGATTGTATCATGTTTACAAATAACGAGACTGAAGAAGGGCAGTCATGTACCATGCCCTGTAACTCATAATTATTTTAAAGGGTTTGGAGATACAGGGAATAGGTTATTGTGTACAAAATTCACACACGCATGCACACACACAGGCACATAGAGTAATTAGGTTTTTACTAAGTTCGAAATGACTTTAAGAAAAAAAAATTACTTTATATAATTATAGTTATGTGCCAGTAAAATCATTGAGTCTGGGGATGAATAAAAATTGGTCACTTTGAAATAGCCTAGATATCAACCGGCGTATATTTTGAGTCCGAAGTCAGAGATCTGTTGTCATTAACGTAATCACCGACGGTAGGGTAAACTTGAATGAATAGATCAAAGGAAGGGCGGCGGCGAGTTTACGGCCTTTGAAGTTGCCGCTCAATTTAGTGGACACCGTCTTTGAAGAAAGTAAGACAAGATCGGCGAATATGGGCGGATCAAATGTGATCAAATAAGGGAATGGTAAATATTATTTTGGTAAATATTTTGAGTTAATTGATCAATCTGCAATTAATCATGCGAATCTTCGCCCCACCCACACTTCAATAGCTATAAATACTGTCAGTCTCATATCAATCAGTGACCAGACAAAGTAAAGCGCCCCACTATCTGAATTTTTGAATCCAGTGCTTTCCAGTATGTAACACATAAGTCACTGTGCATTTCCAGTTTGTTATTTTCAACGTTTCCTCTGAGCAGAGGACAATGCATGGTGCAATAAGCACTTTCAAAACCTGTTAGAGGAAGATGCCGATCGCAGGAGCCTTTAATTGACGTTGCACACAAACCTTACTGGTGTGAAAGTAGATCTCTCAAAGAAACACAGAGCAGTTCTCTCAGTGCAACCCTCTCTCAAAGAACTATTCTGGAACTCTCTCACAGAACCAAGTGCACAGCACTCAAAGACCCTATGTGGAACTCTCTCAAAGAACAAACAAGTAACTCTCAAAGAACAAAAATGAAAATTACCCAAGGAACTGAAATGCAGCCAGCTCAAGGAGCAAACGTACAAATCTCTTGCTCTCCCCCCCCCCCTCTCTCTCTCTCTGTCTCTCTCTCTCTCAGAACCAGAGCGCCACATTCTCAAAGTGCAAGATGCAGCTCTCTCAGGGGGCAGCTCTCTCAAAGACCAGATTGCATCTCCCTTAATAAAGAACCAAAGTGCAGCGCTCACACCCCCCTCCTCTCTCTCTCTCTCTCTTTCTCTCTCTCTCTCCCCCCCCCCTCTCTCTCTCTCTCTCTATGTCAAATAACCAGAGTGAACGTCTAACTCAAAGATCCAGTGTGCAGTTGTCTCTCAAAATCCCTGAGTACAGTTTCTCTCACAGCCCCAGAATGCAGATTTATACAAGAACCAGAGTGCACCTCTTTCAAGTTGGATCTCTCCCACAGAACCAAAATGCAGCTGTCTCTCAAATGACTGGAGTGCATCTCTTTCAAGTTGCATCCCTCCCAAAGAACAAAAATGCAGCTCTCTCTCAAAGGACTGGAGTGCACCTCTCCCAAAGAACCAAAATGCAGCTCTCTCTCAAAGGACTGGAGTGCATCTCTTTCAAATTTCATCTCTCTCAAAGAACCAAAATGCAGCTATCTCTCAAAGGACTGGAGTGCACCTCTTTCAAGTTGCATCTCTCTTAAAGAACCAAAATGCAGCTCTCTCTCAAAGAGCTGGAATGCACCTCTTTCAAGTTGCATCTCTCCCAAAGAACCAAATTGCAGCTCTCTCTCAAAGGACTGGAGTGCATCTCTTTCAAATTGCATCTCTCTCAAAGAACCAAAATGCAGCCCTCTCTCAAAGAACCTAGAGTGCACCTCTTTCAAGTAGCATTTCTCTCAAAGAACCAAAATGCAGCTCTCTCTGTCTAAGAACGTGAGAGCACCTCTTTCCAATTGCATTTCTCTCGAAGAACCAAAATGCAACTCTCTCTCTCTCTCTCTCTCTCTCAGTGAACCAAAATGCAGCCCTCTCTCAAAGAACTGGAGTGCAACTCTCTCAAAGAGAGAAAGAGAGCGGCAGGGGCAGGTGGATGCGGCTGGGGAGGGGGCAGTGAGCAAGGACATAACATAGACAAAGATAGACAGAGGGAGAGACGGGCAGATAGAGAGAGAAGGGAAGGGGACATGGAGAGAGAGAGAGAGAGAGAGAAAGAGAGAGAGAGAGAGAGAGAGAGAGAGTGAGAGAGAGAGAGAGAGAGAGAGAGAGAGAGAGAGAGAGAGAGAGAGAGAGAGAGAGAGATAAATAGTAGAACTAGTAGAAAGAGAGATTTAATGATGTATTTAATGTCTTTTGTAAACAAATGACATGTAATACTTTGTGTTACTAAAGAGTCAAGTGTGAATAAATAGTTTGGTTTAGGCTAGACAGTAAATCATACATTTATATTACATTAATTCGCTCGGTGATGGTGTGATACATAGGAAATAAACGAAGTGAAATACTAAGTTTCGAGGGATAAATGTAAAACAGAACTAAAACGGCAAAGACAACAATAAATGCCTCCGAGGCACTTTTAAACATATTTTTACTATGCCCAAAGAAAGGTAGCGAGGTTATACGATCAGCCAAGCGGCGCGATGTGTGCGCTTGAACCTCGTTAAAGCTTTAGACAGGTTCCAACAGCCGACTTCGGCGTGTTATTACCTGCTTAACTCTGGTTACGTAATTACAGTAGGGTTGTCGTCAAAATGCAATACACGGCACAACTACTGGTCAAGAACATAGGCTAGATGCCAAGTTACAGCTCCCAATAATGAAAACTATTAAAGATAATCAGTTTTTTCCTTCTCCTGTAAAATTTTGATTTTGGACTTAACGAGGTTCCAACAGCCAACCGACGATGTACATGTATGTGATTACGCACTCCTCTAGCTGTCGGAGTGGTCAAATTACTGTCGAAAAGGCACTTGAAATTATTACATCAATTTTGTTTATTTGCGATGGCGCATTGAGATTGAGGGGTCACGTTGCAGAGCCTCCTGTGTTTGCACATTGCAGCCAAGACGCCGCATAGGCCTAATGCTTGCAGCGATGGACCTATTCGCCGTCGGCACAAAGTTGGCATGCTACTAAAGAGTTTTGACCACGTAATGGAAGATTGTTGTCAATGTCAGTGTAGCGAATCGTGAATAATCTTTTACCAAAATAGTAGCACTTACTTGTCGGTCCGTATAGTTCTAGGCCGAATACATAACTCATGCATAAGCCGATTGAACGGATCGGATTCGAACCTGAAACTTACCGCAGCCGAATCAGACGGCCCAACCACAGTGCCAGTTTGTGTAATCATTGCAACAGTGTGTGTGTGGAGGAAGGGTGGAAACAAAAGTTTGGCCTGTTATGGGCACGTTATCTTATTTCATGTCAACCTTTGAAAGACTATGTCACTCATTTAATAAAATTGTTACTACAGTAGTAATGTACGTACTCCCAGGATTATTGCGCTAGGGACGCGTGCGTTTACGTACCTATCCATAACCCTAAAGCTTATTGAATCCCTAACCATGTCCCTTACCCTTTCAGCCCCCCCCACACACACACAAATAACAGGAGGAAAACAAAAAGAAAATCTGAAAAAAATATTAACACGGCTGCTGTTAAGGCTATTTCGGCGGGAGCTCTCTAGCTCTGGAATCACAAAAGGCTTTAAAATACGTACCCCTTGCGCAGAACACATGAGATACGTACAGAAGTAACAAAAATCTTCGTTCAACAAATCAAAGCCAAAGAAAGCGAAGTCACATACTATGCAAACAAAGATTGCAAACCTAAACCTTGTTTTTATAGTATATTTTATCCCTTTGTTTTGTGACGGGACACCTGAGTCCCGGGCTATTTATATCGGGACAGTATTCTCATACTGCGCGGTAACCCTCTTCCATGGAGTGAAATCATAAAAGACACATTCTCTGATTCTGTTGACAAGTTCGGCTCCTTTGATTTGATTTTTGGAGGCCATTGTTGTGCTTGGGGATTGAAGTTGACAGACAGGGACCAGAATTGGGAATTCAAGGTGAGCTAACAAATTTATCCTGTCATCTAAACAGTATTGGTATTCTCATTGTCGGTCATAATTTTTATGGTGCATGTTTCGGTGATGCACAGAGCCTAGAATAGCCTTTTTAGTAAGAAAATGCACTAGGGGAGCAGCAATAGTTGGAAAACGGAGTGGGACGCACACGTCCCGTCATGTGTTTGGTAGACTTGGGATTCACTGGGACGCACAAGTCCCATTTATATTTTAGCATGGGAGGACTTCCGAATGCGTTCCATAACTCGACAAGTGCATAGGCATTGTCAGGCTGATATGTAACGACGTGAGGGTCTAGTCAGTTTGTATCATCGAGGCCGTAGGCCAATGTTCGCCTGGGCAGTAGTCGGATTGACATATCAGGGAAAGCCACCGGGGTAGCTATGTACTATTTTCACTCGGGCTATGGAACGCATTCGGAAGTCCTTCCATCAATCTAAACTTAGATCTGTGATTGTTTGTTCCCAAAACGGGTAAATTGTTTCCGAGCATAGTAATATTAGCCCTCCACTTTTCGCCTATTTTTGGTGGACAGCATAATTATGTTTGGATGAAAAGAAAATGTTTTTTCAAATTCATGCAAAGTGTTGCTATTCTATAATCCGCTAATAATGATTTTGTTTTGTTTTGTTTTGTTTTGTTTAGGCAGAATTTGAGAAATTTGAGAGACCCATAGATGCATTCATGACATATCTGGACGACAGCCTGGAAAACATCTTGGAGCAGTCAAACCTGTACAAGAACCAGCAACAGGTAAATGAGCACTAGGTGAAAATAACCAGGATTGTTGACAATGCCACACATACACCTAGTAACTCTTGAAGAAAAGTACGTTTGCAACATGCTTTGGCTACTTTAGAAGTTATGACTATTTAGAACACTATAGTAGGCCAACACTGATACTAACTCAGTCATATAGTTTACACATTTGTAAAGAGGAAGAAAGATAATGACATAAACCTATTCCTTCTGAGCATTGTTTGTATGTGCACGTAGACCTACATGAATTTTGGCTGAATATCTTTGAACCAATTTGTTGTCTACCAATTCCCAGGCACTGTGCTGAACATTGAAGCATGCAATTATGTGTTGTTGAAAATTCCTTTCTTCGTGTTCTGTTTTACAGTTATTGTTTATTGTCTTCCCCAGCACTACCATATTGTTGCAAACACGAAGTCCGAGCTGCTGGGTTTCATTGGAATTAATGGGCTACCACAGACTACCTGCATGGGGACATTATTGGTGCACTGATCCCGACCTGGGCGTACCTTTGGTGTCAGAGACCATGACCAGAAACAGATTTGCGCAGATTTTGCCCAATCTCCATAACAATGACAATACAGCAATGCCGAACGACAACAAGGACAAGCTTTACAAGCTTCGGCCTTTCATTGATACTATGAATGCTACGTTTGCGAAACTGTACGATGTGTCCAGGTGTGTAAGGTCAGAAAAATCTGCTACTGGTAACATGTAATCCAGTACAATCTGTTTCATGAACTGGTACGCTAGCATGGTATCAGTGGGCGTGCACCTGTCGGTGCAAACGGCCAGGGCGGAGGAGGTTTCATCTAACCCAACGGCCACATGCTAGGACACAATGTGACCCTCAGTACTTGAGTCCTTCATATTGGCCCTCGGTAGCGGTGTGGTCATAGGCTTGTTTGCCTAAATCACAGACGAAGAATTGAGCAAACTTCCCGGACGCAGCTTCGAAGCTGGCGGCAGCAGGCCAGTGGTTGATTGATAGGGCAGATGGCAATATACCGTCACTCTGGCCTGGATATCGTGACACAGAGCATCCATCAGTATTGGTGTTCTTTGGTTTGGGTCTTTCACCCTAGTCAGTTGGGACTGCGAGGCTGTGGAGTAGCCTACAGGCAGCCGGTCAGGCAATATGACTGTCCCTCTGGCATCCTCCTGCACCTGGATACATTTCCAGTCGTCTTGACCCTGTCTTGCCACTTGGATAAGTTGTGTCCAGGCGAGAGAGTGAGTCTGATGTTTGCGCAGCTCTTTCTCACTAAAAACAAATTCTTTGCGCCAGTCTTAACACTCACCTCGTCTTCTTTCATCTTTGTCTCATCTTCTTTCCTCTCAAAATTCCAACGGCGATGGGCGAGTGCGGTGGCAGCAGGTTTGGATAGACTGGAAGCTGTTAGCACAGACCTACACGTTGGTGGCTGTGGGCTATGGTCGCTTCATCGTCGATTGAAGTGGAGGCGTGGGGAGGCAGCACCCACAGTAGCTGAGCAGCCTTATTTAAGGATAGCACTGCTCACCTCAACTGAGGAAGGGGCTAGAAAAGGTGCCCTAAAGAAAGCCCACTTCACATCACCCTGACTGGTATACCGCGACCAGTGGGGATCCCTTTTTGCGGTCGAAACAAAAAGAAATTCAGCTTACTCAGGCTAGGAGCCTGGAATATACGCACACTACAGGACAACTCAAACAACCCGGAAAGACGCACTGCACTTATTGCCATTGAGCTCAGCAGGTACAACCTGGACATAGTGGCACTCAGTGAGACCAGACTCCCTGATAGTGGCCAACTCAAAGAGCTCAGTGGTGGATACACCTTCTTCTGGAAAGGCAAGGGTGCAGTCGAACCGAGACAGCATGGTGTTGGGTTTGCAATTAAAAATGACCTTGTCAGAAACTTGCAGTCCATGCCAATTGAAATAAATGACAGGCTAATGACACTCAGGATCCCAGTTGGGAAAAGCCAGTCAGCCACCCTCATTAGCGCATATGCGCCCACCATGACAAACCCAGATGAAGCCAAAGACAAGTTCTATTCTGATCTAGAATCTGTCATATGCTCTGTCCCGGCACCTGATAAGCTGATTCTCTTGGGGGACTTCAATGCTAGGGTTGGCTCCGAAATCTCAGCGTGGCCAAATGTTTTGGGCCCTCATGGAGTTGGTTCATGCAATAACAATGGGTTGCGCTTACTTACTTTGTGCGCTGAATTTGGCCTGTTCATTACCAACACAAATTTTAGTCTCCCCGTGAGAAACAGAACGTCATGGATGCATCCCCGCTCAAAGCATTGGCATCTCATAGACTATGTCATTGTGAGGAAGACTGACTGAAAGGATGTCCTTGTAACAAAGGCGATGTGTGGTGCCGAGTGTGGAACTGACCACAGACTCATTGTTTGCAAGCTCAGACTAACATTGAGGCGCAATAGACGCCCTCAAGGGAAACGCCTAAATGTTTCAAAACTCTGCTCAGCTGAGAAACAGAGCGAGCTCTCATCAGAACTCTCCTCAAAATTGGATTGCGTGACTTTTGACCCTGAGAACATTGAACAGAGCTGGACTGACCTAAATACGACTGTGCAGTCTTGCGCCAGCAGCACAGTTGGTTTTCCTGTCCGCAAGCACCAGGACTGGTTCAATGATAATGATAATGAAATCAAAGTGCTCATCAAAGAAAAAAATAGTCTCATCCAAGCTCACTGCAGTGACCCCTCTTCCACAGCAAAAGCTGATGCACTGCATGCATGTAAGGGTGTACTCCAGAAGAAGCTGAGGAAAATGAAAAATGACTGGCTTGAAGAGCGAGTAAGAGAAACTCAGAAATATGCCGACACAAACAACACTAGAAAGTTCTTTGAGAGCCTCCGAGCTGTGTTTGGACCATCCCGCTCTGGCACTACGCCACTTCTTGCGTCAGATGGTTCAACACGCATTGTTGAATTGAATGCCATAATTCAGCGTTGGGCAGAACATTTCGGAGGTGTGCTAAATCGGCCATCAAATATAAATACTGAGTCCATTGACCGCCTCCCTCAGACTCCTATTAATGCAGCTCTTGCCAAGCCATTCACAGCAAATGAGACCCGAACTGCCACAAATCAGATGTCCTTTAACAAATCACCAGGCATGGATTCAATTCCTGCTGAGGTGTATGCCTTCGGTGGAGAAAAGCTTATTGAAAGGTTGACCGAGTTGTTCAATCATATGTTGAAAGCAGGGAAGCTGCCACAGGACTTCAAAGATGCTTCAATCATCCATCTGTACAAAAACAAAGGGGACAGCCAAGTCTGTGACAACCATCGGGGAATCTCTCTACTTTCAATTGCTGGCAAAATATTGGCAAGAATGCTTCTGAATCGCCTTCTTGATCACCTCTCGTCAAATGACTTGCTTCCCGAGAGCCAATGTGGCTTTCGCAAAGAGAGGGGAACGGCGGATATGATTTTTGCTGCCAGACAGATTTAGGAAAAATGCATGGAACAAAATAAAGCGCTGTATATCACATTTGTTGACCTCACAAAAGCATTTGACACAGTGTGTCGTGAAGGCCTCTGGAAAATCTTGGCGAAGTTTGGGTGTCCACCCGAATTCATCACAATAGTGCGCCAGTTTCATGATGGCATGCAAGCTGCAGTCAAAAGCAACGGCAGTGTTTCAGAGCCCTTTGCTGTCACAAATGGGGTAAAACAGGGTTGTGTCTTAGCCCCAACTCTGTTCAGCATCATGTTCTCTGCAATGCTACAAGAAGCCTTTAGCTCTCCTCCTCAAGGGGTAAGCATCAAGTACCGAACTGATGGCAGTCTATTCAACCTCAGGAGACTTCAGGCAAAAACCAAAACCAAAAGTACTCAAGTCTGTGACCTACTATTTGCTGATGATTGTGCACTTCTGGCACACGATGAGGATAGCATGCAAAACTGTGTTGATAAGTTCTCTAGTGCCTGTGACAACTTTGGCCTCACAATAAGCACAAAGAAGACGGAAGTGCTCCATCAGCCTACTCCAGAAGACAAGTATCCTGTGACCCCAAATATCAAAGTCCATGACAGTCTTCTGAAGGTGTCGGAGACTATCTTGGCAGTACACTGTCTTCCGCGGCTCGTGTTGATACTGAAATTCTCTCAAGAATCAACAAAGCCAGCTCTGCATTTGGCAGGCTTCGAAAGAGAGTGTGGGATGTTGCCGGCATTCGCACAGACACTAAGCTGAAAGTGTACAATGCTGTGGTCCTTCCCACCCTACTCTATGGGGCTGAAACCTGGACAGTGTACCAATCGCATGCCAGAAAGCTAAATCACTTTCATCTGGCCTGCCTTAGAAAGATCCTAAGGATCAAATGGCAGGATAAAATTCCAGACACTGAGGTCCTCAATCGTGCCAAGGAATTGAGCATCTTCTGCCACCTGAAAAAAATTCAGCTACGTTGGGCAGGACATGTTGTCAGAATGCCCGACTCCAGACTCCCTAAGCAAATCTTCTTCTCTGAGCTCTCCAATGGAACGAGGAATGTTGGGGCCCCAAAGAGACGTTACAAAGACACTCTCAAGCAATCACTGAAGGCCTTTGCCATTGATGTGAGTGAGTGGGAAAAGCTCTCGCTTGATCGTGCAAATTGGAGGGCGGCCCTTACCAGAGGCAGCAAAGCATGGGAAGCTGACAGAGTCCAGCAGGCTATCAAAAAAAGAGAACGGCGCAAGAAAAGGCCCAGTGGTACTGAACCAACGGAGCACTCTTGTCATTTATGCGGAAGGGTCTGCAGGGCAAAAATAGGACTTATCAGTCACATGAGAAGCCATAAGTCATGAAAGAACAGTCTTTCCATTCTGTCCTCTGTGTCCTTTAGTTCTCTTTATTGTCCATGTGTTGAAATTCTCAACAATTTCTGTTCTTTATTCCTCTGGTGTTGTTACGGTCATCATCATACCTGATGGACGAACTATTATACGATGTGTCCAGGGTCTATTATTGTATCTGTTGAGTAACGGAATAAAAATCACTATTTACATATCAAATTTTCTGCTGTTGTTTATAAAAGTAGACATGGTGGACCTACACAATGGCATTGTGACCTACAGGTGTGTTTTTCCCATTTTTTGGGTCATGGGACGTGTAAGTCCCAAGAACATTAAGGTGTTGGAAACACATGACGGGACGTGTGGGTCCCGACCTGCTGAACACCCATATAAAATTTGTTTTCAGCAAAATGAAGTACCATTTGGTATTATGTGATCCCTCATGAGTGTATTCTCCAAGAATCACATTATTCCCTCTAAAAAAACAAACCCTGAAAAACAAAGGGTTATTATAGTCTCAACAGCAAATGTTTTGCATTTTAAGGAGGGTTCAGTCGTCTACCATACCGGTACCTATAAAGAGTACATGTAAATGCATTTCGAATATGTGTGAAGGAGCAGCCTCACACCATGTTATAGTATAGAACTCTGCACGCCTGCACAATGTTTTGCATCATTACTGTCATACATTTATGCAATAAATTAGGAAGTGAATGGCCATCCTTAACCTACTTAAGCTCGGAAAGGGGTGGAGGTGGAAAGTGGGTTACCGGTATCCGTACCCCCAGCGTATAACAAGCCTACTTGGGGGAGGAGGGGGAATTCGCTAGCGAGCGTACGTACGCTTTTCAGTCATGGTAATGAATCAAAAACTTTTTGTATTTTCAACCAGATGAGCTGCATAATTACTAGTATAATTATAATTACAATCAAATAGTCCATACAAAATGCCACTTAGTTTAAAACACCAATTACATGTATTAATATTCAACACTCTAATGGTCATACGCTCTTACCGGGGGGCGCTACAGAGGGCGGGAGGCATTTCAGTCAAGCCCACACGTGGGGAGGGGATGTATTCACTGCCCGGAGATTCACTCCAACTGGCCAGGATATCCAGATTCCTTCAGGTCGACTTGACCAGGTTTTTCGTCGGCGTGTTTTGTCATGCCGCCCTAGGGAGCCCTTGGCCGCCAGCGGTGGTGATACCCTGGAGAGGAGGACGAGCCCCGTGCCAATTGCGACGAGTCTGAGCTGCTACCCGGGCCTGGACATATTATAACCGAATATCTTTTTTTTTATATTTTATTGAAAGACGTGTAAAGGACAAAGGCTGTGATCGTCCACAAATAAAAATCTTCAACCCCGGGGGAAGAGGATAAATAATGCTAGAATGGATCACAAGAACTCTACAGATGGCCCACACCGCGGTCTATTTGCTAATTATTTCTTCCGACCAGGGTTATCATGTGAAGACAGCTTCAAAGGGAACTTAATCTTAGACTGTTTACTCGTTAACGTTGTGATAGACGAACATGAAAGAAATTCTTCAAACTTGCATGAAGGCGTGGCTTTTTCGGAAGTGGTATGGCTACAGGAAATCATACCTCGATATCTCTTAATTTGGTCACTGAAGTTTCTGCAAAGGCCACTTAACAGTAATATCTTTTCGTCCGCCAAGTTCAAATCCAATAACTTTTTGACCTCCTAAAGGAAAAACTAAGTGTCCGACATTGACCAATTAAGCTGCCAACGAATGTCCGTAAATAGCAAACTAATTCAATGCCAATTTGGCGTTGTGAAACTTAGTGAGGCTTAGTTAATATATCTGCTTATTCAGATTAGCCTTCTTCGTACGTCACTGATTTTTTTCTTTCTTTTCTTTTAGGACGAGATAATCAGAGGCGGCGACTGGCTGTCTCCGCACGACTGTTCTATAGTGTTTTTTTTTAGCTCAATTCTGCCTCTGAAGCTCATAATCTCATGAGTCTCCTATTAATTTGATTTAAAAAAACTATCACGCCAGCCTATTCAGACAACAGTTTGAACAAGAGCAAGAGCGGCCGCTGGTGTAATTATTATTTATGACTGATTTTCATCAGTTAGCCCAGTGCGTTGGCTCGCGGCTGCGCGACGTCCGGAATATAGGTCTACTCTAGTCCTTCCTTCACCTACTGTACTTACTTACATCTGAGTTCACACGTCCTGTCGTCGACCTTGGAAGGAATACTTTGCCTGATTAAGCTCTGCGCTGATAAAGAAATGCCACGGCTTATTCTGATGGACTTAATGGATTACTACATGCATTTCTGATTTTACTGGCGCAGCAAAAATCAGGACCGAGTCCGCCCCAGTCAACATATTTAATTTGCAATTGCAAGCTTCAGTTGAATACATATACTCAACAACTTTTTTCTCTTTCACATATGGACCTTCAACATCCCTTCAACAACATTTATATAAAACTGAATAAATGAAAAAAAAAATCGTGTTCATCAGGAACATTTGAAGCCGATGTAACCCGTTTCTTTTCTACAATGCGGGATTTAAAATAACTGGTACACAAAAGAGGGTCATGGGGGTGGGATAACGACACGCTAGATTAGACAAAATATTGCCTGTGGACTTTATCTCCACTACATACATTTTCCTCCTCAACCAGTAGCCTAGAGCGTTCATCCGGTTCTGTCCGTTTGTGCCCCTTCCTATTTTCCGAGATGTATCGTTCTTATAATTTGTCTTCCTCTTTTTTTTTTTTTTTTCCAATCGTTTGAGAATTATTTTCAAAATGTTCCTTACTTGCTATCATCAGATGCATGTGTAGGGTTTGCAGGCAGATTAGCTGGATTTATGGTTCCGTTTTCATATTTTCCAGCCTGTTTTAAGCTGTTATGGCGGAGTCGCAGGCGCCGTCATGTATATGCACTGTAGAGCGCAGGTTTGTCCAACGTACGACCCGGCCAACTCAGCGAGTCTTCTCTTTTTTCCTGAACGAATCTAATATTTTTTTTAATTTTTAAACATTTTATTGACTATTGTAAGTCCCACCACGTTCACTTGAGCAGTAAATCTACGCTTTCCCTACCTGTTACCAGCTAGGCAGGTTTAATCACCTGCACTGCACACCATAGTAACATTTGAACAACTAGAATTGAATGTCCCGCCATGGAGCATTATATCTCTGGCCCCCATCAGAAACGGTTGGACAGTCCTGATGTAGTTTATTCTGTGATGTCAGGAAAATGCGGCCGCACGCCGCATGATGCGGCCGCACTTTTTGGCATCCCGCACTTTTTGATGTTTCCGCATTTTTTTTACGTTTTTTTTTTTTTTTTTGCTTTTTTTTTTTGGCATTTTTTCTTATGGCTTCGTTTGGAGAAAAAATGGCCACTTCCTATCTTTTAGGACTGTTATTATCCGGAAAGTACCCGTATCCGAGTCCAAACATTTTAAAGCATAACCATTGATAACCTTCAAAAATTCATGTTAGATCAATATCCGGATACCGTAGGTAATTATTCATGAAAGCGAAAATTTCTACTACCCAAGCGAGCACACCCACCCCTACTTTCGCTTTCTTTTTGTGTTCAGAATCAGAATTTAGAATCTCTAGACTGCAACCACGGGTCCATCATCGTCATTCCATGTGTAGTGGCACTGTACTTTTAACCATTTTTGGTTTGTTTACTGTATATTTGGCAGTCTTCATTGCATTACTGACTTGGTGTCAGGTCAGAAAAATCTGCTACTGGTAACATGTAATCCAGTACAACCTGTTTCATGAACTGGTACGCTAGCATGGTATCAGTGGGCGTGCACCTGTCGGTGCAAACGGCCAGGGCGGAGGAGGTTTCATCTAACCCAACGGCCACATGCTAGGGCACAATGGGACCCTCAGTACTTGAGTCCTTCACATTGGCCCCCGGTAGCGGTGTGGTCATAGGCTTGTTTGCCTAAATCACAGACGAAGAATTGAGCAAACTTCCCGGACGCAGCTTCAATGATAATGATAATGAAATCAAAGTGCTCATCAAAGAAAAAAATAGTCTCATCCAAGCTCACTGCAGTGACCCCTCTTCCACAGCAAAAGCTGATGCACTGCGTGCATGTAAGGGTGTACTCCAGAAGAAGCTGAGGAAAATGAAAAATGACTGGCTTGAAGAGCGAGTAAGAGAAACTCAGAAATATGCCGACACAAACAACACTAGAAAGTTCTTTGAGAGCCTCCGAGCTGTGTTTGGACCATCCCGCTCTGGCACTACGCCACTTCTTGCGTCAGATGGTTCAACACGCATTGTTGAATTGAATGCCATAATTCAGCGTTGGGCAGAACATTTCGGAGGTGTGCTAAATCGGCCATCAAATATAAATACTGAGTCCATTGACCGCCTCCCTCAGACTCCTATTAATGCAGCTCTTGCCAAGCCATTCACAGCAAATGAGACCCGAACTGCCACAAATCAGATGTCGGAGAACTTCACCTATCTTGGCAGTACACTGTCTTCCGCGGCTCGTATTGATACTGAAATTCTCTCAAGAATCAACAAAGCCAGCTCTGCATTTGGCAGGCTTCGAAAGAGAGTGTGGGATGTTGCAGGCATTCGCACAGACACTAAGCTGAAAGTGTACAATGCTGTGGTCCTTCCCACCCTACTCTATGGGGCTGAAACCTGGACAGTGTACCAATCGCATGCCAGAAAGCTAAATCACTTTCATCTGGCCTGCCTTAGAAAGATCCTAAGGATCAAATGGCAGGATAAAATTCCAGACACTGAGGTCCTCAATCGTGCCAAGGAATTGAGCATCTTCTGCCACCTGAAAAAAATTCAGCTACGTTGGGCAGGACATGTTGTCAGAATGCCAACATTATCTTCGGGTAAAGACGGGACACACTTACACCGCATCTTAATTTGAATGACTGTCTGAAAGGAACCACAACTCTTGCAAAGTTTGACTTACCCGGTTTTGGAAAAACGCTCTTCAATTGGTTGGTGCGCGATTGGGCTGATTCAATAGTTGAAAGCGGTGACACAGCTGCAGACGACAGAACAGGTTTGTTTTGTTTTGTTTTAATTACTTTTTAAAAATTCAATATTGTTGTAGGCGTTCATGTACATGATTTTATAATGGGGCATTGTAGGCCGTACGTCACAGTGGAAAAGGAGACAAACACTGTTTTTTGGGTTGCTGGAAAGTGTTGCATGGGACACGGAGTAACGGTACTGCTGAATTTGCTTCGGTGAGGTTAGGGCCTGAGATGGAATATCGCACCGAGAAATAACTGTAGTGTTAGTCTTGCGCCCAGCAGATCGGCTTTAGGATCGGAAAGTAAATCTGCTCAACAACGATAATGGTCCACTAGAAGTAGGCTACTGACGTCAACGGTTCAATGTGGCATGAAACTGATTTCATATCATGCCACAGTTAGTTGGCCGGCTCCGTTGGGGATTATTATGTTCAGACTGTAATGAACTTCAGCGTCTGTCTAAGTTGGAAAATATTATTTTTGCCCGCGGACGATTTGATAATGAGCTAAGCTTTTGTCCGAAATATTGGACAAAAATATATTCTTTATTTCACAGCTAATCGGTTCATGATTTGACCACATTCAGGTCAGTAGTCTTAATTTCCAAGATATCTGTTGATAAACAGATTCTTTCATTAAGCTGAACTACCAGAAGATTACGATTATGAAATATTCTCCAGTGAAGCAAAATCGGCTTGGAATCTCAGTAGCAACGGCATCTATGATTTGGAAGTTCTGAAAATTAATACATGTACCGTGTTCACAAGCACAGTACTCCCGGTACCACAATAAAATTATCATGCACATCTTCTGAAACATTTTGTTTAATAATCAAGGCCATTTTTGATTCATATCTTCCTACTCATTTATCATCCTGTTCCCACTTTACCTGACGTTTGAAGTGATGGAACAGCTGCTTGAAGAAGAAAGAAACAAAAAAGATAATGAGAACAAAACACCGATTACAGGCTTCTCGAGAAAAAACAACAACAAACAATCAGTCTTTCCATGCGCCAGTGTCCCTGTGGCAGGAAGCCTCAAGATCTGATGGCAGGAGAAGGTATCCGAATGGCAGCTTGTCCAAGGAACCCCCAAACTATAGGACATCCAGCGCTTTCAAATCAACGATTAACTATCATATAGTTTAGTTTAGCGTGGATCCAAGGTAGATACCATTTGATTTCTTTATCTTTATTTATCAAGGAAGGATGACACATCTCATATAGGGGACTGGATGAGCTTTGAGTCAATGTCGGAAGGATGGGAGAAAATTGATAATTCTAGGGCATGCAGACTGTGAGGGACCTTGTCATTGGAAGATCGACAGAGCGGCTTTACGAACGTTAATGAATGTGGAAACACAAAGCACGTTTTTCATGCAGCGCAAAGCCGTTGAGTTGTGAAACAAAAACACTTCACCTCCGTCAAATCTTATGTTGGATGAACTACGAGTGGCTAATGTGGTTACTGCGTGGGTTCAATAGTAACTCCCTTAAGGATACACAGGATTAACAAACACAGGGTTCTGCTGGCAATCTTATTTATTCAAAAAGCCTAACAAAGGTATCACTACCAAAAAGGCATAGGAAAAACTCTACCGAGAAAAAGAAAAGAAGCCAAGAAAAAGAAGCCCAACAAAAGAAGCCCAACAAAAGAAGCCCAACCAGCCATAAGCTGGAACAAGAGAAAAAGACGAAAATATGATTAGGATATAATGACAACATTAATCAGGCAATCAATGGTGGGCATACATAGTAATAGTATTAAGTATTAAGTCAAACAACAACAACATAATATAGAATTTAAGCAATAACCAACTGGATATGTATGCATGGAATAAAATAGCGCTAAGGTTAATGAATAACAACTA
Organism: Onchidella celtica; assembly: GCA_963931925.1. Lineage (NCBI taxonomy): Eukaryota > Metazoa > Mollusca > Gastropoda > Systellommatophora > Onchidiidae > Onchidella > Onchidella celtica. Next base: position 112,133,754 of record OZ007567.1, on the reverse strand, counting down.
CAAGTGGCTATATCATACACACAAGGAGTTTCCTAGTACACTGGCAACACAAACTAATATACTAATCAAAGTATGAGGGACATAACGAACGAAGGGGCAAGAACACAATAGTTTCGCTCCACTGAGCCGGTGTACAACACATCCAGAGTGGCCATTCCATTTAATAACGCAGTGGCCAACATGGCCCACTGACCGTCCATAACACAGACGCTGCATCCCAATGCAGGCCATCCTCATAGGCCCACTCCCATTATTAGTACTAACCCGCCCCAGGGCTATTGTATTGGTTACTTCCCTTCCCAATCGATACTGAAGGGTCATGCCCTTTGACCTTAGCCGCGGAGCTATGCCGCCAGGCTAACATGTGTATGACACACCACTAGATACATAAAGTAATGTGTACATTCCTTAAAATGAAACTGCCCTTCACACACTTACGAAACTCATAGAAGCATAATACATCTGGATAACTATAATACATGCACATGATATATATATATATATGTCGGCGAGACTCATTGCAACATGTGTAGACTCACTGAAACATTGTTCATCCACCGCCGCACATAGAACAATCCTGGGGCTCACCCATGTGAGGCCCAACTAATATTATACATCTCCAATACATGTAATTAATTACACATCTTAAACACTAAACACGCAATCACAATCACACTGCTCTCTATAGCACAGTGGTACTGGCAAGGTACACAAATACCCGTAATACAATCAAGTGTGCAGTGCCGCTCGCTATAACATAAGTCATCCACATCAACATGTCAGGAAATCCTCACTGCCTACCACAACAAGGCAATGCTACACATACCCTATATATATGCACACAAGCAAATCGTGATAGCTTGGTTAGCGAGCCATCATTATCATCTAGCACCGCAAACGTTAACTTTGACATTAAAGTCACAATATCAAGACACTGCGCTGCATCGCGCATCTTACACGTCCAATGACAATGGCAATTACCGTTGAGCCGGACTCATAATAGTCTCTGTAGATCAGCATTCTCTACGTGGCATCCAAGAAAAGGGGGGGGGGTGCGCAAATTAAAGTCACTTCTAATATAATAGTCTCCAACTTACCCAAAGTTTCTCCGGGTCCTGTGCTACCGCTACATGCCTTATGGGGCGGGGTGGCGATGGCAAGCGTCGGCAAGCCTCTGAGCTGCTACGGGCCCGGGTTGCTGGGTTGGGTTCACTGTGCTGTCGGCTCTTGTCTCTGCGTCTATGATGGAGTGTGTTGACCACTCGAACCGCATCTTATTTATGAGCCCGCGCGGACGTCCGAGAGAGCTATTACGTAGCCCGTGTTGCACAAGTGAAAGGCTCGGACATGGAGTCCAGCCCGACAACATAACCGGTTAGGGTCCTAACACAATCGAATTTACAGTACGGTTAAAAGGGTGCACACAAAAGTCAATTAGGTATCCCAGTAAACTGCAGAAATTACTCTAACGACCCCTCCAGCAATAATTGAATAAATTTGACCCAGGTTGGATTTATCGGGGATAACATGCGTCTAACTCATAGTTTGCTTTAAATCCGAGACCCTCTTATTAATTATTTCAATAGGATATGTGCATCAAAGTACAACAAAATTGGTACCATTATAAATTGGAAACTTGCTGCTAAAATTCTAACTGACTACTTTTACCAGAAACCCGGTAATAGTTTTAATATAAATTTTCAAAGTGTCAGGACTAACAACATTCGACAATTTTGTGCGGGATACTTTCGTCCATTAATACGACGTATCTCCATTGATAACAAACTTTATCATGAGTACCTATTTTGCACCGATAGGGTATTGTCTACTCTCAAAAATGAATTCGGGTTCCCGTCTTTCTGTCGGTGGATAACAACGAGTGAGCGAGTTGTAAGAAACTCAAAGCCATGATATAAGAGTTGGAAGCCCGGTACATTTCCAACTGACCAATCAAAATGCGCGCTTTTCACCGTGATGTGAATAACGGGTCCCGCGCTAGTATTACAAGGGAAATAATCCAATTAATGGTACTCGGCCAAGTGCCCATAAACTACTATGAGTGGCCGTCCCTCACTCACGCACCAGAGTTACCATGAAAGCACATATTAAAAATAGAAAATCGTTCATCCTCTCACATTCTCCCCTGCTAAGTCACGTAGTCCCTTACGTGACACATACATCAATTCAAAGGTTTACAAAAGACCACTGAAGGTATAATCAAACTCTAAAGGGCTATGATACCATCACTTAGGGTAGAACAATTGCAAAATACACACAGTGAACCGAAGTACAACAATGGTCCATCCTCTTTATAACTACTAACAGGTGGCGTGAACCGGCTAAGTTACTACTGGCATCCTGAAGATGTACACAACAGTCTCAGCTCTGGCTGTAGTAAGTTACATCATATGGACAAAACAACAGGTCCCAGACCTGCAACGGTGGTCCCAGACCACTATCAGGGTTAACGTAGGATCGAACAGTACAAAAAAATGCAATATGCTATAAGGGCACTAGGGCAATGAAAAAGGTAAGGTCAACATAGGCATTAAAAGTCATTGTAACTAAGCTGTGGAGAAAGCTAACATGGGCATACTCTCTAACTTAAAATCTGGAGGCGGGGCTCACTTGATCGTCGGTCTGTCTTCTGGCCTAATGGAAACTAGGGGGATCTTGATGGGTACGCTCCCCTGCTCTTTCTGCACTCACCGTCAATGTCTAATGTCAATCACTAATAAGAGTCAGAGGTCCAATCTCTGGGGTTGTCTGTGTGGGCGGCTGGACCGTCGCACAGGAGGTAGGCGTTGGGAAGTTGTCATCCCAGGTTGAGGGTCCGGTCGGGCTGCAGGTGGCTGGCAAGGGTGGTGAGCCGGGAAGTACCAGACATCGGTCGACGCAGGCAGTGGAGGCGGGTGCTGTGGACGTGTGTTGACCACTGCGGGGTGAAATAACCGCAAGGTCTCCGTTGACCGCAGTGGCATCTCCATCTGGGTTTCTGATGGTAAAGTAACCACCATGAGGCGGGGGAACAGACAGGACGGTGTGCACAGGACCGGGGTACGGGTCCTGGATCTTGAGTTGATGTTGGAGGGCGTTGGTCTTCGTGGCTCCCTGGTTCCTATGGGGTGGGGCAGGGGTTGGCTGGCTGGCTGGGCTTCAAACTAAAAATTTCCATGGCTGGGCTTTCTACACTACAAACTAACCCTTCTGTGTATCCCACTTCTTGACACCAGAAAATGTTGGGTTGACTAGGTGTGGCTAATGTGGTTACTGCGTGGGTTCAATAGTAACTCCCTTAAGGATACACAGGATTAACAAACACAGGGTTCTGCTGGCAATCTTATTTATTCAAAAAGCCTAACAAAGGTATCACTACCAAAAAGGCATAGGAAAAACTCTACCGAGAAAAAGAAAAGAAGCCAAGAAAAAGAAGCCCAACAAAAGAAGCCCAACAAAAGAAGCCCAACCAGCCATAAGCTGGAACAAGAGAAAAAGACGAAAATATGATTAGGATATAATGACAACATTAATCAGGCAATCAATGGTGGGCATACATAGTAATAGTATTAAGTATTAAGTCAAACAACAACAACATAATATAGAATTTAAGCAATAACCAACTGGATATGTATGCATGGAATAAAATAGCGCTAAGGTTAATGAATAACAACTACAAGTGGCTATATCATACACACAAGGAGTTTCCTAGTACACTGGCAACACAAACTAATATACTAATCAAAGTATGAGGGACATAACGAATGAAGGGGCAAGAACACAATAGTTTCGCTCCACTGAGCCGGTGTACAACACATCCAGAGTGGCCATTCCATTTAATAACGCAGTGGCCAACATGGCCCACTGACCGTCCATAACACAGACGCTGCATCCCAATGCAGGCCATCCTCATAGGCCCACTCCCATTATTAGTACTAACCCGCCCCAGGGCTATTGTATTGGTTACTTCCCTTCCCAATCGATACTGAAGGGTCATGCCCTTTGACCTTAGCCGCGGAGCTATGCCGCCAGGCTAACATGTGTATGACACACCACTAGATACATAAAGTAATGTGTACATTCCTTAAAATGAAACTGCCCTTCACACACTTACGAAACTCATAGAAGCATAATACATCTGGATAACTATAATACATGCACATGATATATATATATATATGTCGGCGAGACTCATTGCAACATGTGTAGACTCACTGAAACATTGTTCATCCACCGCCGCACATAGAACAATCCTGGGGCTCACCCATGTGAGGCCCAACTAATATTATACATCTCCAATACATGTAATTAATTACACATCTTAAACACTAAACACGCAATCACAATCACACTGCTCTCTATAGCACAGTGGTACTGGCAAGGTACACAAATACCCGTAATACAATCAAGTGTGCAGTGCCGCTCGCTATAACATAAGTCATCCACATCAACATGTCAGGAAATCCTCACTGCCTACCACAACAAGGCAATGCTACACATACCCTATATATATGCACACAAGCAAATCGTGATAGCTTGGTTAGCGAGCCATCATTATCATCTAGCACCGCAAACGTTAACTTTGACATTAAAGTCACAATATCAAGACACTGCGCTGCATCGCGCATCTTACACGTCCAATGACAATGGCAATTACCGTTGAGCCGGACTCATAATAGTCTCTGTAGATCAGCATTCTCTACGTGGCATCCAAGAAAAGGGGGGGGGGGGTGCGCAAATTAAAGTCACTTCTAATATAATAGTCTCCAACTTACCCAAAGTTTCTCCGGGTCCTGTGCTACCGCTACATGCCTTATGGGGCGGGGTGGCGATGGCAAGCGTCGGCAAGCCTCTGAGCTGCTACGGGCCCGGGTTGCTGGGTTGGGTTCACTGTGCTGTCGGCTCTTGTCTCTGCGTCTATGATGGAGTGTGTTGACCACTCGAACCGCATCTTATTTATGAGCCCGCGCGGACGTCCGAGAGAGCTATTACGTAGCCCGTGTTGCACAAGTGAAAGGCTCGGACATGGAGTCCAGCCCGACAACATAACCGGTTAGGGTCCTAACACAATCGAATTTACAGTACGGTTAAAAGGGTGCACACAAAAGTCAATTAGGTATCCCAGTAAACTGCAGAAATTACTCTAACGACCCCTCCAGCAATAATTGAATAAATTTGACCCAGGTTGGATTTATCGGGGATAACATGCGTCTAACTCATAGTTTGCTTTAAATCCGAGACCCTCTTATTAATTATTTCAATAGGATATGTGCATCAAAGTACAACAAAATTGGTACCATTATAAATTGGAAACTTGCTGCTAAAATTCTAACTGACTACTTTTACCAAAAACCCGGTAATAGTTTTAATATAAATTTTCAAAGTGTCAGGACTAACAACATTCGACAATTTTGTGCGGGATACTTTCGTCCATTAATACGACGTATCTCCATTGATAACAAACGTTATCATGAGTACCTATTTTGCACCGATAGGGTATTGTCTACTCTCAAAAATGAATTCGGGTTCCCGTCTTTCTGTCGGTGGATAACAACGAGTGAGCGAGTTGTAAGAAACTCAAAGCCATGATATAAGAGTTGGAAGCCCGGTACATTTCCAACTGACCAATCAAAATGCGCGCTTTTCACCGTGATGTGAATAACGGGTCCCGCGCTAGTATTACAAGGGAAATAATCCAATTAATGGTACTCGGCCAAGTGCCCATAAACTACTATGAGTGGCCGTCCCTCACTCACGCACCAGAGTTACCATGAAAGCACATATTAAAAATAGAAAATCGTTCATCCTCTCACACTTAAAACAAAGGTGCTCTTCCTGCCTTTCTCCTACCACCACGTATTTGCACCTACGTTTTTTTCCACCAGTCTCTTACAAAACAGTGTAAGATATGTTGGATGAACTACGAGTGGCTAATGTGGTTACTGCGTGGGTTCAATAGTAACTCCCTTAAGGATACACAGGATTAACAAACACAGGGTTCTGCTGGCAATCTTATTTATTCAAAAAGCCTAACAACGGTATCACTACCAAACAAGAAAAGCCCAACCAGCCATAAGCTGGAACAAGAGAAAAAGACGAAAATATGATTAGGATATAATGACAACATTAATCAGGCAATCAATGGTGGACATACATAGTAATAGTATTAAGTATTAAATCAAACAACCACAATATAATATAGAATTTAAGCAATAACCAACTGGATATGTATGCATGGAATAAAATAGCGCTAAGGTTAATGAATAACAACTACAAGTGGCTATATCATATACACAAGGAGTTTCCTAGTACACTGGCAACATAAACTAATTAATGTACTAATCAAAGTATGAAGGACATAACAAATGAAGGGGCAAGAACACAATAGTTTCGCTCCACTGAGCCGGTGTACAACACATCCAGAGTGGCCATTCCATTTAATAACGCAGTGGCCAACATGGCCCACTGACCGTCCATAACACAGACGCTGCATCCCAATGCAGGCCATCCTCATAGGCCCACTCCCATTATTAGTACTAACCCGCCCCAGGGCTATTGTATTGGTTACTTCCCTTCCCAATCGATACTCAAGGGTCATGCCCTTTGACCTTAGCCGCGGAGCTATGCCGCCAGGCTAACATGTGTGTGACACACCACTAGATACATAAAGTAATGTGTACATTCCTTAAAATGAAACTGTCCTTCACACACTTACGAAACTCATAGAAGCATAATACATCTGGATAACCATAATACATGCACATGATATATATATATATGTCGGCGAGACTCATTGCAACATGTGTAGACTCACTGAAACATTGTTCATCCACCGCCGCACATAGAACAATCCTGGGGCTCACCCATGTGAGGCCCACTAATTTATACATCTCCAATACATGTAATTACTTACACATCTTAAACACTAAACACGCAATCACAATCACACTGCTCTCTATAGCATAGTGGTACTGGCAAGGTACACAAATACCCGTAATACAATCAAGTGTGGAGTGCCGCTCGCTGTAACATGAGCCATCCACATTAACATGTCAGGAAATCCTCACTGCCTACCACAACAAGGCAATGCTACACATACACTATATATATGCACACAAGCAAATCGTGATAGCTTGGTTAGCGAGCCATCATTATCATCTAGCACCGCAAACGTTAACTTTGACAATAAAGTCACAATATCAAGACACTGTACTGCAAAGCGCATCTTACACGAATAATGACAATGGCAATTACCGTTGAGCCGGACTCATAATGGTCTCTGTAGATCAGCATTCTCTACGCGGCATCCAAGAAAGGGGGGGGGGGGGTGCGCAAATTAAAGTCACTTCTAATATAATAGTCTCCAACTTACCCAAAGTCTCTCCGGGTCCTGCGCTACCGCTACATGCCTTATGGGGCGGGGTGGCGATGGCAAGCGTCGGCAAGCCTCTGAGCTGCTACGGGCCCGGGTTGCTGGGCTGGGTTCACTGTGCTGTCGGCTCTTGTCTCCTGCGTCTATGATGGAGTGTGTTGACCACTCGAACCGCATCTTATTTATGAGCCCGCGCGGACGTCCGAGAGAGCTATTACGTAGCCCGTGTTGCACAAGTGAAAGGCTCGGACATGGAGTCCAGCCCGACAACATAACCGGTTAGGGTCCTAACACAATCGAATTTACAGTACGGTTAAAAGGGTGCACACAAAAGTCAATTAGGTATCCCAGTAAACTGCAGAAATTACTCTAACGACCCTTCCAGCAATAATTGAATAAATTTGACCCAGGTTGGATTTATCGGGGATAACATGCGTCTAACTCGTGGTTTACTTTAAATCCGAGATCCTCTTATTAATTATTTCAATAGGATATGTGCATCAAAGTACAACAAAATTGGTACCATTATAAATTGGAAACTTGCTGCTAAAATTCTAACTGACTACTTTTACCAGAAACCCGGTAATAGTTTTAATATAAATTTTCAAAGTGTCAGGACTAACAACATTCGACAATTTTGTGCGGGATACTTTCGTCCATTAATACGACGTATCTCCATTGATAACAAACGTTATCATGAGTACCTATTTTGTACCGATAGGGTATTGTCTACTCTCAAAAATGAATTCGGGTTCCCGTCTTTCTGTCGGTGGATAACAACGAGTGAGCGAGTTGTAAGAAACTCAAAGCCATGATATAAGAGTTGGAAGCCCGGTACATTTCCAACTGACCAATCAAAATGCGCGCTTTTCACCGTGATGTGAATAACGGGTCCCGCGCTAGTATTACAAGGGAAATAATCCAATTAATGGTACTCGGCCAAGTGTCCATAAACTACTATGAGTGGCCGTCCCTCACTCACGCACCAGAGTTACCATGAAAGCACATTAAAAATAGAAAGTCGTTCATCCTCTCACATTCTCCCCTGCTAAGTCACGTAGTCCCTTACGTGACACATACATCAATTCAAAGGTTTACAAAAGACCACTGAAGGTATAATCAAACTCTAAGGGGCTATGATACCATCACTTAGAGTAGAACAATTGCAAAATACACACAGTGAACCGAAGTACAACAATGGTCCATCCTCTTTATAACTACTAACAGGTGGCGTGAACCGGCTAAGTTACTACTGGCATCCTGAAGATGTACACAACAGTCTCAGCTCTGGCTGTAGCAAGTTACATCATATGGACAAAACAACAGGTCCCAGACCTGCAACGGTGGTCCCAGGCCACTATCAGGGTTAACGTAGGATCGAACAGTACAAAAAAGACAATATGCTATAAGGGCACTAGTGCAATGAAAAAGGTAAGGTCAACATAGGCATTAAAAGTCATCGTAACTAAGCTGTGGAGAAAGCTAACATGGGCATACTCTCTAACTTAAAATCTTGAGGCGGAGCTCCCTTGGATTCGGTGGTCTATCATCTGGCCTGATGGGAACTCGGGGGGGGGATCTTGATGGTTGCGCTCCCCTGCTCTTTCTGCACTCACAGTCAATGTCTAATGTTAATCACTAATAAGAGTCAGAGGTCCAATCTCTGGGGTTGTCTGTGTGGGCGGCTGGACCTTCGCACAGGAGGTAGGCGCTGGGAAGTTGTCACCCCAGGTTGAGGGTCCGGTCGGGCTGCAGGTGGCTGGCAAGGGTGGTGAGCCGGGAAGTACCAGACATCGGTCGACGCAGGCAGTGGAGGCGGGTGCTGTGGACGTGTGTTGACCACTGGGGGGTGAAATAACCGCAAGAGGTCTCCGTTGACCGCAGTGGGATGGGTGGTGTACACAGGACTGGGATACAGGTCCTGAATCTTGAGTTGATGTTGGAGGGCGTTGGTCTTCATGGCCCCCTGGTTCCTGTGGGGTGGGGCAGGGGTTGGCTGGCTGGCTGGGCTTCAAACTAAAAATTTCCATGGCTGGGCTTTCTACACTACAAACTAACCCTTCTGTGTATCCCACTTCTGTGTATCCCACTTCTGTGTATCCCACTTCTTGACACCAGAAAATGTTGGATGAACTACGAGTGGCTAATGTGGTTACTGCGTGGGTTCAATAGTAACTCCCTTAAGGATACACAGGATTAACAAACACAGGGTTCTGCTGGCAATCTTATTTATTCAAAAAGCCTAACAACGGTATCACTACCAAACAAGAAAAGCCCAACCAGCCATAAGCTGGAACAAGAGAAAAAGACGAAAATATGATTAGGATATAATGACAACATTAATCAGGCAATCAATGGTGGACATACATAGTAATAGTATTAAGTATTAAATCAAACAACCACAATATAATATAGAATTTAAGCAATAACCAACTGGATATGTATGCATGGAATAAAATAGCGCTAAGGTTAATGAATAACAACTACAAGTGGCTATATCATATACACAAGGAGTTTCCTAGTACACTGGCAACATAAACTAATTAATGTACTAATCAAAGTATGAAGGACATAACAAATGAAGGGGCAAGAACACAATAGTTTCGCTCCACTGAGCCGGTGTACAACACATCCAGAGTGGCCATTCCATTTAATAACGCAGTGGCCAACATGGCCCACTGACCGTCCATAACACAGACGCTGCATCCCAATGCAGGCCATCCTCATAGGCCCACTCCCATTATTAGTACTAACCCGCCCCAGGGCTATTGTATTGGTTACTTCCCTTCCCAATCGATACTCAAGGGTCATGCCCTTTGACCTTAGCCGCGGAGCTATGCCGCCAGGCTAACATGTGTGTGACACACCACTAGATACATAAAGTAATGTGTACATTCCTTAAAATGAAACTGTCCTTCACACACTTACGAAACTCATAGAAGCATAATACATCTGGATAACCATAATACATGCACATGATATATATATATATGTCGGCGAGACTCATTGCAACATGTGTAGACTCACTGAAACATTGTTCATCCACCGCCGCACATAGAACAATCCTGGGGCTCACCCATGTGAGGCCCACTAATTTATACATCTCCAATACATGTAATTACTTACACATCTTAAACACTAAACACGCAATCACAATCACACTGCTCTCTATAGCATAGTGGTACTGGCAAGGTACACAAATACCCGTAATACAATCAAGTGTGGAGTGCCGCTCGCTGTAACATGAGCCATCCACATTAACATGTCAGGAAATCCTCACTGCCTACCACAACAAGGCAATGCTACACATACACTATATATATGCACACAAGCAAATCGTGATAGCTTGGTTAGCGAGCCATCATTATCATCTAGCACCGCAAACGTTAACTTTGACAATAAAGTCACAATATCAAGACACTGTACTGCAAAGCGCATCTTACACGAATAATGACAATGGCAATTACCGTTGAGCCGGACTCATAATGGTCTCTGTAGATCAGCATTCTCTACGCGGCATCCAAGAAAGGGGGGGGGGGGTGCGCAAATTAAAGTCACTTCTAATATAATAGTCTCCAACTTACCCAAAGTCTCTCCGGGTCCTGCGCTACCGCTACATGCCTTATGGGGCGGGGTGGCGATGGCAAGCGTCGGCAAGCCTCTGAGCTGCTACGGGCCCGGGTTGCTGGGCTGGGTTCACTGTGCTGTCGGCTCTTGTCTCCTGCGTCTATGATGGAGTGTGTTGACCACTCGAACCGCATCTTATTTATGAGCCCGCGCGGACGTCCGAGAGAGCTATTACGTAGCCCGTGTTGCACAAGTGAAAGGCTCGGACATGGAGTCCAGCCCGACAACATAACCGGTTAGGGTCCTAACACAATCGAATTTACAGTACGGTTAAAAGGGTGCACACAAAAGTCAATTAGGTATCCCAGTAAACTGCAGAAATTACTCTAACGACCCCTCCAGCAATAATTGAATAAATTTGACCCAGGTTGGATTTATCGGGGATAACATGCGTCTAACTCGTGGTTTACTTTAAATCCGAGATCCTCTTATTAATTATTTCAATAGGATATGTGCATCAAAGTACAACAAAATTGGTACCATTATAAATTGGAAACTTGCTGCTAAAATTCTAACTGACTACTTTTACCAGAAACCCGGTAATAGTTTTAATATAAATTTTCAAAGTGTCAGGACTAACAACATTCGACAATTTTGTGCGGGATACTTTCGTCCATTAATACGACGTATCTCCATTGATAACAAACGTTATCATGAGTACCTATTTTGTACCGATAGGGTATTGTCTACTCTCAAAAATGAATTCGGGTTCCCGTCTTTCTGTCGGTGGATAACAACGAGTGAGCGAGTTGTAAGAAACTCAAAGCCATGATATAAGAGTTGGAAGCCCGGTACATTTCCAACTGACCAATCAAAATGCGCGCTTTTCACCGTGATGTGAATAACGGGTCCCGCGCTAGTATTACAAGGGAAATAATCCAATTAATGGTACTCGGCCAAGTGTCCATAAACTACTATGAGTGGCCGTCCCTCACTCACGCACCAGAGTTACCATGAAAGCACATTAAAAATAGAAAGTCGTTCATCCTCTCACAGATAATTATCGCAAGAGAGTATTAAAAACTTAAGTAACTGGAGGTCAACTTGATCAGTCTCAGTGGGTGGTCATGGTATTCACTATAGTATTAGACTCTGTTGTTAGATTTCTTCTGCTGAGCGTGTTCATACGTAATTCTAAAGCCAGTCCTAGGTCATGTTAATTGGTTTCTTTTGTAATAAAGTACAGACATAAACCTTTCAAACAGTCCTTGTTGTCATTCTGTTCTCTGCTCACTGATCCATTCACTTGAACTGAAAAGATTCACAAGAACATGAAATTGAAGAAAAGGGAACATTTTCCAGATGAGGTGATTCTCTCATTTCATTTGTTGCGAGTTTTTTAGCGACAAGATGAAATAGGAACGAATTTTTAACATTAATTTTCTCCTTGCAGAAAAAAAAGGTGATACTTTGATACCTAAAAGAGGTTATTAAACTGACAAATATTTTGATTCTATTTTGAAGAAGAATCTGAAAAGAGTTGATGCGTATATTTTGGGGTGTGTGGGGAAGGGGACAGACATGTACCGGATTCACGAGACGACGTCGATTAAGGTTGTACGATGGTATCACTTGCCACAGTCCATACATTATTCCCAGCCAGTCACCTGTAACTATCTATCACTTCTAGACCTACGCGATCCCGGATAGGAGAAGCAAAGCGAAGTGAGGTGTCATTTTCTATTTGCCACCACGTCCTGTTTGTCTCCAATATTGTTTTTGACCTTTGAGTTTGAGAAGAACAAAACACGCTGTTGTCTTTTATGTCATGAATATTTTGCACAAAAGTTACGTTGTATTAAAACAAAACAAAACAAAAATAATACATGCACAAAGAAAGAAAAAGTCCCCAATAGACCAAAACTATGATTGGCGCTACCAGACATGACTTACCGATAATTCACGAATACCACACGTGTCTAATATCTCGAAAATTTGAATAAACGGCAGTGTTTCAGGGTGTTGAAAATAATTATAGTAACATGTGAAATGCGAAAAGGAACTGAGAATGCGCAATTTAGATAATTCCTTCAGGGGACAAGTTTTTTTTTGTTGTTGTTTTTCTTTAACCGAGAATGTTGTGCAGACTACCTTGAGCAGGGTCGGACCTTCAGTGTTACTATTGTCTAAAACTCATACACGTACACAAAGGAAAATAAACAAATACATGAAACTTTAAAAAAAAAAAATTGCCAATTTCCTTGAAAATGTTTAGAAGTGTCCATTCCCGTTGTTTTTTTTCTTTTGTCTTTGTGTGCGTGTGGGTAGGCCTAAGCATTTTTTTTGTTTCACTATTCTTACTGTAGTTTGATCATGATAGAGTCGTATAAATCTTTATCATTGTCTTTTTTTTTTCATGTACGTGTCAATAGCAAGGCAACTGTGAACATAACATTTGTGACTATATAAATATTGGTGTTTTTCAGGAAGAACTCGCAGAGTTCCACGAACAAGGGAAGTTGTTTTTTTGTTTTTTTTTCCTTCGTGGCGGGGGTTAGGATGAGGATGGAAGAAGATAGTTGGAAGAATAACATGTAACAAAGAAATAGCTAACAACTGCATGTTTTCACGGATTCTTAAAATTTAATGTCCGTCTTTAATGTTTCACTTTATTGTACTCGCATAGTTTGTTTTGAGGATTATCTGCTGACGGCGGGCATTACCAAGATACTGGGCACTATTTTAGTTAGCGAAAGGTCGTTGAACCCGTTGAAAGCTTCTACTCTCTCTCAACCACTGGCAGCGTGTCATAACAACAATAGGGCTTTTTTTTGTTGTTGTTGTTACTTCATCGCTCTTCTGCCACACATTGGGAAGAACCTGTGACATCCTGACCATATTTTTCTAATCGACTTCCACGTCGTATCGTTTCCAGGGCTCATCTTTTCATCTTCGTCTCATGAGCAAAAAAAAAAAACAAAACCAAAAACTCGTGGCTTGTAGTCTTTGACAGAAGAACTAATTGTCACTGTTAGTAAAGAACAATTCATATTGCCGAACTTAAGACATTTACAATTGTATACTGTGGTCTCTTGTCGCCACAGGTACTGTTTATCCAGGCATAGAAAATGACTGTTATGACCATAGTAAAAGACAAAGAACAAAGAGGTGGAAACAAACTGAACCAAGAAGAATAACTCTTGTAAAATTCCTAATACAGATCTGTGTTACTTAACAAACCGCGCACCAACTGGCCCCGGCTTTTATTTAATGTGTGTACAGTGAGAGATTGAAATCTGGAGACAATGCCGAAAGAAACGAGGGGGGGGGGGCTGGTGGTGGAGGAGAATGGTAAATAGCCATGACTTTTATACAGGCAGTTGGGACGAAACATTCAAAATTTGACAGCAAACTATTCAGACTGGCAAACCAGCTTAGAGAACGTAATATATTATAATTACTACTGTAGGTATCTGTAGTTTAATACTAACATTGTTACGAGATCCGTGGCACAATGATGGCTCAGAACATGGAAAAGGTAAATTTTATATTGACCTTTACTGAATACCCTTTTTGTGTGTGTGTATTTGATGAACTAAACCTGCCTTCACTCTGAGAAATGTTCTAGCGACGGACATAAATAGGTACATGTAGTAGATCGCAGTATTCATCCATTCCTCAATCTGCACATTTCCATTTACCTACTGTATGTGCTTCTTTTTGTTCCTTTTTGTGTATGTGTCAGAAGATGATCCAAGAGATTTAAAACTTATGTCTTCACACGACGTCCAGTTTTCCCGCCTTCCGTCACACTCATTAGGCTCTGCAAATTGCCCCACTTTTATCTAGGGATCTACAAACGCTGTTCTAATTCATAAACTATTACACAGTGGGCTAAGTCACGGAAACCCTGAGTATAACACCCGAAACCCATCAATTCCAGAGATCAAAGAAGTGTGGCTGTAGGTCACCAGTGTCATAGTTTTGATCAGAGCAGGTTTAATGATTATTTGGAATACTCCACTGAAAACTAAAGAGGATCAAGGGCACCCGTTGTTCCTTTTTGCGAACATGACGTGTAAATGATTCCTCCTGGCTCAGTTTGTGGGTTCCACAACCCACAAAGGAGGAGAAGCCTTGTATCGGAGATTTAATACTAATAGGCAATACAACAGTGACATGTTACGGAACAAACCTTGTACACGGAATTGCGTAATGGAAGGGCCTCGACCATAAAATCAACACCTGAAAAGTGCAATTGAGAAAACTAGATACTTCTCGTTATGCTCGAAAAAAATCTTCGTGCCAGATTTGAGAAAGGAAAAACTCTCTTTTAAACGTGGTTTAATCTCATGATCTATTCGGTATTGTGCTGTTCATTAAAATGCAAAATCTCAGTACCTGTTTCACCAAGTTCACTGAATACTGATGACGTTAATATGTGAACATGTTTTTCTTTTTCTGTAAAACCGACGCCCTCTTCGATTTTATCTCTTTGTATTACACGTCATACAAAGTTTTAAAAATGTCGAAGGCTCTTTAGCCACAATTTTAGATTACTTACAGTATTCAGATCATACTATTCAACACCAGTCACAACTTTTTGGGGGCATAAGATTACTTATGGTATTCAGATCATGCTATTCAACACCAGTCACAGCTTTTTGGGGGCATTTCAGATCTTGCACGTGATTAAAATAGATCTTTTTTTTTTAAAGTTCCATGGACGTGCAAAGCTGGTCTCAGCATTATGACGGTAGAACATCCGAATAGCGAGATTTCTATTGTTCAACGAATAGCGAGCGGTAGGGGACAGGGTTAGCGAACGTATTACACAAGCTCGCTATTCCGATGCGTAGCTATTATGACAGTGTACAAAAAAAAAAAAAGGCACCCTTTGCCAGTTCCTTCGAAGGAAAGCAGAAATACAAAAATATTCCTTGGTGTAAATTGAAGAACGCGCTCATATGGGCAAAAGTAACTGTCATAACAATAACAACGACGAAAGTTACCGCTTACGGAACTTCTGTCTTCCATTAGTGGGATTGACGGCTATGGCGCAGGCTGTAGGGATTTCAAGCTTTTAGGATTAACAACAGGTTCATTGATGAGAGGAGATCCGAGGTCAAATTGCGCCGATTCTTTAGAATATTATCGGTATTGCCTTGTGACCAATCCTTCTTTGAGGAATATTTCCTGAACGCTCCTCAGTAACCTCATTTCCTGACGCGATGAGATTTACGTCTCAGCTGAACTAGATTCAGTTCTTGTCCATCACAATCACCCCCCCCCCCCTCGCCCCCGCCCTTCTTTTCATGTGTTTCAATCGAGATTTATATTTGATTGGATAGAATTTGATTTGAGACATCGTTAGCGTGTTAACTGTCTGTCCTATCTAACTTTCTATCAAAATCAGCACTTGTCTCGAGTTGTGGGACCTGGCATTTCATTTTGAGTTTAATAAAAAATGAAGCAAAAAGCTTAATATGGTATGACCGAGTGCTGTTATAGATATCAAGGCTGTGATTCTTGATAATCATATAATCCAAAGCACGAATTTCATACTTTACATGTAATGTGAAATGTATATTATAGGGTTGGAAAAATTTGGAATTCAGTGGAACACATTATTAATTTATTTCTGTATTAAAATATACGTATTTATTTATCTATGTTGATAAAATAACCATAGTACATAATTAGTGACAGCGAAAACCCTTTCACAGATAAACATGACACCGCAAAAGTGCAACAACAGCAACAACCAAACAATAAAATGGAAAGATAACTGATGATGAGCTTTCTTTTACTTCAGCAGTCTGGCTGGTTGCGATCTTGCATTTACCTTCCCCACCTTGACGCTGGTCGAGAGAGTGCATTCAGCGATTCAATGATTAGCGTACTGGTACTCGATAATAACTGATTGTACGATTATCTAAGTTTCCCAGATCCACAGAAAAACACCCATTTTACCCACAGACTAATAAAATACCCAGACTGGATGACCCCATTGTGTGACGTCACAAAACAAAGAAAGGTCCGCCATTTTAGGTTTACGGTTGCGACTGACGCTTCAGCAGAGCTACAATGCAGCGGTCGCTAAAAGTCCATACGGTCATCTTTTATAACAATAAAAAAGGCAGAGGTAGACAATAAAAAGAAAGGATAGGCAAGTTAATGCATTATTAATACAAGTACAGCCAATCTTGACAAATAAAAAGAAATTTCTGCTGCAGATAGAACTAGAATCGGAATTTCCCGAGCGGCGGCCATGTTGGTTACACGCTGTGCAAGGTTCTGTTTCCATATCCAGACATAGGTATTCAATCAATGTAATCGTTGAAGGAGTGGATAGTTGACATGAGTTACAAAGTTATATATAGTCATGTGACGGGTAGGTTTTCAGCAACAGTGAGCCCAGGGTTAGTAGCCTAGTTAAATCCTTGGGTGTGGTATTCGTATTGTTTCCAGACTTAGAAATTAATGTACACTAATAAGGACAATCAGAAAGAGACAAATGAAATTCCTGGGACACATATGTAGGAAGATTGGGATCGAGAAACAAATGCTATGCGGTAAAATAGAGGGGCGGAGAAGCAGAGGACGACAAAGAACTACATACATTGACAGCCTCAACAACTATGCCACCAGAAAGTCGATAAGTAACACTGAGCTGATAAGAATGACTGACAACAGAGAAGCCTGGAGTGCCATGGTGGTCGATGTCTGCTCCAGACCTGACACATGAAGAAGAAGAAGAAGGAGAGATAGAAAATAAATAGGCGTTCAGTGATCGAGTAACTGAAATTCATGTTCTCAAATGTATCCAGATTTTCTGGACTTTTCCAAGCACATTTTGTTGATGTCCCACAGTATCAACCTTCAGAGTCACTCATATTGAGTTTGATGTAACTCGGAGTTTACCGCTGATGAAGGACTTCGGAGACCTAACCTTCCACTTAGTCAATACAATTTTTGGTTGTATACAAAAAGGAAGTGTATATCCGTACAACATGTTGTATGGATATGGATAGTGCATATCCGTACAACAGGTTTACCAAAGCGCGACTGGTGAAGGTTTCCTGAAATAAAACTTGGTATGGTGTTCACGAATTTAAAGTGACAACACATGGAATAGTCAGATGGATCAGGGGGAGTGAGGGTCTAGTCAGTTTGTATCACTGGGCGGTAGTCAGATTGATTAATCAGGCGAAAAGGGGTTGGGGTAGCCACTGGTGATCGACGTACACTCAAGTATATTATTAGCGCAGATCACGCAATCTCCGAGCAGAAGTCAGATTGTTTTGCTACTAAGCCGATTCATATCTTTAAAAACTATGCAAATTAACAAGGTCAGTAATATAGTACTCCGGTGTGTGTTCTACGTCATCGAATTGTGTGCGTTGTATGGATAGGCACTGTCCATATCCGTACAACATGTTGTACAGATATGCGCTTCCAAAAGAAAAAATCGCATGAGTTCTGAGTCGGGATTACAGAGTGGATGTGTCAAAAAGTATAATTTTGCCTTTTTCGACACATTTTATTTTTTTGGTACCAAATGCCACTTGATGGGAGATAGCTTCCGCAAGACACTGGAGTAACATAAAACAAGAGGAACAGAGATGAAATAATAAAGCTGAAAAGAACAAAAGACCAAATGAATAAACAGATAAAGCTTTACGCAACCAGGAATCGAACCCAAGGTCAATCGCCCTACCAGTGAACGTTCTATCTACTGAATTATTGTGGGATCGGCTGAACAGGCCATTGACCTCGAACAAATCCACACTACTACAAACCATGCCTTCGATCTCCCGTGAACACATTGATTGAACAATGAAAATAAAGCCTCTGATCTGTGTTTTTATGACTCGATCTCTCTCACACTTCCCTTCACCCCCTTCCCAAACAGTCTTAATAAACGTACACTATCTCCCCAGAAATATCCTACTCGACAATGCTTTATGCTGGAATAATAAAAATGGTCCTGCAATCGCTTTACAGCTAGGGGAAAAAATTCTTGAATAAATGGGAATGGCTACGTACAACATAACACTTTAGGTAAGGCCGCGAAATTTATACTCAATGTCAGTCAATTAACAGAGGTTACAACGTCTCTACTACACCAAACTGGCTCCATAAACCACGGGGAGAACAACACCGAATTTTGTAAAATTAAGGTAGTGCCATTGGTAGAGGCCCAGATTATGATTAACACGAAGCATTATGTATTATCTAAATGGCATGGCACCGCAGTAGAAATTACATATCACACTTGATTCAGATTGCATGTATATTGATTTTTATCACCTAAATTGGAGAATAGTCAAGCATAACGTCATTCTTCGATATTCAGATATTTATTTTCTTTGTTTGTTTGTTTTTATGTTCGGCAAGTCACAAGGAAAATGCTGTCACATACACCACAATAAAACCCGTTTAGTAGTGTATATTTATCTATGCTCACATCTCATTAGAGTAGGCTCACACATGAAACTGCCAATCTTTGGGTATTGTTTTGCCTTTCCAGCCCTCTGTTCCCTTGATAAGCTTTGAGGTTCTACTCCTGCCTGTGACTGAAAAGAAAGGAATTGTATAATGTTCACATTTTGGGCAAGACATGAACAACAATATTCGGTGTCAAAATAACAATAATATAGAAGGCGTATGAGTATTATGGGTAAAAAACACTCAAGCCATGAGAAGCTCTGCCAGAATGAGGTAAAAGTCAACGAAAGACAATTATCACGAGGCAGTGGCGTAGTGGAGGTTCTCAGTGACCGGAACCAACTTCACCCTAGCATCAATCCCATCAATCCAATTGCATTCTACCGTGCTTCCAATGAAGACAGAAGATAAATAAATAGATACATATATAAATAAATACAGTTCTGTCCATCTAGTTTTCAATTTGCTCAGGGGGACAGCCTCTCTTGTCGCCGCTTGTCGTTTTACGCCTCTGTAACGATGAAGATTGTGCTGAAGGTCCCAGGTTCGGTGACCTTTTATACACTGACCAGCCCTAGCGGTCGTTTAGTCTGATCAAGGATAAATCATGTTCCATTGTCATGACCGAAGAGTTTGATTTAATGATTGGTGAGAGTTGCCGCATGATCAAGAAACTAGGAAGCCATATAATGTCATGAGCTTTGTTTATTGACTAACCTGATCAATATTGAATGGCAGCCTCTAAGCTTGCCCCCCCCCCCCCCCCCATGACAAGACTAACAGTAGTGGACACTGCATGGTAGGATAGTGATAAAGATATCATTGATGGAAAAGGTGAGGTTGCAGACAAAACAGTGATAACAACAACGATAAAGCATTGGTTTCGGTTTGTACTAAAATTTCCATCCAGCATTGCATTATTTTAGTACTGATAACGTAAAACCTCGATGGATGCACATTATTTTCAAGAATGCAAGAATAAGCCTATACACAACTTTGCAAATGAAAAAATATACATGGAAGAAAATGAATATCATTGTAGTTCAAATGCTAGCTGATGCTGGCAGATTGGAATTGACTGTTGTGCGAGTAATGTACAATGCTGAGAGTATCGTAACGAAGTTCCATTCCCCTCAGCGGCCTTGCGGATAAGAATGATGCTCAATTTTAGTCGTGCTATGATGGACTTTGCACTTTATTCATGCACACACTCAGCCACAGAAAGAGTGTGGCAATGGAATAACAGAGGTTTACATGGACCAAAAGAGTAATGTGTCTGTCACAAATCCCAGACTGGGAGATGTAATAGTTTATGGCAGGACGACAATCACGAACAACAAGTTTAACACTTAACAGAACAATCCATCAGACTCACACATTTATTAACCATAATTATACAAATAATAGCGCAATTACATACATTATATTATTGAAATCAACTGCCGTACAACGGCCTTATTCTCACACACACTCTCCCTCGGATCCACAATCCGGTAGTTACTCCTAAAGGCACTTCGGCCTCAGCCTCTCCCCTCAGGGTCTTAATAGCACATTAATAATTTACTGGCACCGCAGTCTCTCAATATCACCTTCCTATTGTCATACACCTCAGCATTCCCCTAGCACCTCAGCAGGGCAATTACACATTATCATTTCACTAGTACATTCTCCCCTCAACATGGCAATAGTGCATTATCACATTCACGCTCATATCTACGTCCCTGTCCGTGGCCTGACTGCCACGACTTTATGTGCTTCTACTGTCCTGCACTGACAGCCTCACTTCTGGCCTATGTGTGGCCTCCGGAAATATGCTGGCCTATCCCCTGTGCTCATCGAGGTGGCTCTGCGGCCCGTCCTCGACACCTACAAGAATAACATTACATTGGTATAATACCCTACCATTTCTATTCGCTCCACCTCTCCTTACAATCCATGAAGCGTACACACACTAGTTCACCTTTCACTCACCACACATCTTACGGTAACACACCTCCATCGGAGTACACACTACTCACTCGCGCTACAAATCCATGAACTCACTTTCATCTATCGCTCGTGGCGCACATTGCTATATCCAATATCAAGGACTTCCACATTCCTCACATATACTTATTTACATCATGGTAATAGACGAATATAATATACTACATCAATCATAATAATCAATCAACGTTCTACATACCAGTCATTACTGGAAAGACTCTCTCACTAGTCTTCTCGACTGCTCCCTTTATGTCCGCCCGATGGGCTCTTATTCACAGGTCCGTTCCGTAGGACCTTCTAACTTGCAGTGATAGTTATACAGCGCTTTCGCCTCCTTCAGACCCCCCCACTACTCACAACAGCACGCTTAACTTGCTTGCCTACCGTGAGCCCTTCTTACTCTACACCCGATCTGTAGCAATCCCCTTAATTGCACTCACTCCACTCGTGACATCATCCCCCACCCCAAAAAAATTAATGCAATTAATTTCAAATCGCATGAAGATGACTGTCAACGAGTGAGCGTGAGCAATACCTACACTAAAAAACTGACCTAGCAGTTCCCCTAGTATATAAAATACCGAAATCAGGGGAAAATATGGGGATCAATATGGCCTGCAATATGCATATATGTGTCACATCATGAATAGCTAACTAACCACAATACTTAATACAGAATCAAAAACCACTCAACCTATCAACCATTCTTCATATCATATTTATAATGTCAATATTTTAAAGTCGACTTATTCACACAGATCCTGTCAATGTTCCTGTCCTCCGATGTATAAGCTCCTGAAATCTTGCCCTAGGCTCGACTAAGGTAGTCGGCGATATGATTGCTGGTTCCTGGAATTGGTTGAATAACGAAGGTATACGGCTGCAAAGCCAATGCCCATCTAGACAAGCGTGGGCTGGACGAACGATTCTTCGACAAAAATGTCAGTGGCTTGTGGTCTGTCTGGATACAAAATTCTCGTCCCATGAGATAACGTCCTAGTTTCTGGACGGACCAGATAATGGCAAGACACTCACGCTCTATCACAGAATACTTTCTTTCTCTCTGCAATAACTTCCTACTGACATAACATACAGGATGGAGACATTCGTTCTTCTCCTGTAGAAGACAAGCGCCGACACCAGAGTCCGACGCATCCGTTCTGAGGGTAAAATTAGATCGAAAATCGGGTAATATCAGAATGGGTGACGATGATAATGCTGTCACCAAATTATCAAATGCTGTCTGACATTCAGACGTCCACTGGACCTTATCGGGTTGTCCCTTCTTAGTAAGGTCAGTAAGAGAAGATGACAAGGAGGAAAAATTTGGAATGAACTTTCTGTAATAATTTAAAATTCCCACTAAGCTTCTGACTTGTTTCTTTGTTTTAGGGATTTGCAACCCTACTAACTTGTCAATTTTTGTTTCTTCAGGTCTCTGAACACCTCTACCCACAATATGTCCTAAGAATATTATCTCTGGACATGCCAAATCCATCTTTGCGGGTTTAGCAGTTAACCCAGAATGACGTAATCGTTGAAAAATTACTGTTAGTGTCTGAATATGATCAGACCATGTCGACGTATGGCATGCTATATCATCAAAGAATGACACGACATTAGGTATGTCCTTCAACACTAATCTCATTAATCGTGCAAACGTCGCTGGCGCGTTTACCAACCCAAATGGCATGACCTTAAATTGGAATAATCCAATGGGCGTTTGGAACGCCGTGTATTGTTTAGACTCCTCAGTAAGCGGGATTTCCCAATACCCTTTCGTCAAATCTATCTTGGAAAACCACGTGGACCCGGCCAATGAAGCTATTAATTCCTCCTGAAACGGAATAGGCTCCCTATCGCCTACCGTAATAGTGTTCACTCTTCGAAAATCAATACAGAACCGCACCGATCCATCAAGTTTTTTCACGAGGACGATGGGTGATGAATACGGCGATGTTGATGGTTCTATCACATCTAACTTCAACATTGACTCAACTTCCTTTATGACTCTATCTCTCGAAGAAAAAGGCAACGGATACGGTTTAAGAAATACTGGCTTATCCGAAGTCAACTTTATTTGGTGCTGGATCACCGTAGTGCGACCCGGCAAATCCGTAACAACATCCGGGAATGACGCTAACAGGGTCTCAAGTTCCCTACTCCTTGAACTCGTAAGGTCAGGGTTAATTTTAACGTCCCTGTAACCTTGTGTAGGAGTTAACTCCGGCAATTGAATTTGTAACTCTTCCTGTGCCTCGGTGTCGCTTACGTCACCGTCCAACTGGTCTACGACCCCCGTACAAGCAGTAGAGAAGACAGTCTCCTCTGGTCTTGTCTGTGCACACAGATACTGTGGTCTCTCATAAAATCTCTGTAGCATATTAACATGGAAAACCTTACTCGTTCCATCAATGTGGATAGCGTAATCTACCTTTGAAACAACTCGCTCAATAACATAAGGACCTTTCCATGTCATTAATAACTTATTATGGTCCGTAGGTAACAACAACAGAACCTTGTCTCCTGGCTTAAAAATTCTCAGTTTGGAACCTCTATCTTTATAGTCTTTTGCTCTTTTCGAAGCGATACCAGAAGCTTCTTCTGCTATAGTGCGCGCTGAAGATAGTCTTTCTCTTAAATCAACAAGGTACTGAAACGTTTTTAACCGTTTCCGAAACCGTGGGGATCTTCTGAAGAGGAGCCTGGGGTGTACGACCCTTATGCGTCGTCTTTTGGCACGCACTGCACGTCTTACAATAGACCTGCACATCTCTGTGGATCGATGGCCAGTAAAAAATTTTAAGAACCCTTTCTTTGGTTCTAGCTATCCCCATATGACCCGCTAATGGGACATCATGTGCCAAATGCAATACTGTTGCGATCAGCAACGCTGGCACAACGACCTGCTTTAAAATGGAGGACACCGTTACATACTTACGGAACAGAATGCCCGCCTGAACAATAAAGGAGGAGGACCCGTTCTTATATCTCCTCGTTTTCTCGGTTCGCGCTTCCCCAAAAACATGGGTTTAATGATGGGTCCTCCCTTTGTAATCTCGCCAAGCGCTCTGGCGTGATATCTAGGTTGACCGCTGGCGTCGCCAAAGGTCTAATCTTATCTTTATCAGCTACCCGTCGACGTGTTTCGACCGCGGCGCAAAAGTCAATACCTTTTGATTGCGACCATGCTTGCACGTTCTCATCGGAAGGGGAAACTACCCGTGATACATTCCCAATGATGAGCTGGGCGCCTGGAAAACAACCAACGACTGCTTCGACTTCCCCGCTAAGGAAAGGTGTATCTATCATTATTCTTGCCATGGGTAATTTCTCAATGGCCCCCGAAAATTGGATGCACGGGACAGTCTCACCTGTAAGCTGTGAATCCCGAATGCAATCCCTATGCACTCCCACAACGGTAGATCCTGTATCTCGTAAAACCGAGACCGGTTCGTCCCCAACAAACCCCGGATAAACCCTAAGACCACCTCCTGTATGACATGAATTTATAACGGGGATCTTTCTCCCACAAGGTAAAACACCGGAAGATAATAACTTCTCACAACTGGGACACTTAGAATACTGTCCGCCTCCGTTGTCCGATGTAACACACGCAGCCGCATGATGAAATTTATTTGGGGAACATGGACTGGAGCTACTGTCCACGTTCGCCGCTATCCTACCTGCAGGGCAGTTCACGCTGATGTGATCTGCTCTTCCGCAGTTCCAACACTTCGCGGCCCTACACTCGCGTGAAAAGTGACCCACGCGTCCGCAAGTCCAACACTCCGCTCCCTGTGCTGTATTAGGCCTGGGTCCCCGTGACCCATCGCGACCGGAACTAGAGTCCCTATGCCGTCGGTCATCGGCAAAGGTCACAATTCGGCCCCGGCCATTACCGCGACCTAGCCCTCCTGCTCGGTCAAACTTACCGGATCCATATGCCGGTGATTGGTGATAGCCCCTACGCTGCCCCTGGGCTTGCCCGCTATAGGCACCACGCTGACGCGACCTGTCCCTAAGTCCTGCCGGCGACCCCTCGACAACGGCGACGTACCCAGCATCTTGGACGTACGCCCTGGCGACTGGTTTGGACGGATGCGCCGTACGGTATGCCTCCGCCAACTTAGACGCCTCCTGCACCGTCGCGGGTTCGTTCTCTTTCAGGAAAGCCACCAGATCTTTGTGGCACGACGCGTACAGCTGGTCACGGATCATTAGGTCTTTCAGTTTAGCAAAATCCGTGCCCACGTGCGCCAAGTCTACCCAGTTCGCGAAATACTCCGTTAGTCTCGCGACGAAGGCAGCAAAGTCCTCCCTGGTATCTGCACGTGCCCGCCTAAACTGCTCCCGGAAATATTCCTCGGTACGCGCAAATCGGCGAAGCAGCAAAGCCTTCAGCTTATCGTAATCTTGCACGTCTTCGCGCTGTAGCTCTTTAAAGTAGGTTAACGCTCGCCCCTGCAATAGAGACGCCAGGTACGTGGCCCATAATTCCTTATTTTCCCCCCATTGCAATTGTGCGTTCAGTTCGAACCTGTAAAGGAAGGCGTCTATGTCGTCCTTCCGGTCGTCGAACGTAGGGAGCTTAATCCTAACGCCACCTTTATTGTGTACCTGCCGCTCAACTGTTTCTGTTGGCGCATTCTTTTTGATTTCCAACTCCGCTATTCTCATTCGCGTCTCTCTCTCCTGTTGGTTATCCCTAGTTTCTATCTCCCTTAACTTTATCTCCCTCTCCTGCTCCTGAGCCTTAGCCTCTCTTTCCTGTTGCTTAAACTCCCTTTCCTGTTGCTGAGCCTCTAACTCCTTTAACTTAAACTCTCTTTCCTCTTCCTGAGCCTTTTTTTCCTGCTCTCTATCCTTAGCACGCTCATCGCGCATTTCTGCCTGCTGTTCTTTAATCCAGCCGCGTAGCTCTTCTCCCTCCAGGCCAAGTTCCTTACCCAACTTCATTAGTTGTTGGAGTTCCGCCATTTCACAGATTTATGGTTATGGTATCTCTTATAAGACGACCAACCTGTCGGTATGATCACTAACAATACGACCAGAGACCTGAGATCACACCAGATATAACAATACCCAGTTGTCTCAAATACAATTCAGAAATTTACCTTTACAGCACAACTAATTCTATATCTATAAAATGTATAGCACTATTAATTATAAAAGAAAATAGAAACGACAAGAATGAAGAAATACAGTAGAAGGACCACAAGTACGTCAGGGACAACGAACCAGACTAGGACAAAGCTTCTACAAAAAAAACTATAATGGAAAAAAAAATGCAACCTACTACGCCGATTACACTACACGGTACGAACAAGAACAGAGTCTGAAAAAAAAGAACGTATCTATAGATAGGTAGAAAGAGGGACAAGAGAATACGTCTTCCTGCGGAACAGAGAAGATATCGACGCTACAACTAAACACTAACAAAGCCCTACAGAATGTTCACCGTGATGAACGAAGTTCCAAGTTTATCACACCTTTTTTTTAAAGGATAAACTAGGTTCAACACAGCAAACGAAAACAGCAAAAACAGAGAAAAAGACAGATTAAAGGAACAGCCCCCGATCCAGGGTACAAAATTTCAGTTTCACTTAACTTCGAATTTTGAGTTTAACTCCTCCCCTTAATCGGAGCTCTGGCCGCTTGACTCCTCAGGCTGGCACACACACTCTGCAGAAATTTAAGTACACATTAATACATATTCATCAAAATACATGCATCCATACATATTATTATTCATAACCATACATAAATCATACCATCATGACATTTCCATTCATCCCACGAACAAAGACAACAGCGCGAATTCCTAGCACAACAGAAAAACAACTAGATATAATGAATACACAATGTCAAAATGACCACAGGTAAACAGGACGAGCCCCCAGTGTCACAAATCCCAGACTGGGAGATGTAATAGTTTATGGCAGGACGACAATCACGAACAACAAGTTTAACACTTAACAGAACAATCCATCAGACTCACACATTTATTAACCATAATTATACAAATAATAGCGCAATTACATACATTATATTATTGAAATCAACTGCCGTACAACGGCCTTATTCTCACACACACTCTCCCTCGGATCCACAATCCGGTAGTTACTCCTAAAGGCACTTCGGCCTCAGCCTCTCCCCTCAGGGTCTTAATAGCACATTAATAATTTACTGGCACCGCAGTCTCTCAATATCACCTTCCTATTGTCATACACCTCAGCATTCCCCTAGCACCTCAGCAGGGCAATTACACATTATCATTTCACTAGTACATTCTCCCCTCAACATGGCAATAGTGCATTATCACATTCACGCTCATATCTACGTCCCTGTCCGTGGCCTGACTGCCACGACTTTATGTGCTTCTACTGTCCTGCACTGACAGCCTCACTTCTGGCCTATGTGTGGCCTCCGGAAATATGCTGGCCTATCCCCTGTGCTCATCGAGGTGGCTCTGCGGCCCGTCCTCGACACCTACAAGAATAACATTACATTGGTATAATACCCTACCATTTCTATTCGCTCCACCTCTCCTTACAATCCATGAAGCGTACACACACTAGTTCACCTTTCACTCACCACACATCTTACGGTAACACACCTCCATCGGAGTACACACTACTCACTCGCGCTACAAATCCATGAACTCACTTTCATCTATCGCTCGTGGCGCACATTGCTATATCCAATATCAAGGACTTCCACATTCCTCACATATACTTATTTACATCATGGTAATAGACGAATATAATATACTACATCAATCATAATAATCAATCAACGTTCTACATACCAGTCATTACTGGAAAGACTCTCTCACTAGTCTTCTCGACTGCTCCCTTTATGTCCGCCCGATGGGCTCTTATTCACAGGTCCGTTCCGTAGGACCTTCTAACTTGCAGTGATAGTTATACAGCGCTTTCGCCTCCTTCAGACCCCCCCACTACTCACAACAGCACGCTTAACTTGCTTGCCTACCGTGAGCCCTTCTTACTCTACACCCGATCTGTAGCAATCCCCTTAATTGCACTCACTCCACTCGTGACAGTGTCATGTTACAGATATTACATTGCGAAGTGTTACGATGAGAAAATGAGATACAGCTAGGTTTTCGGACGTCAAACCTTTGACGTTAGATTATAGTTATACGGCTAGCACTACCTGTGTTTCGGGTTTGCGGGCGCCGGCGAAGAGGAGGAGGGAATGAAAGTCATCTACGAATCTTGCATTCCACATCACACGATTTTCTGGTTTCCTCCTATGAGTACCAAGTAAAGTTTCATGGTCTCCCGTACACCAACACGCCCCTTCTTCTGGTTCCAAAGGACGGCAGAATAATATTTTACTTTTTGCTGTTTTCAAGTGGATCAGTGGTTGTAAGGCATGCCATTGCTGAGAAAAGAGCCTTAATCCTGTAACTCTGGCAGACTTGCGGTTCGGGGGAGGTTTTGATGTAACAGATTTGACCTCAACACTACCTTGATCGCCAAAACATTCCAATGGCACTCATATAATGCCCAAACACTTACGCGCACGCGCATACACACATGCATGCGAAGAAACAAATAGAATACAATAATAAAATAGCTGATAGATATTTAGTTGATAAAATTGTTGATAGATATTTGCTGGTTGTATCCGCCTGTTGTTCGGCACACAATTAAAAACAAAAATACACCGAGGGACATGTCTTTTTGCAGCACTGTGGGGCGTTATCACTGACAAGATTTGCCTTGTCTGCTCTAAAAACATTGTGAGAAGCAAGTATTTGACATGGTAAACAAAATTTGATATTCCAGGTTAGTTGGTGACAAAAGCGCTCTATTTTTTTTTTCTTTACATCTGAATTCAGTCTATAGGCCTAATAATGTTGTGTTTTTTTCCCCGAGTCTGAGGTATCGGACCATGTCATGCTTTGTGCCAGTTGATTCTCTTTCCAAGGAAATTGGTGCATCGTACACACGGATAGAGGCAGGGACGTTATATAACAAAAAAAGATCGGAAACTACCCGATGTCATATAGGCCATACTTGTCACATTGTTATTCACAATCCCTAGCTAAGTCCCACCTGAACTTTGTAATTCTGGTTACCTTTATTAAAAGGTTGATATATGCATTTTGCTGTGGGCAAAAAATTTTTGCGGTTCGGAAACTGCTTTATAATCTGCATAATCGGGGTCGCAGACCTTAGTTCAATCTTAGCCTTAGGGCTTCTAGCAGGGGACTGGGGCCGATTTCAGAAGGAGCCGCAGCGGAGCCTAGATGACATATCGTTACCTAATGGCACTGTTTATTTTGAGCCGTGGCCGGACGTCTGGCCCACGGCTTTTTGTTTTAATTTAATTTAATAGATTTTAATTTACTTTAAATAATCAACTTAATTCAATTGGATTTAGTTAACAGTTGCTTAATTCAACAATTATTATTATCTTTTGAAATTATTATTGAGGGGGGAAAGGAGCAGGAGGGATCGAGGTCCTTTCATGATCTCTCCTCCCAATATACACTCGACATTACAAATCCGCGAACTGTCCCATCAGGCACCCTTTCAGGAACAATTTATAAAACAACTAGATGATGCAGAACTTTTTTTTTTAATGCCAGAAGTCAGCTGAACGAGAAGGATATACATGTTTAGCGAGAGTCGCCTGCAATCCGAGCAGCTGGGATGATATGTAGGAGTATTATATCGACAGCATTGAACCAGCCTTACCCATCATTTAAAGTGGCTTTGACAGAACATATTGAACCGGCAAATTTAACCCCCCCCCCCTCCCCCAAAAGAGGCAAACATTATCAGATATACTGTAAAAGATGGAGCTGTGTTATCGAAAAGAAAATGCCAATATTGGCAGTTGAAAACAATCTCTGATTTTAATATAGCCTTTATTCTTGGCAGTCCTGGAGATCAGGGTTTTGCACATCTCTGCAAACTTTTCGACATTCATTGTTTGAGTCTGATTTTGACGGCCACGTAATTTGCACCTTTCGCGGTGTTTCTTGGGTGCCCTATTTATGTTTGGTATTCAGAGCTTCATTAATGTTAAGTTTCACCGATAGAACTAAAATACTTCCATTACAATATTACCACATTGGTAAAATTCTCAAAATTGTTTTGTATAGATTTGAGCAGAATTTTTTGAATAATCAACATTGTCACGAGTGGAGTGAGCGATAGTTAATAATTACGGGGGGAAAGGAGGAGAGTAAAATTAACGCACGTAGACAAGTAAGTTAAAGCGTGCTGTTATGAGTGGTGGGGGGTCTGAATGAGGCGAAAGCGCTGTATTACTATCACTGCAAGTTAGAAGGTCCTACTGAACGGACGCTAATAAGAGCCCAGCGGGCGAACATAAGGGGAGCAGTCGGAAGACGGATGAGTGTTTTTCCAGTGATGACTGGTAGGTAGAACGTTGATTGATGTATTATATTATATTCGTCTATTACCATGATGTAAATAAGTATATGTGAGGAATGTGGAAGTCCTTGATATTGGATATAGCAATGTGCGCCATGAGCGATAGATGAAAGTTGAGTTCATGGATTTGTAGCGCGAGTGAGTAGTGTGTACTCCGATGGAGGTGTGTTACCGTAAGATGTTTGGTGAGTGAAAGGTGAACTATTGTGTGTACGCTTCATGGGTTGTAAGGAGAGGTGGAGTGAATAGAAATGGTAGGGTATTATACCAATGTAATGTTATTCTTGTAGGTGTCGGGGACGGGCCAAAGAGCCACCTCGGTGAGCACAGGGGATAGGCCAGCATAGGGCCGGAGGCCACACATAGGCCAGAAGTGAGGCTGTCGGTGCAGGACAGTAGAGGCACATAAAGTCGTGGCAGTCAGGCCACGGACAGGGACGTAGATATGAGCGTGAATGTGATAATGTACTATTGCCATGTTGATGGGCTATTGAAATGATAATGTGCTATTGCCATGTTGATGGGCTATTGAAATGATAATGTGCTATTGCCATGTTGATGGGCTATTGAAATGATAATGTGCTATTGCCCTGCTGAGGTGCTAGTGGAATGCTAACCTGTATGACAATAGGAAGGTGATATTGAGAGACTGCGGTGCCAGTGAGTTATTAATGTGCTATTAAGACCCTGAGGGGAGAGGCTGAGGCCGAAGTGCCTTTAGGAAGTAACTACCGGGTTGTGGATCCGAGGAAGAGTGCATGTGAGAATAAGGCCGTTGTACGGCAGTTAATTTCAATAATATAATGTATGTAATTGCGCTATTATCTGTATGATTATGTTTAAATAAATGTGTGAGTCTGATGGGTTGTTCTGTTAAGTGTTAAACTTGTTTGTTCGTGATTGTTGTCCTGTCATAAATTATTACATCTCCCAGTCTGGGATTTGTGACAAACATCATCACTATTATCATAAAAATGGAAGCCCAACCCCCTTCTTTCTATTTTTTAATTTATTTTATGATTACAAAAAGCATTCCGTCTTCGGCTCTCCTCAGTGCTATGTCTATGACTTAACTATATAAACCACACAAAACAAACCAAAAGAGCCGACACATGCCGAATAAATATTGCGTATTATTCTGCCCACTAGCAAACGGGAACATTCATTCCAAAATGGCCTAGAACAGGTGTTACCATGTAAGGATAAATAATTAATTATTTGTATCTCACATCGCCTCAATTATACTGCCTACAGAGCGGCAGACCCTTCTCTTTTGGACACCAAATGTGTGATGTGACCTAAATTCAAATTTGCATTGAAGTCTTCCTTCATATGCCAGTCAGTGTTTCTACTTTGATGGGTTCAATTGTCTTAATGTCTTTGATTTTAATGCAGCCTGTACTTGCCCTCATATTATGCTTCCAAAACGTCTGGGATCTTCTATGGTTCACATGTAATCTCAGTAAAGAGGGGAAAAAAAGAAAAAAGAAGAAAAAGCTAACACCTGAAGCCAGGCGGTTTTCCCGGCAGTTTGTCAGGTTTCCTGATTAGAAGTTGTATAAGACTCTCGTTTCCTTTGTATTTCATCAAGACTAAGAGCTCAGGCGTCGACAGCTAGAAATACGATCGATTGGATTCGATGGAGCGATACGAAAAATTAAGTCTCTTGACGTCAGGACTAGATTTGACCTGTGGTGGACCGTCCACAATACCGATCTACCAGGAATTTAATGGATGACTTACTGGGCCCAATACCCCTATCCCCAGCCCACGTGCAAGTCATTTGTAGAACATTATTATGCTTATGAAACAAGCCACGTGATAAAACTAACAAATCGAGCGCGTCCGTTCTGTTTGAAGCCAGCCAATGACGTGCACTCTCAGAATAAGAGTCGTTGCCGCCCCACGTATATAACCTTTGGAATATTCCCTGATTCTTCAGAAAGAACTTTAAGGACATAAGCATGATATCCAGATTTAAAGTGTTTCTCGCTATTTTATTTATAACAACAATATGGACCCCAAGAACAGTAAAAGCAGTGGGTAAGTTAAAAATAATATGTTAAACTTCTGCAGCAATAACAACAGCAACAACATACAACAATCACAAATGCACAAACGTCATCATGGTAACGACGTGAATGTAAGACAATGTTCTGGTTCACCTGCAACAATAAAAACGTTTGTCTTTTTGGCAAAAATTACTCCATCTCAGAGAAACTACCGGTATCCCTGTTCTAATCCATTGAATTTTCCAGAACTGTTGTGATTCTAATGAGGAAGTGTACCACATGTTTGCGTAGCTTCAAGCTTTGCTGGGCCCCCATGCATTTTCTGTATTTTTTTTTTCATACATATATTTTGTTAATTTTCTTATGGTGGCTGCGGTTTTTACTTTTTTCATGAAAGGAATGAATTATTCTGTTTTAACAATTTGCTATTACCACCCCGCAATTAATACTACAAGTGCAAATGTCTCAAATTACAAGGGAGTCTTCTCCTACTTCTAGTTCTATATCATCTCCAAGCCTTATTCTCTTAAAATGTTCGCAGCTGCAATGAATATAAGAGGCAGAGTCATCAAGAAAAAAACAAAAAAAACACAGCATATTTGTGGCTGATACCAATTATAAGTCACGTACTCGCCTATTTAAGGCAGTGTTGATAATTATAAAATGTCACATGAAGAGTCTTTAATTATTGATATTTTTATTGTTATTTTGTCATTTTGTTGTTACTTATTTCTTTGCTATTTTCATTTTCATCGTAGTATGGTTTTTATCCTAAGAATTACTCTCAAGTTTTGCTAGTAATATTGCTCTCTGATTGCAAGAAGAAGTGACAATTTCAAAGATTTTGTAGTTCACTGGGATGTGGAAATCTTTTGAGCTGGGCAATGGAGGCTTGAAATTATTTTCCTTCCGCTTGCAAAATGAAAAATAGAAATCCTTGCACACCGTCATCTTGGACAATGTCTCCTGCACCTTCCCAGCCGATTAAGTTCTTTCCAATACTTTGTTGGTAAAAGACAACAAAAGTGGGCAACTCCACAACGGACACTTTGTAGTTTTAGCTTCTCTTATAGGATCATATCATATAATTTAAATCATGAGTTTGGTTGTCTCTCTGCCGTGTTTAATACTGTCTTCCTCTGGTTTGGCGCCGAACCAGCTTTCGTGTCAGAAGCACCGAAGCAGTTTAGTGTAAAAAGTTATATTAGACAACTTGCAGACCAAATTTAATTTTGGGATACCGACCATAATGGAGTAATAAAATATTGGTAAAATAACAATGTTACCTACCATATCCCGAAACTTACGCCTGTCACCAAAAAAAACAGCACCCAAAAACTGCTTTCTGATGTTAAATGTTCATTTCGTAAAAGACGTGGAGTATCTCCTTGTGCTTATCTATTAATAGTATTTCAAACCATCATGAAGGCAAAGACTTGTGCGTGCTGAAAGTTCCACCAGCATTGATGATGCTGATTTCGGGGTATTTCAGAATGTTTCTTTAAACAAGAGGTTACACAACTGTTTTGCTCAAACTGTTTATAGGACTTCTTGGAAAAACAGTATCTTAGTTAACGTTCAACGATTTATTTTAGTCGCAAAGTAGGCATGCCCAACCTATCCACGAATTTGTTGATTTTTGTCTACGCTTAATTCAAGGGTGACCACTTCAGCTGGTTTTGCGAAAGATCCCCAGTAAAAAAAAAAGTCTTTTCATTCAACTTAGAGGCCATTGTGGAGGGATGGCAGTTTTAATCTCAAACGCTATTCTGGCTGGGTATACGAACTAGAGACTGACAGTGAGCTTGTTATGAGAAATAGCCCCAGGAAGCGTCTAAAAACCCAACCTTCGACCGAAAATCGTTGGAGGAGGGCATCGGTGTCACTAAGAAATAATGACGCATGACAATGTACGATTTGCTGGGAATCTGATTGGTTCCCCCATGGCCTGACCTTATTAATGCACACCTAGATTCATTTAACAACTTTCATGAAAAAAAAAACCACACCAACTTTTTGAAGATAAAGACACTAGGTCTGGCTGCTGCATTTGCCATAGTTCTTTCTCACTTTTCTGGAGAAAACTTATAAAATAGATAATAAACATAAACATCGTCCTTTCCTTCAAGACTGAACATGAGAAACAAGTTTGGATAAGCAGTTACTGGCATCAGCTGCACCTTGCCTTGCTGGTCCTAATTTTTTGCAATATTAGGCGAATCGTCATTATTCCAGCCGAATCACTGGTTAAAATTAATTAAAGTTTGTGGTTAAAAGAAAACAACAAATTAAAAAAACAAAACTGGCACGTTTCCAAATAGCCCACAATATGTAACACATATTGCTGCAGTACGGTAATAAAGATTAACGGGCGGGGTGCATATTGTATGAATGCAGTTATAACACCACCGCAAACGCACAGTCACCCCTTAATTCGAGTCATGCAGTGGTCAAACATTATTTAAGTAGTTGAAGCAGAAAACGCCGGCGTGAGTCAAGTGGAGTGGGCTAAGCCGGGGTGGGGGGGGGGGGTAGGGATTAACAATACCAAGACAAGAAGGTGCAATGCTTAGGCCCGTCATGCCATGTTTTTAACTGAAAAGAAATGTTTAATGACGTAAGTTTTATATCCATTTGGGGTCAGTCATATGCATTACTGAGAGCGGCTTTGCTCCATGACCTTAAAAGTACGGCAGTCAACTTTTGTAAAAAAAAAATGTGCAGCTAAAAGCAGCCACGCCTTCCTCCCCCATTCTTTCTTCGTAAAGTGTAATACATCCTAAAGTCCTGCCCTTTTATAGAAAAATTAATGTTATCCGTCGTTGGAGAGTGCAAGCATCAGAAAACATTTTGGCACTCCATCGACACGCTCGTTTGATGTTGAAAAAAAGACACCCTAGGAGTAAAAAAAAAAAAAAATTCACATGGGGACAATTTTCTTGCGGTGTTAAATCTGTGGAATTGAATTGTCTGAGAGGAAAAGGACAGCATTATTATAGGGTCGGTCGGTGTGAAATAAGCGATTATTTTATTTTCTATCTGTGCCCGTGTTATTCCGTTCCAGACCGACCCAAACTTATCTGCACTACCGCCGTACCTCTTGAAAAGGTCCGTGCACGACAATTCATGACAGAGCCCTGCCCGAGACTCCCATTTACCTAAAATCCCAGTTCTGGCAGGGTGCTCAGGGTATGGGGGGGGAGGAGGGGGGGGGGGCGTGATCACAAAGAAGTCGGGTTTTGTGGTCAAGACTCAAGTATGGAATATGATTATGTTAAGGATTTAAAACAGAGTATGCCAATTGGCAAACTGTCGATTGAAATCCTGGGACAATACAAGCCGGTACACTCGGACACTTTATATACCGAGAATAGAACAGCATGTCAAACCCCGGGAGGCATGTTCAACACGGACATCCAGGACCCCTTGAGCCGTTGTTGTGGTACAGATTGGCGCCTTGACGTGAAGTTGAACGTCCACTGCGTCATTAATCAGAGCTTATAGCACGAGCTGGCTGGCTATAAGTCTGCTCAACAATAGCCGTAATTAAGAGACTGGACCTGTAACAATCGGTATTATTGCAGCAAAGGGACGCACCGACTTCTCGCCAGTAGGCCAGTCTTCAATGTTCCATTTTATGTACTGTCGGCATGAATTGACGGAAACAAGATTGTTCAATGTTTCTTTTTGGAGCACTGAACTTTGTAAATACTTTATTATATACCACGGGCGAGTCGAATTCATTGGTGCACTCAGGCTCGAAGTCGCTGTGGCCACGTCATGCATCCATTCAGGCTTGAGGTGTAGAAGATGCGAGTTTGAATCTTGCCATTGGCACATTATACAAAATTCAGATATATCCAATGGTTCACACGTGGCTCATGCCATCGGAGTATAATAAAGGAAAATCATTAAAAGATTTCGTAAATGTGAAATACGTTTTGTCTTTAGGATAAAGAACATGAGACACTTTAAACTGTCCTTTGGAAATGCTGAAGCCTTAGTTCGTGAAGAGTCTGGCGACTTGATCCAGGCAATTTTTTTTCGTTGAAATGCCCTTTCCCTTATGCACAAAAATATCTTTTAAAAACAGAAATTAAGAGATCCATGGTATTTTGAGCATGTGAGTAATCAGAACAGATTTTAGTTACAGTGTAAATGTTTTCCATTGCACGCTTGACGTGCCTGTCTTTTCTGTACACCATTATTGTCTTCCCCCGGTTCCATATTCCCCCCCCCCCCCGCTTTTTTTGTTTAAAGTGGTCCAGTTCCTCCATCTGAGCATCTGAGGGAATAACATTAACTTTTTGATGCTGCATGTCGTCGCCTACTTCAATAACTGTATTAGACTTTTAAAAATAATCAATTTCAAATTTCTTGACTCTGCCATCCGACAGACTG
Source organism: Onchidella celtica (assembly GCA_963931925.1). Lineage (NCBI taxonomy): Eukaryota > Metazoa > Mollusca > Gastropoda > Systellommatophora > Onchidiidae > Onchidella > Onchidella celtica. Next base: position 112,096,531 of record OZ007567.1, on the reverse strand, counting down.
CGCTTACATCTCATATTCTATAGTCGAATTCCATTCATGAATGGTCATTTTGAATTTCCTGTAGGGCAGCTTTAAATCGACCATTTCTGACGGATCATGCATCGGTACCGTAATAATTGAGAGCGGGCGGGTCGTAGATAGGTTACGTTGCAAACTAGGACTGGGAAAACAGGAAACCGCTATATTTTTCTCTGAAATGCAAAATGATGGCACACTGCAACGCACACCTATTAAATGACTTTGTTTTTTCAGTCCCTCCTCTTCGCTTTTCTATGGAGCCTAATCTTATTTAGCACTTAATGGTTGACAGATCATCAGTGTGAGACCATGTTAGCCCAACATGACGAAGATAAACGAAGAAAAATTAATAGTCCTTGCCATTATTAAAGACCACTGAGTCTCTGCAGTTGGTCCAAGTGCTGGTCTCCCGGTATACTGACATTTAACTGCCATCAAAATGTGACACAGACCGCGGTGTTCCTTTGACTTTTGTTCGGGGATCTAATCTTCTGTTCAAATGCATTGTTCACAGTGCTTCACTAGCCATGGGGGAGTGTCTAATAATGTATGAAGCCAGGACGACAAGGTAGTCTATTGTTGTGTGTGCTGATGTCTTTGAAGTCATGGATAGGCCTATAATTATAGTCTAAGGCTCATTGATGGTAGCCCAGGAAGAAAACAAAGAAAAGCACCGTAAGGATATGATCCGAGACAATCGAACGACTACAAATCACTAACAATGTAGTCTAGTAGTCATAGCTTGGCAGTTGTTGAAATAGATGGCGTGATGGAATGCATGTTTATTGCCTTTGATTGACTGAAAAAAGGCCATGACCCATCATGACAATAATATTGCTGGTGGAGATCGGTACGAATAATTTGTCGATGATTTTGATGATACTGAATGGCATGCATGATTTTTGCACTTGAGTGACTAGGAAAAAGAACATGGCCCATGACGAGAACAATGTAATGCTGATGGAGATCGATACAAATGGTTTATAGATAAAAAAATTTTATGGCTCCTTTTCACCGCTAGGAACGAAATGTTTTCATATTAGACTTAGGCCTACCATGGGCATATTTAGTAGTTCAACCTATATTACGATAATAATAAAACTGGTTTATACTTTCGATGCTATTTGGCTTGATCTTGCCCGTAAATTGTTTTGAAAGCAATTCCAGAAAACAGGAACTCGTCAATATTTAGCACTGAAAAAAAATCTTCTCAAATTGAGCTATGAGCCTTTGTCCCTTCCCGAAATAAGCCTAGGTCAAACAAAAATGTTAGATCTATCATGTATGCATTTTCATGAGGAGATGACAATGAGAATCCCGATGGTACAAGAATGAGGAACAAAATAAAGAGGAGAAGGACAGACATTGCTCCAAGTTATGGAGGAGATATTTTCAAGTTCAGCTACTAATCGCATTTTAAATAAGCTTATATTCATTTACGTAATTTATGTAATGTAGTTTCGTTTGATGAATGTGTTTAGTTTCTCCTTTGTGTGTATTTCATCTAGTTTCACTCTCCTTGTGATGTTTTCTTCATATTCCTTGATTGGTCCCCATTTCTGTTTGTCCTGGTGATTGATTGGCTTATGAAAGAAACCACCAGTGGAGGAAGAAATGGCATACAATGGACCCCATGGACACAGCTGGACGATCTAGATTTTGCAGATGACTTGGCACTATTGTCGCACACACACGACCATATGCAAGCAAAGACTACAGCTCTAAACAAAATTTCAGAATCTATTGGATTGAGGATACATCCTGCGAAGTCGAAGGTCCTAAAAATTGTTGCACCCCCAAGCGCACAAGTCAGAGTAGGAGATCAACCACTGGAAGATGTAGAGTCCTTCTGCTATCTTGGTAGTATCATTAACAATAAGGGAGGAACAGAGGCAGAAGTCAAAGCACGAATTGGAAAGGCACAGGCAGCTTTCACGTCCTTAAGCAAGATTTGGAGAACCAAGGATATATCTCTAAAAACAAAGCTGAGGATATTCAACTCGAACCTGAAGTCAGTCCTGTTGTATGGATGTGAGACTTGGAATGCGTCCCAGGCCTGCATAAAGAGAATCCAAGTTTTCATCAACAGATGTTTGAGGAAGCTACTTAAGATCAGATGGACAGACAAGGTGAGCAATGAAATTGTATGGAAAAGAACAAGACAGAGCCCAGTCAGAGAGGAAATTGGTAGGAGGCGATGGAGATGGATCGGCCACACTCTCAGGAGGCCAGGAAACAGCATCACGAAGAAGGTATTGGATTGGAATCCCCAGGGCAAGAGATCAAGAGGAAGGCCGCGCGGAACGTGGAGAAGAGCCAGAGAAAATGATGTGCAACGAAGCGGAAAGACTTGGAATAATGTAAAGAGGCTGGCCCATGATAGAGAGGGATGGAAAGTGTTTGTTGGTGGCCTATACCCTGATCCAGGGTGAGAAAGGCAATGATGATGATGATGAAAACAACTGTGGATGTTGGTGGATCAGATTGTCCAGTTGTAGCAGTGTCTCTTGATCAGGTCAGAAACCAATCTTTTTACTCTTATCTTCAGTATGGATGTTACTGTTTTTGTGTCAAAATTTATTGTCTATTCAAGCTGTGGAGGAGAACCTGGGCATAATTTATGCCATGAAAATCAAAATGCTCTTAAACTAACAAGTTAATGTGAGAGGATGAACGACTTTTTATTTTTAATGTGCTTTCATGGTAACTCTAGTGCGTGAGTGAGGGACGGCCACTCATAGCAGTTTATGGGCACTTGGCAGAGTACCATTAATTGGATTATTTCCCTTGTAATACTAGCGCGGGACCTGTTATTCACATCACGGTGAAAAGCGCGCATTTTGATTGGTCAGTTGGATATGTTGACCACCAGGCTTCCAACTCTTATATCATGGCTTTAAGTTTCTTACAACTCGCTCCTTCGTTGTTATCCACCGACAGAAAGACGGGAACCCGAATTCATTTTTGAGAGTAGACAATACCCTATCGGTACAATATAGGTATTTATGATAACGTTTGTTATCAACGGAGATACGTCATATTAATGGACTGAAATATCCCACACAAATCTGGCAAATGTTGTTAGTCCTGACACTTTGAAAATTTATATTAAAACTATTACCGGGTTTCTGGTATAAGTAGTCAGTTAGAATTGTAGCAGCAAGTTTCTACTTTATAGTGGTACCAATTTTGTTGTACTTTGATGCACATATCCTATTGAAATAATTAATAAGAGGGTCTCAGATTTAAAGTAAACTATGAGTTAGACGCATGTTATCCTCGATAATTTCAACCTGGGTCAAATTTATTCAATTATTGCTGGAGGGGACGTTAGAGTAATTTCTGCAGTTTACTGGGATACCTAATTGACTTTTGTGCGCACCCTTTTAACCGCTCTGTGGATTCGATTGTGTTAGGACCCTAACCGGTTATGTTGTTCGGCTGGACTCAATGTCCGAGCCTTTCACTTATCCAACACTGGACTACGTAATAGCCCTCTCGGACGTCCGCGCTGGCTCATAAAGATGATGCCAGTTCGAGTGGTCAGTAGACTCCATCAAAGACGCCGCAACAATAGGAAGCACAAGTGGACCTTGCAGTACAATAGACCGACGGCGGCCTGCCGTGGCGCGCCTCGCCCAAAAACATGGCCTAGTCCAGTTGCGCCAGTAGCAGAGAGACTTTGGGTAAGTTGGAGACTATTATATTAGAAGTGACTTTAATTTGCGCCCCCCCCCCCTTCGGGGATGCCGCGTAGAGAATGCTGATCTACAGAGACCATTATGAGTCCGGCTCAACGGTAATTGCCATTGTCATTAGACGTGTAGGATGCGCGGTGCAGTGCAGTGTCTTGATATTGTGACTTTATTGTCAAAGTTAACGTTTGCGGTGCTAGATGATAATGATGGCTCGCTAACCAAGCTATCACGATTTGCTTGTGTGCATATATATAGTGTAGGCCCATGTGTAGCATTGCCTTGTTGTGGTAGGCAGTGAGGATTTCCTGACATGTTGATGTGGATGGCTTATGTTATAGCGAGCGGCACTATACACTTGATTGTATTACGGGTATTTGTGTACCTTGCCAGTACCACTATGCTATAGAGAGCGGTGTGATTGTGATTGCGTGTTTAGTGTTTAAGATGTGTAATTAATTACATGTATTGGAGATGTATAATATTAGTTGGGCCTCACATGGGTGAGCCCCAGGATTGTTCTATGTGCGGCGGTGGATGAACAATGTTTCAGTGAGTCTACACATGTTGCAATGAGTCTCGCCGACATATATATATATATATCATGTGCATGTATTATAGTTATCCAGATGTATTATGCTTCTATGAGTTTCGTAAGTGTGTGAAGGACAGCTTCATTTTAAGGAATGTACACATTACTTTATGTATCTAGTGGTGTGTCATACGCATGTTAGCCTGGCGGCATAGCTCCGCGGCTAAGGTCAAAGGGCATGACCCTTCAGTATCGATTGGGAAGGGAAGTAACCGAGGCGTTCTCACTACAGGCCGGTCAGCCGAATGTAGGTCAGACATGTAGTGGGCCGTCTCGCCGCAGAGAGACTGACTAGCATTAATTAAATAATACGTTTAGTACTACATGTATTACTAGAACAGAGGTCCACATGGGCTAGCTCAGATAATGAGAAATGTGTTCTAACAATCGCGTTTTCGGCATTACTTAGAACACACAAAAATGTTTTAAAAATTATGATAAGTGAAAAAATTAAACACACAAAATACCTTCATTAACAAATACTACGTGAAGGACCAGTGATGCTTGGTTCAGTTTAAAAAAAAAAATCATAAAATCATGATTCATAAAACAATAAAACTGAAAACTCACAAATTGACCAAGCAATGAAGCATGGTTCAATAACACAACTGTGCATGTACTGATGTAGATTCATTTTTTAATTCTAGATCTAGTGTGATGTTGAATTTGAGTGAATGAAAATTTCTGTGTTGTTTAAGAAACAGAACCTCATTTGAACAGTATTCATGGTTTAATTCTGATAGCCTACATAGAATGGCACCAGATAAAAGCCGTCATTATAATGCAGTGTATACCAGGGGAAGTTAATAGCGATCTTTCATACACACACTTAAATAACTCCCTATCCTCATTCAGTCATTGCCTTTACCACCACCTTCACCCTATCCCAAACAAAAATGAACATGAATGGGAGAAAGAAAAAAGACAAACTGTACAACATCAATAGCAATGCACTAAATGTTATTTTGTACTCACCAATAGTCTGTCCTGTGGATGCAGGCATTATAATAATTACTCTAGGGATTTATTGTGACTTTGATGTCAGTTTAGCAATCTTCCTCTTTGGATGTTGGCTGCTGTTTTCGCTTTGCAACTGGAGGCAGAACCACTTCAAAAGACGGACGAGCCCCCAAATATGTAACAGCTGAGGTTGTTCTAGCACGTTATAGTAGGGGGGAGTTAGTTGATCTAACTACAACCCTTTAGAAAACGAAACTATTACAGCTGTAGAATAAATAAACACGAGATCCGATGATAGATTAAATAACACTAAAGTTTAATAACTGAATACTGAACAATAAATACTAGGAAGGTACCAACGAACAAGTAAATATCCTACGCCACAGAGAGGAAAACTCACTTACTCACCGACCAACTACTCACACAGGTTCATATATATAAACATTTCTACAGAAAGTTCCCGAAATAAACGTTACCTTTGCCCTCGCACAAACTAACCAATCACGTATCAATATGTTATCAGGTTACATCACTCAAGGCCAAATCTGGCGTAAACATCCTTATCCACAATGTTATCGAATGTTCGGGAACATACTAATATTTACTGAACGAGTCAAAACACCTGACAACAAGCGGGCGAGGAAAAAACTACTCACTAGGAAAAGAAGGTCAGGTCACGGAGTACAGTACACTCTGGCGGTTGTCAACAATAAAATGAAAACAGAAATGAACACATGCTCACCAGTGTAACAAGAAAACGGGGGAGGGCAAGGGATAGCTTGCAGATGCTACAGATGGGAGTTGAAGACAGTCTCTCAACTGAATGTATAATGACCTTGGCTGTGATAACCAAGTGTATGCAAGAAGGAGATCCTGGTGCGTGTAGATGCGACTGTTCTTTGGGGTATTTGTTAGTGTTACAGATCTTTTGATGAGTGCAGTCTTCTTGTCATCATACTGATCCGATGCATAAGCCATCACAAAGCGAAGAACTTCATCAAGTTGACTCCATGACTTAATTTCCTTTATAAACTGGTGAAAAATCCTCTTCACACTGCAGTATGCTTCATAGTCTAAAATTAACGTCTCACTCTCAACTTTGCTTATAATAGTTATAATTTGAAATGAACAGAAAACTCTGGTATTGGACCGGTTCTCTCATGGCTAAGGAAAATGTAATTGTTCGGTTGTTTAGTACTCGTTGCCAAAAAGCCCATGTCTTTTAGTTTGCGACTTAACAGGTCATGGAAGCTCTCAGATTTTAGTGAGTCAAGTTCGAGAAACTCACTCATTTCATCGATATATCCACTGCGCGGGCCTCTTGTGTAGACATTTTTGTGCGGCGTGGAGTAATGGAGGTAGAAGTGGGAACACAAGATGAGGGAACATTAGGAAACACAGATGGGAGCACAGCTGGAACATAATGCCGAGAAGAGGGGATCTTAGTTGTAGGAACATCTTTTGGCCAATGCAGGGCGCAAATCCCCATGTTTCCAGTAACATCTTCTACATTCAGTTTGTTCAGTAAGCTTGCAACCCACTCGTGACACTTAGTTTTGTCCTTTGGAAATCCATAGATTGGTATTTTCTCTTTGGAATCATCAGTTTTATAGCCTGTTTTGCAGCCAAACACAGAACACTTTCGTCCCATTCTGAGTGAATATTTGTAGACCCCTAGTCCAGTTCATGTAAAAAGTAGAATCTAGACTAGATCTACAGTCAAGGCGGTTTCCTACAATCAGTAATGCAGCTCACTCACAGCCACCGTACAGCACGAAACACCACAATTTACAATGCACTGATGTTACAGAATCCCAGTTGATGTGATGAACTAAAACAAAAAAATACAGTTTACAGAATCCTTCGTTCTCTTCTTGACTTGATGAAGTGAAATCAAGAGACGGATAAATGAAGGAGTCACTTCTATGTAGATTCTGATCTGTCTAGATATCTTAAAATCCTTATAATCCACGAGTTCACAAGTTGAAGCATGAGTAGCGAATGTGTATTGTAAACTGTCTTTGAATTTCGGGAAATACAGACCGGGTCGATGCCGTACTTATTTCATTTATGGTATCGAGTCTCACTTTACTCTCTATTTTATATTTGTCATGTCGTATCGATTTGGAGTATCGATATTGTCACTAAAAAATCAGGCGGAGTAACTGCCCTTTGTTTCTGAGTGAGGCCTGGTGAGGCTAGCCAGTGGTCGGACCACTACATATCTGACCTACATTCGGCTGACTGGCCTGTAGTGAGAACGCCTCGGAGTGGGCCTATGAGGATGGCCTGCATTGGGATGCAGCGTCTGTGTTATGGACGGTCAGTGGGCCATGTTGGCCACTGCGTTATTAAATGGAATGGCCACTCTGGATGTGTTGTACACCGGCTCAGTGGAGCGAAACCATTGTGTTCTTGCCCCTTCATTTGTTATGTCCTTCATACTTTGATTAGTACATTAATTAGTTTATGTTGCCAGTGTACTAGGAAACTCCTTGTGTATATGATATAGCCACTTGTAGTTGTTATTCATTAACCTTAGCGCTATTTTATTCCATGCATACATATCCAGTTGGTTATTGCTTAAATTCTATATTATGTTGTTGTTGTTTGATTTAATACTTAATACTATTACTATGTATGTCCACCATTGATTGCCTGATTAATGTTGTCATTATATCCTAATCACATTTTTGTCTTTTTCTCTTGTTCCAGCTTATGGCTGGTTGGGCTTCTTTTTCTTGGCTTCTTCTTCTTTTTCTTGGTAGGGTTTTCCCATGCCTTTTTGGTAGTGATACCTTTGTTATGTGAGAGGATGAACGACTTTCTATTTTTAATGTGCTTTCATGGTAACTCTGGTGCGTGAGTGAGGGACGGCCACTCATAGCAGTTTATGGACACTTGGCCGAGTACCATTAATTGGATTATTTCCCTTGTAATATTAGCGCGGGACCCGTTATTCACATCACGGTGAAAAGCGCGCATTTTGATTGGTCAGTTGGAAATGTTGACCACCGGGCTTCCAACTCTTATATCATGGCTTTAAGTTTCTTACAACTCGCTCATTCGTTGTTATCCACCGACAGAAAGACGGGAACCCGAATTCATTTTTGAGAGTAGACAATACCCTATCGGTACAAAATAGGTACTCATGATAACGTTTGTTATCAATGGAGATACGTCGTATTAATGGACGAAAGTATCCCGCACAAATTTGTCCAATGTTGTTAGTCCTGACACTTTGAAAATTTATATTAAAACTATTACCGGGTTTCTGGTATAAGTAGTCAGTTAGAATTTTAGCAGCAAGTTTCTACTTTATAATGGTACCAATTTTGTTGTACTTTGATGCACATATCTGTCACAAATCCCAGACTGGGAAATGTAATAAGTTATGACAGGACAACAATCACGAACAAACAAGTTTAACACTTAACAAAACAGCCCATCAGACTCACACATTTATTAAACATAATTATACATATAATAGCGCAATTACATACATTATATTATTGAAATGCACTGCCGTACAACGGCCTTATTCTCACACACACTCTCCCTCGGATCCACAATCCGGTAGTTACTCCTAAAGGCACTTCGGCCTCAGCCTCTCCCCTCAGGGTCTTAATAGCACATTAATAATTTACTGGCACCGCAGTCTCTCAATATCACCTTCCTATTGTCATACACCTTAGCATTCCCCTAGCACCTCAGCAGGGCAATACACATTATTATTTCCATAGCCATCAACATGGCAACAACATAGTATCAGTTCACTAGCCTATCAACATGGCAACAATATAGTATCTCATTCACTCTCATATCTACGTCCCTGTCCGTGGCCTGACTGCCACGACTTTATGTGCCTCTACTGTCCTGCACTGACAGCCTCACTTCTGGCCTATGTGTGGCCTCCGGCCCTATGCTGGCCTATCACTTGTGCTCATCGAGGTGGCTCTTCGGCCCGTCCCCGACACCTACAAGAATAATATTACATTGGTATAATACCCTACCATTTCTATTCACTCCACCTCTCCTTACAACCCATGAAACGTACACACACTAGTTCACCTTTCACTCACCACACATCTTACGGTAACACCCTTCCATCGGAGTACACACTACTCACTCGCGCTACAAATCCATGAACTCACTTTCATCTATCGCTCGTGGCGCACATTGCTATATCCAATATCAAGGACTTCCACATTCCTCACATATACTTATTCACATCATGGTAATAGACGAATATAATATAATACATCAATCATAATAATCAATCAACGTTCTACATACCAGTCATAACTGGAAAGACTCTCACTAGTCTTCTCGACTGCTTCCCTTTATGTCCGCCCGATGGGCTCTCATTCACAGGTCCGATCCGTAGGACCTTCTAACTTGCAGTGATAGTAATCCAGCGCTTTCGCCTCATTCAGACTTCCACACCACTCATACACGCACGCTTTTCCCACTTGTCTGCATGAGTTATTTTTACTCTTCCCCTTTCACGTCTTTTCCTATCCGTCTGTCGTGAGCTCTTCTTATTCTACACCCGCTCTGTAGCAATCCCCTTAATTGCACTCACTCCACTCGTGACATCATCCCCCACCCCAAAAAAATTAATGCAATTAATTTCAAATCGCATCAAGATGACTGTCAACGAGTGAGCGTGAGCAATACCTACACTAGAAAAATGACCTAGCAGTTCCCCTAGTATATAGAATACCGAAATCAGGGGAAAATATGGGGATCAATATGGCCTGCAATATGCATATATGTGTCACATCATGAATAGCTAACTAAACACAATATCTAATACAGAATCAAAACCCACTCAACCTATCAACCATTCTTCATATCATATTTATAATGTCCATATTTTAAAGTCGACTCATTCACACAGATCCTGTCAATGTTCCTGTCCTCCGATGTATAAGCTCCTGAAATCTTGCCCTAGGCTCGACTAAGGTGGTCGGCGATATGATTGCTGGTTCCTGGAATTGGTTGAATAACGAAGGTATACGGCTGCAAAGCCAATGCCCATCTAGACAAGCGTGGGCTGGACGAACGATTCTTCGACAAAAATGTCAGGGGCTTGTGGTCTGTCTGGATACAAAATTCTCGTCCCATGAGATAACGTCCTAGTTTCTGGACTGACCAGACAGTGGCAAGACACTCACGCTCTATCACAGAATACTTTCTTTCTCTCTGCAATAACTTCCTACTGACATAACATACAGGATGGAGACATTCGTTCTTCTCCTGTAGAAGACAAGCGCCGACACCAGAGTCCGACGCATCCGTTCTGAGGATAAAATTAGATCGAAAATCGGGTAATATCAGAATGGGTGACGATGATAATGCTGTCACCAAATTATCAAATGATGTCTGACATTCAGACGTCCACTGGACCTTATCGGGTTGTCCCTTCTTAGTAAGGTCAGTAAGAGAAGATGACAAGGAGGAAAAATTTGGAATGAACTTTCTGTAATAATTTAAAATTCCCACTAAGCTTCTGACTTGTTTCTTTGTTTTAGGGATTTGCAACCCTACTAACTTGTCAATTTTTGTTTCTTCAGGTCTCTGAACACCTCTACCCACGATATGTCCTAAGAATATTATCTCTGGACATGCCAAATCCATCTTTGCGGGTTTAGCAGTGAACCCAAAATGACGTAATCGTTGAAAAATTACTGTTAGTGTCTGAATATGATCAGACCATGTCGACGTATGGCATGCTATATCGTCAAAGAATGACACGACATTAGGTATGTCCTTCAACACTAATCTCATTAATCGTGCAAACGTCGCTGGCGCGTTTACCAACCCAAATGGCATGACCTTAAATTGGAATAATCCAATGGGCGTTTGGAACGCCGTGTATTGTTTAGACTCCTCAGTAAGCGGGATTTCCCAATACCCTTTCGTCAAATCTATCTTGGAAAACCACGTGGACCCGGCCAATGAAGCTATTAATTCCTCCTGGAACGGAATAGGCTCCCTATCGCCTACCGTAATAGTGTTCAATCTTCGAAAATCAATACAGAACCGCACCGATCCATCAAGTTTTTTCACGAGGACGATGGGTGATGAATACGGCGATGTTGATGGTTCTATCACATCTAACTTCAACATTGACTCAACTTCCTTTATGACTCTATCTCTCGAAGAAAAAGGCAACGGATACGGTCTAAGAAATACTGGCTTATCCGAAGTCAACTTTATTTGGTGCTGGATCACCGTAGTGCGACCCGGCAAATCCGTAACAACATCCGGAAATGACGCTAACAGGGTCTCAAGTTCCCTACTCCTTGAACTCGTAAGGTCAGGGTTAATTTTTACGTCCCTGTAACCTTGTGTCGCAGTTAACTCCGGCAATTGAATTTGTAACTCTTCCTGCGCCTCGGTGTCGCTTACGTCACAGTCCAACTGGTCTACGACCCCCGTACAAGCAATAGAGAAGACAGTCTCCTCTGGTCTTGTCTGTGCACACAGATACTGTGGTCTCTCATAAAATCTCTGTAGCATATTAACATGGAAAACCTTACTCGCTCCATCAACGTGGATAGCGTAATCTACCTTTGAAACAACTCGCTCAATAACATAAGGGCCTTTCCATGTCATCAATAACTTATTATGGTCCGTAGGTAACAACAACAGAACCTTGTCTCCTGGCTTAAAAATTCTCAGTTTGGAACCTCTATCTTTATAGTCTTTTGCTCTTTTCGAAGCGATACCAGAAGCTTCTTGTGCTATAGTGCGCGCTGAAGATAGTCTTTCTCTTAAATCAACAAGGTACTGAAACACCGAAATCTGCTCATCGTCTCCCGATGATGGCGACGTCATCATGTCCCGAAGAACATCAGTTGGGCCCCTAGGACTACGACCGTACATCATTTCGAACGGCGAGAATCCCGTTGACTCCTGCCGTACCTCTCTGTACGCGAATAACACTGCAGGGATATATCTATCCCAATCTTTAGGGCGATCAGCAGCTACCTTACGCAGCATCGACTTTAACGTCGAGTTCAATCTCTCGCACATGCCATTAGCCTGCGGATGATAAGGGGTGGTAGTGATGGGTTGTATACTGAATAAGCGGAACAATTCCTTCATCATCTGCGACGTAAATTGCGCGCCCCTATCAGACAGAATTTGCTCTGGTATTCCTACCCTAGCGAAAATTGCAAACAACGCTTCCGCGACTGCCTCAGACGTTATGGTCCGCAGAGGAACCGCCTCTGGCCATCTCGTAGCATTACATATGACCGTTAAGAAAAATCGATTCCCCCTATCGGTCGCTGGGTGAATGGGGCCAACAAGGTCTATCGAGACCTTTTTAAACGGTTCCGAGACCGTGGGGATCTTCTGAAGAGGGGCCTGGGGTGTACGACCCTTATGCGTCGTCTTTTGGCACGCACTGCACGTCTTACAATAGACTTGCACATCTCTGTGGATCGATGGCCAGTAAAAATTTTTTAGGACCCTTTCTTTGGTTCTAGCTATCCCCATATGACCCGCTAATGGGACATCATGTGCCAAGTGCAATACTGTTGCGATCAGCAACGCTGGCACAACGACCTGCTTTAAAATTGAGGACACCGTTACATACTTACGGAACAGAATGCCCGCCTGAACAAAAAAGGAAGATGACCCGTTCTTATATCTCCTCGTTTTCTCGGTTCGCGCTTCCCCAAAACATGGGTTTAATGATGGGTCCTCCCTTTGTAATCTCGCCAAGCGCTCTGGCGTGATATCTAGGTTGACCGCTGGCGTCGCCAAAGGTCTAATCTTATCTTTATTCGCTACCCGTCGACGTGTTTCGACCGCGGCGCAAAAGTCAATACCCTTTGATTGCGACCATGCTTGCACGTTCTCATCGGAAGGGGAAACTACCCGTGATACATTCCCAATGATGAGCTGGGCGCCTGGAAAACAACCAACGACTGCTTCGACTTCCCCGCTAAGGAAAGGTGTATCTATCATTATTCTTGCCATGGGTAATTTCTCAATGGCCCCCGAAAATTGGATGCACGGGACAGTCTCACCTGTAAGCTGTGAATCCCGAATGCAGTCTCTATGCACTCCCACAACGGTAGATCCCGTATCTCGTAAAACCGAGACCGGTTCGTCCCCAACAAACCCCGGATAAACCCTAAGACCACCTCCTGTATGACATGAATTTATAACGGGGATCTTTCTCCCACAAGGTAAAACACCGGAAGATAATAACTTCTCACAACTGGGACACTTAGAATACTGTCCGCCTCCGTTGTCCGATGTAACACACGCAGCCGCATGATGAAATTTATTTGGGGAACATGGACTGGAGCTACTGTCCACGTTCGCCGCTATCCTACCTGCAGGGCAGTTCACGCTGATGTGATCCGCTCTACCTCAGTTCCAACACTTCGCGGCCCTACACTCGCGTGAAAAGTGACCCACGCGTCCGCAAGTCCAACACTCCGCTCCCTGTGCTGCACTAGGCCTGGGTCCCCGTGACCCATCGCGACCGGAACTAGAGTCCCTATGCCGTCGGTCATCGGCAAAGGTCACAAGTCGGCCCCGGCCATTACCGCGACCTAGCCCTCCTGCTCGGTCAAACTTACCGGATCCATATGCCGGTGATTGGTGATAGCCCCTACGCTGCCCCTGGGCTTGCCCGCTATAGGCACCACGCTGACGCGACCTGTCCGTAAGTCCTGCCGGCGACCCCTCGACAACGGCGACGTACCCAGCATCTTGGACGTACGCCCTGGCGACTGGTTTGGACGGATGCGCCGTACGGTATGCCTCCGCCAACTTAGACGCCTCCTGCACCGTCGCGGGTTCGTTCTCTTTCAGGAAAGCCACCAGATCTTTGTGGCACGACGCGTACAGCTGGTCACGGATCATTAAGTCTTTCAGTTTAGCAAAATCCGTGCCCACATGCGCCAAGTCTACCCAGTTCGCGAAATACTCCGTTAGTCTCGCGACGAAGGCAGCAAAGTCCTTCCTGGTATCTGCACGTGCCCGCCTAAACTGCTCCCGGAAATATTCCTCGGTACGCGCAAATCGGCGAAGCAGCAAAGCCTTCAGCTTATCGTAGTCTTGCACGTCTTCGCGCTGTAGCTCTTTAAAGTAGGTTAACGCTCGCCCCTGCAATAGCGATGCCAGGTACGTGGCCCATAATTCCTTATTCTCCCCCCATTGCAATTGTGCGTTCAGCTCGAACCTGTAAAGGAAGGCGTCTATGTCGTCCTTCCGGTCGTCGAACGTAGGGAGCTTAATCCTAACGCCACCTTTATTGTGTACCTGCCGCTCGGCCGTTTCCGCTGGCGTATTCCTCTTGAGCTCTAACTCCGCAATCTTTACTTGCGCCTCTATCTCCTTTAACCTTATCTCCTGCTCCCTTTCCTTAGCCTGTCTCTCCTGTTGCCGAGCTTCTAACTCCTTTAACTTAAACTCCCTTTCCTGTTCCTTATCCTTAGCCTCTCTTTCCTCTTCTCTCTGTCGCTCTTGAGCCTCTTTTTCTCGCTCTCTATCCTTAGCACGCTCATCGCGCAAATCCGCCTGCTGTTCTTTAATCCAGCCGCGTAGCTCCTCTCCCTCCAGGCCAAGTTCCTTACCCAACTTCATTAATTGTTGGAGTTCCGCCATTTCACAGATTTATGGTTATGGTATGTATTACAAAAACGGCTAACCTGTCGGTATGATCAGTAACGACACGACCAGAGACCTGAGATCACACCAGATATAACAACACCCAGTTCAGAATACAATTCAGAAATTTACCTTTACAGCACAACTAATTCTATATCTACAAAATGTATAGCACTATTAATTATAAAGGAAAAAAGAAACGACAAGAATGAAGAAATACAGTAGAAGGACCACAAGTACGTCAAGGACAACGAACCAGACTAGGACAAAGACCTAAAAAAGAAAATATAATGGAAAAAAAATGCAACCTAACTACGCCGATTACACTACACGGTACAACAAGAACAGAGTCTGAAAAAAAAGAACGTATCTACAAATAGGGAAGAGAAGGACAAGAGAAACGTCTTCCTAAAACAACGAGGAAGATAGAACGGCACAATCTAAACAAAAATACAGGTCCCTACAGAACTGTTCACTGTGGTGAACGAAGTTCCAAATTTAGCCCACCTCCCGAAGAGGACAAACTACGCTCACCACAGCAAACCCGCGCCACCGCCCGTATAACCTATAACGACAACAAAAACAGCAAAAACAGGGAAAAAGACAGATTAAAGGAACAGCCCACAATCCAGGGCACAAAAATTTTGACTTTTACTTAACTTTGGCCCTAGATTTCAATTTCTCCCCTTCCTCGGAGCTCTGGCTGCTTGACCTCTACAGGCTGGCACGCACACTCTGCAGAATTTTAAGTACACATTAATACATATTCATCAAAATACATGCATCAATACATATTATTATTCATAAACATACATAAATCATACCATCATGAAATTTCCATTCATCCCACGAACAAGGACAACAGCACGAATTCCTAGCACAACAGAAAAACAACTAGATATAACGAATACACAATGTCAAAATGACCACAGGTAAACAGGACGAGCCCCCAGTGTCACAAATCCCAGACTGGGAAATGTAATAAGTTATGACAGGACAACAATCACGAACAAACAAGTTTAACACTTAACAAAACAGCCCATCAGACTCACACATTTATTAAACATAATTATACATATAATAGCGCAATTACATACATTATATTATTGAAATGCACTGCCGTACAACGGCCTTATTCTCACACACACTCTCCCTCGGATCCACAATCCGGTAGTTACTCCTAAAGGCACTTCGGCCTCAGCCTCTCCCCTCAGGGTCTTAATAGCACATTAATAATTTACTGGCACCGCAGTCTCTCAATATCACCTTCCTATTGTCATACACCTTAGCATTCCCCTAGCACCTCAGCAGGGCAATACACATTATTATTTCCATAGCCATCAACATGGCAACAACATAGTATCAGTTCACTAGCCTATCAACATGGCAACAATATAGTCTCATTCACTCTCATATCTACGTCCCTGCCCGTGGCCTGACTGCCACGACTTTATGTGCCTCTACTGTCCTGCACTGACAGCCTCACTTCTGGCCTATGTGTGGCCTCCGGCCCTATGCTGGCCTATCACTTGTGCTCATCGAGGTGGCTCTTCGGCCCGTCCCCGACACCTACAAGAATAATATTACATTGGTATAATACCCTACCATTTCTATTCACTCCACCTCTCCTTACAACCCATGAAACGTACACACACTAGTTCACCTTTCACTCACCACACATCTTACGGTAACACCCTTCCATCGGAGTACACACTACTCACTCGCGCTACAAATCCATGAACTCACTTTCATCTATCGCTCGTGGCGCACATTGCTATATCCAATATCAAGGACTTCCACATTCCTCACATATACTTATTCACATCATGGTAATAGACGAATATAATATAATACATCAATCATAATAATCAATCAACGTTCTACATACCAGTCATAACTGGAAAGACTCTCACTAGTCTTCTCGACTGCTTCCCTTTATGTCCGCCCGATGGGCTCTCATTCACAGGTCCGATCCGTAGGACCTTCTAACTTGCAGTGATAGTAATCCAGCGCTTTCGCCTCATTCAGACTTCCACACCACTCATACACGCACGCTTTTCCCACTTGTCTGCATGAGTTATTTTTACTCTTCCCCTTTCACGTCTTTTCCTATCCGTCTGTCGTGAGCTCTTCTTATTCTACACCCGCTCTGTAGCAATCCCCTTAATTGCACTCACTCCACTCGTGACAATATCCTATTGAAATAATTAATAAGAGGATCTCGGATTTAAAGTAAACTATGAGTTAGACGCATGTTATCCCCGATAATTCCAACCTGGGTCAAATTTATTCAATTATAGCTGGAGGGGACGTTAGAGTAATTTCTGCAGTTTACTGGGATACCTAATTGACTTTTGTGTGCACCCTTTTAACCGTACTGTAAATTCGATTGTGTTAGGACCCTAACCGGTTATGTTGTTCGGCTGGACTCCATGTCCGAGCCTTTCACTTGTCCAACCATGGACTACGTAATAGCTCTCTCGGACGTCCGCGCTGGCTCATAAATAAGATGCGAGTTCGAGTGGTCAACACACTCCATCAAAGACGCAGAGACAAGAGCCGACAGCACAGTGAACCTAGACCGGCGGCGGCTTGCCGTGGCGCGCCTCGCCCAAAACATGGCCTAGTCCAGTTGCGCCAGTAGCAGAGAAACTTTGGCTTATGGCTGGTTGGGCTTCTTTTTCTGGGTTTCTTTTTCCCCTGCCTTTTTGGTAGTGATACCTTTTTTAGGCTTTTTGAATAAATAAGATTGCCAGCAGAACCCTGTGTTTGTTAATCCTGTGTATCCTTAAGGGAGTTACTATTGAACCCACGCAGTAACCACATTAGCCACTCGTAGTTCATCCAACATTTAGGCATTTTGAATAAATAAGATTGCTAGCAGAACCCTGTGTTTGTTAATCCTGTGTATCCTTAAGGGAGTTACTATTGAACCCACGCAGTAACCACATTAGCCACTCGTAGTTCATCCAACATTAAACTTTCTATTATAATATAATGATATACTTTTTTTAGTATGAAATAAGTACCTGTCACGTTATAATTTTGTGTTAAAGACAGTGTCAAACAAGTACTGCAGATGAAGTCAGGAAAATGAGCCATGAAAGTTAAAAAACTTTTGTAATAAAAAGGACTGTGTTGTATTATAACACAATAATTGTGAGTCATTTTATGAATAAAGTAAAAATTTCCAGGTGGTCAGAGGGACATAAAATCAAGTGCCTGAGATCTATTTTCTTGAAGGCAACAGTTAAAATTTTTATTTTCATTGGTCCCTTACATATGTGTGTGTGTGAGTGCTTTTATCAAGAAAAATAGATCATGAATTACAAGTAAGAGTTTGAAGGTGGGCAGAGAAGGAACTGGTCTGTTATGTACTGATAATAGGTATTTGCATTAAAAATAGGCCTGTGATTTACACTCCATGGGAGACATCATTTGATGCAGTAAGATGAGAAAGAAAATCACGTCTCTTCAGCATCAGGGACACCTTGTTGGTATATTTTCCAGTCAAAACAATTAGGCTGTTGGTTTATTCTCAAGTTGAGTTTATCGAGCACTGCTTGATATGTAATCCAAATCCACTGACATATTTTGGAACAAGGTCATGATGGATGAAACAATAATCTCTTGTGCAGCCTGAAACTCCTAAACAGCAAGCACAGTTCCTTGAAAAAACAAATTAATATGAAGAAATAATTTTTAATGCCTTTTTTTTTTTATAGGTCAACTGCACTCTGCCAGCTCAGGCAGCAGGTAGTGTAACTGTGACAGTTACATCCAATAGTGTTACATATGATCCATTGACCCTGACCTACAGTGGAGCTGCCACCCCCACAATAAGTGGTGTCACTCTTAGCCAAGGGAAGAGTGGTGACTCTATTACCATTTCTGGAAGTGCCTTTACATCCCCAGCTAGAACCAATCCAACTGTCAAGGTTAGTGTGAAAATAATTTGCAAAATGTGATTCAGACTTCATATTCAAATATTGCACACTAAGTGAGTTAAATCTTTTTAAACCTTTCAAAGATTTTATTTTGTCAGCTATTCCATGTTTTATACATGTAAGAAGAAAAAAAAAGGAGGCAAAACTTTGGCTGAAAATGATTGCTAAAGATGTGATACCTAATTATAACTTTTTTCTTAAACTGTCTCACATTAAAGTACAGGAACAATTTTAATGTGAAATAATGATATCAATGACTGGATTTTGGCAGTGTGGGATACAAGACATGAGGAACATACCCTGTCTTTGATTCCAATTTAGGTACGGTCTCCGCTAAAAATAAAAGTGAAATCACAGATCAGTATCCTAAAATGTTAATCAGAGACACCGTCTGGATGAAATATTGTGGATGAAGAAAATATATGCCACTTTCAATTTGTCACTGACACCAGCATTAATCTTCATACACTGATGCCAGGAGGTCTAATTACTATGTTATGACACAAAATGATTCTATCAAGTGTAATTTTCATTCTTTCCCTCATTTCCTGTTGTCAGCTTGGAGATGCTGCCTGCACTGTAACAACAGCAACTGCCACATCTATCAGTTGCACTGCTGGTACTCAGGCCACTGGTCAGTTTGGTGTTGAAGTATTTGTGGAACAAGCTGGACTGTCTGACAATAGCACCCAGTTTACCTATGAGATAGGAGCCTTCACAGTCAGTCCTGATGTGGGTGAGTGAAACATGTGGTACAAGATGCGATGAAAAGGTCTACTTTGAATTCTTATTAAAATGACACAACAATTTAAATTCTTATGAGGTCACAGTGTAATATTCATGAATCGACTTATTGGAATAGTATGCAAGCCAACTGTTTTTCTTCTCAAAATTATTTCATTGTTCATAATAACTTTTTCACATTATTGTGTTGATCTGCCAATAACATGATATATTTGAAAGTAGATTGAGCTGAAGCTTAGACTGATATATTATACGTAGTGTTACCCGTTTGTTAATTCTTCATTAGTCTGACACTCTATAGTTTGTTTTAGATGTTATACAACCTCATGAAAATATCATATGAAACAAATGAAATTATAAATTTGGTTCTGCTGGATATACACCAAGACTGTGCACCTTGTCAGCCTCTGAGTGAAAAATGTTTTTTGTTGTTAGGCACAACCAATGGTGGTCAGGTGGTCACTCTGACAGGATCTGGCTTTTTGGACAGAGACACTGTTGTGACCATCTGTGGCAATAACTGCACTGAAGTATCCACCTCTGCATCAGAGTATGTGTGCAAGACGCCAAGCAATGCAGGTAAACTAACTGGAACATCATGTCTTTGAGAGATGCAATTTAATTTGATAATGATAGACTGCTATGAGATACAGATGGACTAAGGCTGTTACTTTGACTCTAGGAAACTCAATTTGCTGTACCAGGAATATTCCAGGGTATCTACAGAAATAATGGAATATAAACACGAGTATAAAGTTGTCACCCTCTTAAAACATTGATCCGGACAAATGAATATCAGTGCATGCTTCTGACTCAAGCTGAGCCTAGTTTCTACAAAGTACTCGATGCTTATGGTGCATTAGTTAAACTGATGGCAGAACTTAAATAAGTATTTAATGTTTGATTGGAACCTGAGGATTACAGTAAGGAAAAAAACAATCCAGAGAGTAATCTATTTAATGTAGATGTCATGTCACCAACTGTCATGACAGGAATGAGGTTTTTTTTTGGTCATATACAACATCCACAGAATGTGCAGTCAGCAAACTGCCTCCACTTTTGATAGTTTGAGATCTTTTTTTTTTTTTAAATCCAGCTGGTGCCTGTGCTGTCATTGCCGCTGTGAGGGGCGTCACACAAACTCAGGCAGGTGCCTACACATATGATGCATCCCTGGTTTCTACTGTTACGTTTGTCAGTCCTGCAAGAGGTGGAACTGGAGGTGGGACTGTTATCACCATTGGTGGCACCAACTTTGGGTAGGTTTGAGTATTGGTAACAAAGCAACTGAACCAAAGACATAGGATTGTTATTACATGTAAAATAGACAGCCAATAAATATTTATGAATATGATTGATAAGTCTCAACATAATAGGATCCTACAACATAACGACGGTGAGAATATTAACAGAGATGAATCTGTCATGAAATTTCATAGTGTATAGGTGCACCATAGTCATTCATAATGCATGGAAATAGACAATTCAACCTTGTTTTGTCATGTAAAATTTAAGTAGGCCTACATGTAACAAGATGTAAATCATCATTGTTTTCTTTTGGCATAACATGTATACAAATGTATGTTAAGTAACTGTCATTACCTGCATATTTATGTGTTAATTATTCACAAAGTGTACACTGTTATTGGTGTGTTAAAAGTGGGGAAAAAAAGAAAAAGGTTGTAAGTTGCAAAGTTCTACTTTAGAGAAAAACAACAAGAAAAAGAAATACGATAAATCACAAAAGAATTCAGAATATAAAAAGAAAGCAACAAGCTTCAGTCATCAAAGATCTGACTGCTAATAAGGATGTGGCCTATAATGGGGTTCACATTATTACTTTGCTCATGTATCAAAATGTTACCAGCCATTGGCAGCTTACATGACAGCAGTGTATTATATTGGAGAAAGAAACTGTAGCATGGAACAATCAGTATCTTTCATGCATTGTTTTCCATGTTAAAAGTTAAATTGACTGGCCAGTAATGGGCTCATGAAGCAATTTGCCCAATTGTCTGGAGCCAAAATATGAATTGTAAAGTCACCAGCTGTCTTATGTTTACAAATCTTACTTCATCCATCAGACAATGGTGAAAGGACAAAAATACGATTGCCAGACACAAACATTAATACATACGTAATCAATTATATCTTTCCTATTGAACTCAGCACAACTGAAGGAGATATTAGTGTTGAGATTGCAGGAGCAGCCTGCACAGTGCAGACAGTGACAAATACACAGATAACTTGTCGCACAGGGGCAGCATCTTCTTCAGCTGCTGAAGTGGAGGTTCAACGCAGTGAATGGGGCCTAGCTCAGCAGGGACAGAATTAAAGTGGGGCATTTTTTCTCTTTAGTTTGTATGATGCCAGCTTAATTTAACTTATTTACCTCAGTGTTTTTTGAAAAAGAAGGTGTAAGTCACAGCAGTTTTTCAGGAGAAGTTGGGACATACATGTACATCTCTGTGAATGGGTAAATTAATAATTCACATCTATTAAATGGCATACAAACTCTTATGATCTGAAATGGCAGTGACACAAAACACAAAACTGTTAATTATACTGATGAGGTTGATATTGTTTCATTGTCATCATGGCTTCTTACGCCTTTTTGGTAAGAAAGGGTGTTAGGGAAAATGTCCTATGATTAATTAAAATTGATGGTGTAACCTTCCACTGAGTTTATCAAATTTAACAGAATTGTCAGTTATTGCATTTTCTCTTACTGAATTTCAGATTAGTGCTGCTTTTGAATACATTGATTTATGGTCCAGTCCTTACACTTGGGGCGGAACGACACCTCCAGTTGATGAAGATTTTGTGGTCATCCCTGCTGGGCAGAAGATTCTCCTAGACAATGACACAGCTATCCTGAAAATGTTGCTCATTCAAGGTATTTTAAAAGTGATCTTTAAAACTGACTGATTCTGGTTATTGAATTATAGCTTGACTTGCTACTTCTCCTGCATACTAATTTGCTGATACTCGAACTACCCCACATAGAGAGTGAATTAATGACAGACTGTTCTGTGTACCCCACAACTGATTTCTATGTAAATTGCACCTCCTACTAAATGATAGTGTCCCTTGTGCTTGACTGAACAAGCAGCAGCTGCTGATTTTAAAGATATTTAATTGGGCTTAATTATTTATTTAAATTACGTGCAAGTTGAATGAAAAGGAGATGAAGTTTCTGTTTGCTAAATATATATTTCATTTTTATGGCGATGTTATGAATGTTTTTTGGTGCTGTGGACATCTGCATATTGGTGCAGTAAGCCCCATCATAACAATGTAAAATTTTCTTGGCGGTGGTACATACATACATATTTTAAAAAAAAATTACTTGGTACTGTTACAAAAGCCACAAGCTTGGTAAAGTAGTGCAAAATTAAGCCAATTGATTTAGTAGCTTCTGTTTATTTGTAATTTATAACCTTATAATAAACAACAACAACAACAATGCATCCGCAAAACCAGGTGGTGAGCTCATCTTTGATGAAGCTACAATAGAACTGCAAGCAGAAAATATCCTCATCACAGATGGTGGCCTCCTTCAGGTGAGTGGGAAAAAAAACAGTGAAGCAAAATAATAAGATAAACGCAGACTTATGGTTGAAATTCTCTGTTGAACCTGTTTGATGACTACAAACACAAGTGATGTTAGAATAAGAATTTTTCTCATCAATAAGTGAAATCTATTAATCTTGCAGTTCTCTTCAGTTCAGTTTCTTTCTTCATTTCACACTAAAAGCTAACCAGGAGCATTAGCTGTGTTACATGATGTAATAAAGACTCACTTAACATTGAATTGCACTGCAGATTATTGAAAGATGAACATGTTAATGCACTGTGAGATCTTGAGATTATAATCGCCACCAGTGAGGACTGTGTAAATATTTGCAGGCTGGTACAGAGGACAGACCATTCCCAAAAGCACACAAGGCAATCATCACAATGCACGGTCATCTTAGATCCAAGGAACTTCCAATATATGGCACAAAAACCCTGGCTGTCAGAGAAGGAACACTGAATCTGTATGGTTAGTCATCATTTCAATCAGCGTAGCACAATCATTATATCATGATGCCACTGTAGTGTGAAATTCAGGAGATCAGAACAATTTCCACTATTGACAATTCAGGCTCAAAAGAGTTAAGTTAGGTATCAATTAAAGAAGAATTTAAAATGAATTGAAAAAAGGAATGTTTGGATCAACAAGCAGTGTCTTTTACACACTGAGTTGCAGCACTACTCAATGAAATATCCAGGCTTGTAAATATGAACAGGTCATTATATTTTTTTTTTAAATTGGATTCAAAGATTTACTGTAATTGTCTTGTTTATCATTAATGGTACAGGTTTATGGACACATTTTCACTCAAAAAAAACAATATTGATAAACAAAATTCACCATCAGAAATTCCAGAATGATGAAAGAAATTAACTAGTGAATGGTGAATAAATATTATATCACTCCATAATGTAATTCTACTTCTACCCTGTTAGGCCATCCAAGGGCCGTGACTTGGACCCGACTGGCCAGCCCAGCAGCTGCTAATATCAAAGTTCTTACTCTGGAGCAAGCAGTTGACTGGGAACGTGGTGATGAAATTGTCATAGCCACAACAGGTCACAGACATAGTCAGAGTGAAACAGAGGTAATTGCCCAGAGTGTCATGCATGAATGGCAGTGTCTGAGGATGATACACTAACATAACATTTTGGCTTTTCTCTCTGCTTTGAATGCAGTGATTTTTTGGTATGCTTAGTCTAGAAGCAAGCTTGTATCAGGTTTTGATAATCAGAACTGCTGTTTAAATGTTACACCAATTGACAGCATTTTGCACAAGACACTTCATTAAATAAATGTGTACTTAATTATGATTAGATCTTTCATTTCAAAATTTACAAGGAATTAAATTACATTGAAGATAAATCTTTGAGGTTATATTTGATATTTGTAAACTCAGTTTCCTATATCCATCAATCCTGATTTCAGAAATTGGCAGCCTGAGTATCCTTAACTTTTAAAGCTAAATTGGGTAAACTTAATCTTATAACATTTTGTCTTTATTCTGAACAATGAACATTTTTATATTTAGGGTCTCTATTGTACACATAGTGCATATTTTTGACTTTAGATACATTCAATAATTTTTCTCTTGTTGCGATTCGTCTGGTGTTTATATTTCCTATTAGGTAAGGATGGTGGAATCTGTCAGTGGCAACCAGGTTACTGTAACAGTGCCATTAGAGCATGAGCATATTGGCCTTGAAGGAACTTTTGGTGGCCGCACAGTTGAATTTAGAGGAGAGGTTGGCCTGTTCACACGCAATGTCATAGTGAGGGGTAATCGAAACTCTGCATTCGATACAACTATTGAGGCTTGTCCTGCAGGCTTTAACACAGGTACATTTAGATTAGATTAACAAATAACTGAATATTTGTTGGCTAAGAGGGAGAATGCCTTATTAAAGGCTTAAACAGGTTAAAACGAGAGCCCAGAATCATGCATCATATGAACTTTGAAAATGGGGCTTTGGCAATTTATTGAAATACTTTTATATTACACAATTGTGTTCATTAGGTTTGAGTGCCCCGTTCATACTATCAAGTGTGGAATTTTTTGCTTTGATTTTAATAATAGTAAATTCCCAAGCTTGTTGCTGTTATATGCATTGCCAAGAGTGAGAAGTGAAAAATGAATTCTGTTACCTAGCATGAAGCAGGGCTGTACTTGTGTTTTAGATCTTTTTTTTCTTTCATCCTGCTGTTCAGAATATTAATTCAAGCAAATGTTTTCTTCATCTAGGAGAGTTTGCTACCCAGACTTGTTTCCAGGGTAGATTTGGAGAAGAACTGGGTTCAGATCAGTTTGGTGCTCAGATTATGATTCATCAAGTTGTAAAGGATACACAGGTAAAATATATATCAATAATTTTGAGTAATTTGATCCTAAAACCCATAAATGATACATGTATTAAAAAAAAGATAAAATTCAATCACTGTCATTGTGAGGATTTTGAGATATTTTTACTTGGTCCCAGTCATCATGGTTTTATCATCTATTCTTGTTTTATGCAGAGAAAGTTCATTCTATTTTCAATTAAAACAGTTTGAATTTAATTTTGTTTGCTACTGCATGTGATCACAGTAGCTGACAATGGCTGAAGAATCCACCAGATCTTTAATAATGTACTTCAGATGGTGTTCATATAACTTAGTATATATATGCAATTCCTAACTAATGACATATTCAAATTCAAACAACAAAGTTGTAAATCCAATATAAGCTGACAGAGAGCCAGAAAGGACGATCTTATTTTTTTATTTTATTTTTGTGCCCGTATATAGAACGGACCAACTGGAAAGGGTCCAGAGGAGAGCTGCTCGCTTTGTGACAAACGACTATGCTAGAAGTAGTAGTGTAAATAAAATGATGAGAGACCTCGAGTGGACACTACTAGAAGAAAGAAGAGCAAAAAAACAAAATAAAAATATTTTATAAGGGCAGGGAAGGAAATACCCATATCCCAATGAACCACCTCACCATTAAAACCAGAGGCGACAGAAGGAATAACATAAAATATAACACCCCAAGCTCACGGATTAACAGCCATCTTTACTCATTTTACCCTAATGTCATCAGGATGTGGAACAACCTCCCAGCAGAAGTCCAAACACTATAGTCTGCAACGGCTTTTGACAATGAATTAAAGAACATAATTATCCGTTGCAGCTACCATTGTATCTAAAGTGCGGGTCTATTTCTGTGCACAATCTGGATACCAAGAGATATTTATACCAGAGATATATATACAAAAGAATTTACACAATGAATATATTTTAAATGGTCCTAACATATGCAAGGCTTTTACCCTGTTTTAGCCTCAGAGGAGTAACGTCGAGTCGCATATGGTGCAGTTGAGGGATCGTCTTTTTACATAAACGAATCAACTTCATAAGAAGAAGAAGAAGAAGAAGAAGAAGAAGAATGTAAGTGTAAGTAATATCTTAGAAATGCTCAATGTTTCATTCTGTGTAGGCAATTTGTATAATTGTCTGTCCCACAGGTTGCCCAGGCACATCTGCAGTATGTGGAACTGACGCGTTCAGGTCAAGCATTTAGGATGGGCCGCTATCCCATCCATTTTCATCTTAATGGCAACATGGATAAGTCTTTTGTGAGGGGTTGCTCCATCCACACCAGCTATAACAGAGCAGTCAATGTTCATGGATCTCACAATACTATGGTGAGTGCAGAAAACCCTTATGAAAACAACACTGAAAGGAAACCAAATTTAGTGAACAGTTTTTAATTACTGACAGTGGGAAACAATTTACCAGTACTGTATCTGTATTCAGTGCTATCAAGTAATACTTTGTAATTTAGAAGGTTACCACCAATGGCCTTTTATTTTTTTCATGACTGCTTGCAGTATGAGTTTTTCACAAAAGTGTCAAGATGAATATGTTGAAATCATCCTTTTTGTGATTTTATTCTTTAGTTTTATGAAATTTACTCTTCATTTCCCCAGGTTGAACACAACGTAATCTACAATGTAATGGGGGGAGCTTTCTTCCTTGAGGATGGTGATGAGACAGGCAATACCTTCCAGTACAACTTGGCTGTGTTTGTTAGGTCCTCCACATCTCTGAGAAATGATGACATCACACCAGCTGCTTTCTGGGCCACGAACCCTAATAACACAATCAGGTGAAAATACAATGAAGGAATTAATGCTTGACTTTAACATGAGGTGAAATTGAATGTAACACATTACAAATTGGAAAGTGCCAGTAAGAAAAATGATCAAACTGGAAATGGGCAATAATAATAACCAGATCATTTAATGAAGGAACTGGGTTCTGTGATAGTTATATAACCAAAAAGAAAAAAAGCCAAAAGCAAATATGAGAAATCAATCTGTGCATCATTCCTTTAAAAAAAAAAAAAAAATAAATTAGAACCCTCTCAAACTTATTGTCATTGCTGCTCACTTTAGTTGCAGTGTATTCTCTTAGATCATAATGGATATTACTTGAATATGATAATCACAGAGAACCTCACAGCTGTTTGTCCATTTTCTTTCCATATTCATGGAAGTTGAATCGCTATTAGG
This sequence comes from Onchidella celtica, assembly GCA_963931925.1. Classification (NCBI taxonomy): domain Eukaryota; kingdom Metazoa; phylum Mollusca; class Gastropoda; order Systellommatophora; family Onchidiidae; genus Onchidella; species Onchidella celtica. Next base: position 112,068,803 of record OZ007567.1, on the reverse strand, counting down.
AAAAAAACTGCACAGAATTTAAAAATTTTAAAATGTATTTGTCCAGTACTGTAGATTAACCCCTTCCCTGCTTTGCCCGGAACTGTTCTGGGCTGTCTAATCTCACTATACTGCCATGTGCCCGGAACTGTTCTGGGCCTAGTTCGTATGCATTTTTTGAGAAATCATGGAATCAATTCTCGAATTATGATTGTTTTGCATTTCCTAGTTAGTTCCCTACTTTCTTGTAATACTTGTATTATTTGCATGTATTTTGAAAGCATGGGATTTATGGTGTGTAATTTTTTAGATTTGCTTGTTTTGTCCCCTGCACCCAGCATATGAGTGGAAATCTGTGTGGCAGGCAAGAGGTTAATTCTTCTGACATCTATGTGCAGATTATATTTTGTTCTGAAATAGGCCTACTATGAACACCGAAAAATCTTATAAATTTCTTGAAAATTTCCTACCTAAGACAACTTGGCAAGTAAGCTTACATCTTAAATAAACTGTTTTAATTTGAACCAATCTCTCTAACAGTCACAATGCAGCTGCTGGTGGCACTCACTTCGGCACTCGGTATCGTATGCACAAGCATCCAGAAGGACCAGGATATGATGCAAACATTTGTCCCCAAGCAGTGCCTCTAGGAGAATACAGAAACAATACTGCCCATTCCCTAGGATGGTTTGGGCTGTGGATATTTGAAACATATGTTCCTCGTGTTGACGCCAGCTGCGATAGCTCTGCTGCCCATCTGGTAAGTTATTTACATTCATGAAACTTTGACTTGATCATTTAACCTAAAATGATTGATTTCAGGCTTTTGATCCGATATAAGTCTATCTCTGTACATGATTCCACAGAGGAAGAAAATAAAGGTAGATTTGATTGAAAGAAATGAACACTATATGATCACAATCATGTTAATTTCTTCAGGATTTAATCACTTGTCTTGCTATATCTGGCCTATTGTAATAAATTCTGACACACATATTACTTGAATCAATATGACTGGTATCGTTACATTCAGCAGACTGAATATTCTCCCAGTGTAAGCTGTATATATAGATGTATATGTCATCCTCAGACAGTCTTGTACGGTATATGCATCATGTGACAACTTATAATTCTGATTCCTAGTTACATAAGCATAAGTTAAGGCACAGATAATGGTTTATGTATTCGTTGCATTTTGATGATTTAAAACATACAAAATTTGCTCATAAGGGCATTGAGCTGAATTACTTGAATCCAGTGTTGTTGTTTTTTTTCTCTCTATCAGGCTGCAAAATTCTATTCACTGACAGCATGGAATTGTGAAAAAGGTGCCGAGGGAGTGAACTCTGGGGCTTTGCAGTTTATTGATTTTGTTCTGGTCAACAATGAACATGCAGGCTATGAGGGCAAATTGTTGGTCAATTCTCCACCACAGTTTGATGATGCCAATGGTGCTGGCGTATTTGACAGTCTTATTGTTGGCCACTATAACAGCAATCTAAAGGGATCCAGCACAAAGGGTGGTATCATTATCCCCTATCAATCAGGATTTGTCATCAAGAGCAGGCTGAGCAGGTGGCGGAGGCGGTCCACGTAAGTGGAGAAATTCTCAGATGCTTCCGGCTTGCAATCGCGGAAACGCTTATGAAATCCATCCTCCGTATGTTGGAAACGCTTTAATAGCGCGGTCTTTAGAATGTCATAGTCCCTAGCGTCATCAATAGTGAGGCTATGGAAAACTTCCAACGCTCTCCCTGTCAAAAGATTGGCGAGGCATGACGTGTACTCACCACGCTGCCATCCCGCGCAAACGGCATGGAGTTCGAAACGGTGGAGGTAGGAATCTATGCGATCAACCTTATCATTAAAGGTTGGCAATTTAGGTTTCGTTTTATTATTGGAAGTAACTTCGGGAGCCCCGGTAGGTTGGGCTTGCTTCGCTTCCAACTGTTTCAAAGCGAGCTCATACTCTCTTTGAGCCTGTTTCTCCGCGCGTTCTGCGGCTCTATCGTCGCGTTCCGCGGCTTTTTCTTGGCGTAATATCTCCGCGGCCTTTTCTTCTCGTTCCGCAGCCTTTTCTAGGCGTAATCTCTCCGTGGCTTTTTCTTCTCGTTCTTCTTTCAGTTTCTGGTCAACCCAAGAAGCACGCTGAGCTTCCGGTATGCCAAATGATTGAGCGAGTTCCAAATATCTCTGTAATTCGGCCATGATACCGGTCGATAATGCGATATAATGTCCTAATCGAGGACAACTTATCAAAACTCTCTAACTTTATTCTCCCTGGAAGCAATGTATCAATTGCACTCTGCGGGTGTTCGTTCCTGCAGTATGAACGAAATTAACGAAATCAACAACAAACAGTATGTCTTAGTCAACCAAGTAGTGGTTGAGCTATCCTAGTGATCACTTATCTCCTTCACGTATATCTCCTAATCCTCAAGCAGTCAGTCTACTGCTTCCGTGATTGGTCGTTAACTAACGATACCAATGTAATATTCCCAGTGTATCTTCCGTACACTCCTAGCAGCGTTCCCTCTGCTAGAAACCGGAATAAATCAATATTCACGATATTAACTTCCTTGGCTATACAAGCCTAACAACTGTAATATCCAGATTATCTCTCAACGTGCCATAGACACGTGATTTATCCCAGGCAATAATAGCAATAATGAGTATAAAAATATGATACTGTAACACTATAATGGACAAGAATTACACAGAGAGTGACTAGACTAACAGAAAGAACAAACGACAACAGACCCGACTAACCTGAAACTATCTACAGAAAGGTAAGAAAAGCACAAGAGAGACGTCTTCCTAAAAGTACGAGGAAGATAGAACGCTAACAATCTATACGAATAACAGGTCCCTACAGAACTATTCAAGGCAAAGCATACCCCACATCTGGTTTAAACCACCATCTAGATCGGTAAGCTGAGTCTCGATCCCTTCCAACCTCCCGCGTATTTAATCTAAACACAAAAGAAAAAAAATAATGCCTGTCAAAAGTAGGGGAGCTGGAACGACGAACCCCTCAAACGAAGACTAATACAGATGGTTCACTTAACTGGGTGAAATGGACTGGCTCTTTCCCTTGGTCCACAGCGCTGGTCTTGTCTTTTCCTGTTACTAGCTGTCAGTCCCTCGTAGTGGTCCCAGGATCAATGACGAGAGGACATGCCAGACATGTGGGGGAGAAACAAAAAAATTTAGCAGTATACAAAACTATAAACTACAAAAAATGACATAAATAACAGTGGAGTCTAGAGTGGTATCCCTGCAGATGTTGACGGGGTCCTCTTCAGATGTCAGTGGGGTCCTCTAGATGTCAGGAGTGGTGAGGGTCTTGGGGAGCATTCGACTGCACGAGAGGCAGCTAACTCACACTCGGACACAACCACACAAGAAAAGTATTAAACAACTAGAGTATCTATATATGTCAGGCCGGTCAGGCCATGTTTTACATAAATATTAATAAACAAAACAAAAGACAATAGAGGTATATTCGAAGCAATACATTCTAATTACTAACTTAATCTATGATATTCATGTAATTATGGTTCCTTATTGGATGTACTGCAATCAATAGCAAATAGGTATATTATACGAAACTAGATATCAATTTAAAGTGACAGTTGAGTCGCCACTGGCCAGTCGCCAGGCAAACTCTCCCTAAATCATATGGGCTTGAATGTTAGGAGAGCCCAGTACGTTCCAAGCCTACAGAAGCACACTTCGGCTTGTAGGTAATTACGCAGTTGCAAAAAAACTATTTATATATATGCACAATTATTATTCAATTCATCAACAATGTGCCATATTACTTCAATCATACTATGGAAATAATTCTATAACACAGGCCACTCGTCATCGAGTGCCAGCTGGGGTTTCCTTAGACTTCCTATAAGGCTGTGGTTCTCTCTCTATCTCTGATCTTCTATTATGCTTGAACAAATAAGATATATTACCATTGGTCACGCCTACTGGTAGGCGCGAACATCAAAATAGCGCAGCGTGGGCTTTCAAAGGTCAGCCCACTCAGACCTTTCTTTCTAGAGCTCAGTCAGTCCGTTAGCAAGGACTTCTAGTCTTCAAACCACACAGTTCAGGTACTGGCCAACCGGAGATACTTCACGACACGATGCTTCTGCTCGTCTGTATTCACCAAATCTGAACGTTACACGATGTTTTATACTATCTAACTACCCAGCGTGCTAGTCCGCTGGCCCAATTAGTTCAGCTATCTCATAGGTCGAAACCTCCCACCATTTTAATTGTAGTAATACGTCTGCACTATTCTACCAGCCAGTTAACGTGCAAAAACTTGTCTAGTCATACTTAACAATGTCAACTATCCCCACCTTGTTTCACCCCTACTCCATTACTTATTAATCACGAACATTAAAACCGACAAGCGTGCATCTAACAGTTTAACTTTACATTTATTTACTCACCAACTATAATTCGCGAGGGCCGTTCAAGGCCACCAGCCAATTTCTCATGGCCCTGGTAAAACAACAACAACTCACTCTTTGCGTGAGTTTTAACAACATCCGAATCATGACAGATAAATCTTGCAAGTCCATATCATAACTGTTTAAATGAAAGAAATTTGTCTGCAAAAATTGCTTTCATTTATGCTGTGACCCCCAGACTGACTGATATTTTTTCATAATTGTGCTTTTCTGACAGAATGAAAGTCGAAGAAATAGATTTTCACTATTTCCTGCAGAGTTATAGTGTTTGCATTTTGAAAGTAAATTACATTAGTCTTGGTCTTAGCTTGTTATGAAAACAGTAAATCTGTGTTCTTCCCACGAGTCTGGAAAAGCCGCTCTGAAATGGACAAGAATTGACGGTACTTGTGGTATCTCTTGTGGAGGCTTTAGAACTGAGACAGAACAACTGACTTTTGTCAATTCTCCAAACAGGGTTAGTACGGTCTTTTATTTACTTTCTACAGTCGCTTATCTGACCAAATGAAACAGTTTGCCTGAGGGCTGTCGCGATGTGGGTTAGATGGGGAGAATTCGACTGACACTCTTTCGAGGTCCGCTCCCACAATCGACGAACACACAAAAAAAATACTTGCACTCTAAAAACTAAATAAATCAATTGCTTTGATTTTTAGCAGAACTGTAGGGCAGTTTAATTACAGGAATTAATGTAACAAATATAATTATAAATATAAATATCAATTCAAAGGCAACTCAATCTAACTAATGAAACTACAGCTTTCTATAAAGACTAACTTATTCACTCTAACTACTTGCAGGTCATATGAGTTATATGCCAAATAGAATCCGCGCACGTGGCGACGGATATAACAGTTTAAATTCTATTAATTCAATGAGACATGTTATGATATGGACATTTCCTCTAGACACGCCATGGAGAATGCTTGTACAACCATGCGTTGTCTGGCGGTAGCTCTGAAACTGTCTTCAAAAGTAAGTAGAACGGTTCACTTTCATCATTACAAATTAGTATGAACTCTCACCATGCGGCCCTCACTGGGAGTGAGAGCGCTGGATGTAAACGCTGTGGGTTCATATCAAACCAAGTAGCTTAGGCTCTGGAGCTTTAAAACATCACGCTCCTCACTATATGGACTGCTCAACTGCGTCTCTATGTCTCTCATCTGGCTGAGGTCTATCGCCGTCCACCTCGTAAATGGATTGTCTACATGTGACCTCTATCTAAGCTCTGCACGGGTTTAAATACCAAAGCTATGTCTCGACCTTCCGTCCAGATTCATACATTTGATTGGTGCAGTCGCTTCAGCTCAGCCTGCAATATTAATTTATGCTTGTCATGGCCTTGCGCCAAAATCAAGGTCAATTTTACGGTCTAGACAAAATTTAAAATGCGAAACATTAACTACTAAAATCTTCAACCCCGTGCTTTCTACTCTTATGCACGAATTTCCGAACGCCAATTAAGCGTCTAAATAAACTACCTTGACTCGCCTCTTATCTATGTTAATCAAAATCACGGGGTCGAGAACTGCTCTGTCATTCCTAGCTATACATTTATTCTATCTCGCCCCTCCTTCTCTCCATCTATCAGAAAAAAGGTGTTTCAAAACAAACTGTTCACGAGAACAGCTCAAGGACAACTTACGCTGGTTATAATCAACAAGATCGTAAAAATTAACTCACTGACGTCGTGACCTAGCACGGCATTTATGATCCTAATGTGATCATGGCAAGGGCACTCTTTTCATCAACTATTGATTTGCCCATTATTTTAACAAATCTTGTTCTCTTGTGAAGGGTCTTTTGTCAGACAGATATATGCAGGATAATACTTTCTGTGGGAATGATGCTAACTCTTATGTAGGCCAGATTTATATATGGATTTAAACAAGATAAGCAGACCTCTATAGCATGGAAGATTACAGAGATACAGATTAATACAATGCACTATTTTAACTTTCTGTATGGTTTTCTTATCCAGGTAATATATGACTGGGAATCTGAGGGTGTCCTGTATGATCGCGATGGCTCTTTGACTGGTTCTGTGGGTTACAGTGTAGCTCCTTGCACACCATCTTTTGATAACACTCAGTGCACTCAGAGGGCAGAAATGTCAGTTAACATACCAGGCTGTGTTTGCACTGACCAGATTAAGTTGCTCAGGTGAGTTAGATTTTACATCAGCTTATATAACTTTCCCTACTTTCAGCAGTTTTTCAGAAACACCAGCTATCTAATGTCTCTTGATGGTGCAATCAGAGTTTTATGAAAGATTTTTTTGTTACCATCTTTGGTTTGCTTGATCATTAGTACTCAGATGAAATGCATTTTCTATGTTTGTTTTTTTTGTATGATTGCACGACTCCTTGTCACTGAACATTGAACAAAACAAAATCTTTACAATTATTCCTAAAATGCTGATTCTGTGGCTTCCTTCATTAGAAATTTGCTCTATATTCAATGAATAATTTATTGTTCTTTACAGGTTTGCTTTCAACAATATCCTGCCCGCATCCATGGAAGGCAAAGATGCTCTGTTTACAACAGAATTTGGCACAAGCCAATCTCCATTTGCATTCAAGCGCATCACTCACAAGCCAGGCTGGTCCATGATCTTGATGGCAAATCATTATTACAACTTTACCTTTGAGAATGCTGACCATGTTACTGTTGGATGAACTACGAGTGGGTAATGTGGTTACTGCGTGGGTTCAATAGTAACTCCCTTAAGGATACACAGGATTAACAAACACAGGGTTCTGCTGGCAATCTTATTTATTCAAAAGCCTAACAAAGGTATCGCTACCAAAAGGCATAGGGAAAACCCTATCAAGAAAGGGAAGAGAAGCCCAGAAAAAGAAGAGAAACCCAGAAAAGAAGCCCAACCAGCCATAAGCCAAAGTCTCTCTGCTACTGGCGCAACTGGACTAGGCCATGTTTTGGGCGAGGCGCGCCACGGCAGGCCGCCGCCGGTCTAGGTTCACTGTGCTGTCGGCTCTTGTCTCTGCGTCTTTGATGGAGTGTGCTGACCACTCGAACTCGCATCTTATTTATGAGCCAGCGCGGACGTCCCAGAGAGCTATTACGTAGCCAGTATTTGGACGAGTGAAAGGTTCGGACGTGGAGTCCAGCCCGACAATAAAACTGGTTAGGGTCCTAACACAATCGAATTTACAGTACGGTAAAAAGGGTGCACACAAAGGTCAATTAGGTATCCCAGTAAACTGCAGAAATTACTCTAACGTCCCCTCCAGCTATAATTGAATAAATTTGACCCAGGTTGGAATTATCGGGGATAACATGCGTCTAACTCATAGTTTACTTTAAATCCGAGACCCTCTTATTAATTATTTCAATAGGATAGGTGCATCAAAGTACAACAAAATTGGTACCAATATAAAGTAGAAACGCGCGGCTAAAATTCTAACTGACTACTTATACCAGAAACCCGGTAATAGTTTTAATATAAATTTTCAAAGTGTCAGGACTAACAACATTTGCCAGATTTGTGCGGGATACTTTCGTCCATTAATACGACGTATCTCCATTGATAACAAACGTTATCATGAGTACCTATTTTGTACCGATAGGGTATTGTCTACTCTCAAAAATGAATTCGGGTTCCCGTCTTTCTGTCGGTGGATAACAACGAAGGAGCGAGTTGTAAGAAACTTAAAGCCATGATATAAGAGTTGGAAGCCCGGTGGTCAACATTTCCAACTGACCAATCAAAATGCGCGCTTTTCACCGTGATGTGAATAACGGGTCCCGCGCTAGTATTACAAGGGAAATAATCCAATTAATGGTACTCGGCCAAGTGTCCATAAACTACTATGAGTGGCCGTCCCTCACTCACGCACCAGAGTTACCATGAAAGCACATTAAAAATAGAAAGTCGTTCATCCTCTCACATTCTCCCCTGCTAAGTCACGTAGTCCCTTACGTGACACATACATCAATTCAAAGGTTTACAAAAGACCACTGAAGGTATAATCAAACTCTAAGGGGCTATGATACCATCACTTAGAGTAGAACAATTGCAAATTACACACAGTGAACCGAAGTACAACAATGGTCCATCCTCTTTATAACTACTAACAGGTGGCGTGAACCGGCTAAGTTACTACTGGCATCCTGAAGATGTACACAACAGTCTCAGCTCTGGCTGTAGTAAGTTACATCATATGGACAAAACAACAGGTCTCAGACCTGCAACGGTGGTCCCAGACCACTATCAGGGTTAACGTAGGATCGAACAGTACAAAAAAAATACAATATGCTATAAGCTAATAAGGGCACTAGTGCAATGAAAAAGGTACGGTCAACATAGGCATTAAAAGTAATTGTAACTAAGCTGTGGAGAAAGCTAACATGGGCATACTCTCTAACTTAAAATCTGGAGGCGGAGCTCCCTTGGATTCGGTGGTCTATCATCTGGCCTGATGGAAACTCGGGGGGGTCTTGATGGGTGCGCTCCCCTGCTCTTTCTGCACTCACAGTCAATGTCTAATGTTAATCACTAATAAGAGTCAGAGGTCCAATCTCTGGGGTTGTCTGTGTGGGCGGCTGGACCTTCGCACAGGAGGTAGGCGCTGGGAAGTTGTCATCCCAGGTTGAGGGTCCGGTCGGGCTGCAGGTGGCTGGCAAGGGTGGTGGGCTGGGAGTACCAGACACTGGTCGACGCAGGCTGTGGGGGCGGATGTTGCGGATACGTGTAGATTGCGGGATGAAATACCCGCAACGGGTCCCTGTTGACTGCAGTGGGATGGGTGGTGTACACAGGACTGGGATACAGGTCCTGAATCTTGAGTTGATGTTGGAGGGCGTTGGTCTTCGTGGCTCCCTGGTTCCTATGGGGTGGGGCAGGGGTTGGCTGGCCGGCTGGGCCTCAAACTAAAAATTTCCATGGCTGGGTTCTCTACACTACAAACTAACCCTTCTGTGTATCCCACTTCTTGACACCAGAAAATGTTGGATGAACTACGAGTGGGTAATGTGGTTACTGCGTGGGTTCAATAGTAACTCCCTTAAGGATACACAGGATTAACAAACACAGGGTTCTGCTGGCAATCTTATTTATTCAAAAGCCTAACAAAGGTATCGCTACCAAAAGGCATAGGGAAAACCCTATCAAGAAAGGGAAGAGAAGCCCAGAAAAAGAAGAGAAACCCAGAAAAGAAGCCCAACCAGCCATAAGCCAAAGTCTCTCTGCTACTGGCGCAACTGGACTAGGCCATGTTTTGGGCGAGGCGCGCCACGGCAGGCCGCCGCCGGTCTAGGTTCACTGTGCTGTCGGCTCTTGTCTCTGCGTCTTTGATGGAGTGTGCTGACCACTCGAACTCGCATCTTATTTATGAGCCAGCGCGGACGTCCCAGAGAGCTATTACGTAGCCAGTATTTGGACGAGTGAAAGGTTCGGACGTGGAGTCCAGCCCGACAATAAAACTGGTTAGGGTCCTAACACAATCGAATTTACAGTACGGTAAAAAGGGTGCACACAAAGGTCAATTAGGTATCCCAGTAAACTGCAGAAATTACTCTAACGTCCCCTCCAGCTATAATTGAATAAATTTGACCCAGGTTGGAATTATCGGGGATAACATGCGTCTAACTCATAGTTTACTTTAAATCCGAGACCCTCTTATTAATTATTTCAATAGGATAGGTGCATCGAAGTACAACAAAATTGGTACCAATATAAAGTAGAAACGCGCGGCTAAAATTCTAACTGACTACTTATACCAGAAACCCGGTAATAGTTTTAATATAAATTTTCAAAGTGTCAGGACTAACAACATTTGCCAGATTTGTGCGGGATACTTTCGTCCATTAATACGACGTATCTCCATTGATAACAAACGTTATCATGAGTACCTATTTTGTACCGATAGGGTATTGTCTACTCTCAAAAATGAATTCGGGTTCCCGTCTTTCTGTCGGTGGATAACAACGAAGGAGCGAGTTGTAAGAAACTTAAAGCCATGATATAAGAGTTGGAAGCCCGGTGGTCAACATTTCCAACTGACCAATCAAAATGCGCGCTTTTCACCGTGATGTGAATAACGGGTCCCGCGCTAGTATTACAAGGGAAATAATCCAATTAATGGTACTCGGCCAAGTGTCCATAAACTACTATGAGTGGCCGTCCCTCACTCACACACCAGAGTTACCATGAAAGCACATTAAAAATAGAAAGTCGTTCATCCTCTCACATTACCAACATCAGTTTTGACAGTGTCATGTATGGATTTGATGTAAGTTAAATATGCTGGATTTAGTGTAAGTTAAATATGTTGGATTTAGTGTAAGTTAAATATGTTTATAAACAAGACAAGGGTCTAATGTTAACCTTTGTAGTAATTTCTGAGCTCATAATTATCTGTTTGTTTAATGAAATATGTCTGTCTGGGAAATTTTCTCTTTGACTGTCTTTAAAGCTAACAATCTTGAATTTTTATCTTTTTGTCACACACAATGTATAGCCTTGGAAATACCAAAAAAAAACTGCCATATTGGCCACTTTCAAAAAAGTTTTGCATCAGTTAGCTTTTCACTTACTGAAAGCAGCCATGTAGAAAATAGTTTTGTGTACATTAATAATTCTTTAATCACGAGGAAAATGCTGATGTAACATCACTTTTGTTTAAATATGTTGGTACATACATAATAAAATAAAATGTTATCATATTCACATTACCAGTTGCAGGCACCTCAATTCATGTATATTTTATTGCTCATCAGGTTGGTGACTATTTAGTATTCACCCAGTTTGCTGACCAAATGCCGGATAGATTTATGTTGGATGGCTCCACTAACGTGAACATGTCGGATACTATGTTATCAGGATCAGCAGTCACTCATGGAGACTGGTTCTATAGCATACCAGATATGTCTCTAACTTATGCAGGTGAGTGGGAGTGATTACTGAAAGGCATGTCGTTTTGGGATTTCACTGGATACTTTCTTTTCATAAACTTTGTACATACCTTTTAGACTTCTTATCCCTTCCATTATTGGGACAGAGCAACAGATGTTTTAAGACTGAGAAACTTGAAAGTATTTCTTTAGAAAAACCTATGGGCCTGTATGTGTTTGATGATCATCAAAAAATCTCCTTCTCAACTCTCCAACAGTTACACTAATATGCACAATGGAACCACACTCCCATTATTGGAGAAAATATGAACAGGAAACATTAAAAGTAAATTAATGAATATGTCTTTTTTTGTGTGTTCAAAATGGAATTATAATCCAATCACATGGACAGAAAGATGTTACAGTATTATAAATTGCGCTGATAATAGTTGCTTTGTAGTTCAAAGACGGAGACTGAATAGTCTTTTAGGGGTCTGAATAACTAATAAAACCTGATTTGCACAGAATTTATTTGATAATTAATGATAACTAATAAAAAGTCAGGCTGAATCCACAAATCCCGACTATAAACTTTAATCATTACTTTGAAAATATATAACTGTGACATTTTTGTCATGTAATTATCTTGCAAGACATGACCTCTAAAATGTTGATTAATATACATGTATAATTATTTTGAATATATGACATCTACCACCAACTTGTAATTTTCTGTTTTAACTAAAAGACTGATCTGTACAATATTTTTTAACAGTCAAGAGGCTCACGAGAAAGAAACGAGCAGTGTACATGAGTGATATGGATCTGAAAATAGATGCACGTTTCTATCGTTGCTACTATCGTGGCTGTCAACCTCCACCTGAACCAATGGATGTCACAGAGGAACCCACGCACAAGAAACTTTGGTCCAAACCAGACACATGGAACAATTTCACTATTGATGGCCTTCCTCCACAAGATGGTGATGATCTTACTATTCCCAAAGGTGAGACTATCTGAGTTTAGGGTGAGGAAGGAGAAGAAGGAACAGGTAATAATGGTTGATGTGAAATAGGGAGAATATTTTTTAGATTAAATTTTCTAATAAAAGTATTGTGTAAAATGAGGTTTTTTTTTCTCGAGGGAATGGTGAGATTCATGTGATTTTACTCAGTGGAAAGGAAATCCTGAAGGACCCATAAAATGAAACTTTCACAGAGATAGATGTATCATTAAAGAGATGTTGAACCATGGCATATGTGTTTTTTCTCATCATCCTTGATCTGCGTCAGTTTTTCTTTGCAAGAAAATACCTTTTTTTAAGCAGGTAAATTTAAACATTTGATATGATATAGAATTTGCTTTAATTATGTGTTGTTGTTTGTTGCAGACAAATGGATTATCATTGATGAACCCATTCCAAGGTTGGGTAAAGTGATCATTGAGGGTGGACTGCAAATCATGGAAAATGCCTCCATGAACGTGGTACTGGAAGCAGATTACATTCATGTGACAGGGCGATTGGTTGCTGGTTGGTCAGAAGATGAGCCTTTCAGAGGCCGCCTGGTGATCAGACTTAGGGGTCATCACAGATCTCCAGTTTACCCACATACTGATGGACCAACTCTGGGATCAAAGTTTATTGGTATATTGGTTTATTGGTATTCTCTGTTTGTAAATTTCAGTTAACTTCTGGTGAGTATTTTTAACAATAAACATGTCACATAAATACAAGTAAGATCTGTTATAAAGGTATCAGTTTGATTCTATATCATCATCCTTGCAAGTCCAGTAGCTACCTGGTTAACAGTATAGTACTCTGCATTACAATCAAAGAGACAGTCTTGCTAGGCAGTGCATCTTTTATAATTTTTTTCATCTGAGAGTTCCAGTATTTAGTTTTGTTTTTGTTTTGAAACTTTTCAATCTGTTCATTGTTTTGTTTCAACTTCAAAGGTGTGCTTGGAGGTCTACAATTACATGGTGAAGACAGAGGCATTACCAAGACAAAACTGGTGACAACTGTCTCTTCGGGCACACTGATAACTGTAGCTGACACTGTCACCTGGCAGGCTGGTGATGAAATCCTGATTACCACCACAGATTATAATTCCTGGCACACAGAAACATTTACTATCAACAGTATCTCTGGCCGTGACATCACGCTGAATGACACAATTAAGTACCGTCACATCGGTAAGTTCAGATTTTGTCTTTTTTCACCAATTATTACTCACTGACCTTCAGTTTTCTGGTGTTAATCATTCTCTGTGACTCAGAAAGCATTATAATGTATTAGGATTGATGGGAGCATAGTGTGATGAAGCTTCTCATTCAGTACTACATTTGACTTTTTGGTTTTTCAGGTTCTCATCAATTAAAATAAATTTTGGTTGGCTAAACTTGCAGCAGGACATGTTTTTGCCTCAGATATGAATAAAGGATCCCTGTGTAAATAGTCAGGTTGAAAATGGAATGAAATGCAACAACTGTTTTACGGCTTTGGCAAAATTATTGTAGTTTATTGGAATCCATTAAAATATCCAGTTTCTGTGATTTTTTCACCATTTGAAGTTTTCTACATTTTTGATTAAGAAGATTTCGGTTATAGTTTAATGAAGATTTAACTTGCATAGTTTTGTTGTTCAGGGTGTTTACTTAAATCTTGAATGCTCATACTGTGCTGATAAACTTTCTTACTTAATTATTTTATATGTTAATTCAAGCCATTTATGCGGCTTTTCATGGTTTATCATTTAATCCAATGAATAAACATATTTTTATACAAAATCTTTCTACTTTATTTTTGCACAAAAGCTTTCAAAGCAATACTCTAACCAAACTCTCCCTTGATTTCATACCCTTAGCGAGCACAGAGACCATTAACGGACAGAATATTGATCTTAGTGCAACGGTGGCTTTGCTGTCACGGAACATCAAGATTGAAGGGAATGACTACCAGGATCTTTTCGAGGAATCATTTGGGGCTCGTATTATTGTTGGTCAGGCTTTCTACAAAGGAGATCAACACAGTGGTAGGTTTTGGTCACAAGTATTTATTAACTATGGCTGTTTTCAATAGCTTTTCATGCATCACATCCCCATCTGACACCAGCTGATCTTGAATTGTTTGTAGCTGTCTCATTTCAATCAATTCAAGAACCACAAAAGTGCAAGGAAAAGTGGTAAATAATTTGCACAGTGAATATGCTGTAAGAAGATCAATGTTCCTCATATTCTTCAGGGAAGTGACGAAAAACTGAAACATTTCATTATAATTTGAAAATTGCAAGAAGAGTCTTATAGATGCCAAAAGGCCAATGTACTAGTTCATGATTTCTTATCCAAAACAGGATTTGCTCAGCTTAGACATGAGAGGTTCTTTATAGTTCATTGGGAGTATTATTTATATGACAACAAAATGTACAGTAGTAAGTGTCCTTTCAGTAAAATTTTTTCACATTTTTCCATGAAGGGTTTGCACAGATTTCAAATGTGGAGTTCTACCATTCTGGTCAGGAAGGTTTCCGTGAGAATTATGATGCCAGGTTTTCTGTGTCTTACATGGATGTCACCTCCACACCAGGGGAGATTCGTTATTCATATGTGAAGAAAAGTGCATTCCATAATGGTTTCAGCACAGCTATTGGAGCATTTGGCGTAGATGGACTTGAGATTGATGGTAACATTGTACATCATACTGTTGGTGCAGGTGAGGACAGGATATCAGCACAGGTTCTCTTAATAATGTAAGCCAATACAGCTGATCAACATTACTGAAGTCCCACTTTATTGGGTCATTGTGTATAGTAAGTTATAAGTCACTAATTAACTGATTCAATCCACTCTTTAATATGTGAAAACAGTACATGGCATTCACAAGTTGTATAGAAGACAAATGAAGAACATACATTCTAAAGCGACATTTATTTAATTTTCTGAGTTGTATAATTATTTATCAATCTCTTAGGCTGTAATTTACCATCATGTCATTTCTTTATTACCTCTATAGCTAAGATCCATGCCTCTTAAATTGTTCAAAGTAACTGAAGTGTTGAAAATTATGGTCTCATTCATGAATGCTGTAAAATAGTAATGAGTGTATTTCAGGTAATCGCCTGCTGATAGGTCAAATGCATTTTTATGTTTTCTTTGCATAGGTATCCGAACGGAATCTACAGGAACCAGAATCACCAACAATCTTGTCACTCTCAGTATTTGGCCAAGGGCATACCTTGACCGTGTTGAACCCATGAACATTGAAAACAATGGTGGCATAGACGGAACCTTTGCCTCAGGTCTTGTTTTAATCAACAACACAGTGGCAGGCTCTGAGAGAATAGGCTACCGTGTTAGAGGTCAGCCATGCACTACCCCTGCTGGAGATTTGTGGACAGGGAATGTTGTTCACGGTACCTTGCATGGTAATTGCAATTTTTTCTTTTTAATGGCTTTTAATTCTTTCCTTTCCTGCATGGAAAAGAGGAAATAAACTTTTATCTAGGTCAGGTTTACTTTATGGAGTTCAGCACCACAAATTCAACAATTTACAGTGTGCATATGAAAGTTCTGATCACTAGGTGACAACTACACCCCCCCCCCCCCCCCCCAAACTTGTTTTGCCACCCTCTAGACAACCCTGTGTTAAATTTATCCTGAATTCTTGGACAACTGTTATTGTTCAGTGAGTAAGTCTGCAAAGATGAAAGCCTATTATATTCCTAATCAGGCTTACTTCACCTATTCTTTTCTTAGGCAGATAGCAGGATGTGAAAATATGAAAAACCTGGACTTCCTCAGCATTTCCATATTGTTCTGCCGTATATGGTTTGATAATGGGAATGTAGACTCTTACTGTTCTTAAATTATTTAGTCAAAGAATTACGTCATTTTCTTTTATTTGGTCCAAATTCTCCACTGTCAATAGGCACAAGTTTTTACGCGGTTGCATTTACTTTGTTTAGTATCAAAATATCTTGTAATAACATGCTGTGAGTTTGATGTCACGTATTCAAATTTTCAGGTATTGGCATTTTCCCAGCCGATGAGGCAGCTGATTCTACATGTGTCACATACAGTGGTTTCACAGTTTGGAAAAATCTGGACCATGGAATCTATTACAACAATGCTCCAAGTTTAGTGTTGAAAAATAACATCTTTTTGGACAATGGAGTGAGCATTTTCCCCATGGTGGTGGGTCCAGGTGCCACTGGCCATGCATTTGCTGATAAATATGTAGAGATTAATGACAACATTATTGTTGGAAAAACTTCCACTTTCTCTGAAACCGAAGATGTCATTGATGAAGCAGATGATAATATTATAAACTGTGGTCAAGCTAGAGGCCATGGATCTGGAAGTCCTTGTGGCAAAATAGGTGTGGAAATGACTACTTTTACTGGGGGAAGTAACAATGCTCCAGAGAAGCCTTTTGTGAATATCATGTCCTACAATACAATCAAGGGAATCACGAGGATGAATAGTAAGTTTTGATCTGTAGCATTTTCTAACATATGTAGTTTTTGAAATTTGTGTTGTTTACGCATGTGAAATGAAAGCAAACTGACATGTAAGTAAGAGTGAAAAAAATGCATGCGAGAGTTTGGATTAAAAATGGGAAATCTTTTCAAAACTTCATTTTTCAACCAAAGGAAGTATGCATAAACCCACTGTTTATCACTGTGGCAGTATTTGATTTTAAAATTTTACAATACTGACATTTATTATACTAAAATCCCAACTTGAAGAAGAAAATGAACTAGATAGTGCGGTTTGGCCTGGCCTTGCTTTCAATAGATTTGTTTATTCTTTCTATACAAGAGGGGTGTTGAAAAAGTAAGGTACAAATATTTGCTAATGGAATATGTTTTTTATGATACAAATAAAACATTGTGCATATTTTACAATCCCTACAATGCTACTTTTCTAATTAGTCACCACCATGATTGATACACTCGTCCCATCAGTGCATGAGCACATAAATACCCTCCTTGAAGACTGCCATTGAGTGTCTGTAGCCATCTTTGTACCTCTGCAATGACAGCCTCATCAGTGGAGATCTGTTTCCCAGAAAATGTCATTAGAGGGACCAAACAGATGGTAATCTGAAGGAACCATGACAGGACTACACAATGGACGTGGTGAAATCTCCCAGCCATATCAGGAAACACCTCTACCCACAATTTACGAGAACAATTTGTTGCCCAATGTTTTTGCTGATTATTTTGATAAAAAAGTTACAACTATCCGAGAAAATCTTGACAGTTTTGATGCCATTGATCATTTTGATGAGTTTCAGGGAAATCCTATAGACACTTTTGGTGTTGTGTCGAATGAATCTGTAAAATCTATCATCATGGCATCGCCATCAAAATGTTGTGACCTCGATCCTATTCCTACATTTTTGGTTAGATCTTGTATTGACGAACTGGTTCCAACTATTACAAAAATAATAAACAACTCTATTTTAAGTGGGTCTGTCCCTGATTATTTTAAAACAGCCTGGGTAACACCATTTTTGAAAAAAACGACTCTTGATCAAAACATGTTGCAAAATTATAGACCCGTCTCAAACCTTCCTTTTCTTTCAAAAATCCTTGAAAAGGTGATATTACAACAACTAATGTGTCATTTGAGAAATAATGACCTGTTGGAACCATTTCAATCTGCTTACAGAAGTAACCACAGTACTAAAACTGCACTATTAAGAATCATGAATGACATATTAGTAAAGGCAGATTCTGGAAATATTACTCTGCTAAATTTGTTGGATCTATCAGCAGCGTTCGACACCATCGACCACGAAATCCTGCTCAGAAGGCTAGAAACATCGTTTGGAATCAGAGGGGTCGCCCTTAAATGGGTCGAATCTTATCTGTCAAATCGTCACCAATTTGTTGTAACCAACAAAATAAGATCTTTTTCCTATGCGCTTCAGTATGGCGTACCACAAGGCTCAGTGCTTGGTCCTATTTTGTTTACTATCTATACTATTCCACTTGTACATGAAATAAAGAAATTTAATTTACAATATCATTTCTATGCTGATGATACCCAGCTCTACAGTTCTGCCTTGCCATGCGATGTTGACAGCCTTCTGCAGCAGGCTGGAAACTGTATAACAGAAATTAAAAGCTGGATGAACCAAAACAAACTGGCTCTAAATGAGGATAAAACTGAGGTTATTTTATTAGGCCGTGAGCGGGTTCTGCAAGAAGTGGACAGAACTGAGATGATAATTGGCACTAATTCAATAGAAATTTCAAAAAAAGTAAAAAACCTAGGGGTTTACATTGATTCGAATCTTTCTATGTCATCTCAGGTTAGTCACCTCATTCGCATTCTATACATGGAAATCTGGAAAATCGGTAAAATCAGACATCTTATTTCAACTGAAACTGCGGCTGTTTTAGTAAATTCTTTTGTACTTTCAAAGCTTGACTATTGCAACTCCCTTTTGGCTGGAATTTCACAAAAAAATATTAGAAAACTCCAAATTGCTCAAAACAATGCAGCGAGACTTGTTTTGAAGAAAAAGAAAAGAGATTCAGCACTGCCACTTCTGCAGAGTTTGCACTGGCTGCCAGTTGAGAAAAGAATAATGTACAAATTGTCATCCATTTGTCACAAATGTGTCAATAATACTGCTCCATCGTACCTAGTTGATTTAACTGATTACTATGTTCCATCTCGTCAATTAAGATCATCATCTGACACTACAAAATTGAAAGTACCTAAAATGAATCTGTCCACTGTAGGAGAAAAGTCCTTTTCATTTCTTGGCCCTACCATCTGGAACACTCTTCCAAAGACAACCAGGGAAATTAATGACATTGGTTCTTTCAAATGCCATCTGAAGACCCATTTCTTTCAGACAAACTAGGCTGGGTGTTTTTCGGCAGCAACAATGGTAAATATTTTTGAATTTCTTTTGTGTATGCGTGTGTGTGTGTAAGAGTTTGTTAAAGCGCCCAGAGCTTGTCATCGACGGGGTTGGGCGCTATATAAATGCAATATATTATTATTATTATTATTATTATCACTTGAACCATTTTTGTTCAAGTTGGCTGTGTGTGTGATGTCATTGTTGTGCAGCAGGATGATACCCTTACCCAGAGGTCCTGATCTCTTTTGAGGAACAGCTTCCCTTAACCTGAACAGTGTTTCACAGAGTCTGACGGTATTAACTATGTGAACAGGCGGTATGATGTCAACGAGTAAAACACCTTTCGCATCCCAGAACACAGCTGCCATCACTTTCGTCACTGATTGCTGACCTTTGAATTCTTCAGGGAGTGTTACAAATCATGGGTGTTTCCAGGACATAGAGTCAACCTTTGTCTCCAAGATAGCTTGATACACCCATGTCTCATTGTTCATGATCATGTGCTCCAGAAAGTCACAATCAGCTCCCCTGTACCATTCCAAAAGATCAAAGATGAAGAGGTTGTTGTTATAGAGGTGCAGGGGTGGTTACAGCCCCTTGACGGCTCATTCTTCAAGGAGGATATTTATGCACTCATGCACCAGTGGGACAGGTGTATCAATCATGATGATGACTATATAGAAAAGTAGCTAGATAGTGCTTGTAACCTATGCACAATGTTTTATTTGTGTATCGTATTAAACGTTTTTTATTAGTCAAAGTTTGTACCTTACTTTCTCGGACACCTTCATATATGACATTTTGTTGTTGTAATTTTTATAGTTAAAAATGAAAATTGTCAATATCTGGGCACTTAAGGTATGGAATTTGTGAATAGACATTTCCATATCTTTAATGTCATATATGATTAGAGAGACAGTGAGTGACAATGGAAATTATCTGATATTGTGATAACTGATGACCTTTTTACTATCAATAGTTTAAAAGAAGGACCTCAGTGTTGCTCAATTAAAAAAGTAATTTTTGTCTTGGGAAATTGGAATCCTATAACTTTTCTTTGGAACTCTGTCACAAGATGTCAACTTTCTTGATTTTTTTGAGATACCAGACTAATGTCATCAGGTCAGGATGGGCTGATCTCCTTGTATGACAATGTAGCCTGTCAAAATGATATTGCTACCGAGCACCTTCTTTGTCTGTACCAGGACATGCATTTAATTCTGAATCTGTTGTTTTTTCATCAGACAATGTTTTTGCCAACTTTGGTTCATGCACCAATGGGCGAGACCATGCCATCACTACCAATAAGAACAATGATGATGCCAATCATCCAGTGAAGATACAGAATACTGTCCTACAGAATGTTGAAGCAAATTCCAAAGTATTCTTCCACAGACCAAATGTTGGGTAGGTCTTGCTCTCTTCCAATGATCATTTTCTTTTTGTTGATAACATTCATTAATTTTAGTTTTGATGTCATCCACATTTTAAACTTGCATGACAATTTTGTTTGTTTGTTTATTCACTGGGTCTTGGGTATGTATTGTATTTTCTATCATTGACAGATAGATAGTTTCAGAGTAATTTCGGAATAAATGTAACTTAGATTTTGGGTAGGAATTGCAATAAATAATTGTTTTATTAATAAATATTTCATTAATAATCAATTAGTTATAAGCCCTGAAAGTGCACACAAAACTAGGATGAAGCAATACATTACCAGATTTTCCATTGGAATGTAATTATGGAACATGGTTACTCAGTATATGTGTTGATTTTCAATTAAAATATTGTTAGAAAGAATCTTGGTTTGACCTGGCTGGGTCTTGCAAACTGTTTGATTCTTTTGTGTAGAAAAATCAACTCTGCTGACTGTGTGGACATGGACTGTGATGCTTTGAAAAAATGCATGATAAAAGATCTGGATGGTACATTCCTTGGACACATTGGTACAGTTCTACCTGACTCTGCATATGAATGGGATGGTGATAGAAAACATGGTCTAGGTGACTACAGAATCCCATTGGTTATGCTAACTACCAGCAACGGACAGAAAATTGATGTGAACAGCTATGCTCCAAAGAAAGGTACACCATTATTTCTTTTGCCTCTCACCTAAACTCTGTTTTAGTCCTGACTGTAGGCAATCAATAATTTCAGAAATCATTTCATGAAATATATTTAATGAAGTGTATGGTAATTTCTTGACCAAAGACGGCATGGGAAGTGAAGTACAGTGATCTCAGAAGAGCTGCCATTGGTTATGATTCTGTGAAAGTTCGAAGTGCTAGAAGATTTTATATTTGAAACTTAAAGTTCACTTTTCTTCTAATACTTTAATCCTTTGAGACCGTAGCACCAGTATGCCGGTGGGAACCCCAGGCAGCTTTTTGCTGTACCACCAGTAAAACAGTGTGGAGATGTGCTTTGTTTTATGGACGCGGAAAGGCAGTTTCTTTGCCTGTTAGAAACTACATCCGGGACATGTAAACAAGATGTCTGTACCCACAAGGCATGTGTTTTCTGTGAGTTTTGAGTGAATTTTCGGTCAGGAGTGCAGGGCTGAAAGGGTTAAGACAATGTTTGAGTCTGTGTTTTCAGCTTTCTAGTGATGCATACAAAAATTTAACACTGCATTTTCAATTTCTTCATTAGGAATATTCAAAACTGATAACTGTACCTGGATCAGTGAATGGCGAGGATTTAAATGTGCAGACTTTTATGACTGGCGTATGTTGGTTATTGAAAGCATGGATGAAGACACAGAGACCAGGCGACTCAGTCCTGTTGCTGTGTACCATCCGGAAGGTTATGTGGATCTCATCAACGGTCCTCAGGTAAGTGTTCGGCAGAAAAAAAATTCATAATCGTGAAAGTTTCATAAATCTTTTGTCTGTTCATAGGTTACACTTTAATGTTCTCCATGAGAAGGGAATACATAGATATAGAGATAAAACAAATGCCCATTTATATTTTCATGATGGCCTGTCTCCTAGTTTGTCCAAACACACATTTAGGAAGCTTTATCAGTCCTGTTATTGCAGAAAACTGCACACTTTTCATGTTCACCTTAGATGGTATGAAGGTATCCAGACAGGCAAAAAAAAAAAAATAGTCACCCTTCCTCTTGCCCCCTCCAAATTATTGTCAAGAAATAGGCAGCCTTAGTTCAGAAGAAAATACTAAAAGAGTTTACTACATGTATAACACCATTGTTAGCAAAACCTAGAATTTTTTTTTTATACAATAACTACTGCTTTTATTTAGATTTATTTGAAGTAATAAGATATAAAGTTTTGAATGTATATGGATCTCCTAAATGCCACATCCAGCCTGCTTTAAAATTGTAGGCCTATATTGATGGCATATTTACTCATGTTTTCCATTATTAGAATAAATTAAGCAAAGAGATCATTTATCTATTCTTTAACACAACTCTATGAATCTGAAGTTAGTTGTATTCTGGATCGTGAGTAAACCATCTGATGAATAGAAATAACAAAATTTGTGTCTGTTTTAGGATCATGGCTGGTGCAGTGGTTACACATGTCGTAAACGTCTCAGCACCTTCCATTCCATCGTGGCATTAGGTGAGTTGTGTTGGCCAGTATTAGTATTTTACATTACTGGTTGTCGCGATGTGGGTTAGATGGGGAGAATTCGACTGACACTCTTTCGAGGTCCGCTCCCACAATCGACGAACACACAAAAAAAATACTTGCACTCTAAAAACTAAATAAATCAATTGCTTTGATTTTTAGCAGAACTGTAGGGCAGTTTAATTACAGGAATTAATGTAACAAATATAATTATAAATATAAATATCAATTCAAAGGAAACTGAATCTAACTAATGAAACTACAGCTTTCTATAAAGACTAACTTATTCACTCTAACTACTTGCAGGTCATATGAGTTATATGCCAAATAGAATCCGCGCACGTGGCGACGGATATAACAGTTTAAATTCTATTAATTCAATGAGACATGTTATGATATGGACATTTCCTCTAGACACGCCATGGAGAATGCTTGTACAACCATGCGTTGTCTGGCAGTAGCTCTGAAACTGTCTTCAAAAGTAAGTAGAACGGTTCACTTTCATCATTACAAATTAGTATGAACTCTCACCATTAGGCCCTCACTGGGAGTGAGAGCGCTGGATGTAAACGCTGTGGGTTCATATCAAACCAAGTAGCTTAGGCTCTGGAGCTTTAAATCATGGCGCTCCTCACAATATGGACTGCTCAACTGCGTCTCTATGTCTCTCATCTGGCTGAGGACTATCGCCGTCCACCTCGTAAATGGATTGTCTACATGTGGCCTCTATGTAAGCTCTGCACGGGTTTAAATACCAAAGCTATGTCTCGACCTTCCGTCCAGATTCATACATTTGATTGGTGCAGCCGCTTCAGCTCAGCCTGCAATATTAATTTATGCTTGTCATGGCCTTGCGCCAAAATCAAGGTCAATTGTACGGTCTAGACAAAATTTAAAATGCGAAACATTAACTACTAAAATCTTCAACCCCGTGCTTTCTACTCTTATGCACGAATTTCCGAACGCCAACTAAGCGTCTAAATAAACTACCTTGACTCGCCTCTTATCTATGTTAATCAAAATCACGGGGTCGAGAACTGCTCTGTCATTCCTAGCTATACATTTATTCTGTCTCGCCCCTCCTTCTCTCCATCTATCAGAAAAAAGGTGTTTCGAAACAAACTGTTCACGAGAACAGCTCAAGGACAAATTACGCTGGTTATAATCAACAAGATCGTAAAAATTAACTCACTGACGTCGTGACCTAGCACGGCATTTATGATCCTAATGTGGTCATGACACTGGTGCTTTGGATGATTCATGTTAATTTTATAATACTTACGGTGAATGCAAACCAAATCACATATTCTTAATGAAATTTTTAATTTCTCCTAAAGACATTTGTTTCATGCATGAACTTTTTACCCACCCCTCTTGCATGGTATCCTTACATGGATTCATTTTTATAGTAAAGGGAGACTACAATTTCACTGTGTTTCAGTATTGTGCTTCTATAGATTATAGATTAGAAACTGAAGTGCCCAGTCTTATTTGTTGAGTTTTGATAAGTCTGGTTTAATTAATCTTCAACGCTTACTCACAATCATTCGTCATGGATATCCTCCAAACACGACAATAAAGCTGATATATCAGGATGCCTTAAGTGTACAGCAAAACTGTCCTGCATTTCCAGTATATTTTAAATGCAAAATATGCAATCACAGTGTAAAAGCTGATGGGGACAGTTGATGGGGCCATCGATGAACAGAAGGCAGTGATCATAGCTTCAAGCTGCTTACAAATGGGTTTGATTTATTTAATGATGTTATATCTCCTTTGCATGAAGTTAGAAAATAAGGTTGTCAGTGTGACTAGAAATTCTAACTCCTTCCTATCCCAGGCAACAGATTGAGGAGGGGGCCCTGAGAGCCAACGTTTTGATAGATGCATTCAGTACATTTTATCCTGTTTTTATGGTGATAGTCTGCCTGTTCTTTGGTTGTTGGTTAACTTTCTGCCACAGGGTCACCTCATTCCACTGGATGCTGTTCTGTGCAGAAGTGAGAACAAATATCAAATGAGACTTTTCCAATTGATAACCGTCAACTTTAGTAGTATAAAATAATTCAATTCATTCGAAATTTCAAATGAGAAAACCTATTGCATCATGAGAGGAGGAAGTAAGTTTTGAATATGGTATATCATAGAATGTGGATGAATAACAGCTTTTGTTTCCTTTCTTTTCCTTTGCAGATGAACCATTTGACCTTTTCTTGTCAAGCACCAATCCTAAGAACATGCGTTATATGATTCTCAATTCTAATAGCAATGACTGTGTTCGTCTGGGGATGTATTACATGAATCAGAATAGACTGGAGGTAGTATACCACTCAGTGGCAAAGAACTACCAACTTTCTGGCATTCAATATGTTTGGATCATTTTCATTCTAGATACAACGTATTAGTTTGCACTTTTTACTTGTTTTATATGATATGTTACTGCTGAAGGATTTCCATCCTTAGCACTTCCTGGGTTATTTATTGAATGTAGCAAAGGTGTCAACCACTGGTCTTCATAATTTTGTTAACAAATCATTGATTGCATTGCCATTTAGGATACAACTTTAATGTATTATCTTGTTTTAAATGATATATGTGTCGATTGCCACCATATGATATTAAGTTATATAACATTCCATTCCCTTTGAACAGAAACATAGCCATTTAACAAAACCCTTTATCAGATATTTTTGTCATGTCGAAATCCACATTTTGCCTTTTTCTTACTCATTGTCATTGTGATGTAAAGATGTTTGATATGGAATCAGTCAAGATTTCATTTTCTACCTTTCACCGAGTCATTTCTTTATAAAAAAAAAATTTATGTGTTTTTGATGACACAGATATGCTGAACATATGATTCCATCCATAAATTAAGAACTACAAAAGTGACAAATAAGTTGTGATCCCCCAAAGAAATAAAAAAAAAAACAAGAAAAAGACATATTTACATTTATAGTGAACATAATATAGATAGGAAAAGAATGGAGCATTACCTCATTCTGAGTCTGCACACCATATTCAATTATTTAGTTATTGTTCCATAAAAGTTGCTTGTACCATCCTTAGGATCCTCACAAACACAAAATATTGAGAAAAGTTGTATGGAGGATCAGTGTTTTTTTTTTTCAAAATTAGTAGGGGGAGGAGAAATGATTATGATGTAACTCAATCTTACTTAGTAATCAGTTAATGTGACTGTCAAAAGGCAAATTACACATTTGAGGCATATGGCTAATTATTCGTCCTGTTTTGTAATAATTATCATATTTCAGGTGTCAGTAGATGGTAATTTGGTGATGCCCACAAACGGCTACACTGATCAGAATGGACGATTCAGGCTGCATCTGCAAAATACCAATCATCAATGGATGCCTGATGTAAGGAATAAAACAAATGGTCAAAACTTCGTCAGGTAAGAGATTTGTCTAAGAACAAAAATGAATTGAATATAGACAGTGTGTGTTCTCTTTCACTGTTTGGTTACATGAGCTTAGGCCAACATTTGATGCCATTATAGATTCACATATAAACAAGTTGTTCTTAATATTCTGAGGTGTAGGTATGTAGATACAATTAAGAGACAGGCCTGGTCCTATTCAAAGGTTTCAACTTATTGAGTAAATGATATCTCAGTCAACAAATTGTTGTAACACATTTTTATTTTTTAAGTAATTTTTAATTTTATGTTATTATTGGTATTTGAATTTAGTATGTCTGATATTTTTACAAGAGAAAATGTACTGAAACAATAATAATAAGATCATTGTCCTCGATGTGGCATACTAATTCTACATCAACCAGAGAGAGATTAGCACAGTATGAGTCAGAGATTAAGCACGGAATCAATATTAAGATCAAGGAGTTACAGATCCATGGACAGGCAATTAATGATTTGAAATTTTGTTCTTGAATTTGTGATAGGATGGACAAAATGTCAATCCCCAAGTGGATGGACTGAAAAGGATGGAGAGCCAAAACATGGCTGAACTCTAAAACCGTAAACAGTTGGGCTGAATGTGAATATGATTAACTTAATTTTACCCAAATACCTCATCCATATTTGCCAATAAATGAGTACATACTTCTCATTGCTATCTACAAAATTCATGTTTTGCAGTCGAGCTGAGAGCATGCTTTTCTGGGTTCAGTGTGGTGATTCATTAGTCACAGTGTCACAGACAGATGTCTTTGTTGTGTCTTTCACATTGCCGGTGTAACAGGCCAAAATATACCCCCCGCCCAGAATATACCCGGGGTTAAACTGGCCTAGCCCAGAATATCCCCCGGGGTATATTCTGGGCTAGGCCAGTTTATACCCCGGGGTTTACTTTGGGCTAGGCCAGACTATACCCCCCCAGTCCAGATTATACCCCCTGCTTTTTCTTTAAAAACAAGTCAAGACCACAGTTTATTTCAGCCTGTTCTCCATCACTGTCATCAGATATCATATTAAGACATACATGAACACATTCTTGACACCAACAAGTCATAATGCAATTTAGAGAAAATAATAATAACAGTTTATGTCAGCCTTAGTTTACTTTGGTGTACATACATAGGCCTACATTCTCGACTCCTGTAAATCATGATACATTTTAGAAGGAACAAACATGCCTTAAAATGCATTGATATACAAAAGAGTTGAGTATCCATTCAAACTGACATGATTAGACTTCAGCATTAATTTCACTCGTGAGTGTTGATGATATTATTATTATTATTATTATTTTGATAGTTAGTTGGCCATGAGTAAAACATGCATTGTATTTTTTGTTACAATGATGTAGGGAGAAAAGGCCAGAAAAGAACACACAGAAAAAAATAATAATGATAATCCAACTGACAGATAGTGCAATTCCATCATCCAGCAGATATAAAACTAAATAGGCACTTAATGTTTGCGACTGATGAACTCCACCTGTCCAGATCCACTTGAAACGTTACAGAATGCTAACCAGTAATAATGATAACAATAAGAACACGAAATCATGTTATTTACTCTTGAAAATATAGAGAAATATCAATACCAGAATCATCATCATCATCTTGGAAATTGCAAAGATATGAGAGGGAGTGTAAAAATGGCAGCGTATGCCTACAAATCATTCTAGAATTTATAAGCAGCAATGTATGTGTATCAACTATATATAAAAAACGTGTTAAATCTTTTCAAATATTCAAGTAGAACTGGACAGAAAGCTTTAGTGAAATACTAAATAGCCTTGACAGTTGTGTAGGCCGACAGAGTAAGTCCACTGAGACAAAGTAGTGCATTATAAAAGGTAATTAGATCTATAGCATGTTGAGGCAAAATTCGATGGATCATGTTACATTAACAGTATTTCTTGTCAGTGAGTATCATTCTTTGATAGGTTATTTGTAGAAAGATATACATTTCATGTACATTACGGTTTAAGACACTGGATTAGTTTGCAAGGTATTTGAAAGACTGAACTTATGTGTTATAACTTATAGTGAGTAAGGGAATGTCACTCGCGAGTGAAATGAAATAAAAAAAAAAAAAGAAAAGACCTTGTCCGTCTTTACCTTCCTAAGCTTAACACGTCCCTTGCCAAGGGATTTAACAACTGTGTATTTGTACACAAAAAAATATTTAAAATGACTTCATTTTTATGAGTCCGTTAATTATTTCATCCATTGGGATGTGTATGTCAGTGCCAAACAAACAATACCGTGCAAATTTTACTCAATGGCAATCAACTACAAAAACAACTACAACATGCCAACGAACGTGAGTGACACTAATCCAGTGCCTTAAACCATGAGCTACATAAAATGTATACATTTCTACAAATACGCTATCAAAGAATTTACTAACAAGACATGTTCATGCAACATGATCCATCGAATTTTTGCCATAACATACTATAATTACTTTCTGCCATGCACTGTTGTCTCAGTGGATTTAATCTGTCATTTTACATGACTATCAAAGCTACTTCGCTAAAGCTTTCAGTCCAGTTCTACTTGAATAGTTGAAAAGATTTAACACATTATTTTTTACATGTACTTGCACATATAGTATTACATATATTATTGCTGCTTATAGATTCTAGAATGATGTGTAGGTCATTTTTATATTCCCTCTTATCTTTGTATTATTCCAAGATGATGGTGATTCTGATATTGATTATATTCTCTTTATTTTCAAGAGTAAATAATATGATTTGGTTTTCTTATTGTTATTATTGTATATTACTGGTTAGCTTTCTGTAATGTTTCAAGTGGATATGGACAGGTTAAATTCATTATGTGAAACAATTTTAGTATGTATTTAGTTTTGTGTGAAATATTTAATGTTTGCTGGATGATGGAATTGCACCATCTGCCAGTTCAGCTGTTAAAATGTTGTTGTTTTTTTCTCTATGTATTCTTTTCTGGCCTTTCTCTCTGCATCAGTGTAACTTTGTATATAGATCTAATTGTTCCGACATATCAAGCACATTTCTTATTTTCAAAAATTATAATAAGATTCAGATAACTTTACACTTATGAGTCTTATAATTAGTTCATACCTTGCCACTAAGTATATGTTAGTGATGCCAAACAAAAAAAATACAATACATGTTTAACTCATGGTCAACTAATTATAAAAAAACCAGAACAATAATAATACCAACGGACACAAGTAAAATTAGTGTTAAAGTTTAATCATATCAGTTTCAATGGATTTTCAATCCTTTTGTAAATCAATGCTTTTTAAGCATGTTTATGTCCTTTTAAATGTATCATAATTTACAAGAATCAAAAATGTATGCTTCAATATGATATCTGATAACAGTGATAATGAACAATTCAAACTAAAGTTGAAATAAACTACGGTCTTGACTTATTTTTAAAAAAAAGTAGGGGGTATAATCTGGACTGGGGGGGTATAGTCTGGCCTAGCCCAAAGTAAACCCCGGGGTATAAACTGGCCTAGCCCAGAATATACCCCGGGGGATATTCTGGGCTAGGCCAGTTTAACCCCGGGTATAGTCTGGCGGGGGTATAATCTGGCCTGCTACACCGGCAATGTCTGATGAAGAATTCTTTGGCGAGAAAATAGTTGAGAATCTGGCAGCATTCCTTAATATGGACCCAAGGAAAGTAAGTTTGAGGTTTACAGCTGAAATGAGAGACCAAACTGTTTTAGCTGAACATTTGCTGAAAATATTTAAGAAGTTCTTACATTTCACTTTGAGGTAGTATGATTATGTATACCACAGTTTTCAAATACAAATGGGGTCTTTTTTCTCATATATATAGTTTTTTTTTTCTTTGTCACTTCATTAACTGACATACATTTTTCTTTCTTTTTTTTTTATTTAAGCAGTCTGCATCTGCAGGATCCATGTTCAATTTTATCTCTATTTTATATAATATTGATTCTTAATATAAGGTACGTCAATTGGTGTGACATCTTCATGTGGCTCTGTGATGTGACACAGAGTTAGCGACAGTGATGATAGTTCACATCATCAAAATTTTGTACATGACTTTCCACTCTATTGTATGGAAATCAATTTATGTATAATTTATCTATGAATAAAATTTAACTTTACTGGTAAATCACATGAACCAGTTAAAAATAAATGGCAGCTTGTAATTCATCTAATGTGTATTTCATCTAAGGTGAGAGTGGTGAACATTGTATCCGATACATCCAACACTGGCAGGCGAAAAAGACAGATAGGCCTTACGACATTCTATATTGAAATTGCTGATGCACCTGGCGATGTGCCCACAGTAGACTATGCTGCAGTTGGCTCTAAAATCTGTAATCGGGTCAGTCAGAGAATTATTGAGTAGCAATTATTTAGTAACAATATGATTTCTGCGGTGACTTGTCTATACCATGAGAGTGTTTTTATTGCAGTAGGTGAACATCAGGACCACATATATAATTATCGTGGACATAAAAGTACATTTATTAATGCATTATAGCTTTTGGCAAGATTGCTCACTGTCTAAAGTGGACACATTCATTCCACATCACTACAATAACTGTCACACTCTATGGAGCAGAGCTGAGATAACAGGGTTTCTTTTTCTGTCTGTGAAAGAATGAGCCATTTTTGCAAGTATTAGTAACTGTTTAAAAGAAATTACAGCCTATTAGATTTCTTCCTTCAATGATTTATAGAAATCAGTTGTGGGCGTTACTGTGCAAAACAAATATTGTGTGATCAAAAAAAAATAAATCTTGAGAGCAGAGAAAGAAAGTAAATTAAGGTTCACAAATGCAGGAACACTTCATTATTGGCTAATTATGCAGCAACAGTTTCAAAGAAATGAATGTGACATAAGCAGACTAAGAATCCAATTTGAGGTTAAGCCACCATATTATAATGAAATAGACGTATTTCACTTCAGAAGTTTTATTCATATCACACAGAAAAAAAGCAGAAGGAAATGACTGACAATTAATGTCTGTATTCCTCAGGCCCAGCTGAACACAATGGATGATGTGATCAATGCAACTGTCTTGTACACTGCTGTGCTAGAACCAAATAGTACAGGATCCAATTCTGGTCAGATGGTTACTCTACAGAAAGCTGGCCAGCTGGTGATGGACACACATGTCACTGGTAGTGTGCAGGAAGGTCAAAATTTCAGTGTGCAGCCAAAATTTAAAGTCATAGATGAAAACGTAAGTTGAAGTTTTTGGCTCATCTTTTGATTTTCTTCACAGTCATCAAACTGTATTACCCAAATTCTTAAACTACGTTGTGTATCAGTTCTCAAAAAAATATACTTTTGAAATCTGCAATAATTGAGCACACCACATATATCCTTGTAGTCACAAGCAAAAATTTGCACTCATTGTTCATTGATAGCAGTTGTTACATTCCTAGGAACCAAGTTGCTGGAAATGGTGAATTTCATTTGCATTCCAAAATCTGGCATGGAATACTTTCATGAGAGAAAAGTTAATTTACTTTGCATAAAATTTGACTTTCTAAGGTTTGAAACTGAACTAACTTCCAAACTGTGCACTTAAAACATGTTATAGGGACAAAGATTTTGTTGTAGATTGGAGTTGTTGTGGGTGAAACAAGACCCCATTCTATTTGAAACAATCTTTCATTGATGATGCTGTGACTTCTGATAACTGTTTTGCACATAGGGGTATAAGTATCCATTTTACTGCATGCATCAAATCATTTTGCCTTATGTTCATATTCAGGGAGATGTTGTAACATACTTGGGCTCAGTGACAGAAGATTGGGTTATTGAGGCTTCTATCAAATCAAGTGGTGGTGCCCGTGGCCAGCTGCTTGGCAACACAAGTGTTACATTTGTTGATGGCTGGGCCAACTTTACCAATCTTGCAATCACCAATAAGGGAGACTATATCTTGGAGTTCAATATCACTGCACCAGCAGCAGCGACCAACTACTCTCTGGAGTCTAATTCAATTAGGGTAAGCCACCAACTGCTGTACTGAATTTTCCAGGCTATACCTGTTTTTTAAAAAGCTGTATCATAGTAGATACTACCGAGTTGGTCATTTCTTGATAGTATGAAAATTCTCATTCATTGTTCAATATTCAGTAGGCACTCTTGATTATGTCTGCAGATATTAATTTACAAACATAAGTTACATCTTATTTAAAGTTCAAAATGTATCCAACTTAAAACCTCTAAACCTGTGCTCCTTAAGAAAATGCACAAACTATATAAAAAGAACTTCTATATTCTCTACTTGCTCAGCATGTTGGCAAATATATATGTACACGGATATGTTAGCAAAAGTAAATGATTTAATTCTATAAACAATCCTGAAAAGTATTACCTTTCTGCGGTTTCTTAAAATATCCTCATTCAGGGCATTTGAAAGATTATTATCCCTGTCTCTACACCTCACTTATTTGTTCAGATATATGGCCGCAATATTGGACCACATGCAGCTATGAAGACTTCCAACCGTTTAACAGGCCTGCCTCTGGAGTTGGATGTAAGCTTACTGGACAAAGATACCAACACTGAAATTTCTGACATTGGTTGGGCAGTAAGTATATGACCAGCTTTTATCACTTATTTTAATTGCTGAAAAGCACAGATATTTGTCACAATTTTTTAAATTTTGTTCTGAAGCAGGTTCTTGTGAGTTACCTTGTGAAAAATGTAAAGAGAACAACGGAAGTCTTTTTAATTTAAGAAAGCAAGGTTAGCTTTTTCTTGTCTCATTTTATTTGATGAACTTCTGAATAAGACATGCCATTAATATAAGAATTTGCTTGGAAGGCTGATGATTTTTGTATAATATACAGACATATAAAGTAATTACTGCAAGATTTAAATGTTAGTGCCATTGCTTTTTCCCCTTACTGTCCCGAATTGCCCTTTGCTCTTGCATTTATTGTGGATCAGCCAAAACAGACTGCCACTTTGACAAACTTTTTTTTTCATGTGCTCTGGTTTCAAATTCTTCTGTTTTGAGCACCACATCTGTCACCTGTGTCCTGTGATGTTTTATATAGTCTTCCACCTTCTGGCATCATTTTTTTGTTCATAGGTACGGTATGAATCTGAAGTCATGCAGTGGAGAGCAAGTACACTGTGAATATCTGAAAGACATAACACTTTTCAGTTAAATATGCAGTACACTCATTGGTCCTGTCTTTTTCAGAACCTGACATGGACCGCAACTGCTGTTATCTATGATTCTTCCTTCTACTCAGGAACTTTGGGTGGTACAACAACTGTATCTTTTGATTCTGCAACAGGCAAGTTTAGAACAATATGTTACTTAAAAACACTGAATTTATATTTCTTACAAAGAGAACTATCCTTTCTACATTCTTGATAAGATGTGTTTTGACAGTGAACACAAGCTTCCCAGCAGTAAATTTTTAGAACTGGGAAATTATTTAAGCTTCCTAGTACATTAGGCAGGTCTTTGACATGCTTAAATCTGATAACCAGTACATCATTTCCATTTTTATTCATATATTCCTTTAATTTTTTTTTGTTCTTCCTCTTAGGCAAAGCATCATTCATCAACCTGCAGCTAGATAAACCGGGCAAGTGTCCAATTTTAGTGACTGTCATCTCTAACCCAGTTGAATACTCAGTCCAGATGGTGATATATGTGGATGTAATGACCAGTACACAAAGCAATATCATAGTGGAAGAGGCACACACACTGGAACTCAAATTTGATGTGAACTACAATGCAGATCGTGCTCCCCTCTGGGCAGCTCAGGTTCACAACTATTACAGCCAGAACTCTCAACTAAGAATCATAAGTGACAGTTATCGCCAAGGTGAGTCTTCCACCTTTATTTTCAATCTTCATCTCATTCAGAGTAGCTGTTCATAATAAAAGTCAACTAAATAATCTCTTATTTGAAATGAGGAAAAAACTTTATATTTTTCTCTTATGATGCTAGCATAGATTATGACAGAGTAATTTCGTCAAAGATTTTAAAAATATTGATTTTTATTTTTAAAAAAAAGTGAGTGTTGAATGGCAGAAGCTGAAAATTGGCAGGAGGTAACATATGTGAAAATTGTTCAAAAAAACTTTCTATCTCTATACTTCAACCATGGCTTTGTGCAGTGATAATTTTTTTCACGATCATTGGAGGCAGTTTGGGCATTTCTTTATCATTGTGACAAGCAGATTAGAATCTGGAATTCTTTCAAATACTTTGATTTGTTGTGCTCTTGAACTGAATAGGACAGTTCAGAGCATCTGAGATGTCAACCTTTGGTTCAGGTTGATAGTTTTCAGTTTATCACATACCTTTGGAAATTTCAGAGCTTCATGCTTAAAAAAAAATGCTAATTGTCTAAAGAGAAATGTATATACATGTAGGAGCATACTTAGTGAACTCTTGATGCTTGCTGTCTGCATTTAGGCAGTTTGTTCTCCTGCTGTTTTAAAATAAATTGCTGCAATGTGAATTAAGTCAGTTTGAAATGAGTGAAAAATAAGCTTTCCTTTGCTTGGATAAAAGCTCTCGCTCTCTCCACTCTATACTCTTGTTGACAGAAAGGGAGTGCCAAAATACATTGTACTCTTTTATTTTCAGGGAGCTTGATTGTTTCCCTAAATGTCCAAGCAAGTGCAAGTGGATATAATGACACATTGACATCCATGTGTGATGAGATACAGAATGCTACAACCTTCACTTTTGACAATACAACTGTCAACATGGCGAGTTACTTGACCGTTGATGGGCAGGCCTACTATGGAGTTTCTTGCGGACCGGTGAGTTTCTGGTTCCTAACCTTCTAATTACATGTATTACAGAATATTATAAGCAACTTTTTGTTTTTTGCATTGACATATTTGATAAATTAAGTGTAGAAGGCAAGTTTTTATTGATAATACAATGCTGATGAGACGCCTTAAGCAAGCCTGTTCCCTTATCAGAGAATAATAACCATTGTCCTGACAGCATGAACAAAGTTAGCTTATTTAAGCTAGGTCTTTAAAATCATTTACTTGGTGGGCAAGGATATAGATGTAGCATTTTCAGAGAGGTCTTTAAAATTGTTAACTTGCTGGATCAAGATACGGATATAGGTCATTTAAGGTAGGTTTTTGAAATGGATATAGGTCATTTAGGATAGGTCTCTAAAATTGTTAACTTGCTATTCTAAGATGTGAACTAGATGATATTTATTGATTCTCCCACAAACAGATTACTAATACCCGTGGTAGACGAGGCAAGGGTGATGATGATCTGGACACAGTTTACATTGTGGTGATTGTGATCCTGTCTCTCATCATCGTGGCATTAGTCACATTGATACTGCTTTACAAATTCTACTACCATCCAAAAGCTAAAACAAATGGTCAGTACCTTGACAGTTAGGTATTTAGCATTTCTTTAGATAAAATTATATTTTTAAAAAAGTACATGTATTACCAATTTCCAGTTGAATCTGGGGGGAGAAAAACTTCATAAAAATTGTTTCACCTCATTTGCTAAACCCATCGTCCACTGTTGCTGCCTGTAGAATTAAGTACAAAACACATAGTTGTGAGGGGAATAATATGAATAATGTTTTGCCTCAGTTTCTGTGCATTGGGCACTGTTAGTCTATGCATCAATACCTGTGTGCACGAGATAGAGGAAAATCAAAATGCAAACTCTCAGAGCAGAATACTGAAAATTTTGTTGACATATAAAGTAAATTACGTTCCTCTACTATGTGTATTCATTTTAAGCTGGGTAAGAAGAAACAAAAAATTGGGGCCCTGTATTTTTGTTCAAAAATCTTTGTCCAAGAATGTGTCTCCAAAGATTTCTAAATTATATTTCCTAATTTTCTGACAGCTAATGATTGTTTCATCTCTGTCATCGCATTGATGAAGTGTTTGATTTATTCTTTGCAATATTTGTCCATCTAGCTGCAAATACTGGCCATCATAGCTGGGCGCGGAACGACTACTTAACTGATGCTCTCAGCAAAGAAGATACTTTCACCAGTCTTAGATCTCAAATTGGTTCCCCTACACCACCAATGCCTCCGGTAGGAACAAGTCTGCCCAGCACTGCTAATTTTGACCTCAGCATTGTGACCCCTGGACGGGATCTTGATAAGCCCATCCCTCGTGTCATAACCCCAATGCCAACCCCACAGGTCAAATGGGCTGCCGAAACTTCTGCCAATTCTCTCCAGGATCTGTTGAAATAAAATTGACAGTTCCTGTCTGACCTATAGGAAATCTAGTGTCTGAAATTTGACCTCAAATATAAAGACAACCGACACAATAAATGAACAAGAGCATTTCTTGTAAGTTTATGATGAAAATGGAACTTTTAGCGTAATACTTTAGAACAAAGGATTCGCACCGATGGCCCATCTGTGTCAAAACTATGACGAGATTTTGAAATACAAAGCCAGCAACTTTACAGCTCAGTGGATTTCAGTGAATGGCAGGAAATGGATAAGAATATAAAAGAATCCCTTCTTGTTATCTTGCAATAAGTGGGAAGAATTCAAAATGTTTTTTAAATTTACAAACCCAGATTTTTTGTTCATACTTTGTGTTTTACATTTTCTGATAGAGGAATGCTCCCCAGTTTTATTTATTTATTGTTTAACATCAACCCCACTATAATTTTATCATCAATGTTTGTGAGATGATTATATGAATTAGCAAGATCAAAGTCATGAATGAAGGGAAGACACTGGCTTTGGAATTGTCATCAGCTACTTTAATTGGTTATATTTCTGTTCGTCTCATTGTTACTGGAGTCACTGCCTGATTTGTCTCAAATTGGTGTCAAAGCATTCTCTGTATAATTTTAATCAGACATAAATCCAATTAACTCAGCATTGAAAATCTTGAGGAAATTTCGGTTATCATTAGTTTACAAAATAAGCCTTCCACCAGCTGAGTATTTTCAAATTGTCTAGATATATAATTGAGTGGACTTTTTCATTCATTATTGAAACTCTTCTGTGGAAAGCTCAACAAATCTGATTTTGACAATGCAATGTTGGTCTGCTGGGTGACTGAACATTGCTCTGAGCTTAATAGGTGAAGCCACATATCAATGTTGCAATCTTTTTACAAATGCACCAGGTATTTGTAGAAATGGAGCAATACCACTGTGGTTGAATAGTCACCATTTTTTTGGTTTTGTTTTTGGAAATGAAACCTTTTTGTTTCTGAACCAGTGTGATACCTTTATAACTTTTTATTTCAAGGCGCCTTTCTGTGATATCTGAGCTTCCATTGCACAATTCATGTAGGAAGAAAGTTGTATTTCTTTATAATCTAGTGTAACAATTCACCCTCTTGGGTCATTTGGCTTATTTTTTATGTGTAATTGAACAAGAATTGCGTGCAATCTTTACCAATGTACAAAATTTGTTAAGATATGCTTGTCCTATCTATTCTGGGTAGTAATTTTTGGAGGAAAAAAAAAAAGATTTCAAAGTACACATGTATGACATTGGTAGCATCATGGTTTACCTGCTTGAAGCTTGTGGTTTTCCATGTAAACACAGAACAACTGTAGCAAGATACATGTAGAGTTATATGATGAACAACTTTCAGCATGTCACAGAAATTTGTTTTCAGGATACTTTGTAATCTATACCAGTATTTTTTAAATTTTTTTTTTTGGTCCCCATTAAACAACTAAATGGAAGACAGCACTATTACTTCTATCCTCTTATTTATTATCCTTATTCTCCACAAATATGCAGTGATGACGAATCTCTGATGAGCTGAATTAGTTATTGCTTTAAGTTAACTTTCCCGAGTTACTCTTCTCTTTCTGAATAAAAGTTTGCAAAATGAAACCAATATTTGTGATTGTTATTTTTGCCACAACATTCTGTATAACTCCAAACCATTCCATCTGAACTCCTCTGATTCATACCCAGGCTTCCACACAAAATAAATCTTATAAGTACAAAAAGTATTTTTATTCTGAAAACAGCATTTTAAGTTTTCGTTTAAGGAATGTCTGTTATACATTTCTCACCACCAAGAGAGTGACAAAGGCATAAAAATACCCAACACTTATGCTACATACATAAAAATATTGCAGTGACGTACATTTCTTTGCAGTGTTGGTGTTCAAAAGTTTACCACCCATAACATGTTTCACAGGAGTGAAAAACCAGCAATGGTGCAATTAATTCAGAAATACTATGTGTGAAAACCACACCAAAGAGCATTTTACCACAGCTGAGCTGGTTGAACGACACCTTTGCTTTATCCAATAAATTTTAGCTGTGTACTTTTGTCTGTTTGCACGAAAATCATATACCAAATCTTTGCAACTTTGAATGTGCTCTTCAGGACAACCTTAATATCAGAAATGTGAAAGAGAGAAAACATTCATATGCTAAAACAATAAACATTATTGAAACATACAAAAAGTGAAGTTCACCATTAAACAACATTTTTCAGGTTGTGACATCAAAACCAATGCTTATATTTCATGGTCACCATTAAACCACACTTCAGCAATTCTGTCGAAAGTGAAGGATCTACAAAACTTGCCACTTCATGGCTACTTCAGTCTCTGGTACCTATATTTAAATAACATCTTCTGTGAAACTTTCTGAATACCCTGGTCTTTCAAGTTATCCATCAAACTTTGCGCAGAAACAGCTAACCCTGAATATTATTTTAAGAAGCTAGGACTAAGATTTTCAAGCTTACACCATTAGATAAAGATGAAGTGTCTGTAGGAAAATGATATACCATCATTATTTACTTTAAATAACCAGAAGGGCAGAGAGCTCAGAGACATCAGATAAACTTCATCTGTCTCCTCATCCGCACACTGAGTCTGGGGATCCGCCCTGGCTCGTGTTTCATGCCCTCTTGCCATCTCCCTACTCCTGTGGACATCCTTATATTTTTTTTTAGGAGTCCACCGTAATGAATATGAAATGTTCTAACATCTCATCTTTCCCCCTTGTCTAATCTCTTAGCTTATCTAGGACACCACATGCTTTTACCTCCTGTTGTCAGACTGATCTTTGATAAAAAGTTCATACAAAAATGGTGACAAGAGGACAATAGCATAAAATATTTAATGGTTTACTGACAAGGCAACTTTAAATATCACAGGATTTATAAAGAACGAGCACAGATTTTAACTCAGAACAAGAAACACATTTTTCACCTCTTGGCTTAATGGAGATCTACAAAACTTATTAATCAAAAAAAAAAAAAAAAAGGAATGACACTGTTGAAAGTAACTGCATCAGAAAGGAAAATAAGTAAATGAAAGGGGAAAGAAAGGAATTTGTAAATAGGAAACACAAGTGAACATCCATCAATCCGTATACCAGAATTTTATCATTATCATGTTTATCTTTAACTCGGAGGGGATTCCAGAATTCTATGGCTTGGGAGATTCCTTTTCAACACGTAATCTATATTATGGCCCTTTTATCATCAAATTAATTAATACAAATGCAAAGAATATTCTTGTTTGCTTATAGTTTATGACTGCACAGTGAACGGAGGGATGCCACTCACTTTCCATTCAGTTCACTGAAATTTGCATAGCACACAATTCTCACCTTTGTCCATATCCCAAATCCAATCTTTCATATACTTTTGGTATACACTTGGAATTACATAAAAACATGTCATGACAACGAAAATATGGAAAATAAAACGGGACAAACAAAAGCATAAAAGATTAAAAATAACTTTCAGTGAATACCTCAGAATTGGGACTCATTGTGTCTTCAGTCTGCAAAATTGTGTTTAAACCCAACAAATTTATTGACAAGTAGTTCATCATGGTCACAACACAATTGTACACATCACTTTCAGACATTTGTTATGTAATGTCTCAGATAAAGAATGGGTTGTTTGTCAGTTTCCTGAATATCATGAAGGTTTGTTTCGTGCCTTCAAAATTGAAATTTGAGATGAAATCACTTATGCACAAAATAATCATAGCAAAGACATTTTTTCTTTCCTGTGTTTTCTGAAACTTATAAAAATTTACTGGTGAATGTGTTAGGACTGTATGATGATTTGTTCCTTCTCAACATGATTCTGCTACACTGTAGGTTTTATTATCATGCTCATATAATATGGGCTCTGCCTTATATGACAACTTTCATTATTATCCCCCTATTTATCCTCATATTCTGTCACATCTTGGCTGTTGTCCCATGTAAGATTTTCCTCTCTCACCCACTAAAAATCCATCATTGTGCTCTCATGACCACTCCACATAAGTTTCTCCATTACCGAATTACACAAATGTACTGGAGTGTCAAGTT
Organism: Onchidella celtica; assembly: GCA_963931925.1. Lineage (NCBI taxonomy): Eukaryota > Metazoa > Mollusca > Gastropoda > Systellommatophora > Onchidiidae > Onchidella > Onchidella celtica. The sequence continues at coordinate 112,028,265 of OZ007567.1, read as the reverse complement.
GGTAATTTAAATAGACATTTTATTTGTCACTGCCTCCAGAAAATCGAAATTTGCAAGCTCTAAAACAGAAGTTGTAAGTCCAGTAGCACAGCCTAGCCTGACTGACGTGCATGGATGTCAAGTGGTTTTGTCATATAATGAAAATGATTATGAACAGGTCTGCGGTACTTTTTTCTCTCCCATCGTTTGCCAAATTCAGGAAGGTTATAAAGCTTCTTTTCCTGCTGGTTCTACCCCAAGAATTATGAACTTCTGAACTTTTAATTATTCTAAATACTGGTCCAAAGAATATTATTTTATTCATATTTTTTTCCGAATCAATGGTAAAGTGGCATCCTTGATAATGGATCTGATCATAGTAATGTTGAGATGCACTTGTATTTAGAAGTACAACTACAGTCTAATGAGCATGAGCATCCGTTTGTCTAATGCGGAAAACGGGTAATACTTTCCATGAGATGAAAGACAGAATGCACCTGAATTCATTTTTCTCATTTCCCTAACTGCTCATAAACTATGAAAGTAATCACCCTCATAGTCAACAGAACCTGTCTGTTAAAAACAATAAATAAATAAAAAACAGTCAAACAAAATTAACAATTCTAGAACTGCACAGGAATTACACCTTGCTTATTAAATTACTTTAGAAACACACAATAGGAGAAAGGCACAACTTACCGTAAGATGAATACTGCAGATTACTGTGTCAGTACCAGTGCATAAACAATCTTTTCTGTACAATAATAAAACTGGCAAAAACAAATTTCCCCGATTAGGGTAATTTTTCATCTGCATTTTCACTTGCAATAACAAGCTTTCTCTTCAAAGCTCTACATCAACTTGTCATCTCTTTGACTGAAGAAGGAAAAAATGTGGACAGATTGGCAGCACTGGCATTCCCCCTCTTCACTTTACACTAAAAAACTCTCATGCTTTTGCTAGCCATGACTGATCAATAATTTTTATGAAATGATAAAATGGACTTACACCATTTTATTTTGCATAATTTCGTTACTGTATGTTTCCATCTACTAAACTTCAATTTTGAAATTTTTACAAGAGGCACAGGCCCACAAATGTTTAAATTCCAAGAAATGGATTACATGATTGAAAATGCAACACTTCAACTTCAAAACGTCTAATATTCTTTAAGATGTAGCACAGCTGCGTTGATTTACCATGTACTTATAGGCTATATGTCGTTTCTCCATAATGTGAGTTAGGTGGATAGAAACAGTCAGTAACAATAAATTTCCATGTTATCATCTCTCAACACTAATCCTCTGCATTTCCACGCAGTCATTCTCATCAGAAACTCTGTATTACACTCAAACATTTAAAAAAAAGACGAACAAACAACCCAAAAAACGCTGTCTTGCCACAAGCTTACATGAACAGCTGTGACAGATTTAAGATACTGTGTGTATTACATGGAGAAAATGAAAAGCGTATAAAATATATCATGTTTGTGCGCAACAGATCTATATATCATATTTACAGCAATGACCAAATGATTATTTATAATTAAGTTATTACTGGTCCAGAGGAATTAGTTAAGTCTGTAGAGAAAAGGAAATAAACAAAAAAGAAAAAAAAGATAACTGGAATTGCTCCCTTCCTGCAAGTGTAATGAAATGCTGCCATCCATCGATTTAATTTTGATATAACTCACAGACCAGTGAAACTATTGTACTGATGAAAAATAGATGTGATCTACAATTAGATCTGTATGAATTTTTAAAAGAAAAGCAGGAAGATGAAAGCATTTTTTTTCTCTTCATCCTGCTACAGTGACATTCAAATCCACAAAATGTCTATAAAACTGTCTAAAAAAAAAGAAAAAAAAGATGGCAATTCTTATAGGTGCAAATTGTAAGATTGGAATTTCATGTAGTATTTATACATCAGGTGACAACAAGAGTTTTAAAATGATAAGGGGAGGGAGATTGAAATGTGCTGAGTGATCTCGAGATAGTTATCTAATGACCTACTAGTAGACTCAGCTTTCTGTACAAAATTAACAGATGCCAAATGCCAAACTGAAAATGCCCCTTTTGCTAGTCAAGTTTAATGACAAAAGCACAAATTAAATTTGGAAACAATATCAATTGATCCACATCAATTGGTGCCTTAAAAACTGAAAATGTCTTATTTGCAAATCATAAGTGTGTTGAATTGTCTGTGTGGCCGAAAAATGAACCAACAGCAGTGAAACCTCTGACACACCCAATAATATTTGTGACGCAGCGTGACGGTTCGGTCTGGAAAGTATAAGCCTAGTTATTGCCCAAACAAACTTTTCTCAAACTTTACGCCTTAAAAAAAAGTGATAGTCATCAACTTGAATTGCTTATAACAGTCTAAAAATGTTCAGAATTGAATGAATCTAGCATCGAATCCACGGGAAAAGAGTTCTCTTTCACTTGATATCAATAATTCAGTTTACCTCAAATGTACCTTGTGGTCCGAACCATCATGATGCATCACATATTGGCTGTTGTCTGGTAACCATAGCCTAATTACAAAACTGAATAGAGAAAATACTGAGTTATGTTCACTGTTCAGCTATAGCTTACTATGTAAAATACCACGGTGCCCTACCAACAGTCTAATATCTTTCATAACAGGAAGGCAAATGACAATTATATGCTCAAGTAAAACTAGCGTCCCAAGACATTTTGAGATAATTAATGACTAAAGTTTAAAACTCCTCCCTTGAATGGCACTATTTATTCACTGTCGCAGTAGAGCCAGTAAGGCATGTAACGATCTCTATATCTGATCAGACAGTATTTACTTGTAAATGATGAAACAAAATCCAGAGATGGGAATTAGGCCTGAAAAAAATTCCTGAACTCAATGTGACAAGTTACCACAGCAGCCAAGTTGGTGCATTAACATTGATGCAAAGCTTCACAGTAACGCCCCCTCTCATTTACTTACATGAGGGTTCCTTGAAAACCAAAACAAAACAAAAAAACAACAACGAATTCCTATATTTTCCAGAAAATTCACAACCCTGATAAACATACAGAACTATCTAGTTTTTCTCAGCCTAACCTAAATATTTTCTGTACCAGTAGTGCAATGACCTTTCTACCACTCTCACGATGAGCAACTCCAATACTTGCATAAATTTCAAATATTGACAAAATGTGTAAAACAGATCATGACATAATATTATTGACCTGAAATCAGTAAGAGGAGAAAGAGCAAAGGAATCACACACAACCATCCCAGAACATCTCTTGTAAGGAACGTGATCGAACATGCATGAAAATTGTCTAGTGGAAAATATGACTGGATGAAACTGCTAAATGCATGTTGTCCTATGAAGATTCAGTGCTCCCTGTTATAAATGGAATCATACATTTTATTTTGCATAATTTATTTTAATAGTATGAGCTTTTTATTGAGGAAACTATTTGGCCAGATGGAAGTTCATAGAGCATTACATTGATGCTTATATTTAAAAGGGCTTCATCGAAAAAAAACAAAACAATAACAAAAATTGAATTCTTCAGTGGCAAAGAACTGGCATAATTTCTTACGTAATTTCCATCTTATATGGAGGTTTACAGATATGCACATTTCACAGTGCTGTTTATGTCACAAATCAAAAATAATTTCCTGCCAAAATATATCTATATAAATCTGTGATGTTTTATTGCATTTGCTTACAGAGAATTTCAATATGTTGCCCTTCATTTTTATTGAACAAAAAAATAATTCCATCCATGCCATGTACATCGAACTTTCAGTTTTTAGATCTTGTTCAATTAATTACAACAAAGAATGGAAGGCGCCGAAGAAATGTTAAGATATAACATATATACACCAAAAGCATAAATATTTTATTTAAAATCTCAAAAATGTAAAGTTTTATATTTCCAGAGAAAAAAAATTAAATCCTTCACAATTATTTTCAAATAAAAAAGAAGTAATGAGTTAATCATGACAGCTGTTTAGTCTCAAAATAAAGATAAGCATATGTCATACTGCAGATCTGAATCAGCTGGTGATTAAGTGTACATAGAATCCCAGGATGAATGAAGATGAAGATATGTCAATTTTATCAATAACCACTGCATGAAATCTCACTCACAACCAATGTCACACAAAGAAAAACTGGGAGAATTACTCTTCTAAAGGAAAATATTAATTATCATAAATACAACCCGTCATATTATTACAAACATAGCAAGAGAACTTTAACACAAGAAAGCTGCATATGACGATAAGCAAAAAAAAAAACAAACATTTGATACATTCGGAGGGCCCGTGTGCACGTTGCGCACGTTAAAGATACCTTGGCAGTTGGAAATCGTAAAGAGCAGGCCGAAAGGCCGCTGCCCGGGCAAAATTGAAAATTGAAATTAATAGATTAAAATTTATCCATATCACCCCCCCCCCCCCCCCAAACCAGAATTTATTATTCATTATTAAATATATATTGTTATTAATAAATATTCAAATATTATTTGAGTTGTGTGTTGTGTGAACTGCTGTGAGTTGTGAACTGTGCCTAACAGGCTGCGTTACAATTTGCTCTGAGATAGAGAGAGAGAGTGAGCGAGACAGGGAGAGAGAAAGAAGCAGTGCAGTGTGTTGAGCTCTGTTCTGCTCTGTGGTTGACATGTTGTTTCTGTAAAGCGCATAGAGCATTTTATAATAAATGGATATGCGCTATATAAATGCTATACATTATTATTATTATTATTACATAAAAGTGATACATCACTGTATTTTCTGAATCTTTGCAATGACATAGATATATGAGAGTATTCTTGCCCATGACTATAAAATACATACAGATAAATATTCACAACCATCTTGCTATTCATGAAATTGCTATAGGTGGAATGATGACATATACAAGGGTTCTTCATAAATATTAAAGATAAAGCACCCAATAAAAAATAGATACTCAAGGGCTTCCAGCATACAGAGTCAGTTTTCAGAGGATACGCTTTTTTTTTTTGTTGCAATTCAGTCAAATTGAGATATGAAAACACCTCACCCAGATTTACACAAATACGCTAGCACAGTCTTCTCATTTTAGCAAGCAGATCACCCTCACTCCGCTAGGAATGACTATTCAGCCATACAATGGACCTCAAATCATCACACCCACAAATGAAGCACAAGTCATGTCATGATATGTCTCAAGCCTACTTCTTCCAGATCTGGTTCCAAAGACACTTACAGAAGATTTTTTATTCAATTTCATTCAATCTACAGAATAAGGAATAGTTATGACTGCCTGATGCTGGTGAGACCAAGTAAATGCAGATATTCGACACTACATCTCGCTTGCCCAGCCAACCAGTCTCTCTTCTGAAAAGACGATTTCAAAAACCTTCAACACATTTGTTCAACAGTGAAAGAGAATGGGAAATTGATGTCACAAAATGCTATTGAATAGCTCACATAAAATATTTGATAAAATGAATTCAACATGAGATCAACCAACAGCAGCTACAAAAATACACAAAACAAGAAGAAGAGTTAGAAATTATATTTTCAATGTAGTTTTAGTCTGGTCATTAATTTGACGAAAGAAGGCTTTCCAGTCTTACTTCCATCTTTCTCCTTGCTAGCATATTAACTTTTTTACATCATACCTGCTGTGAATGTTTTTCAGTCCAAGTCATTTTTCTATAGTAAAATCCGAACATGTGGAATTTCTAGAATAGGTCCTAATGCCCAGTCTTTGAAGATTTTCAGTTCATGTCATCACTGATTGAGAGTTTTAAAAAAAAATGTAAAAAAGTGTAGTGCATATTGTCTGGCTTGAATTCATGCACTGTTAGCACTTGTAACTGCTCATGTTCCAGTTTTCAAGGGCTTCAGATCATCTCCAGCAGCCAAAGCCTCAGGGCAGTGTATCATTACCCGTGCCACCAAGCCATCAATGTAGGTCTTCATATCTGCATTTTCCTGTTTTAAGGCTGAGAAAGAAAGAAAAATGACAAATTCCTGAAGAAACAGGCAGCTTTTAGGACATTATTACCTGGTCCTGTGCTCAGACACAACATGAAGAAAACATATAACAACCATGTTCACAAAATAAGCCCACAAAACTCATTGTCCCAGCACTGTTTTATTCTAACTCCACTTCAGCATGTTCTAAACAAATAGCTCATGGAGTTTGGCAGTTAAACTTGATACAAAATATTCAAACCACTTTTTCACACATTAAAGTCTACTCCTAGAAGTGTGACACTTACACGATTTTCATAAGAATGATAGAATACATTTATTTATGCCATGTTATGTCCTTATCTCAACTTTTGTAAAATGTGAAGACAGAATAGAACAGTATCGGGATGACAAACTGAAAATATGACCACAGATAGCACTACTATATCTACTCCTACTTGATCCTTACTTCGTGCAGATTCTGGACATGTAATAATCATGACTCCTTCTCCTTCAAGTATTGGGCATGTCTTGCACCTGACATGACTCAGGTACAAAAATCTGATATATTCTGATGAATAATTTTTATGACCCCTATCAAACTGGTCTTTCATAATTCCCTAAAACTATTTCATAGTAACCACTGGAAATTTGGTGTTCAATTATTTTCATCTGACTTCCTTCTTAGCTGCTTGCTTTTATTATATATTTGAAGTAAAAACTGAAACTGTACGCTGTTCTGACATGGTGCTTAGTTAGGCTGACAATAAGGTCTTGTTAGATGATGCTCATCTCAAGAGGACATAAAACCATACCATATAATATCTTTTAACTACTCATGCGCTGTGCATGTCTCAAATGAACTGTGAAGGTGCCCGACAAAATAAAGCACTTCGTGCATTTTGGTGGTATGGAGTTATTGGTATCACCAAATAGGTTATTCAGTCCTCCTTTCATTTGGTAAAAAAAAAAATTTGCTGTAATTTAATTAGAGGAGAAGCTATGGCCTCTCAAAGACAGGAAGTGACACAACCACAGTTTTGAGAAAAATGCATTTAAAGTTTCAGCTTTTAGTCAAAATCATTGATGCTAACTCGATTCAAAGTCAGTTTTGAGGCATTTACCCTTCTCAAACAGGATTATCTTTTGGAAAAGGAATAGTAAAGAAGTTAAACTTTTCAAAAATACTGAAAATGAAAATCGATAAAATTGACCCCATGATGCCTTTTAACTCTCACCCTGTGAGCGATGCCGTAAAGCCCGCTGTCCGGTCAGTGACCTTACTCACGGAGAATCTTATCTGGGGTCACTGATCCTTGCCACTATACGATGACCATACACGCTGTCCATGTGGTTCGATTTTTACTGATCGGTATGAAAACATTCGCTACTATGCCTTATCACGCTTGATAATGAATTAACCAGCAAAACCTTAGTGTGTCAGTCTCTAACCAATGATCTGACTTATGATTCCAAACTGACAGCTGTAGTTTTCGTGAGAACTAAGCATGATAACTAGCCACGCCCTCCCAAGCCCTATCCAAATGGTTTCGTCCTGATTGACACATACTAATAAACCAATGTGGGCATTTGGGGCAAAGATTATTTCAGAGCTTGTTTCTGATTGGTTCTTAGATACAGACAACTCCAGATGGTGGTCAGCTTGTGAGAAAATGAGATAATATTGCAAATTTGTTGACCAACAGTTCGCATGTCGGTGTTACATCTTTTGAAAGTGTGGGGAGAGCCTTTGAAAGCTTAGTCTTTGTGATTCCGACCAGTGATTCACTGGTTAACATGTCCATGTCACAATGCCTTTGATTTAGAAGAGATACAGTAAACAGTAAGACGGTGGTTACTTCTCAAAAAGGTCAGTGACCCAACGTGTGAAAATACGGCTTGCGCGCGGCGCAGTCAGCTTGACCTTGCCGACTAAAGTCACCCATGCGTCGTGAGCGCTTGGGAAGCTTGGGTGACATTTGACGCCCTGCACAGGGAGAGGGTTAACGATTTTTTAAAATCAGGTAATGCCGAAATGTGCCTCTTTTGCCAGGCGGCTACGCAATTCTTTCTTACGAAACTGGATTAAAAAAGTACTCACTTTGGTTTTCTTTGTGCAACCGGAGGATTTCAGTCTGAAGTTCTGCTTTTTCACTGTCTGTGTAGAAAGAAGAAATATTGCAGTTTATTTAGACTACAACCGCTATTTCTATACACATGAAGACAAATTATACTCACTGTGGAATGGTAAATGTCATTAAATAAACTAACGTGGACATTTCTGGGCTTCTAGGAGATTGCTGAAAATTCAAACCTTTCAGATACAAAGCAATGAAATTTAATGACAGACTATATATCATGATAACATTGTAAACTGGAAATCTATATAAAAAAACAGCAAGGATAAAAAATTCCCTGCTGCGAGGAAGAAATGCCCAGACTTGAAAAAATTACATGTGAAAGATAGTTCTTTTTGCTACTATGTCTATTCCTTTGACATGAAAGCGAAGTATCGTAAGTTTGTAATAAATGAAAATAGGCCTAAAAATATCGAATAATGCTTTCTCCTCAACAATGATGGCCTCCCTCCTGCCTTTGTTTTGTTTCGACTTTAAACTTCTGGTTGCGTTTCAAAGTTTGAAGGCATGAGTTTCTGTGCCGTCTGCCTTATGCATGGTACGGGCCATGCGGGTGTTACTGTGCCAGTTGTGAGTTGTTTTCTTCCTAGATCTACATAATCTGTGTTCTGATTGTGCGTGTTGTTTGCAACCCGTTCTTTGAATGGGTCCTTACACTAGTATTGCAAAAGCAAATCAAATTTTCCTCGCTGATGCTAGTTTGTATGCTATTCTGCCACCCTTACACTCTGAGGTACTTCTTCTGAAATGCGAGTTAGAAGAACAAATTTCAAGACTTCAAATAACTTACTCTTTTTGTTCTCTGATTCTTTGCTCAGTTCAACAGTTGATTCACTAACTGTGCGTGTATGTGTGTGGATGTTTTTCCGGAATTTTCCCCCTGGGCTATCCAGTACTCTTGAGGCTCCTGAATCTCCATTGTTTGTGCTATGCAGTCTCGGTAAGGTGGCAGACCCTCCAGAAAAGGAATTCTTTTTGAGTCGGTCCTCCTGAAAAATTAAACCACATTGTCTACTCAATCTGAATGAATGCAAATCCCAATAGGTGAAGGATCTATGGTGCAATCTATCAACCAATTCCATTTTGCTCTAGAATTCTGTCCACTTGGCAGCCTAACACAACCTCTAATGCCACAACCCTTTGATTTTTTCTTTCAACATATTCTAAGTTTTTAAACATCAAATGAGAATTTTAGAACATTTTTTTCCAACAGGCATAAGTAAGCTAGGAATTTCTATTTACTTTAAATCAACTGATTCAGATTCCACATTAGATTCCCAAGGAAATTCTTCTTTAAAAGTGTGTGTCTCTAAGCCATTCGATTAAGACTTTGGGAGTGCACCGTAGGATATCCCATACAACAAGGTATCTCTGAAACTAAACTGTCCACCAGAGAAGACAGACACATGATTGTAACACACACACTTCAAAACCCTGCATCAGTGATTTTAATACCATATTGTTAATAGAAGTACCATGGATTCCACAGACCTTCCATGGGAATACACAAAAGCATTTAAAAACTGCAATTCCAAGCAAATCCATATGATAGCAATTTATTTAGAAATCACTGACAAAAATCTCCAAGAAAACAATCTATCCCCCTCCCCTCATGAAAAGGTAATAACTTTGGCAGTAGGTAAAACATGTCCATGTAGAACAGAAGTGATCAATTTCACCACAATGAATTGCCTTGTTCGGCTATCACACTTTTCAAAAATGAAAACAACAATTCAGTTTATCTCCTCCAAGATATGATCATGATTAAATTTAAAGTAAAGTGAAAAAAAAAAAAAAAAAAAGCACACAAAATGAAGCACAACTCACAATAAAAAACGGGGTGAAAGTGATCATCTGACTGAAATGAATCAAATATCCTCTGTTTCTCTACCATGTTATTTCTGAACACACTGGGATTAACTGTAGCAGCTAATGATATCATAATAATGTTCAGGTGTCAGTAAACCTGACAATTTGGTAAAAATCTACAGATATACACATTTTTTGAAACAGCTTACCTGATTTAAAGAGGCTGATCTTTCAACACTAGGTTTGGTTGTTGCACTACTCTCTAAAGATATGACGCCATTCTCTGGTATCGGAGATGACTCTGCTAAACTTTCTGCCAAAGTGGAATTTTTGCCTCGACTTGAAATTGACCCTGTCTCTGAAGCTTTCTTTTCAGGAACAGGAGTTGCTGTGGCTGAGCGATCCACGAATGTGAATACATTTTTGATGACATTCTGTCCCCCTGAAGCTGTTTCTATCCACAGATCTCCTTTGCCAGCTTTTGTAGCTTTAGTGGTGACATAAATCCTGTTGTCTGATTCAAATTCTATTGAGTCTAACAAGTCAGTTTCACATAGCATTAGTTCCAAGATATCAGATTTGCCCAAGCCAAGATTCCGTCCCTCCAAGACCAGGCGCGTTCCACCATGTATAGAGGCCATGTTTGGAACAATGTGAGTAACTATGGGAATTTCTCGACCTGTATCATCTAATCCAGACCCCAAGCTTGGGAAACGTAGGCTGAATCTCTTGTTCTTCACAGGTCCATCATCCTCCTGCTGGTCATTGTTGCCCCCACCTAAGCGGCCAATGTGGAAAATGTCATGTATGGATTTCGACAATTTCTTGTTGAAATTGGCGAGAGAGCTGGACTTCCTTTTCTCTTCTTTCTTTTGTTTCTGTATCATGATTGGGGAAGGAGAAAAATTCTGTCGCAGCCGTTGGAACCCGGTCAGCTGGGGACCTGAGTTCGGGGTGGATCCCGATCGTATCTGGGGGGTCACCATAGTGGGTCTTTGTTTCGATACATAGCACTGAAATATGAGCTCTCCCTGAGGGTTGGGACATTTTTTGTGAGCTTTCAGTGGAGCTTTCTTTACCACCCCTTTAACTGTCAGCAGTGAAGCGACTGGAATTATAATTTGCCCCGATATATCATCTTTTTCGGTCACAGTAAAGAAAACATGATCGCTACCACTGGTGACATGGCTGTGGAAAATGAAAGGAAACAAAAGTTGATGTGTTCTCATAAAAGTTTCAGGCAAAACGGAACAGAGTTTTTGAAATAGAAAAAATGCTGACAGAGACTGAAAACAGGTCTGTAATAGAAGATCCAGTCTTTATGGATAGTCAAAAGATGTGACCCATGGTACAGAATCAATGTAGCCATAATAATTATGGCAACAGTTGTTCTCTCAGAGAGTCACTTACACACACACACACATTAAATTTTATCAATTATGCATATGCACCTTTTTCATTACTTCTTTAATCTAATGTGCCAACTCAACAACTCAAATGCATGACTTCACAATTTCAGACCACATTACTGTCTATCAAAAATTACTCAAAGTATTTTTTCAATAAAAATGATTCCACCCAAAACATACCAAATTAAACCATTTCTTCTCTGAGTATATGTCCACAACTGCATACATATAAGTTGCTGAGACATGGTGAGCACCAATTATTTTTTGTTCTGCTACCAAGGCAAGAGGGAACATTTGTTGCACTGTTGACATTGCTGATATGTGCCCAGTGAGATGGATGGAATTGGCATGTTGATTAATTTCAGCATCCTGTGTCTCAGGTTCGACTATTCATATTATTATTAATATTATACAAAATGAAAATTTACAGCAGAACTTTACTTTCTATGAATGATAAACAAGCATGCTGCCGGGGGTGGGGGTTGGGGTGGGGTGTGTGTCTTCCATGATTATTAGATTATTTGTTATAACACTGCAGAGAAATAAAGCATTAAAATCAGAAATCTGCAAAGAAAAGAAAAAAAAGGTCCACCATCACAAATTTCTATTTGGCAACATTTAACATGCAATACTCACACCACAGATTCCTCATTCCAATCTGGGTTTCCATTTGCATCTTTTACAACACTTGTGCGATACTTTTTCGTGCCAACGCCAAAAATCACTGAATACTTGTAGCGTCCTGAAATATAATAAACGCAAAACATTTTCAGGCAACTCTTTTACTTTTCCATTCACTTGCCATGCCTGCTCAAAATAGTATTCAATATAAAAGCAATCATAATCCAGATTTAACGACTTACTGGGCCACTTACGGGAAAAACATTTCCATGAGTGCCATTTTTATGTGAAAATTAACCCCAATCTGAGGTAAGGTGGCAAATAAATAATACAAAGAACATCCAGTCTTTCTCCCATGTGTCAGTCAAACCCTCAGCTGACAATAAATTACCGGTGTATATATAATTGTAAAGAATATTCAATTTTTGTGGTTGAAGCAAATAATTGTTGTTTGAGACGAGAAGCATTTGTGAGTTCAGTGGTCCAATTGAAACAGATGGAAACAGACCAAATCTCAACAACACTGTTTACCTTATGACAGTTATATTATAAGATGAACAAACTGCTTTCATATAATGCAATTATTGATTATTATTATTATTTTTTTAATCAGCCTGCAACAGAATAATGTACATGGCTTGTGAATATAATATTATATTATATTGGATGAAAAAAAAGGTTACATTTTGAACCCATTTAGGATAAAGATCATACGGAATTAGAGCCAAGCACACACTGCTACAAGGTATGAACAATTCAACAGAACTTATAAGGTTTCAAAAGTTAACTTTGCTTCCAACAATAAATATTCAAAGGGATAAAAGAACTCAGATATCAAATTCACTGTCAAAACAAGACAAGAATTTGCTGCTGTGTGAGTAAAAAAAAAAGTCATATTTTCCTTACCTGGCTTTTTCCCTTGAAGGCCCCTGGCACCATGTACTGTAAATAAAATATAAATTTATATAAAAAGACTCAGTTAATGACATACTGATGACATCCTTTCAGAATTGCGACATTTGGGAGTCTCGAGTTTGAGTTTAGAGAAAGAATGATGACACGATAAGGGTCATATTGTGCCAGGAAGAAGCAAGACGACAGACAGAATATAGCAGAATGATAGGACTGAAGGAGACCTAACCAGAAGCGCCCACCAACCACCCAGGACATTTAGGAATAAATGAATGACTGGATACAGTGTGAACATCTATATAAAAAAAAAGCAAGGAAAAAAAATTCACTGCTGCGAGGAAGAAATGCCCAGACTTGAAAAAATTACATGTGAAAGATAGTTCTTTTTGCTACTATGTCTATTCCTTTGACATGAAAGCGAAGTATCGTAATTTTGTAATAAATGAAAATAGGCCTAAAAATATCGAATAATGCTTTCTCCTCAACAATGATGGCCTCCCTCCTGCATTTGTTTTGTTTCGACTTTAAATTTCCGGTTGCGTTTCAAAGTTTGAATGCATGAGTTTCTGTGCCGTCTGCCTTATGCACGGGCCATGCGGGTATTACTGTACCAGTTGTGAGTTGTTTTCTACCTAGATCTACATAATCTGTGTGCCGATTGTGCGTGTTGTTTTCTAGATAAAGATATTTCTCCCGGGCAGGGCCGGGTAACTCAGTTAAAAAAAAAAATACAACTGAAACACATGCGCATGACGTCACAGACTTTTTGTTTTGTACTTCCGCCAAACAAGATGGCCGAGGGATCAGCTGATGAGTGTAACTTCGAGATGTGTCAAAGCAGTTAAAATGCCTGCTGGTTGCATTGCAGTTGACTGTTGTGACAGGGATGGAAAGGATGTATCCAAACTGGTCCGATTCCCTACCATCCGTGTAAACAAGAGAAAGGAAGTGAAAGAATTGACCGAACGTCTCCCATGTGCACATACAAACGTGTCATTGTTTACAGTAGTGAACTCGCCGCCGATTGGTTTGCGACGCCTTAAGTGGGTCCGGACAGACAAGATGGTGGATTCTACCTATAGAAGGGCAAATATAACTGGGCCTGGCCATGTCCAGAAACTAATGAAAATGTATCCAATCTCAAAAACTTTTATGAGATCCTTCTTTTTCTGTTAACATTTTCAGCAGAAACTCACAGGCTATTGTCTGAAGGTGATCTTAAAGGACCTGATTTTTATTAGGGAACAGATTCACGAGGATGTTGGCAGAACAAGATTCTCCCGGGTAGCCTCCACTTTGCATTCACTAACTTAACCCCTATGCCCGCCCCCAATTTCTGCTTCGGAAAAGCCTAATTTGTGAGAATTTGTTCTTAGCTTAGGGATATAATTAAAGGTGTATTTTTGTGTGACTGTTTGGCTGATTTAGTGTATATTCAATACACTGGAGAAATTACTAAAAATAACTTTTCATGGCTTGAATACTTGTGGGAACTGCAGCCGAGTGATAAACCAGTGATACATGGAGCCGATAGGATTAAATGATGACAGATAAAAATGAAAGTGGGGCGGCATATTGGTTATGGGATCAAAAGGAATGAAATGATGATAGTGAAGAAACTAAAGAAAAGGAGAGATTTTGTAACTGACATTGGAGAATAAAGGATGGATGACCAGACAAGGATACAGCTGTGCTCTCAAAATACTTCATAAACCAGAGAAATGAGAAGAGGCCATGCCTTCCATAAAATATTTACAAACAACAACAAAATAACAACAACCATCACACTGCCGGCAAACTGTGATAAAGCAATTCTCTTTTCTTCTTGAATGAAAAGTCTCGTCTTTGGACTAAATCAAACTGCAATACACATGTGTAGTGTAGGTATTTCAGCTGAAGAGACCCCAATGTACGAATTTCACGTGTTACTAACTTGCAAAAAATTCAAAGATATAAGGAAACAGTTTTTACCGTCTTGGCTACTTGTTAGACCAAGCATGTTTAAGCTTATACATTTTCTGTCGTCGATGCACGATAGAGAACTACATTCGTTTGCACTGTTTTGCCATAAAGTTCTAAACGAATACAATAATGTCGCTTTGTGACTTCTCCTGGCGAAGTCTGAAAACTAAATTCACCTTCGAGTGAAAGAATAAATTATAGTGATATTTTCAATTGTAGTAAATTTACAACAGATAAAGGTGAGGAAAGATCGGTTATGTAGGGGAGGGGGGGGGGGATTGAAAATGATGACTGTTGCTGGCAATTACAAGCTGTATTTGATTGTATACTATAATAAGTAAGTGTATAAATGCTGCAGGGAGCGGAGAGAGTGAACGACCATGCATTTTGTCTGTTTGTTTGTTTGTTTAATGTTTTCTAAGATTGTTCACATGATTCTTGTGTGTTTTTGAATTGGCCGCCAGGCCTATAATAAACTAAACTTGAAACTTGTATAAAAGAATACGGTAAAAAAGAAAGGTTGAGAAAATTAAAGAAAGAAAGGGGGAAAGAAAGAAAGTAAGTAAGAAAGAAAGAAAGAAAGGAAGAACGTGTACAGTGATACATTTCACGCGTGTTAATGTGCTTGCGGCATGTCCTAGATGTATCCTTTTTGTCCTACTTGATGTTCTAAAACCTTCACATGGATTACTTGACTGTTTCATTAGAAACCCAACAACTTATTTTGAGATTTATTTTCCCTTTATTTTAAATTCATAACCACAATTGCCTACATTTTCTGCTGCCCTATTGCCCATTGTTTGGCCATTTGCTCTCTCTCTTTCTCACTTTTTCTTTCTCTCTCTCTTCACCGCCTCACCATTTACTCCTTTTCTCAGTTGATGCAAGCTTACGTTTTACTGCTGATCCTATTACAAACCATTTTCCTGGCCGTTTCGTAAGTGTAACAAAACGGCCGGCGGGTTTTAAGCGGATTAGGAGCCACAGCTGTAGTGGGCCTTGCTCTACAGCGGCCACAAGATAGTATCGACGTTGTGTCCTGGGCATGTCATAGCGATCTTCAACAGAATATCCGAATGGACAATGCTTTCCCTCCGCTGAACGAACGACATCACAAGTTTTGTTTGTTTGTTTGTTTTCCTGTGGGGGGGGGGGGGGTGAGAGCTACCCATGTGACACCTGACCTCTCCTCTTTTGCTGATGAAAACAAAAAGGTGGGGCTAGTTGACATTGTTAAGTATGACTAGACAAGTTTTTGCACGTTAACTGGATGGTAGAATAGTGCAGACGTATTACTACAATTAAAATGGTGGGAGGTTTCGACCTATGAGATAGCTGAACTAATTGGGCCAGCGGACTAGCACGCTGGGTAGTTAGATAGTATAAAACATCGTGTAACGTTCAGATTTGGTGAATACAGACGAGCAGAAGCATCGTGTCGTGAAGTATCTCCGGTTGACCAGTACCTGAACTGTGTGCTTTGAAGACTAGAAGTCCTTGCTAACGGACTGACTGAGCTCTAGAAAGAAAGGTCTGAGTGGGCTGACCTTTGAAAGCCCACGCTGCGCTATATTGATGTTCGCGCCTACCAGTAGGCGTGACCAATGGTACTATATCTTATTTATTCAAGCATAATAGAGATCGGAGATAGAGAGAGAACTACAGCCTCATAGGAAGACTAAGGAAACCCCAGCTGGCACTCGACCACGAGTGTCCTGTATCATAGATCTATTGCCATAGTATGATTGGAATAATATAGCACATTGTTGATGAATTGAATAGTGATTGTGCATAAAATATAGTCTTTTGGCAACTGCTTAAATTACCTACAAGCCGAAGAGTGCTTCTGTAGGCTTTGAACATACTGGGCTCTCCTAACACTCAAGCCCATATGATTTAGGGAGAGTTTGCCTGGCGACTGGCCAGTGGCGACTCAACTGTCACTTTAAATTGATATCTAGTTTCGTATAATATACCTATTTGCTATTGATTGCAGTACCTCCATAGTTACATAAATATCATTGGTTAAGTTATTAATTAGAGTTTTTTTGGTTTGAATATATATACCCCTATTGTCTTTTGTTTTGTTATTAATATTTATGTAAACTATGGCCTGACCGGCCTGACATATATACGCTCTAGTTATTTAATACTTTTCTTGTGTGGTTGTGTCCGAGTGTGAGTTAGCTGCCTCTCGTGCAGTCGTAACATCCCCAAGACCCTAACTCTACTCGTGACAATATACATAATACATGTATAACATAAACACAACTTTGTCAATGCCCTATCCAAACTTAGATGGTTTATTCTGTTTGTGATCGCGCATTCGTGCATTACCAATACTGCTTTCACATCTCGATGAAGAATGTCACGCATCACATAATCCTGGATCAAGTGTACCAAAAAACTAAATATGAAACAACGACTGTCACCATTCGTGGAAACAATTGCAGCATGTGACATTGTGACACAGCTGTTTTCATTTGCGCGTTGGGACATCAATAAAATGCATGCGCTCGATTTTGGACATCCCACCCACTCCCCTCCACCGTCCTTCTTTCACTATGATTATGCACTTTTCATGAGCTTGACTTCAAACCCCCTACTACAAGAATACGGGCAGTTCCGTGGTGAACGGGGACAAGGTGGTCTAGAGGCAAGGTGCTCGCCTCTCATGCCAAGGGTCCCGGGTTCTAAACCCGGGCAGTGCAGGCATGTTGGAAAGTGGATTTTTCTCATATTTTCAAGTCCCTGGTCCTATTGGGGGGTAGGATCGAGTAGTTCTTGGAAATTGGATTTTTCTCATATTTTCAAGTCCCTGGTCCTATTGGGGGTAGGATCGAGTACCTAGTCTTCTCGGATAAGGACGAAAAAATTCGGAGGGCCCGTGTGCACGTTGCGCACGTTAAAGATACCTTGGCAGTTGGAAATCGTAAAGAGCAGGCCGAAAGGCCGCTGCCCGGGCAAAATTTGAAATTAATAGATTAAAATTTATCCATATCATCTCCCCCCCCCCCCCCCCCGCCAGAACAAGAAATAATAAAACAAGTAAAGTGAGGTGTAAATGCCAAGGGCAGCGAACCTCCTAAAATAAAGACCTCAAATCTGGTGAACGTTCATGGTAAGGAACTTGATGGTCTAAAACTTTAGCATGGATTACTTGTCTGTTCCAAAGAAACCCAATTAACTAATAAGACTTATTTTGAAATTTATTTTACCTTTATTTTAAGTTCTTTACGTAATTGAAAAGCGTACGTACCGCCCCCCCCCCCCCCGGAAATGTATTTTTCCTTCATTTTAAATTCATTACGTGACTGAAAGGCGTACGCCCCCCCCCCCACCCCTCTCCCCAACCCTTTCCCACATGAACACTTTTCATATTTATGTGAACCACACTTTTTCCAAAGAATTCCCATTACAGTTCGGAGTCCCGCAGGGGTCCGTTCTTGGTCCTTTACTGTATACTTTATACACACAGCCTTTAGGCAAAATTATTCAAAATTGTAATGTTAACTATCATAAATATGCTGATGACACCCAGCTCTATGTTTCTGATGAACCATCAAATGTGTCCATGCTGGTGAGCAAGACAGAAAACTGTATCTCTCAAGTTCAGTCGTGGATGAATGAAAATAAATTGAAAATGAACGAAGAGAAGACTGAAATTCTAGTATGCCATGGTAAGAATAGACCTGACATAAACGTCGGTCAAATGACTATCGAGCAAAAAATGATTAAAACATCAGTGAAAGCAAAGAATCTTGGTGTTATTTTCGACTGCAACTTGTCAATGGTACATCACATCAATAACCTATCAAAATCACTATATTTA
The DNA here is from genome assembly GCA_963931925.1 of Onchidella celtica. Classification (NCBI taxonomy): domain Eukaryota; kingdom Metazoa; phylum Mollusca; class Gastropoda; order Systellommatophora; family Onchidiidae; genus Onchidella; species Onchidella celtica. Next base: position 112,009,660 of record OZ007567.1, on the reverse strand, counting down.
GAATTACGTAGGTTAAGTAAACTATCATTAATACTCCCTAAAGAGTCAATGCAAGTTTTGGTTTCATCCTTCATTTTTTCTCGTCTCGACTATTGCAACTCTCTTCTTAAAAACCTTCCAGCAGAACAAATTAGCAAACTTCAGAGAATTCAAAACAATGCTGCTCGATTAATACTTAAACAACGCAGAAGAGAACATGTTACACCTTTGCTTATTGGTCTTCATTGGCTCCCTGTAAAGGCAAGGGTAGATTTTAAAATTGCAGTGTTATGCCACAAATGTCAGTACAACAATGCTCCTCTTTATCTTATAAACTTTATTCATCCGTATAAACCATCTAGAGCATTAAGATCTTCTGATAAAAAACTACTAGAATCTAAATTTGCTAAAACAAAATTTGGAGAGAGAGCGTTTTCTGTGTGCGCACCAGCTGTATGGAACTCCTTACCACCAAATATTCGAAATATAGAAAGCGAGGCACTTTTTAGATCTGAAGTGAAAACCTATCTCTTCAGAAAACACTTTGATGTGTAGTCTGATATGTATTGGTGTTTTGTGCGTGTGTGTGAAGGAGAGACAGAGAGAGAGACAGAAGGGAGAGATAGTGTTTGTGCGTGTGTGTGTGTCTTTGTGTGTGTTGTCAGTTGCTAGGAATGAGATTTGTCTGTTTCTGCATGTTTTGTAAAGCGCATAGAGCATCTTTGGATATGCGCTATATAAATGAACTTTATTATTATTATTATTATTATATATACTACGGACAGCCTCCCCGCCTCTCACGTCCGTGCGCAGTTATTTTAAAGGCGGCCGCTTTGGGCAGCTTGGACGCCACACGTAAGATTCTAACCCGAAACCTGAATTAAGAATGAATCGTCCCGGGTCCTTCAAAGCCAGATCAAACGTATCAAGTGGCAAACTGACCTTGAAATGTTGCGATCGTGGAGAGCCCACAACTATGAAACGTTGGGGGCACATCAATCAATGGCATTCCAACTGTCTGCATATTTGCCTTCTGGGACAAGCTAGGAATGCTGGTGACCTTCTTACGATAGGAGATTGCCGGCTGGAGCTTCTATGCAAGCTCGGGCACAGTTGTTGTCGCGAGCTAAGCTACTTTTCCAGAAAGTGGATACACGCTACTCTACTACACCCAGGAGTACTACTAACCACAAGTGCTGAAACTACGATACACTTACATACTTTGGGTTTTGATTCACAACGAATCGCACACTGGCCTCTTTCAGTAGAATTGGCCACTAAGTATGTTATGTAAACAGTGAAGAGCACGTCACTGGAAAAGGAGATAACATGAAGATAAGAGACGAGCATAATAATATTATCACCTGGGACTGCAACCATTCCCATCTCACATTCCAGTGACAAGCGAAGATGCAACTGAACATGTCATGCAATCTCTATCTCTCCCTCTCCTGACAGTATTAGTGGACCGTCTTCTGGTGCGCTGGTGAGTGGGGGGGGGGGGGGGGGGAGGTATGTATGTCCTTGCAACACCCACGTTTAAATGTTAAGCAAAAACAGCAACTGTACCCGTGTTAACACAGCATAACACGTAAAATAACAGTTCTAAGCTTGAGTTAAATAAATCAACATAACGGCCGCCGCACACAGACACACCTGTAGCAGACAAACTGCATACTATATCGATGCCAGAATGAAAGGGCGGTTGGGAGCAAAAAAACCAAAACAAAACAGGTGACAACCAAATGAGCACATAATTATTGTCGCTGCACAACGCTTAAAGTATGAAATGTGGGTGATCAAATGATCCCTCTTTCAATTAAGTGCACGTTAAAAAGAAATAAAGAAACAGATGAATGAATAAATAAATAAATAAAAAGCCCTTTTTTCAGCATTTTGGGGTAGCCCCACAAAGGCCACCGAATTCGGTCACCGAGCCACTAGGCGCTTTAGATGAGAAGAATTGCACTATATAAACGGACCGAATCTAGGTGGGCTCTATGTGCAGTTGTTGAAATTATATAGTGCAATTCTTCTCACCTAAAGCGCCTAGTGGCTCGGTGACCGAATTCGGTGGCCTTTGTGTGGCTACCCTTACGCAACTCAAACAGCCTGTCCAGCGACAGGGAAAATCTGTAAAATGAAAACAACTGTTAAGCCACCGTACACGCCGGCAAGATACCAAAGATAAAAAAAGCAATAACATAACTTTTCTCACAGTCCAGGCTCCAACAACTGAACACTTTAATCACAAATTAATCAGACAGTTACAATTGAACAAACGTTTTCTTGACTAAATCATCAATATCTGTGAACACTTCATGAATTAAATAGGCCTAACTGACTATAGCCGCATTATGAAATGATATCCAGGGCTTAGAATATTGAATATTAGCTACCTCCGTGATTCAGCCGACATGCAAGACTTTACAGGTTTTGTGCTCAAAGTGATACTTCAGCCTTGTCATAAAATAGGGTAAACAATCGTCGGGTATTTGCCATATTGTTGTATGAACATTTTTTGCCTTTTCGAGAAGATGCGGACTGAAGTTTGGTCGGCAACAGGGCTAAAACTCAAAAAACATGACGTCAGAAACATACATCTCGAAAACTTTTTAACCGACTGGTGTGACACTTACACATAATGAAATTAGGAGTGAGAGAAATGCTTTCACGACAAAACCTCAAAATCGGCAAAATGTCACATACAACAATATGGCAAATATCCCTCGCAAATACAACATTTATTATGATTACTAATCAGAGTGTAACGTACGAAATCCCCCGACCCTCTTGACCCCACCCATCACTTTCATTAAGAAGCCCCATGACCTAAAAATGACCTACATACAAATCGGTCAGCCCCTGATACTAAATTATATTCATTTGATAGGGGGTTCGAGAATTCTGAGTTGTGAGAAAGCACGTCAACACAGTAACGGCCACACTGTGCTGGGAAAATGCAAGACGTTACACAGAATGTGACAGAACAACAGGAGAGAATGTAAGGGGTATGCCGACCAGTTATGTACTGTAATGTCGGCTTACCATGCTCCTACTGTGAAATTAAAAACAATGCTCCAAAAAGACAAACTTAAAACAACAACAAAACAAAACAAACAATGAAAGAATGACCCGCGGCAACAAACAGAATAAAATAATGAGAACCACACCAACAATATACATACACCATGACAACCACAGACGGAAAAATCGAACTTCCATCTGGGGTAATCTCGAGTTTGGGTTTGAAGAAAGTATGTCGACACGATAAGTGACAGAATATAGCAGAATAATAGGACAGAAGGAGAACCGACCAGAAGCGTCTACCAACACTCGCCGTCATCTCACAAGTATTTATAACCTTAAATTTCTTTCAGCAGACATGGCGTCACCGGCATGCACTCCAACTAAACAAATAGACAAACGGCACGAGTTCTCTGTCATGACAACCCAATGGATAATATTGAACACTGGCGAATCAATTGTTTACTGCGGGCACCAAAAAAAAAAAAAAGGGAGAGGGGGGGGGGGGGGGGGGGAGAAGGAAGGGAAGGCCACACCAGTGCATGATCAATAATTCGAACACAAGTACCATTGTGATTTTGACTTTGAGTTTGCGTTTGGAATGAGCAAGACCACATCATAACGGTAATATTATGCAAGAAAAATAATCAAGGCGATAGATAGAATACGAGTATAACGGAATGTTAGGACAGAAGGAGACCAGAAGCGCCCATCAACACCCACTATAGGTATTATACACGTACAGTGTATATATATATAATATGCCTTATCGGCACTGCTATTGAAATACACTACTTCTGTCCCACACGATGAGCACTGCAGCTTTCCATCTGCCACTTTCCAAAGAGAAGGGAAAGTTAATTCACGAAATGCCTCAGATTTTCAAAATAACAGATGGGTTTCCGGAAGATGTTTCTCCGTCGCATGGCAAAGAAGTCAGAAACATACACACTCCAATCTCTTTCCACCAATCCCTAACTTTTTCCGTCTCTATTTCACCGACTAATTAAATGATGGGTCTCTTTGCCTAGGATCATGACTCTGAGAAAGAGAAGAGAGAGAGAGAGAGGTGGAGAGAGAGAGAGAGAGAGAGAGAGAGAGAGAGAGAGAGAGAGAGAGAGAGAGAGAGAGAGAGAGAGAGAGAGAGAGCGAGAGAGAGAGAGAGAGGCGACACTATAGATCATGCATCAGTTATAAAAGTCGATTACATAATAATTATATCACTGAAAGCAAAGCATTAAAAAAAAAACAACTATCTGATCTCTAAGAACGACCTTTTTCCCCATCACTGTTCGCCACTAAAATTTCTCCTGCAGGATTAACATGTAACAGGAGAAATGAATGTTCTGTGCAAGTACATTACTAACTACAACATGTATACCCATTTCACTACGACGTTCTCTGATTTTCTTTGCCTATATATCCCCTTTTTTCTGTTTAACAGTAAAACGAAAACCGCAAAACAGACGGAGCTGTGCGGCTGTATCAGGTTACAAGGAAAGAAACGCAATACCAAAATTAAATAACAAAAAAACAATCGTACACAGAAGGCAAGCGCATTGATTTGCACAATACGGAACAGCAAACGCGTTGGTAAAAAAAATCTTCCCAACATTTCCATTTGTCCTCTCGTCTTTTCTTCTATTACGGTTCAGTGCAAATCTATAACACTCAAAGGAAAAGAAACAAAACAACTTTTGTTTCACACAAAAAAAGAAAGGCTTATTTTATCTTAAACTTCAGTATGCCCGGTACAGGCCACTTTTCCTTCGGCCTTTATGCAACAGTAACTGTAATGCTGGCTCGCTATCTCGCTCAACGCCGTACCAGTTTCCTCTCGTTTCTCACCAAAGAACGTCCCGATCGGTGCCCTTTTGTACATGCACCTGCGAAGCGGCCGGTATGCAAGATTGCAAGGCTGCCGTCTCATTTCAAAACCCCCGTGTATAATCAATCACCAAACTGAATCACATATATAAAATTCTTTCATACATTTATTCACAGCTAATTATTATCATTACCATCATCAGCGCCATCTTCATCATTGAAAACGAACACAAACAAACCACGAAAAACATAGTTAAAAAATCGCATATCGTCGGGTTTGTTTGTGAATATGTCCACAAAACGGCAACTTCAACACGCTGTGTCATGGAGAGGACAAGATGATCATGGGACATACAAAGATAGATAGAACAGCAGGATACTACACCGCAGTGTCGGTGTCACCTTAGTGGACTGCACTCATTCAAATTTAATGCTGCCCAGCCAGCTTGGCAACTCAGCGTGAGAAGCTTTTCAAGACAGGGAGATGGAGACAGAGAGGTGACTCCTCCGTGTCTGTCACCTTGGAGCCATCCCTCTATCTCTCTACCTATCTTTCAAAACAGATTCAAGCAGAGCTGTCAAGCTAATCTGACCTGACATTACATTTATTTAGATGACCGCAGTCCACTTCCGATGTGGCTTCGTTACGCTCTGTTGAAGGGGTTATTGCAAGTGCCAGCCAGGCAGTTCTGGGATAGGCCACATGGTTTTGCAGGCAACACATAGATATGGATAATTACTATGCGGGTAAATTCTAAAGAAAACAAACGAATCTTGAGCCATATGGCATCCCGGATGTAACAAACTCACTTTTTTTTTGTGTGCGAGGTTTCGGGTTCTGTCAATGAGCCCCATTTTGTGGACTCCGGTTTTGTGGCTACAGTGGAGACACACGACTCCGTCCAATTGTGTCCGTTGAATATGCTGTTGTATTAAAGCATACACTTGACAAGCAAAATCACGAAAGCTGAAAGATCAAGTCAGTAAACGACACCGCTTGATAGTTCGGCTGTGATCGTCTCTTTTTTTGGAGAGGCGGTTAAGCGATCCGTTTTCTTCTTGGCAAGGCGGTTGGTGCTGTAGCAGAGCTCATGGGTTCGAGCCAGATCTTGATCATTTGTCTTTCTTCTTCCTTTCACTCCCGCTTCGCTTTTCTGAGCACTAAGTAGGCACTAGCCTACAACTTTAATTCGCCTATTTTCTCTGAATCGCATCCTTGGCAGTAGTAGTAGTGATGCTGCTGGTAGTGGTGTGCGTGAGTCTAAGTTTTCAAAGTAAAGCTGTTTCCCTCCTACATCCATGTCTCACTCCCCCCTCCCCACCCCAAACCTATGACAATTTTAAAAAAACAAAACATTTAAACAGGCTAGCACCTGCCCCTGCCCCAAATCAAATCCCCAAATTTGTCTTCAATGTCGAAACTTCTCTCCAGTAAAGAACCACTAATGAATGTTAAATACAGTGTACCACCGTGTACTGCACATTTCCAACAAAGACAATCACCTCACGTAGGCAGAGGCGACTCACTGAAATCAAGATAAAAAGCTCAAACGAAACATGCTGCTCGCTAGCCATTACCATGTCATTGTAAAGCTCGTCTGCATGCACATACGCCTGGTTTTTGTAGGCTGGTTGCTGACCTAGGTTAAGCTCTCCGCTGATCACACGCACACACACACACAAATCTGTACCACGATGAAGGAACATCGTCTTCACTGGCAGTGTTTCCCCGTAAAAAAATCGGGGTATTTATTTTAATGCCATTCAAACCCAGCAGAAAAATGGAACACACTGATTCATCACTGTGTACTCAAAACGCCGCCCGTCTCTTGATTACACGGTGCATAAAACAAACACGACATACGTGACGATCTGCCATAACAAAGGATATGCAGCAATTGCTTTACTCCCTCCTCCCCCTTTTTTTCGGGGGGGGGGGGGTGATATAAATCCCAGGCAAACCAAGTCCACGATACGTCAAGGTTAACAGAATGATGGTCTCTGGCCGTGGCCACGCTCTGGCTCAGGCAGTCCCAGTCTAAAAAGGTCAGCTTTACCTTTACAGCAAAAAAAAAAAAAAAAGCCTGCAAGCGGAGCCTTTTTGCTCGTATTTGCACTGCGTTCTATGGTAAGGTATTTATTTATACATTATTATGACTAGGTTTTTCTCTGCGGTTCCCGTCCGTGACCATCGATTTGAAGCATTCAATGTCGACGTCTTCTTTATTACCCTTCCTTCCACCTCTTTCATTGGGTAATGACCGTCACGAAATGATCAGTTAAACACGCGGGGCCAATCAGTCTCGGCACCGTACTGAAGATTGACAGGGCAATGTCTTCTGTACCGACATAGACCTATGCAAGTGGGACTTGTGTTTATGGGTGCACACGTCCCATGCTACAGATGACAAGCTTCGTTCCCATGCAGGGTAACATTGCGTGACGATGGAGGCGAGTGCGAATCGATCCGCGTATATGTCTCGGGTAAAGGAAACCCTGTACGAATCTTCAATTACATTAGAGCGGTGAAATGCCATTCCTTTGTGTCATTGTTTTGACACCACACTTCGGTGCGTGACGAAACTTCGATCGTAAGGACTGTATAATGTTACAGTTACATTGTGATGGGATAACGGAGCGACATTCAGGAGAAGCCTTAAATACAAGCATGAACTGTGTAATAATTGTCCCATTATCTGTGAAGCTGTCGCTTGTTGCTAATCATTGAAGATTACCGGTAGATGTGGGCAGTTTAGTTGCCAGTAACTTCATACGTCACATCGTGTTTTGAAACAGTTGCAGTAGTCTGATCTATCTGAAAGACATTGTTATTACATAAACTGGCCAGATTTGTGACTTTGGCAATTACGGGGTTAAAATATTGAAGTTCTGGGAAATAGAATACATGAACTGAATGACACAGATTTTTCGTTTCACAACTTCCATAAAACCTGCATTCGATTGCATTCCATTTTCATTCCAATCGCTGTACTTTCAACCCGAGGAGTGCAGAAAACCATTTTGGGGAAGGGGGGTCGGGTTACGCAGAAAGATAGTGAATAAGACCGAAGAGCCCCTGATTGAAAGGTAAGCCAGACCAAAGCTTACCATGCGGTGTGGGCAGTGAGTAGTGTTTTAATGTGATGCATAATACATGCAATTAGGTGACGAGCCACCAATCTGGGGCCCACGCCAGCCTTGGTCTGGCTTACTCCTAAATCCGCCTGGGCCTCGGAAGTTAGCCTACGGCTGTTCCATCTTTAGCAGTGACCAGAATCGGAAGTGAACTGGACAAAAAGCCCGCGATCGCCCTGTGCAATGTCCATGGCACTTCCGCATCAGCCGGTGCGGCCAGTGAACCCATGTTTGGCCAACAAATCCCTGATCAGATCATCTTGTCCTCCCGCCAGTAAGATGTCTTCCTGGTCCAGGGCTGAGAATGAGAAAACACCGCACAGGTCGAACTGGAAAACACCGGAAAGATTGTGCTGTGTGGTTTTTCTGGCTGCTTGGCAAAATGACTTGTTCACCCTGTGTGTCGAAGGACGTCTTCACAACAAAAGCCGAGCAAGAAACAGCCAACATAAGAACATTTTTGGTGGGTAGGTTGGGGTTGGGGGCATGTATAGCCTTGCCTCAACCAGACAAGATTGTTTACAAATTATGCAGCTTTCACAAATGGGTCACTGGATGAAGTAGGAATGGCTTTAGGTACTTTGGTACAGTATGTTATCTTAATATACATACGCATGCCAGAACAGAAAGCCGAAAAACAAAATTTAAATTGTTGGCTACAGGGGCTATTTTCATTCTTCCGAAATCGGTAAAAAGAATCTAACTGGAATGCCGTCAGCGACCTATTCTTTACAATGAAAACAACACAGAAAGTAAAGACACGAAAAGAGCACCGTCTGTGGCGTTACTGTGTATGTAAAATTATAGGCCATTGTACTCTCTGAATTGTAATTTATATCTAAATTAAGACCTTTCAAGTCAGTTTGCTACAGCTGTTTTCCTGGGACCGGCCTTGACAATGACAGTGTGGGATTATAGTCCACCGGTTTTCAAATTTACTTAACGAGATCACTGCACACCAATAAAACAAAAACCTAAATGTGTTGGCATAACAATAAAGAATACGAAATACAGCCATTTACGTACAAAAAGAGGTTGGGGGGGGGGGGAGAGTTCTCACATACGTATGAGCAGACAAAACAAGCAAGACATCATCTATTCACACTGAAAAAGGGACTGCCATCATTCAAGTCCTGACAGAAGGCACGAATCTGAATGAGAATGGATGGTTACAAGTCACAACTATTTTGAGCATCCATCAATGTGACAAGATGGGAACATGGTGTTGACTTAAATAACTTTAATGGTGTCACCGCATTTTTGTCTCCAATGAACTATCTTGATTCATGCTATAGAAACAGATCCCTGTACCATACCTATTTTGGCTCACCAAAGCCAGTGGACTCCAGCGTTATGCGTCAGTACACTTACAATCACGTCCGAATGGTAAGCAAATGTACACTGCGATCCATCAAATCCGGATTGGTGTTGTTATTTTTCAGGACTGATTAATGACATGTTGTAATATTCAAAACAGAAAAGGGAACAATCATCACTGGTAGCTACAAACTAATTTACAGTGTTCCAACAGTCCAAGAATAAATTACCTTTGAGAGAAAGAATGTCGCATGACTATGACAAAAGACAAAAAATTCTTCACGCTGCAACACAATATCGAAACGACAGCGGGACAGGAATTTTATTTGGTGGGGAGGGAGAAATTGACTGGAAGATAAATACAAGAAATAACACGCGAATCACATGATTCATTGTAGATAGTCGGGTTACTGACGGCATTACATGACACAATAAAGCAGCACGATCTACAGAATTTACACCTAATAATTCAAACTTGGCCCAGTACGCGCATAATTATATAATATAGAACATAAAAAAAGAACCTGTAACTACATCTATCTTCGACTGGGAAAAGAACAGATCCTTTTTTGGCCCTCATTTATTGTTTATCACTCCCTGTGACATGCTGCAGTATGTGCCAGGAGGCAATCCACCCGGACGTCTACAAGCGGGCCACATCCTGGTTCACATTGACAGTGCACCAATGCTAAGTTTGAACAGAGAGAAGGCTATGCTATTTTGCAGGTGATGTATAAAATGGTCAGCACAGTATTGGACGTCGTGAACTACTTGATACACTGACAAAAAAGACTAAATTAAAACGCCCACATGAAATACTGCAGTGTTTCCAATAATAATTGCCTGCAGGCAAGTCGATTCATGCACAAAGTATATTTTCTTTTTTAGCTACCATTATGACATAGACAAATGTACGCCAGAGATACGCCTTTCGTTGGCGTCGTGCCGTGCTAGTGATTTCCGCAATGCAATATTGCTTGATGCGCAATCTAGGGGATTGGATTTCAATGAAGGTGCAGTCATCACTATAAATTTTGGGTGTCAAAATCGTCCGTTTCATCTGTGTCTAGCATTGGAACCGGTGCCACATTAGGTTACGCTGCAGGATTTACGTTTACCCATGACACGAGCTTCCTGTTTCAACCTGTTTTCTTTTTTTCAAAATGCACAACTGTAAACAGAATCTGATAAGCAGATCAAAATTACATACGGTACGGCAAAAGTTATCGAAAAATCAAACAATACACTAATCCTCCCCCCCCCCCCCCACACACTCCCTCCCAACAAAACAAAAACAAAAAAAAAAAAATTCGGATCAGCTGATTTAATCTCGGTTGGCGATAGTGTGACACGATAATTATTATGTTAGTGTAATCACCCTAATGCTCACCTCACCCTGAACAGTTGATAAAACCTACACTTTTAAACACACAAGCAAGCTCTTGTGCTGTACTGTCAGCTCAGCTGAACAATTGAAGCTGCAGTCTATGGACATCAAATGTCTGTTTTATTCATAAACATAAACAAAGGGGGGAAAACTCATCTTTACACTGAACAGTCTCTGGAGCGTCAGCTCATAGTCAGCGTATCTCGACCAATTTCCATAATCATATACATCTATTGCTGCTTTATCGCCGAACCAAAGCAAGATCACAACATCTCATTGACCTACATAATACATAATAAATAACATCAAGACCGCATACATTTCATTCAGTGAATATAGCAAACTAAAAGTTTAAGTCTGGCTGTTTCGTCGCCACAACCACAACAACAAATCTTTTGATTGTAAAATCCATTAGCTATTTTGACAACCAAAACGATAACAGCAAAAACAACAATAAAACAAACATACCATCAAAATACAAGCGCAGTGCGTTCGCCGCATTGCCAAAACAACAACTTTTTTTGACATATAGAGGTCATTTTTAAAACCATTCAAGCTTTATCGGGATGACTGATGTTAAAATTTAGGTGCTTGCAATGATGTGTCCGCTCCTTTTCCACCCACCCCCCCCCCCCCAAAATGCACTTGTAAACCCCCAGGCAGTGCAAACTTTATTCAATATTATTAATTTTTCTCTCCAACTTTTTCTCCAGGTGCGTCTTTTCCACATGTTGTTGTTGTTTGTTTTTCGTGTTTATGCTAAATGACAGAAAAACACGCGTACTTTGGCCCCGGGTTCGGTAAATGCTATACTATACTACATATCAAGAAACATTCAAAAGCACCAAGAAGTGACAAGAATGAAAAACAACTTAGATAAAAGAATCGCCGAAGCGAAACAAGAAACAAGGAAGAGGGGACATGCATTCTTCGAAGTAGGAAGTGAAACGGAAAAAAAAATGACAACGTAACATACAGACAGATTGAAAGAACTGGCAGATATATAATATATCTTGAACATATAAAAGGGGGGATGGGGGGAACAATCAAGTACATTTAGTCAAAAAAAGACGGAAAAACTGAAAAGTAAGAAAAAGCCAAACAAAAAACACGAATTAACCCCCCCCCCCCCCCCCCTTTCAACAATGCTGTCCTGATACTAAAACCTAAGAACATGAGTAAGGTACATGGTGTTACAGGCGACTCTATTCTTAACTTTCCCTTGTCGCTGTCATTCTCTACCTGTTGGCGTAACCCACCAGTTGGACATTCAGTGCAGTGACGCACACAGAATGACACTTAAATATGTTGTTTTGCGCCGGACCCGCCCACCAGCCGTGAAGCACATAATATAATCGTGCCCCAGGCTTCACAAACTTTCACTGTTCTCCTCACCAACTCCTCCCACAGGACCTTCCATGTCTCTCACTCCTGAACTGAACTTGATACGTAATTAATTCACTGTCTTATTTTGGTGTTTTAATTCAGGTCCTTTGCCATATTTACGAAGTAACATCGACCAATAATATTATTTCAAAACTACGATTTTTACGAAACTGGGGCCAGTGGTGACGTCGTCCTCATTCTTTATTTAAATCACCATGCATTTTCTTGTACCCAAACTTTCATTTATTTTTTCTCCACAAGGTTTGATAAAAGTAAAAGACAGACAGCTCTCCCACAAGGTGTTTTAAAGTTGGAAGAACAGGAGCACAATAATTTTTCACTTTGCAATCTCTAGCCGACCAGGAACGATGCACCATACAAAGCAGGCCACAAATCCATTTCAAGAGACACCAAGCAAGCCAATCCCCACTGCAGACATGTTTTTTTTTTTTCATTTGAAAGGTACCAGGTATCACAACGTGCCAGCGTGACAGTTTTATCAGATGTTCTTCCTCACAGCAATTCAATGTCATGAATAAAATCAGGCTGGTAAAACAATTTTACTTTCACTGACACCGTCCTCCACCATCAATTAAAGACACTGATATAAAAATGTATATATTTTTCATTCTCTGCCACTGCACATTGATTGTCACAGGCCCATGTTTGAATAAAAGCTCTACAAAACACTGAAAAAGCCCCCAAACTCGTCACTCAATTTCATTTCCATTCAACTTTTGTCACTGTAACCCAATCCGATCCGCTCAGGCCATGCAAAAAATGCGTGACAAAAAAATTCTTTAGCAATCATAACAAACAGCTCCCGGGACGAAAACAGCCACAGAACCGAGCCGTTTCAACTTCCATAACGTTATATGGATTGTACTTCGTGGACAGTGGTAGTCTTGCACCACACTGATGTTTTCCCATGCCAGTCAGGGACATTATTATTCAAGCCAGGCTCCATTGGTCGCTTGCCATCGAAAATATTTTGCCTTTCATTTTCTTTCTTTTCTTGAAACAATCATTTCAGTTGCTTTGACCATGTCTTGACTCTGGCATTGTCCAGACTGACAGGGATGATGTTTATAAGCGGAGACGTGAAATCTGGCAATAACTTCCGTTTTCTGAATCATTCAGATCATACTGAGGTTTATAGCTAATGATTAACATTCCATTTGGGAATTTGCGTTTGTTTACGCCAACCTGGGGTACTGTTCATTTGCTCCGACCCTTCCTGAATCAATGTTATTTCAAAAATGCCGGCTGGCGTGGACAAGTCGAGACGCAATAACAAGTAAACAGGGAAGTTCAAGTTGTTTTATCATGGGCGTAGACTGTAAGTGTGTAAAGCATCCTTATTTTAGGGAGATAACCATCCTTTGGTAGGATATAAGATTATGAAGGGAACAAAGGTCAGTAAGGACTCATCTGTTTATAAGTTGTCCTTGATAAAAATGATAATGACCAATCACCATGTCCCCCAGTTATCTTTAACTTGTATACTTCTTATCAGTGGAGAAAGCCTGATGGAAGATTATGAGGACTGAAAGTTCATGTTTACTAAAATAGGGAGTTCATCTGTACTTACTGGCGGTACCGACCCTCCCCAAATAGGGTAATGTTATCGACGCTTAAGGCCCTGTTGCAGTACAGTGTTACCTTGCAATGCTGTTCGCTCTTTGACTCGTTTTATGTCGTTGTTTCAATAAAGTGGGGGTGGGGGAAACATGGTGGCACGGGATCACATGACGATAATAATTTCCATGTAAATACGCCTTGTTGTGGTTTTTCAAAACACACGAGTGAAGATAAGCGTTACCATACTATCAAAAACGACCAGGGGCCACGAAGTGAATTGACTGCCATAAACCTGGCGGCAGTGAAATCTTTGAAAGAGTACAGTGTTGTCCAATAATAGCATGGGAAATTACAAGGACCCCCTGAGGAACAGGCGGCGGCGACAAAGGACGGAATGCAAATAAATCATACAGCAATAACATTAAAAGCCAAAGCCCACTCAGCATAAGAACACATAGAGCAAAGACAATCAAGGTATAAAATGGCTCGCACGAAGTTTGCATTAGACACTGTTATATCTGTAGGTCTATCTAAGATGTTAAATGTCTCAGGGGAAGCCAGGATTAGGCATAACCCGTCCACCGAGAATTTATGCCCAAGATATTAGAAACAATAGTGTCTTCGTTTGTACTGCCCTCATTCGGAAAATGAGTGTATGTAGGTCTCGTGCACTTTCGTGAGTTTTCGCCACACATATCATTTTAGTATGCACTTATATGGATAAAATGGCTGCTCTGATTCTTCAGATTTCACCCTAAAGCTTACATACCACCGAAAAACACCAAACTGTTGGAGCCAAGGCGTACATCTTTTTGAACATAATTTTTTTTATTGATAATCACTGTAAAAGACGGGTCTACCCACATGATATTTCCACTGAAGTGGAAATTTCCTCAATGTAAATTCATCTTCGTACAGGCTGCCCGAGTGCACCAGGATTAACCTAGCATTATAACAGGGGTACGGTATGTGTCGCTGATACCTGCAAATAATTTTGAGTCCTACTCCACCCAGGAAGGACAATCATACAAAAGCGGGGGCTGTTACAGGTGTGTTCATGGCATTCTCTTAAATAATGGCCAAGCTGATGATTATGGCATCCGAAATAAAATGCAGGAGCTTTAACTGCGTAGAAACTAAGACCGCTTGGGGTAATTGCCATTAGAGTTGAGACTTAGAATGAAACAATTTTCAACCCATCATAATGCTTAATCGCAATTCACAATGATATGCTGTTTGTAAATGGTAGCATTTCTGCTTTTCTTAAATAGAGAGGGACATTGGTCCTCGGGGGGAAGGCTCTCATTCGAAGATATGGTGGAGTCAGATGGTGAGAAATACGTGTGTTTGGTTACAGAGAACAGATATTTACCAAGTGACAAAGTCAAACAGCCAGTGGACAGACAAAGACATTTTTCGGGCCAGGTAGACAAAGAGAGTTGAGGCCTTTTGTTCACGAGAGTTCAATAATATTGAGACGTAAACTGTTATTCCAGAGACAGACGGGGAAAGAGAGAGTGAGTGAGTGTGAGAGAGAGAGAGAGAGAGAGAGAGAGAGAGAGAGAGAGAGAGAGAGAGAGAGAGAGGGGGGGGGGAATCTTGGATGCCTGGGCTTTGACTTGATGATGTAAAAGGATAATTAACGTCTACTGTGTCTCCGGGATGAAGTTACGCACGATCTCCTCCCCTTCTAAACACGTACTGTGTACCGGACTACACGGAAACAAGTTGTGCACTTACAATGACATGACTCTGTAAGGACATTACTAATATTAAACTCTGACTGACACAGCAAATGTCTATTTTCATGACTAATCGGTGTAATGGGAATTTGATATAAAAATAACCAAATAGACAAGAGAGTCCTTGTTAAAAGGGCATTAATTAAAACCAAGCTTAATCAGGACCAGCACAAAACAGAATCCCAGACGTAATTTTATAACCCAGATTGGTGTGAACAGCACTTTATACAATCCTTCCCCGGCAACAATATAATCGCCAACCAAAGTCTTCTAGCTTCAGTTACAAAATTTAGCTTCTCGAGGATGAAAATGTAGTGTTAAATCAGCACTTGTCTTGATAGTCCTTAAGACTTGAATGGAAAAAAATCTGGAAGTATTGGTTAATGATAGCTTGTCGGCCTTGGCACAAGGCAAGCAAAAGCAGGAACAGCTTTATACAATCTACTGTCCTTGATAAGTGCCTATAAGACACTATCATTACACAAGGTCATTGGGGAAGGGAAACTTTCAAATTTCAGGGACAATTCAAAATACTCTTTTCACCCATAAAATTTTCAAAATGGTACTCAGTGGTAACAATTAAGAAAATGGTGCAAAGATAATCAAACTTATGAGAAAGAATGATGCGAAAGCTAAATCGTAAATGCCATTCTTTCTTCAGCCCCCCCCTCCCCCCCAAAAAAGAGAGGAGGAAGGAGCATGACAACTAAAATAAAACTGCAACAATAGATTACAAGAACTGTTGGAAAGTAACGGAGGGTGCGGGTGGGAGAGGAGAGAATAATGAGGACTGCCCTTTCCATAATTGCTAAGATAGATGAACAGAAGAGTAAAAGTGAAACAACAGGCTCGGCAGGATGGACATGCAAGATCCTGGTCTTTCACTTAATGTGTGACTGAGGTTAGAGGGAAAGACATAATGACAATAACAAGGCGTCAACGGTACATCTGGAATGACTCATTCTTCACATGAACCGGGAGTCATTTGATATCATGTACAAAAATAATATAAATACATTTACAAAGACCAGTGTGTCACTAGAAAGGAAGGACAGATACTTCAGATCTCCTCTACAAATATGGCATGGTTGATAATTAAAATCACAGAAAGAAATAATTTAAAAAAAAATAAACTGGGCAGGAGAGTGATTGAAGGTGCAAAATGTGAGGAAACTTTTTCTTTCACACACAAAAAAATATTTTGTTGTGCTCAGCTTTCCTACTCTTCACGTTTTCCCATTCCACAAGGCTGGATAAGAAAATATATGGAACATCTGCATATATTATTATAGAAGCTCACCACTGCTAGCTCTGATTCAAAACAAAACCATTTCTGTTTTTAATTTGGCTTTGCCACATTTTGCTGTCCACACAAATGAGCCGAAATACTCACCTACAACTGTAACTTCATCTGCCTCCATTGGTAATAAAATCTAGGGGGCCCTGACCCACTGTATGAAAGGCAGAGAGTCCGTGCAGTCCTACAAGTAGAATGTCAGACGCTGCTCTGGAAATTTGGTGATAATGTACTCCAAGCAAAACTGCCAATGAGAACTGTGCTCCTCACTCAAGATCGGCTTGCAGCAGGCATCAAGAGAAGTCACATAAATCCATTTTCTGCGAACATATTGCCAAGTGTTTAAATTATGACACTGTCAAATAAACACAGCATAAGCAAATCTGTATAAATGGATACTGTCAACAATTACAATAGTTCAGTCTAACAAAAAAAAAAAGGAGATCTAACAATCACAATGTGAAGTGTCTCAGGCTCGTCCTTTTCAACATGAAAATCATGTGTGACTTTGCCACAGTGATCCTCAAGATTCACTGATAGGTTGACTAAACTCTTTCATAATCCCAGGCAACGGGCGCTCAAAAGGCTATTGCAACCTTTCAATGCCCTGAACTTTCTTGTGTAAATGACAAAAGTAAACACTGCAGCCCCAGCCTCACTGAATGGAAAGAGAAAGAAAAAGACATTACATCCACATTTGTCCCATCCACCTCCTCTTACATGGTTGCCTGACAAACATCCTTGGCATCTAACACACAGGTAAAGGAGAGCGTGCCCACAAATTAGATGGGCAGGATTTAGAAACTCATTTGCTCTCACACTGACAGGACCTGGTGACAGATGACTTAGTGAAACTGCCATGCAGATCTTACCTTAACAAACACTCCCTGCAACTATCTCTCCTCTACACTGACTTTACATTCCACAGCAAGAGTTAAAAGAACTCGGTCATTCTCCCTTAACCTCTGTTCTTTCTGTTAAACGTTTTACTTTGTTTCTTCTTATTCTGATTCTTTGACATAAAGATTAATTTTGAATGACCTCTCTGTAACTATCTATTTTCACAGAACAAGAAATACCCGCAAAAAAACAAAAACACCCAAACTTACTCATAGTACTCACACTGTCAAGTTAAACTGCACATTCCTTGTCAGGTATTAAACATGCACGTGACTCTTAAACAAAAGCAGACCAAAAATGAATACTTTTCATGCAAAACCCACGATAACCATTTCTTATTAATTATGGTCTGTTCTCTTGAAACATTGGCAAAGATTGCATCATTGGTGTATATATAATATAATCAGCTAATGAAGGATTAAGTCCATTACAATCAAGAATACACTAGTTAAATGCAGTTTATCAATCTAGCATTGAATCAGGGATGGGAACTACTGACAGAAAAATTTCCTGAACATTTGACAAAACACGACAATGCCAACCTCAGTAAACACATGTGCTAAGGCCAATTCATGTATTCGACAACGACCAAAATAGTGTTTACTAAGGAAAAAAGATTTCAAAAATCCTGAAATCAGGAAGTTTCATGAGAATTCCCATCCCTGATTGAGTCATACGGCAATATATCCAATTCGAAGCCATAAATTTTAAACAGAACATTTTCAACATGAGGACATACATTGTCATGTCAAATCCCCAAAATTAATGGGTAAATAAGGCAACCTGGTTCAATTTACAAGTCTTAACTCTCACGCAGCAGGATAACTTCCCCCTTTTCCAAAGTAGAAATTTTTCCCAGCACTGATAGAATCATGTAACTTAATGGCTTTAAAGGCTAATTTAACACACAGAATAGGAGAATGGGTTAAAACACATTACTTGTATCATAAAATTCATTATTTTAACTGGGAAATGAAAAAAGACTATTCCTTTATTAATTCATTCCTTTTATAATTTAAATGGAGTTTCAAGATTTCAACATTCTGTGCAGATTACAAATCATAATCTTCACTCTCGGGAAGTGTGCCCACTTTTATCATTTTTACCGTAACAAATAGTTACGTGTGTGATAAAAAATACTGACAGCACTATAAGGTCAAAGAATAGTTTCTGTCAGGCAGAAATTTGCAAATAATAGGGCAATTTCTAACAATGTGGTTGATATCACTTCAACTTTATTGATTCTATCCTGCCTACAATGCAGGTTGATTGTAATGTCTATATAGTTCTGGTAAATACTAGTACTTTACGGTGAGAAATTTAAAAAATGCACTGGCCTGCCATTGTGAGTTTGAGGCATGGCTGGCAAAGGGATCTACAAGTACAAGAGTAAGATTATCTTGAATCATTGAAAACTTAGGTTCATATCTTAGATTAAAAAAAATATAGTGCCGCTATTATGATGACCACACACGCTGTCCATGTGGTTCGGTTTTTATTGATCGGTATGAAAACATTTGCTGCTTTGCCTTATCACGCTTGATAATTAATTAACCAGCAAAACCTTAGTCTGTCAGTCTCTAACCAATGATCTGACTTATGATTCCAAACTGACAGCTGTAGTTTTCGTGAGAACTAAGCATGATAACTAGCCACGCCCTCCCAAGCCCTACATAAATGGTTTCATCCTGATTGACACATACTAATAAACCAATGTGGGCATTTGGGGCAAAGATTATTTCAGAGCTTGTTTCTGATTGGTTCTTAAATACAGACAACTCCAGATGGTGGTCAGCTTGTGAGAAAATGAGATAATATTGCAAATTTGTTGAGCAACAGTTTGCATGTCGATGTTACATCTTTTGAAAGTGTGGGGAGAGCCTTTGAAAGCTTAGTCTTTGTGATTCCGCCCAGTGGTTCACTGGTTAACATATCCATGTCACAATGCATTTGATTTAGAAGAGATACAGTGAACAATAACACGGTAGTTACGTCTCAAAAAGGTCAGTGACCTGATGCGTGAAAATACGGCTTGCGCGTGGCGCGGTCAGCTTGACCATCCCGAATTTTGCCGCCCGTGCGGCGTGAGCACTTGCGCGAGTAAATACCAACAATTGCCGCCCCTCGCAGGGTGAGGGTTAATAGCCTAATTTAATAGTACTAGTAATAGTGGCTTTCAAAGTGTCCCAACTCCATTTCTTCAAATACAGGGGTTGCAGAAATATTTTTAGAAGTGGCTAATAATTTTATTATTACAGCATGGTGCACTGCAAAATGCTCTACAAATATGTGAAAATTTATTTAGATATAATTTGAAAAGAATACCATAAATCTCAGCTCTTGAAAAACACCTTCCTATGCAATCAAGCTAAACAGGGATGGATGTTCCATTGCCAGCTGTGTTAATACTTTGCGGGTCAAGGACAAAACTCTGCTAGTCTGACACTAAAGTAATCTTTCTCACTTTGGTTCCTTTATTTAAAAATTTTATTTTTGCTATTCCATATTAGCGGTTTATGTGTAAGGAATGTGAAACGATCGAAAAATTGCACTAGGAAGTTAGGGTGCATGTGACAAATGTGCAAATGTAGCAAAATTTTTGGTGAGCAGGTATGGTTAACACGAGAAGACAATGATGATCATGCCACTTAGATCAAAGGTAAGTAAAATGTTTTTGTTCTCGACCCACGAAGTAATGTGCTCTCTACACTGAGTTAAAAAACAGTTGTCCTTAACCTGCGAAGTAATACAATAGGTTCTACTTTACTATGATGAAAATTCATTGTACATATATATGTGGCTCATCAAGATTTCTGACTGTGGAAATTACATTCTGATTGTCAGCACAATAAGATGTTATTGGACATTCTCAAATTACCAGTTACAACTTGAATAATTATCTGAATTATGCACTGATGGAGATTCTTTTGCAACTAGCCTACCATGCTTTCTTTAAGTTTAAGCTGACTGTAAACCTTGTTAGATATTATATTGGGATCCAAGCTGATTTTTAACAAATAAAATCTTTTGTGAAATGTCCGTTGTGGTAAGTTCCTTAAAATAACTAGGACAACTCAGAAGCCACTAACTACTAGTACTAGCCTGAAATTGGCAGATCTAAGTGTTTGAAATTTAATCACAAAATATCTGAGGCAATGAATTCTCAGCTCATGAATCACCCAGAGACAAATAATGGGGATAATTCCTATAGGCTACTAATAAAACTAGGCTATAGATACAATTGTGCTACACTGAAAACATACTACATACCAGGACTATGGTATAATTGCAATTATTTGATCCCACAGACCTAGCAACACTGATGGAGCAGCCCAGGTCAATGACTCAATGGTAATAAAATTTACAAAGATTGAAATGGACAGTGGTATTTAATAACCTAATAAAAGGTGAAGCACAACATAGAATACGAATAATTAGAAGCGGCTCTGTTCTTTCACAATACCTTCACCATATTTTTGACATGGTATTTCCCCACTGAAATTCCAAGATAAATCCCCGATAAATCCAACCCCTCCCTTTATTTTTCCTTCCCTCCTCCTTGCTAAGAACCTGTGAAACTGAATTAAAACTTTCCTATTTGTAGAGAATTATCGCGCCATGCCAGCCTGTCACTGTTGTTTGTTTTTTTCTTTTTCTCAATTTACATCACGATCACAATGAGATCTAGATCTAAATTCTCTTACATCTAGATCTAGATTTAGGTCTATAGTTCTCATTGTCACGAAAATCCGCTTATGAAGCCTTATATCTATGGATACCGGAGAATCTCGAGCTGAACCAGTGAACGACCATCAATCTCACTGTTTTCAATGACCAAAAACTCGTCAATGAGAGATAAATACTTACTGTTTCAATAATCGTCTTAAAGCCCTATCTTTCAGATAAATTCAAACTATGAATCTCTCGAGTAAACTCTTTCAATGTTCGTGTCACCTGGTGTCACTGTTGACTCATTTATGTCCCCACCAAATCTGTCAACAAAGCTGACCCGATACCGGATATGACGTATATGGAATATGAATAGGTGCAAGGTTAAAAAGTGTTATTTTGGATTCCTGACTAAATTAATGTAACAAATAAAGGGTGTATTTTTGGAAGACAATAATCACGAATCAGTGGGAACGATGGCATAATTTTTTCCAGAGTGTAAGAGTGAAAAGACTGATGTGTGATGAAAAAGTCCACAAATACATAAAACCGCATGTATGACATAGCTAGTGTTGTGCTTCATAGAAAAAAGTGGTGCGGGAGGGGTTCTTTGCGCAGGTCCTTGTCAACTAAGGTACAATCGTTTTATCCGCATAATAATTTCATTTATTTCAACCACCCCTGAATACAGTAACTATCAAATTCTCTATGATTGTACTGGAAAACGACACAAAGTACAAAACACACTACAGCACCATTAGTAATCATTCCTTAAAATTATTCATTTGGAACAACTGTTTCTGACGTACTTTTCTTCTTCTGATCAATACAATAATGAAAGGACGAAACTTTTGTGCCTGCTGCACAGAGGAGATAAGGTAAACTTTGCGTTAAAAATCTGTGTACAGTTATCCTTGGTGTAGTGATCTGAGAAAAAAAAAAAAAGCACTTGTTTCTCCATGAAAAGGGCTACGACAACAAACACTCAAATTCTGTACTGGAACAATTCAACAAACATGACAAACAGGGGAAAAATAAGTAACTCATGGCATCAAATTTATTCCAAAGTGAAAAAAAAAGGTAACAAATAATTAAAACAACCATAATAAATTAATATCATATCTGACAAAGAATCTTAAAATCATTATGCAGGTCTCCTCAGTCAACATAACCCAACCTGCCAGATGTAAACTTTCACAAACAATTAAATTTTTCACAAGACTCATAAGCCACGTCATACACAGTAAAATGTAAAATGCAGTAATCATGGCGATGAATTAATTCTTGTTCAAAACAAAAGAAATGAAAAAATCCCCCTAGTATTGTGCAGAAAACAAAATGTTAGATTAAAAAAAAAATATATATTTTTTCATTATTCACGAATCAGCATTAAAAATTTTAGAATGGAAGGGAGTCATTATCTATGACTAGTGTTGGAACCTGGAAATGTGAACTACAAGTTGAGGCAGTATAAGTAAACATGTTAAAAAAAAACCAATGACATAAGTACGACAAAAAATTTGCCACGATGTCTGCTTCTTTTGCCTAGTGCTTTTTACTATACGTATACGATTCTTTGCTTCATAGCCCCAGCTATGTCCCTGCACTCCACTCATGAAGACACTGTTAAAATAAATCTAGACAAAGTATAAATTTCACAATAGTGAACGTAATAAACAATGAATGCACTTGTTCACTGTAGAACACTTCTGTACTTCTAATAGGTAGTCCAAACTGATTTTTACATTTCATATCTCACCAGTTCTTGTCAAATCTGATGGGGCTTGCTTTTCTAAGAATTTTGATACCAAATTTATTATTCTGGCTCAAAGGCTTTGAAAGTTATGGCATTTGCAGAAGTGCAAAAGCACCTTCAATTTGCTATCTTTTGCAAACTGCACGATAGCCCAACTTTGACCGTTTACTGAATCACTGCATTGAAAATTCTCAGTTTCCATGGTGAGGGGATGTATGTAATGCTCATATTTTTTTGGAGGGGTACGAACATAATACAATCATCTCATTTTACTTTTTTTTAGTCATCAAGCTTCATCCGACATCAATTTTTGATGAACTCTTACAAGAGAGGAAAAAACAATGTTTTTTAAAAAAAAAAAAATTGAAAAAGGGGTTTCGCCACTGACTTAGCACTGAGCATCGGAAAAAGGTGATAAAGTCAAGCATTGGGTACCCTTATAATACAAAGGCGGAGGTACATTTGCATATAATTTTGATCCTGATCTGGTCAAATTTCTGTCAGTTTCTCGGTCAGCAAACTTTTCAACAAATAATATTTAAAAGAATTTCAACTTGAAACACAATGAAAAACACATTGAATTAAACCTCATTTGTGAGGGAGCCTCACAAACCTCAACGGAAGTTGCATTTTTTAGTTTTGAGTTATGAATATCACCGTAAAGTATGAAATCTCATCTTTAATTTGGTGTAAAAAATTATTGCAATGCTCCCTTTTATCGCAAAGTTATGGCTCTTTAAAGACACCAACCCCCCAGTCAAAAATGGAAGCAACCTTCCGAGAAAATCACCATTAAAGATGGCGGAGTGATTTTCGCTTTCGGCGAGATGGGTGGCCTTACGATCTCCCTAGCATCGGGAACTTGTAATTAACCTACAGCTTTCAAATTTGGCATGTCTATGCCAATATAAATGATACATGCCATGTGAAAAGTTTGTGACAATAGGTTTATTGATTTTGAAGTTATCGGGAGTTCAATGCACCCCATTACTGAAGTGATATTTGATGACAAAGGCAAAATTAAAGGCATTAAAAGCAATATTTATAAGCTGCTATGAGACCTAATATTTTCACAGAATGCAGAAAAATAGTTGAACTTCATGTATTGAACAAAATAAAAAAAATCGTTATAAAATCGCATTGTGTTGCATCGCAATTTTCTCCGTTTGGTCCAGTGCGACTTCCGTTGAGGTTTATTGGGCTCGCTCACATTTATCTGGCTCTCTGTGTGAGTTTTTTTCAAACATGTGCGCTACATCGGCGCAATGCTTTGCGATCCTTCTTTAGGAGAGGGTCAAATCTGTATGCGTGGCTCAGGGCTAAATCGGCAAAGACTATGACTGTCTTGTTCAAGCAATAAAAACACACAGCTACCCACATAAAACAATACAAAAGATAGTGTATTTTGACAGAGGAAGAATCGAACTTTATTTTGATGTAGGATGCATGCTGCTTTAAACACACAGCAGTAGTAGTCTTGTAATGTTGGCCTAAAATTATGTCAAGATGGGATTTCGCCCCTGTAGTGGGGCAATTTGGACTAACCTACTTCTACCTGAATGGAGTTTCCTCCCTGTGTTGACTGAAATACAGTATAATATTTTGTCATTGGTCAACCCCCTAAAAAAATACTTGTGTCAAGAAAGAGATTTATTTAGTCAATTAATGCCCGTAGAGCTGAGGGAACAGTGTAATGGAGTGAAAATGAAGGAGAAAATCTACAGATAATTTGGACTGATGAAGCATCACAACAGATGTTCAATTCAGATAGATCAATGCCGGTATAAAAGCCCGAGAAAAGATGCTTATTTACCAATGGAAAGACAATTATAGTTAAGCAGCAAATAACAAGCATTCAATCATTGCCTATAATAATGACAGAAACTCATAAAAGATGGACTATCCTTCACTATTAATTCAGAAAAACCACTTTTTGGTATTTTGCACAGTTGTAATTTCCAAATTATTCATGTCATGAAGAAACTGCAGACAGAGAGGTTTCTGAAATTTAATGTCACAGTGGAATAAAAACCACCTGTGCTGTAAACTTAGATCAGACCATGCCATTTGCACTTACAGGAAGGGCAACTAAAAAATGTTCAAAATGATTTAACTTGATGGAATGGCAAACTTTATTGGTCTGTGGCGCAGACAGGAGATGAGATCTTATACATTTTATGGCATACAGGCAAAAATCTGAAATCACAAACAATTTAAGTTCTCATTTTCCAAAGATAGCAAGTAATTTTAAAGCTCTGACCGATTATTACTACTGAATTTGTCATAAAAAAAAATTAACTGAAACTCTGGAACACGAAGAAAGTTGATGCCGCATCATATCATTAAAAGTAATCCCAGATTTGTAGTTAGCACATCTTGCAGCCCAAGCAGCTTAGCAAATTAAGATATACCCTTCTTTTTAACAATTATCAAATTTCTTTGTGTTCCTCTGTAAACCCTATAAACTGTCTTCACATGCCATGTAAAGAAACAATAGGTTTTCAAAGCTTTGCAAATTAAAGCTGATTATTAGTAGATGGCACTGAAAAGTTAAAAAAATGCAGCTAACTTTGAAACTAGTCTTACATGATAATGCCATGATGAGATCACACTAATACATGTATCTTTTATGACAAGACAGCAAATAGTCAAACAGATGAATGTGAACAAATAAATCTTTAAACAAAGACAAAATGACTCAAATGGACAAAGATTTACAAACTTTTTACTAATGCAAACCTAAATTTCAAATCAGACAAATATACAAAACTTTGAAGAAATTCATCTGATTATTATAATTATATAGCAGCAACTTAAACATGTAAAACACATTCTCTGCTTAAACAATGTGCACCCCCAGCATCCACACATAAAAAATAAAGAAAAGGAACCGAAAGACTTCTCCGATCCACCAAAAAGCCATTACAGCACTTTTAATTTTAATTTTTCTTGGGTTGTCTTAATATTTCCCACTTACTCCTGGAGGTGCACACTGTGGCTTCTTTTGCACCTTCAAAACATCTTGGAATTGCATGGCATACATGTGTAGCTATTAGTACCCTTTCAACCTCTAGGAAATTATGATTGAAATATCTAACAACACAGTCCAATACATACTTACATTGTCTCAATATAAACTCCCTAACACCAGTTTAATTGCTTCATATAATTTTTTAAAAAGTCTGAGCTACATGATAAAGGAAATATTCACACAGGACCCTTGGGTTTTCACATCAATTGAAGCATGTTTTTTTCTTTATGTACTATAAGTAAATGCACTTTCAATAAATTATTCTGGCAGTAAATTGGAAAAAAAAATTATAGAAATGACAAAAAAAAATAGAAAGATTAACAGATAAATTGACAGCAAGTATCTAAAAAACATATAAACACTTCAAAAGCAAATCTCAAACTTCAAGATCGCTTGGCTTTTGCAGATGATGCCTGCGCCTGAGAGCCTGATAATTGCTTTTGTCTCTGTAGGTACATATACTTCATATTGTTTGTACCGCCTGTGGAATGGAACATAAAGAGGAATTAATGAATTGTTTTTATTATAATACAAAGTAGCATTCAAATTTGAATATATATTCATCACAGAGATGTCTGAACTATTCACAGACTCCGCCTTGTTTTTTGTGCGCTCTTTCCCCCAGCACTTTAAAAGAAGATACTTTACTGGCAGCTTAAGACAGTAGGACTTCAATTCAAATAGCAGGTCAAGATTTAAAACCTGGAGATTTGATGATCATCACCAGGCAAAAATGTTTTGTAATTTCATGTCTTCAGAACCAGCAAATAGTTGAATTAACCAGGAAGTATTATTTTGTTCAACTCTCAGCACTTCAAGTAAAGAAAAAACAGAGAAATGTTTTCTTCTTCTTAAAAAGAAAGCCAAATGTCCTACTGCTGCTCAATTTTTGTTTGTTTGTTTGTGTCTTAGTAGGAGACATGAGGGAATGAAGGGGCCAGAAATGAGCTTCAACTTTTCAATTTGTATTTACTGTGTAGGACAGATCTAACAAAGGAACATTTGTTTCAACACGTATTTCTCATTTTCACAGCTGTACTAATTTTAATTTTTAATTCACTGGATCCCTGTAGTGTCAACTGTGACATTTTTCTCTCAAGCAAATGTGATTTCAATCATACTGATGATATGCTTGTGTCATTTACTCCAACAACAAATGCAGATATATCATGCCATTGTCTCTGATGATGGCCTTATCATTAACTATCAAGTCATCTTCACAGTAATCATCTGAGGATATGCAAATGACAAAAAAAAAAAAGACTGATACTTGATTAAAAAAAAAAAATAAACAAAAGGAAAGAAAAAACAAGTTTCTTGCTTAGTAAGCTAATGAAGATATTTCATAATGCTCCACAGGAAAATTCATACAGATGGCTAAGACGTAAAATATTGTGTGATATTTCATCCAAGTTTTTGCCTCTGGACAATTTTGAAAAAAAAACAAGAACGAAACAACCAATAACGGTCGATCGTCCACGAAGAAAAGTTGAAAGTGGAGGTGAAAATCCATGAGAAATACAAAAGATAGTCAGAAATACACTGGAAGTACAAAATGCCATCCCACTATCTCAACCAACCTCCACATCACCAGAGAACATGAACTGATATCCAACTGAAAGTAATCTGGCAACATATGTGAGGAAACTTCATAGTACTGTAAAAAATGAAAACTAATACATAAGAGATTCATTTAGTAAAATGGTTGTGTTCATCACTTCATCTCATTCATCACAGGATTATGCCAGTTTTATTCTTGCTGACAGAAACAGAAATCGAAAATTTTAATTTGCCACCTGGCCACTTGAATCAAAGTAGTTACCAGAGCAAACAAGCTGCCCACATAAAAACTGTGTGTCAAACACCGTGATAGATGCATATCACTAAGCATATCTTTCTCAATACTTACCAATACATATTAAAATTAAATGCACCATCAGGAAGTAGGGGAAGTAAAATGCAAAATTGGCAGAGTTGGGTAATGCAATACTGAAGAAACCCGACTCTGAGAAATAAGAAATGGACTGAAACACTATGGTAGCTGCAAAAGAAAGAAAACATAAACAGTGTTAAACTAGTGTAACAAATCTTAGCTAATGACAGATAGTACAACTGGCTACAATAAACATGTCAGTATCAATATGCCACACCCAGTCATATCAAGAATTACAATGTCCTAATTAATTTGGATGTGGCAGTCTGTTCTATTGTTTCCTGTCACCATTTATCATTATTAAAAATTTTTTTAAAGTGTTCTTAAAACATTCATGAGAATTTCAACCCTTCTACCACTAACAGCAGATTACAAATGTCCTCTATTATGTTCTTTATTAAATGCTTTTACATTCTGCTTCCATTTCCGTTCTGCATCTTTTAGTTCCGATACTGCCCAGTCTTCCTCAATGAAATACTATACATTTAAAAAAAAAAAAAGCAGTGAAGGAGTCACACTTATATTTTTACTCATTACTTACTATCAACATTGTGACATTTAAAACTAAATACCTTCTATCAAGATTCCTAGAGGATATAGTGGTATCCAAATAGTATAGCGTAACCATGTTATATACTTGATCTGAAAATTCAGAAGCTGAAGCAGGTAAAATGGATACCTGAGGAAATAAGATGATATCAGAAACATGTAAAAACAAAGTAGCATTTCTTAAATGAAACAACTTAGACACATATCCAGTGAATCTCTCTCCCTCTTTCCCTGATAAAAAGATGCTGGATTCCGGAAACAGCTTTTCTTTCAAATTCAAGCCAGTTTTTGTTCAAGTGTTTTGGCTCATCGTTTTACATGAGGACAGAAAACTGATTCTAGGCATTGTTTTCCTGTCTAATTTTATATGAAAAAGCCATCCAATATAGTCACATTTGAGACCTTACCACACATAACTTACATTAGAATTTCTATCACTACTTTATGTGAATCACTTTTTTTTTTTTGCACAAAGTTTGCTCGCATCAGAAATAATATTCCTTTGAATAATCAAAAGCTGGTTTAACACTCACCTAATTACTTCAACTGCTGACCATACAACAAATAAATACCAACACAGTGGAGAAATTTGAAGTTTTGGCTCCTGAAGGACTAGAAGGAACAAGATCAGATTCCGACCAAGCACCTGGAGAAAATGTACATAACTCTCGACTGCATTTCTACAAGTGGTCACACAAACTGCTAATATATGTGCTGGACAACTCTGGTCATGAATTCCTCCAAATTTTGCATTTATCAAACACTTCAACAAGTATATATATGTAAGAGTTTATCTATAACATACATATTTAACAGTAAGACTCGATCACCAACCTATGTAATTATTTCATCACCACCACACAGGTTAAAATTGACAATTTCATGTAGGCAATCACTAATGACCATGATTACTATTGAAAGACTTCTAGTCGTTAACACAATTACCGATCATCTATTTTTATTTATGATTTTATTCCGAGTCTTAGGCATTTAATTTCATTCTTAAGTTCTGATGAAAGGATGTAGTCATTCGCACCCCCATTACAAGTGCACTGAAAAATGTACAGCAATTTACTTTATATATGAACTAACGCAATCCAGAAAGTAAAATAATCAAACAGGATACCCATTATCATGAGGACTATAGTGTAAGATCTTCAATATACCTGAGCCAAAGACATGACAATGTTGGTCTTGACCAACCCTAACATTGGGTGAACGATTTCCAATACAGCAGCTATTTGGCAAACCATCATCTGAGTGCCTGTCATTTCAAATGCTCCTTGTTTAGCTGCTGCAAAAGTATTAACCAAAATTTATGAAACAATTCAATGAACAGAAAATCATGAAGAAACTAATGAAAAATGCACAGGGAAAAAAGTTTCAACACATCAAATTATTAGCACAAATTTCATTTACTACTTGTGTTAAATGCCAACTTCAAACATAGAGCAAGCTTGATCAGAATGAATGCTGTTCTGTAGCAGCTGCATTTCCAGGGTCCCACTACAAGAAGCAGCCTGCTGCAGTGCATGTCTGTGCTTGTGAAGACATCTGTAATGGTTTTGTCTATCTAGTATTTCCTATTCAGAGACTTGAAGACAGATCCACCAATTAACTCTTACTTGTGCTATGCAGTTGAATAATGAAACTGTAGACTTTTGCAGAAGAAATGCCCTTCAATTATTTGTCATGGATGTTTAAGCAACAGTTTAACTTTCCACAGGTGATGACAAAGTTTCATGTTTTTCATTGAACAATATCAAAATTCACCAATACCTAATCTATTATCCATTTACTTTCAATTATTGCTGATGCTGGCAATTACTTCATTCATACTTACAATCCCCATCTTTGATGTAATTGTACATAAGGACAACAAAGATGTAGGTGTATCCCACAGACTGGAACAAGTTGTAGAAAAATAGATAGCTCTGAGTCAGGGATGGTTTTTCTGAAAAGAAACAAAACATCTTAAAATTTCCTGCAGTACTTGGCTTCTAATTTACTCACTTTACAAAACAATAATTCATTTATACACTTGTCATGCAGCATAGTTAAGATAATTTATCATTTCCACTAAACAACTTTGTAAATGAAGCATTCATCAAGAGTAAAACAACGAAAGTAGATACTTTAGAGATACACACAACAGATCAGTGTGAAAAACATGGATAAATGTCATCATGAAATAAAGCTGCTAAGTACTATTAGAACAAACATAAGGATGATCAGGACAAATGTAAACATGTTGATGGTAACTGTCCATTTTCTGAGTACTTACCCACAGTAGGGTCAGCTCCTATTTCTTCGGTAATTTTGTTCAGAAGCTCTTCTTGTGACTGCTGCCAAAATATTCAAAATATTCAATGTCAGTGTCTTCCAGCCTGCTTTTTCAGTTTCACCACAGAGACTTTAAAATATGTAAAACTGTGTTAAAGAAAAGTACCTCCAAAAGTTCTGAAAAAAATACATGGGATGCCAGTAAAACTTCTGAATATACTCTTCTCCCCCCCCCCCCCCCCATACCCCATATAATATTTTTGTGGCACAGTTTCTTGTGGTTTTTTTTCATGGCTGCATAAAGAACCTTACATCTACAAAATGACTGACAAATTATATGATATTACAGTAATGTCTGAAAGCTCTACAGAGTGTAATTAATGAGAACAGAGTGATGTATTATTTTCTCTATTATCGTCAGTGAAAAATTACTTATTACTTGTCGTTAAGCAAATAAGGTGTAAGTTAACTAATGTCATATTATTATTCTCCCATAACATACATATATTTTATTTCTTTTTACATCCAATGCAGTCTTCAAATGCTTTTACATCATTTTCTTGGAAAGTATTAAAAACAAGCTACAGCACTGCACTAGCTCAAGTATTTCAAAACTTGATGTTGGTTCCATTAACCCTTTCAGTCCCGATATTTTTCACTACTAGACGTTCCCTAAATTCCTAAATAATTTTACTAAATTTTTCCCTCAGTCCCAATTTATTTTGGGAGAAAAGTAAAATTTCAGGTGTTGTTTGAAAAAATAGTTTGCCATTTTTATTTTTCAAAATTTTTAATACCTGTAGAAAGGAAAGTTGTTAAAAATAAAATTATCTGACTGGTACTGTGATTCAAAATGCTATGTGTGTGGTTGTTTTGGTGAGGATGTTGCTGTTGCAGTTGCAGCATCATCATCATTTGACTGGACCTGGAAAACTATGTTTACCCAGTTATGGTTAAAAAAAAAAGAAAGAACAGAGAGTAAAAAAGGAGCTATTTGAAAGTATTGGTAAATCAGATGCTGTTGCAGATGCAGCAACTTCCTCCTCATCACCACTTTGTCAAGCGCAGCAACAACAACAACTTAGAAGGAAAGGCATGATTTAAAAAAAAATTGACAGTTGTTAAGCAATATAAAAAACAAATATCTTGTACTTTTTATTACTGTCTTCTGGCTTTCCTTTTTTGTGTTTGCTATTGTTGTGTATAGTCAGCTGAACAAGCACCAATTTTGAGTTGTATTGCTTTAGCACAAAAGTCTGTGAAAGTATGAAAGAGTTCAAAGCAAGGTATTAAGCACAGTGCCACATCACAAAGGTCCCTCTTTCCAGTAATCCCTAATATGATGCTTCACAACCAGTCCCATGTTTATGACAACCGCAAAGAATACCTTCATTTTGTCCACACCTACATCTGACCACTCACTATCTGCTGTAGATCTATCTTCTGCATCAGTGTCACATCTGGCCCTAGCTCTAGATTTATGTTTATTGGGGTCGACAGCATACTTGTTAATATCATCCACTAATAGTTCAACCAACTCATTACTTAGAACAGTTTCATAAAATCTAAAGGCTGTGGTTCAATTGCAATAAAGGCGCTTAGCTGAGGGGTTCGGGTGTAATCGATAATAGGTTGTTTATTTTGGGCAGTTTTCAGCCACTCTTCCCGAACATCTTGAGGATCATCCATGTCACCTGCTGGGCTAACCTAAAGTCACTCAGTGACACTTCTGCCGCTGATTATCGTCTAAACTGTGAGGAAAACCCTCCATGGCGGTTTATTCTCACTACCAGAGCGGATCACTTAGTCTGCCCGTGGAAAGGTCATTAATCATCGGCCAACCCCGTCTTGACAGGCGCACAGATACCGTCGCCGCTAAACCTTATTGGATGCCGTGAAATTAAAAAATTGGCCGTTTTGTTAGCTTTTTTATCCCTGAAGCTCTCATGAAAACCTGGAAGTGTGAGGCATCAATTAAAAGCTCAGTACCTGCTCTCTGTCCTTGTCTTTGTCCAGTTGTGATTGCATTATTCATTCAATCTTGAGCGAGCTTTGAAAAGTGTGTGTGATTTCTGGTCAGATTTTTCATGTCTTTGTTTTTAGAAATTCATATAAATTAATTGCTACTTTAAAAGTTGTCCATAGTTGCTTCTTCACTTGCGGCAATAGTTAAGACGTGTAGTAAAGAAAGAATTGTCATGAGGCATCCACAAATAAATTACTTATCAGTAGGTGAAGTTGTGTCACCTGGGTTAAACAGTGTGAAAAAAAGGGAAACTCCTTTTTAAACTGTGGAAATTTTACAACTTGAAATATTTGGCAATGATACGATTTAGCAACATTGTTTAGATATCGACTTCCTGATAACTGAACAACGAAACACTTCCACCAAAACCATACGGACAGTGTGAACAAGTGAGGACAATCTATGTAAAAATTGTGGCGAGCGAACTCGGCAAAGAACAACAACATAGAAGAAACCTACACAATATACAGTCTTT
Source organism: Onchidella celtica (assembly GCA_963931925.1). Taxonomy (NCBI): domain Eukaryota; kingdom Metazoa; phylum Mollusca; class Gastropoda; order Systellommatophora; family Onchidiidae; genus Onchidella; species Onchidella celtica. The sequence continues at coordinate 111,976,360 of OZ007567.1, read as the reverse complement.
AAATCCCACATGACACATTATTTCAATAATTTACCACAGCCGGCCTTCTATAGTAAATCGCTGTCACAAATACATGAAACGAATAACACCCATGACAACCACACTGGCACGACTTTCAAGCCACTATGGACACTACACACACAATCAGGGAGAAGTTCAGTACATGTAATACATGTAATTGCTATTCTAAAGTCCACACATTTATTTCACATTCTTGCCCCCACTGAGCCCATCCAGGACCAAGACATGGCAGACAAAACACAGTACTATCTGGACATGGAAAATATGTTTGCCCCACAAAATAACACCGAAACTCCATATCTTTGAAACGTATTGCCTCGACTTATAAAGAACAAGATATCCAGCATAGAAAGAGAACAGGACGGGGAGCAACTATATTCGACAATTAAAAAGTTGAGACAAAAGCATTAGGAGAAAGAAATGACCATACAAAGTTAAACATAGTCATGAACGAACATCCTTTAAAAGTACAGCCAGAGCTGAAATCATTGATTCCCCGGCAAAAACAACAAAAACAAAAATTTAAGAAACAAGTAAGGATTCTGTCACTGTAGCTATTGATAGTGTTGTGTGGAAAGTTTAACAAAGTGTCTCTGTGTTTTCAAGTGCATTGTTAGATCTTGTGGGTAGAAATTTGCATCGTGACAAACCTCAGTGTGTGAACAGTGGTGTCCTATTCAGACTGTCTTTATTACCGTGGAGTTTCGGTAGGAAAGTTACCTGAGAGATTAAGTTTCTGTGTATCCATCCCGCTAGCGCATTATCTATGTAGTAAATTATGGACTAAAAGTAAGTTTGTGTGACAGGTCAATCAGTGGGCTTGGAGTTAAAGTTTAAATGACACGATTTTAAAGTGTCAGTTTCTTAATATGAATTTTTTAAACGCATATATATATATTGTGATTAACCTTCCACTACATATGCCCTTGTGTCAAGCGCTTTGTCGTTGTATGCATATTTAGACTTTGTCATGAAAATTATATGGCTGTTAACCCTCACCCTGCGCGGGGCGGCAATAATCGGTATTGACTTGCAAGCGCTCACGCCGCACGGGCGGCAAAAGTCGCCCAGGTCAAACTGACCGCGCCACGCGCAAGCCCTATTTTCAGGCGTCGGGTCACTGACCTTTTTGAGACGTAACCACCGTGTTATTGTTCACTGTATCTCTTCTAAATCAAGGACATTGTGACATGGACATGTCAACCAGTGAACCACTGGTCGGAATCACAAAGACTAAGCTTTCAAAGGCTCTCCCCACACTTTCAAAAGATGTAACATCGACATGCGAACTGTTGCTCAACAAATTTGCAATATTATCTCATTTTCTCATATGCTGACCACCATCTGGAGTTGACTGTATCTAAGAACCAATCAGAAACAAGCTCTGAAATAATCTTTGCCCCAAATGCCCACATTGGTTTATTAGTATGTGTCAATCAGGATGAAACCATTTGTGTAGGGCTTGGGAGGGCGTGGCTAGTTATCATGCTTCGTTCTCACGAAAACTACAGCTGTCAGTTTGGAATCATGTCAGATCATTGGTTAGAGACTGACAGACTAAGGTTTTGCTGGTTAATTCATTATCAAGCGTGATAAGGGATAGCAGCGAATGTTTTCATACCGATCAATAAAAACCGAACCACGTGGACAGCGTATGTGGTCATCGTCTAGCGGCACGGGTCAGTGACCCCAGATAAGATTCTCCGTGAGTAAGGTCACTGACGGGGCAGCGGGCTTTACGGGTAATGCGCAGGGTGAGTGTTAAGAGCATTAAAAACTCTTTCTTTTGGTATCTTCACATTTATTACTTGACTTAAAGACTTAAACTGTGAAGCTCACGCATATTTTTTCAACGCATATGTAATAGTACAGAGCAGCGAAATTACCTTGACCCTGCATCACTCGACGGGCTTGGCGAGGAAATGCCATTAACTAAGTGCGCTGAACTGAAACCGCCGTGTCTCGAATTCTTCATCAGTATCTTCATCCGAAGACATGAACAAAGTGAGAAAATCATTCTTGTCACCAGACATATCCATGGATGCATATGAGTCGGGGGCAGCCATTTTTTTTCAACTAGAACCCTCTTGCATACATTTACTTGTATAAAAAATGATTCCATTGGTCAAAATTAAAAAGCTAGGGTTCATTTTAAAGCTTATCTAATCAGCTTGTCGATAGGCCAAGAACTGCAGATGTGAGCTTCCCTCCGTAGTGGCTAACCCAGTGTAAACACAAGAATGTCTCACCGCAACAGGGTTGCGGCTGGGCACAGAGTGCTACTGCGAAGTTATCGCAACGGTGATTGCGACCGGGAATAGAGTGCTTCTGCTAATTTATCGCAACAGTGGTTGCGATGGGTGGGGACTGAAAGGGTTAAAAATGACAGTGTGCATAAATTGGTAAAAGTCACCAGCAGAGCTTTTATAAAGTTCCAATTCATTTGTGTCTCATGGTGCACACATGCATTAATTTTTAACTAGAGTGATGCTATGAAATAATGAAAGCTCTTCTTCCACTAGCTTCACTCTGCCCCCTGTACTAGCATCATTCTCGCTAGTATCATTAATTCTTACACAAATGTTCTTCCAGAAAGCTTTCGTTTTCTGTTCTCAGTAAACCTCATGGTTTCCCTTGTCCTATTACGTTTAAATTACTCCTGTGAAAAATCCGCTGTCACCAAAAAGTAGCTTTCTGTGCAAATTACTAACAGTGACAATCACTAAAGATTCTGTACACCTTTCACTCTGCACCATATGGGTTTAACCAGATCACACGGACTCCATTTAGAATCATACTAAGCAGATTTTAAAGCTATATAATGAGTCAACATAGAGAAAGTTAATGATAATGCAGAACAGCTACTTTCTTGTCACGCAGGATATGGTCATGACTACTTTTCAAAGTATAACAAATTCTGTCCAGACCGCTTGAATAACCTAAAATTATATCAATGTGAGCATAATCGTTTGACATTATAATCCTAGGAAAGATGTATCAAACTGCCACAAAAATTTCCCAGAAGTTCTGCATGCATCTTTTCCTGCCTATGCTTTATTTATATTAAATCATTCATTCATGGGTATAAAAATTTTGATACCAGGTATCTTTGTCCTTGTCATTTATTTGCTAAAAAAACTTGAAGGCATTTCCTAGGCAAAACGTGTATATTATATCTTGAAAGCATGGATTTACTACATTAGGTTTATTGTTTTCCTGTTGTTTTTGTATTCTATTCACTTACTTTAATACTTTCTGATTCACTTTCATCTTCTGCGTCTGAGTCATCCACAGGAAATTTGTCAAAGTCGATCTTCAACCACGGAAGCTTCACACGCTCTGATGTTAACCTTGGCCATGTTTCACCTACTGCCTTCTCAATCTGGAATTCTACAGCAATGTCTGTCTTGCGATATCGGCTTTTCTGGAGATAGTTATGAATAAAACTATTTAAGATGTACTATCACTCAGTAATGCACGGGCAAGCCAAATTATGGGTCCATTCAAGAAACCAATCACCCACTAGCTTTTTCCTTTTTTTTTTTTTTGTTGGTAGGATGACACAATATCATGGTTTGTTGTCCGAATAAATTATTGTAATATTGATAATATACAGTTTCTGAGCAACTTCTTACATTTCTTATCATGAAAAGAGAACTCCATTTGGAATATACTAGTTCCCTTCTTCTAGCTGTCCATCTGCATCAAAATCTTATCAACTTCTCACTTCCTGAGTTTCATGACAAACAATTACAACATTAATGCACAAAACATCAGAAAGTTATAATATAAAATTGAATTGAAAGACAGATTTCCCCACGTACTGATAACCAGAGAAAAATCAATGTTTGATTATATTCTATAGCAAAATGGTAATAACTGAAAATCAAATGAAATGATAAATTTATCAAACCTCTGGATCTACAGGCAAATAGAAGTCTAAATGAAAGCCATAGATGTTGAGCCCTTTTACTCCTTGGCCTTGGGCACTGAAGTCTAGACTCCCCTCTGTTAAAGTCACCTCCACATTCTGAAAGCATAACCAGTGAAATAAACCACTGAAACTTTGAGCTCAGAAGATGAATTGAAAGAAAACTGATTCAAAGTACTGTGGCCCTTGCTGGAAAGGTAAAACAACATTGTTTTCACAAACTGAGGTTATCAAAGCCAAAGGAATTTAGCTTTGGATTTCTTTATTTTTTGTTTCCCTGTTAAGCGTCATGCTGCACGAGGCGTCAAAATACAGCACTGACTTCCCAGGCGTTCAGATACGGCGGGTTTGACCTCGCCGCACGGAAGCCGTATTTTTGCATATATCAGGTCACTATCCTCTTTGAGATGCAACTACCGTCTCATTGCACACTGCATCTCTTCTAAATCGAAGGCGTTGTGACAAGGACATGTTAACCAGTGAACCACTGGTCAGACTCACAAAGACTAAGCTTTCAAAGGCTGTCCCCACACTATCAGCTGGTGTAACATCGACATGTATGCGAATTGTTGCTCGATAAATTTGCAATATTATCTCATTTTCTCATGTAAGCTGACCATCATCTAGAGTTGTTTGCATCTAAGAACCAATCAATAACAAGCTCTGAAATGACTTTTGCCCCAAATGCCCACATTGGTTCATTAGTATTATGTGCCAGTCTGGAAAAAACATTTGTTTAGGGCTTGGAGGGTGTGGCTAATTATCATGCTTCGTTCTCATGAAAATTACAGCTGTCAGTTTGGTATCATAAGTCAGATCATTGGTTAGAGACTTAGAGACAAAGTACAAAGGTTTCACTGATCCTGGTGAATTCATTATCAAATGGGATAAGGCGTAGTGTCAGCGATTGTTTTCATACCGATCAAATACAAACCAAACCACGTGGACAGCAGTAGTGAACTGTAGTGACGAGTGTAGTCATCACAAATCGGGAAGGGTCAGTGATACCCAGACAAAATTCCCCATGAGTAAGGTCACTAACCGGTCAGCAGGCTTTACGGGTAGCACATGGGTTGTGAGTTAATAAATTTGATAGAAGTTGCATTTTTTTTTTTTTAGCCAGTTTCTCCATTTCCTTCTGATATTTTTTCTGTAACGTAAGTTTCTGTCACACTTGACTTAGCATTTTCATTCTATCAAATCAGTTTAACTAGATCTAGCTCTAGATCAGACAGATCTAGCGCTGATCCCATTTCCATCTAGTCCTAGATCTTGACTAGATCTAGAGTCTAGATCTAGATCTAGAAATCTTCTTCTTCTTCTTCCCATGTAGTTGACTCGTCTATTTAATCTGACGATTCCTGCACTATGTGCGACTCGACGCCCCTGCTCTGAGGCTAAAACAGGCTAAAACAGCATATATTAAGACAAGATCATTTAAAATATATCGTTGTGTAATTTCTTTGTATATGTAGACTCTATATCTCTGGTTGTTTGTCAGGCCAGAGTTTTCTGCTATTGTATGACAGTACACAATACAGCCTGCTACTGTCACCCCCACTGTCTTGTGGGTCATCTCGGGAGAGAGGAAGACTAGGGGAAGGTAACCCTGAATACAAATACCACACTGCCTTGTGTGTTGCTATGATAGCAAAGGCTATGGGAGTAAACCCAGACAGAAAATCAGGAGTGGAGACCCGAAGGTGGTTGTCAGGGAGAACTGCATCAAACTGGCTTCCAGCATCTCCTGCAGCCGGACTAGTTCCAAATGTATTGACCTGGTCTCTCCCTTGGGTTTAACTAGAATGGCAGAGAGAGGGGTGGTGCCTCTGGGCAAAGCACCATCTCTTAAAAATAGCCCAGGCAAGGCAGCAAAACGAGGAGGCGTTTGCTCGGGCTTGGCAAGCGTCTGTCTCTCCTCTATAAGCCCATCCATTCCGATTTGGAGAGGACACTCCAGCCATCCGTTACGGATGGGCACAACACGGGAGGTGGCAGTTACCGGTGATAAGCTCAATCCATTTGGCGTACGGATGAGCGCCAGGGGTCCCCTCTGTCGGTGGGAGCGGCTTTTCAGCTGCATTGATCAACTACCGCCCGCCGTAACCTGGGCAGCCCCCAGGCAGTTGGGTGTTGTTCCGCCACGTCAGCCTGCTTCATAAGGTGGTTGGAGCTAGACCAAAAGTCGAAAAGCTGACGTAAAGTGTGCACCTGGCAAAAACAGAAAAATACTAAAACTTGGTACCTGGAACGTCAGAACAATGCGCCCAGGCTTGCAACAGCAAGATCTCACTGATATTGACTCCATCAGGAAATCCCAAATTATTGATCGAGAACTTCAGCTACTAAACATCGACATCGCTGCCCTTCAAGAAACTCGACTTCCCGACTCCGGGTCAGTCAAAGAAGAAAACTACACCTTCTTCTGGCAGGGCCTTAGCAGCGAACAGCCGAGAATCCACGGAGTGGGCTTCGCCATAAAAAACTCCCTTATCAATTCGATCGCAACTCCAATTGGAGTGTCAGAACGCATCATGACACTCAGACTGAACACCCGGTCTGGTTTTACCAACATTATCTGTGTCTATGCCCCAACACTTACCTCCTCTGACGAAACCAAAGACATTTTCTACGAGGCATTGCAGAGGACTCTCCACAACATCCCTCTCACCGAAGGCCTGCTAATTCTGGGTGACTTTAACGCTCGAGTGGGAGCAGATCACTCCGCATGGCCAAAGTGCATTGGGCACTTCGGCATTGGCAACATCAACGAAAACGGGCAGCGCCTTCTGGAGCTATGCTCTGTAAACTCATTATGTGTTACAAACACGTACTTTGACCTTAAGAGATGCCAAAGAACATCATGGCGCCATCCCAGGTCTGGCCATTGGCATCAATTAGATCTTATTCTCTCAAGGAGGAAGAGTTTGGGCTGTATAAAAATAACTCGTTCCCTCCACAGTGCTGACTGTGACACCAACCATGCACTGGTAGTCAGCAAAATCAAAATTTCGGCCAAGAAAATATACAGATCAAAAGCCCCTTCAATCCCTAAGATCAATGTAACAGCAATCAGAGATGAATCAAATAGAAAGTCATTTGAAAAGTTATTTGCTGAAAGCATGGATAATGTCACCCAATGTGACTCGGTAGATGAAACATGGAACACTCTCAGTTCAAAAATTCATGACTGTGCCATCAAGTCTTTTGGACAGCATAAAGTTTCAAACAACGACTGGGTAGCCCAGAACAGCGAAATTCTCCTACCTCTCATTGAGCAAAAGAAATCTGCTTTCAATGAGTATAACAAAAATTGCAATCAGAGTACAAAAACTTGTTTGAAAAATGCAAAAGCTAAACTTCAGCTGGAGGTAAGACGTTGCGCCAACAAATACTGGACAGACTTGTGTAACAGCATACAAGAGGCAAATGAAAAGGGAGATATGAAAACCGCCTTTAGTCAGATGAAAGTAGCTCTTGGGCCAATCATCACCAAAAGCGCCCCACTTAAGTCTGTAAATGGTGAACCCATCACAGATAAAAATGAACAACTGAATAGGTGGGTAGAGCATTACTCTCTGTTGTATTCAACTGAGAAAAATATTCCACCAGATTTTGAGGAACACCTCCAAAAACTGCCAATAATGGCCGAACTTGACGCTGAACCTTCCTTAGTCGAGCTTTCCAATGCAATCGACCACCTGTCTGCTGGAAAAGCCACAGGAAGTGACAACATTCCTGCAGAGGTATTAAAAGACCTAAAAGGCCCACTATTACCACACCTGTATAATCTGTTACTGCAGTGTTGGACAGAAGGCGTGATACCACATGATATGAGAGACGCCAAAATTGTCACACTTTACAAGAACAAAGGAGACAAAGGCGACTGCAACAACTATCGAGGCATATCCCTCCTCAGCATTACTGGAAAGGCTTTTGCTCGCGTCATCCTCTGCCGCCTTCAACAACTGGCGGAAAAAGTCTTACCAGAAACACAATGTGGCTTTCGAAGCAAACGATCAACTATTGACATGATATTTGCACTTCGGCAAATCCAAGAAAAATGTAAAGAACAAAACAGGCCGCTTATAACATGCTTTGTGGACCTAACAAAGGCTTTCGACACCGTAAGCCGATCTGGCCTGTATGCAGTCCTTAAATCCATAGGCTGTCCACCAACATTGCTAAAACTTATTGCATCCTTCCACACTGACATGAGGGCATGTGTCAACTTTGAGGGCTGCACATCCAATTCATTTGCTGTAAACAGCGGTGTGAAGCAGGGATGTGTTCTTGCTCCTACCTTATTTGGTATATATTTTGCAGCCCTACTCAAGAATGCCTTTGGTCAATGTTCAGGTGGAGTACTTATTAACACCAGAGTGGACGGCTCCATTTTTAATGTTGCCAGACTAAAAGCAAAATCTCGTACAGAGCATATTATGTTACAAGAGCTCCTCTTCGCAGATGATGCTGCAATCGTGGCCCACGATGAAACCACGCTCCAGGCTCTCATCAATAGCCTTGCCAAAGCCTGTGACAAATTCATGCTAAAGATCAGTGTCTCAAAAACTGTAGTTTTGACACAAGGCTTGAGAAACCCCAACCCAATCATGCTGAATGGCTCTCCTCTGGAGCAAGTGGGAAAATTCTGCTACCTAGGCTCAACCATCAGTGGTAGCACAGACATAACAACTGAAATAAATGCCAGAATAGGAAAGGCGGCCACAGCTTTTGGCAAACTCTCAAAAAGGGTGTGGAACAATAGCAAGCTGACCATCAAAACAAAGGTACTCGTGTACCAAACTTGCGTCCTAAGCACCCTGCTGTATGGCTCAGAGACATGGACCACCTACTCCAAACATGAAAGATCCCTCAACTCCTTCCACCTGCGCTGCCTATGCAAAATTCTCAAGATCAAGTGGCAAGACAGGATCTCAAATATCGAAGTTCTGAGCCGAGCCAACATTCCATCAACTCAGGCTCTCCTAGGCAAAAAAAGACTGCGGTGGCTTGGACATCTCCACCGTATGGAAAATGATCGCATCCCCAGACAAATTCTCTACGGGGAACTTGCTACTGGCAACCGACCCAGAGGTAGGCCACATCTGCGATTCAAAGACACTTGCAAGGTCACGATGAAAGCATTCAACATCGACCCCAATGAATGGGAGAACCTTGCAAATGATCGAAGCAGATGGAGACAAAAATTGCGCAGTGGCACGCTCGCAATAGACTTCAAGGCAAAAGAAACATACCTGACAAAACGACAGAGGCGGAATGAAAACACTCGCCAAAGTGAACCCAAAAGACTGACCTGCAATCACTGCCATCGCACTCTCGGGTCAAACATTGGTAGAATAAGCCACGAGAGAAGCTGTCAGTCAAAATGAAAGTGAATATTCTAGCTGCTAAGACCGTCTGTAAAGACGCTAAAGGCCATATATATCTCTGGTTAAAAATATCTCCTGGTACCTAGATTGTGCACAGAAATAGACCCACACTTTAAATACAATGGTAGCTGCAACGGATAATTATGTTCTTCAATTCATTGCCAAAAGCCATTGCAGACGATATTTTTTGGACTTCTGCCGGGAGGTTGTTCCACATCCTGATGACACTAGGGTAAAAAGAGTAAAGATGGCTGTTAATCCGTGAGTTGGGGATGTTATATTTTATGTTATTCTTCTTCTTCTTCTTCTTTTGTAGTTGGTCCGTCTATAAGACGATTCCCCAACCGCACTATAGTATGCGACTCAACGTCGCTCCTCCGAGGCTAAAAGCAGGGTAAAACCTTACATAGATATTAAGACCATTTAAAAATAAATTAGTTGTATAAACTCTTTTGTATATATAACTCTGGTATAAATATCTCTTGGTTTCCAGATTGTGCACAGAAATACAACCCGCACTTTAGTTACAATGGTAGCTGCAACGGATAATAATGTTCTTAAATTCATTGTCGAAAGTCGTTGCAGACGATAGTGTTTGGACTTCTGCCGGGAGGTTATTCCACATCCTGATGACATTAGGGTAAAAAGAATAAAGATGGCTGTTAACCCGTGAGCTTGGGATGTTATATTTTATATTATTCCTTCTGTTGCCTCTGGTATTATTAATGGTAAGGTGGTTCAGTGGGATATGGATATTTCCTTCCCTGCCTTTATAAAATATTTTTACTTTGTTTTTTGCTCTCCTCTCTTCTAATGGTGTCCACTCGAGGTCTCTCATCATTTTATTTACACTACTACTTCTAGTATAGTCATTTGTCACAAAGCGGGCAGCTCTCCTCTGGACCCTTTCCAGTTGGTCTATGTTTATTCGACAGTGGGGGTCCCAGACACTGCAGCCATACTCTAGGGAGGACCTAACAAAGGTGTTATAGCATTTTTCTTTTACTGTCCTATCGCAGTTAGAGATGTTCCTTTTTAGAAATGCTAGTATACCGTTTGCTTTGTTACACGTGTTATTAATATGTTGGTTCCATGTAAGTTTTCTGTCCAATGTAACTCCCAAATATTTAGCCTCATGTGTTTCGCTCAATTTTTCGTCGTGTATAAAGTAGTCTGAGGTGATGTTGTGTTTTTTATTTGAAATTCTCAGGACTTGGCATTTATTGGGGTGGAATTCCATACGCCAGTCCCTCTCCCATTTTTGTAGACTGTCTAGATCTTTCTGTAAAATTTCCGTATCTTCTTTTGAGTTTATTGTTCTATAGAGGAGGCTATCATCAGCAAACAGTCGTAATTTAGTGCCTGGAGAGATCTTACTTGGCATATCGTTAATATAAACTAGGAATAGTAAGGGGCCCATTACAGTACCCTGCAGTACTCCCGAGAGAACAGCTGCAGGATTGGATGACTTTCCGTCAACGACGACTATCTGTGTTCTGTTTTCTAAGAAAGACTTAATCCACTTCAAAGTACTGTTTCTAACTCCATAATGGTTTAGTTTAGTCAAGAGACTAGCATGGTGCACTTTATCGAAGGCTTTACTGAAATCTAATAAGATGGTATCAGTCTGCCTGTTGTTATTCAGGTTATTAACAAAATCATTGCAAGTTGTGACCAGCTGGGACTCACACGACCTGTGTTTTCTAAAACCATGCTGTACATGTGTTAAAACTGAGTGTTTCTCGAGATGCTTCATGATGCTGGTGTGCAAGATATGCTCTAAAAGTTTACAAGATATTGATGTCAGGGAGACTGGTCTATAATTTTCAGAACTAGCTCTATTTCCTTTCTTAAAAATGGGTACTACATTTGCTTTTTTCCAGTCTTCCGGTATTTTTCCTTGTTCAATTGAAGCTCTAAATAACAAAGTGTAAACAGGGGCAATTTCCTTGGCACAGAGTTTCAGTAATTTGGCGCGAATTCCATCAGGCCCTGTAGCTTTATTTTCGTTAAGGTTTTCCAAAAGTTTCAGTACTCCATTTTCTGTGACAAATATTTCATCCATATCCGGCATTTTGGCATCACTCAGCTCTCCCGAGAAGACTCCCCCTGGGTCAGAAAAGACCTTACAAAATTGAGTATTTAAGATATTGGCTCTTTTTTGGGCATCTTGCTGTGGGTGCCCTCTCTCATCGTTCAGTGCGGGTACTCCTAAGTTTTCTTTATTTTTACTTTTCACATATCTCCAAAGTTTTTTACTGTTATCAGATGAATCACTTATCATCTCATGGATATAATTATTATGAGCTTTCCGACATTCTTTCTGGGTCAATCTTTTAATTTCTAGATATTTGTTTTTCACTCGTTCGGAGTTGCACTGTTTCATTTTTTTGAACCATTTATATTTTTTCCGAACTAATCTTTTCGTTAAAGTATTTATCCAGGGTTGGTGAATTTTTGTGGATGACATTTTTGTTGGGACATTTTCCATGATCATGTTCAAATTTAACTTGATACAGTCCCAGAGTTTGTTTGCGTCAGTTTTTGAAGAGTGGTATTTCATGAAAAAACTGCCAAAAGTTGCTGCATCCCTTTTCAAATTATTTTCGTCTGTCTGATTCCATAGGTAAATCTGTCGCCTAATAGGTCTTTTCTTAAAGGGTTTCAGTTTTGAATCAATCTGGACTATGTCATGGTCCCCTAGTCCAGGAAGAATTTTGATCTCTCTTGTAAGGTTAGGGAAATTAGTAAAGAATAGGTCTAACAGTGCATCTCCTCGAGTGGTCTCTTTTACTGCTTGCTCTAGGCCTATATCCGCAGCACTGTCTAAAAATAGGTCATTTATTTCTCTTAAGTTTTGGCAACTCTTCACGTTTCCTTCTTCCCAGTTTATATCAGGTAAATTGAAATCTCCTCCTATCCAGATGGTAGCCTTTTTGTTCTTTTGGTAGGCACTGAGAAGTTCATTACAAATGTTCTTACTAGTTTCCAAGTCACTACTAGGAGGTCGATAGACTGCACCCACAACAAGAGGAGGTTTACCCTGCACTCTAATCTTACAGAAAACAGTTTCTCCTGCTTCCTCACTAGGTATTCTTTCTGTTGCCTCTGGTGTTAATGGTGAGGTGGTTCAGTGGGATATCGGTATTTCGGGAGGAGTTCCGTACTCGAGCGCCACTTTTTGATAAAAAACCCTAGGCCCTATATATTTTTTCGGTACTTATTAATTTTGTTAGTTTATCCAATTGTCATTGGAAAAAAAAGCAATGATTGATATGTAACGACGTGAGGGTCTAGTCAGTTTGTATCATCGAGGCCGTAGGCCGATGTTCGTCCGAGCAGTAGGGCCTAGTCAGATTGACTTATCAGGGAAAGCCGCCGGGGTAGCTATATACTGGCGCTCGAGTACGGAACTCCTTCCGGTATTTCCTTCCCTGCCCTTATAAAATAGTTTTACTTTGTTTTTTGCTCTTCTTTCTTCTAGTGGTGTCCACTCGAGGTCTCTCATCATTGTATTGACACTACTGCTTCTAGAATAGATCCACTTGAGAAAACGTTCAATCACATGTTTCTCACAGCTTATTGTGATGTATTCTCCGTAAAATTCTGCACAAATCGAACTACTTTCGTTTCCCTCTATTACATCACTTCTATACCTAACAAAATGCTCACCTCGACATTTCGTAAATCAACTTTCAATGAAATCGTCTCCGCTGATTGCCCCCAATAAACAAATGGACTCAGTTTGAAGGCCATCTTGTTTATCACTTATATTAAAAATGGCACGGGTTCGCGAATGCACGAAACAAAAAGGGTCAAGACCGCCATAGAAATTATGGTAAACAATAATAATTATAGATCCATCCCTATTATTATGTATATAATATACTCCCCCCAACCCCCTTCCCCAATAAATATCTAAATCTTCAATTGTAATTTCCTATGGAAATTAAACGATACCAATATTATTCTTTTTAAAAAATGTATGCTTGAAGTAAACAACTTTTGATTATAGCCATCATCCTCAGCTTCCTCATCTCAATTGCCACCTTCCTGCCAAATTTAAGGCCTGAAGAGTGTATAGTTTGGTCAGTTAGTCATGCCAAAGGTTGCAAGTTATTGAAATATATAATAGATATAATATACTCCCCCCAACCCCCTTCCCCAATAAATACCTAAATCTTCAGTTGTAATTTCGCATGGAAATTAAACGATACCATCTCGATCATGATAGGCTTGCGTTTCAGATGTTTCCACGAAATATTAAACACACGCACACATACCGGGGGAGGGGGGTGGGAAGCACCAGGGTTTGGAACAAAGATTATAATATAGGCCCATGGGAAAAAATTGCAAAGACCGAGCTAGTTAGAAACAATAAGGCAACTTTCCTTTGTGTGTGTGTGGTGGGGAGGGGGGGGAGGGGCATGTTTTATCTTTACATACAGGATACTTTGAGTCCTCACTTCAACACTCAATAGGCTTATAATAACGTCTATGTTATCAGAAACACTCGTCTGTTACGACTTCGTAACTTTTATTTTTTTCTCCTATCATTTGTTCTTTTTTCCCCTTTCATTTTAACTCTGGCAGCCACAGAGAAATGCTAGACTGGTACTGAAATAAGAGTTGTAATATTTTTTGTTTGTTTTTGAACGGTGATAACAAAGCCCACATTCGAAACAATAAAATAAGGCTATAGATCGATATGCCTAATACATAAAGATGTTATTCGTGCCGGGCTTTGAAACATATAACTTTTTTTTTCTTACGGGTCACACAACCCCCATTTCTGCCTACACGATACTTTCAGTAGGCTTAACTTCTGTGATATTTGAATACTCTGTTACAACTTTCTATCGCATCCTGTCCTTTTTCTTTCTTTCTTCATTTTTTGGGGGAATTTTTTTCATTTTAACCCTGACAACCATAGAAAAATACTAGTCTGAGTACTGAAATTAGTGTTGTAGTGATTTTAATGTTTGTTTGTTTTTGATAAACTGTTTATTATAGGCCTATAGTAAAAAAAAAAACCAAATTAAACCACTACATGAATATTATGTCAGTAGACTAGTTTGCATATCTATGACTGAAACTGTTTCATTACCCCACCTCCCTTAAACACACACACACACACACACTTTTATAAATACAAAAGTGTCGACATTCCATGGCAGAATAGGGCCTACCAATGCAGAGGTCATTTTAGCCTACACACAGTAAAGAAAATGGGCCATAATAATATGTTAATTATTAGCTATCTTGAGTATTAATGTTGTATGCATCCAGGGAAATACGCTGAATTGCTATTTTCTACTTCATTAAAAAAAAAAATAGAATAAACGGCGAATAAGTATATATAATTGTCACTCACAGAAAAAAAGGAGGGGTTGGAGTGGGCTGAAACGTCTCTGTGACATCAGAGATAGTTAAGAGCACAGCGACGCCGAAGAATGCTGAAGAAGTTCCATAATATTCAAGACGGTCTCAAATACCACTGTTTGATACTCTCAATAAAATACCAACAAAAAAAAATTGAAGTGTGCAACCAGAGTTTCTGTGCGCTAATGCTACCAAAAGAAAATTATTGTCATGTACATCGAATTTATTAAGTACTGCCAGAGATATCCTACACTAGTGTAAGATATATCTCTGAGTAATGCAGACTGTCGACCTTGGTATACCGGTACAAATCTTAGGATTTTCGGCTACACAGCCGAAAAACATTTTAAGGAGCCTAGGATACGATTTGGGATGCGGAGCCACACTTCATATTGTTTGAGTCAGATTGGCATTGAGATGTAGACAAATAATTAGAACTCAATCAGTGCTGCATCATGTGAATTGATTCTGAACAGTAAGTCAATGGGTAGTATTATTTTTTTATTTGCAAAATTTAGATATGAATGTGACAATCATGATCTCGTAAAACCTAATACAATGGACACACGCTCTTCGGGTTCACTGACTTGTACGAAAAGAAGACTGTCTTTGTAGGTTAGCCAAATTTACCTGGCTGCAAATGAGTCTTCATAATGTCAACACGATGATGGGAAAACCTGTTGAGGCTTAAAACAGGAATCGGATCCTTACGTTACCAATGGAAAGCATGGAAGATAGTGGCATAGACAGTGATCAGAAGTCTCACGTACGAGTTCATTAAATTATCTTAACATCTTCAACAAAACCACACATTTTCAGGGAAAGAGGTGCCTGCAATGGCTTTATAGGCCTAATGCCCTAATCTAGATCTAGAATCTGGTTACAGACAGTGCCCAGACTCAAGAGCCAGACACTCTAGACCTAGAAGTAGACTTGTCAGAACAGCAGTGTTAATCTAGTCATTAGGCAGTTTTCCTATAAAATTCCTATAAATCTGTCCAGAGAAAGAAAGTATTTGCTGCAATTCTTTAGCTATGCCAATGAAAATTCTTTTTTGCACCTTTGATGAATAAAACAAGATTATTTTATATCTAGCCTAAAGCCCTATCGTTTATAAGAAGAATGCTCTTTACCTTTTTAAAATCCATCAATAAATAACAAAGTTGCGTTCATTTAAAGTTTTGAAAAAGAGATTAGATCTACCTGTATGTGAAAAATGGCCAAAAGTGGCAACAAAATCGCCACTTTTTCGTCAACTTTTTAGCATATTATATTTCAGTCAGTTTGGGGACTGCATGCATGAAACTTGGCATCTTTGTGGAAAGTTCAATGGGAAATGTGCCGGTACCATTAAATAGAATTCTACTACACTTTTTCTAAAACAAAGCACGGCAACTCCAGGGACCAACTTAGTTTGGGAGCGGTGGGCGGATCTTGGCCTATCGGGTTTCAGTACACCGGTAGACCGTCTTCACTCGATCCGCCTGAGCGCACACCAGTTCAGATTTTTGATAAATTTGCCATTTTTGGCAAACTTTGAAGTGTGATATCTCAGCTACCAAGTAATTCACAACAACATGTGACATATATCCAAACAAAGTTCAAAATGTGCTCTATGACATAAACATAAAACTTCTACAGAACAATGAGAGGATACCTCGATCACATTGAATCCAACAAGAGCACTTATTTTTTTCTAAAAAACATCAAATTTATTATCTAATTAATTATCATTACAAAACGCAAGTTTTCCCAGCTATACATTTTATGCTGTGGTTACAAGCTATCAGTGCATGATCATCATGTCAGGTCTCCTGACTCTTCTACTTTATGGTAAGTGAGATATGAGGCCTTTTGTAACAGCTCAAGCACTACCAAAAGGCAACCCAGTTATTACTCTCTCTCTCTCTCTCTTCTTTACTACCACAAATAAAATAAAATCAATGACAGCTAATTTCTCAACAACAGAATGCAAAGTGATACACTATAATCAGTATGTGGACTACAAATAAAATTATATACAGACACATTGATAACTCATTTCTAAACAACAGTATGCAAAGTGAAACTCCCTAAACAGTACATGTATGTAGGCTACAGTGAGGAAGGAAGTTGACAGACAGCTTACTAGCCCAGACATTATTATAAATAACAGCAAAAATTACATGTGCATCTACAAAAAGCCATGATCTAAACTGCATTATTGAGGAGACACATAATGTTGTTGATCATGGCTTTTTTCTGGCACGCGCTGTAACAAATGGGTCACCATAGAATAGGTCAGGGCATGTTAATGTAAGGTGCTTTGTCATGATGGTACGGAGTTTATTTTTTGTGTGTACCATACCTAATGTCTGATGTTCTATTGCATGTATAGTTTGATGAAGATGTTCTCCACCTTGTTCACTATGGAAGCCCAAACCCATGCCATAAAATCTTATCCAAGGGAAACAGTGCTCTTCTAAAAAATAAAACTTTGGGTAAACCTTGGACCTGTAATTGGACAGACAGCAGACAGACAGAGACTGAGACAGACAGAAACCTGGTGGGAACAGTTTGCAGATATTTTTGGATTTCAATGTAAATCTTTGTACATGTAGCTATCATAAAATGAAACTAATGCTATTGCGGAAATATGTGCCAAATTTAGTCTACAGATATCCCAATCAGTATGCACTACACTCTTAGCAACTCTAAACCCATTGTGTTGACTTAATCTTAGTGGAACGGAACCAACCCTAGACTTACATGCAGTCAAATAAAAGCAAAAGAAAAAAGTAGAAGAAAATTCTGTTTGCACCTGTACAAAGGGCACAGGTTCATCTACAATTGGGTGGTAGGCAGATTGCTGACAAAACTTGCGTTTTGTAAATAATTAAGATTAAATGGTGTGTACCTATAAATTTTCATGCTTTTTTAAATGTGATTCACAAGACAAAATGATTTATTAAAACACTTATCCTAAAGTCCTCTATGCAAAATTTATATCAGCGTGAAGAAGAACTATTCCTCTGTCTCTTTAACAATTTTTCTGCTTCACATCTTGTCAAACAAAGACACAGCAATGGATTAAAGTCACAGGAGGGAATATGACAATTTTTTAATCCAAATCAGGCAGCTGGCAAGTGCGCTCAGGCAGAACGGATCAAATTATGGGCTTGCCTGGACCCTGACTACCGTTAAACTGCAATAAATCTGTCAGCCAGCCACGCCCACTGGCTCAAACTAAGTTGCCCAATTTGTAGAGCAGTGGAGACCATGTGGAAGATTTGTAGCCATTCTTTAATTAATCGAAAATTACTCCTTCACATTATAATAACCTTTGTTCACTTTTACCCCCCCAAAATTCCCACTTTTACTTACAGTGTGAAAGTAACATAAATACATGTATAAAAAGGAATGCACACAGGCTTTAGCAGCATAAATTAATTCTTTTATTATAGACATTTCCACCTTACACTTAATTTTGAGTATATTGTTTTTGTATGGACTTTGCATTCTTTATTATCAGTGTCGGTCCTCCTTGCCGTGGTTCATATTCGAGTTCAGTCTCTAGAACGCTCAGCCTTGACATACTGTGAATGTCTTTTCCTAATGACCATTAAAAAATTCCAAGGCCTTTTGTAGGTTCTGCAAAGTCCACAATTATTTCCTCTCTTTCAGTGCTGTCTGTTGTCACAACCTCCACAAGTGCTGAGAAGAGAAAACATCAGCAAAGGCAAATTATAAAATGATATCCAACTAAGAAACATATTTTACTTTATCCATACTTTCAGTGTATCATTGTAGTTGTAATGTATGTAATTATTTTATTTATATCATTTTTGGCATTTTGATGGTGTCTTTTCTGAACTGGAGGACAAGTCTGTTTGTAATGTATAATAATATGTATTGTGAAGATTGGACTCGCTGTTAATAAAATAGATCCATGATGAACTGAAAAAGGGGTAAAAATACAAATGATCCTGTTACTGTTGATGTATTAATATTTATAACTCAGCTGTATAATTTACAAATAAACATGATAAATTTTACCGCTGTGAATAAAATTGGAGCACAGATCATAATTAGATCTATAACTCTCTGTGATAATAACATTGTGTAGGACCTATACTACACTCAACATATTCAGACAACCCAAAAGAGGTGTGTTCATTAATTGGGGGAGGAGAGGATTGAACTTCGATTTTTCAGAACTCAGGATTTGGTCACTGTCACTGATCCCATAATCCACCAGGATCGTAGGGGCGCTGCATGACAGAGAGCCTCGTCAGGTGCCTCCACTTTTCATGGTTGTTTGCGAGCGCTTGAGTTTGGGTGAAGGATTTCCCGGTGCACTCAGCATTGTTGTCGGTCCAGCTCTTCCTTTGCCTTCCTCTTCTTCTCCCCCTCTGCACAGTTCCCCGAAGAATGGTCTTGGATAGGCCACACGATTTTGTTACATGGCCATACCATTTCAGTTTTCTTCGTTTCACAGTAGACAGCAAGTCTTCATAATGGCTCATGTGTTGTTTCACTCTACTGCGCACCTCCTCATTTGTGACATGGTCAGTGTATGAGAATTGAGATGCCCAGGACTCGTCTAAAGCATCTCATTTCGGCTGCTTGAATCTACATCAATATCATACAGATCTAATTTCTTTGCCAAAAACAATAAATCAAAGTTAAAATCCAAAGTTTTAACCCAATACTGTTATCTTTGTGAGTAACAGTACTCATGTTTCACCCTCCAAAAACAATGTGCCCCAGATAAGTTAAACTCGCCCCGGCCAAGGTCTTTTTAGCAGCCAATGAAATTGTGCGTAGTGATCATCCCTCGCTTGCATGCACTGCGCTGGATCACGGCTGCCACACTGCCGCCGCCCATCAATGGCCTTGGTTTTTTGGGACCGGCTTTTCGTGTGACCCAACAAGAATTAAAAAATTATTACGTGAAAAGTACATCACATAAATCATTGAAATTTTACACAAAGATAAAGAAAAGGTTGCTTTCTTACCTTCTCATCGTCCCAGCTGTAACACCCTTTATCTTCCGAAATACACACACGAATGCGAAAGAATAAGCGGTTTCAAGGGGTTCTGAACATAGTACGATGACGAACGTCCACATGTGACTTGTTTGTCTTTTTTTCTGATTGGATGCCAAATTTCATTCACCTATGACCGTGGGAACACACCGTATGTACGAGGGCTTCAACCCAGAGCACCTCTCATTTCTGAGCCGCCGAAATGTGTACCCAGCAGGCTGTCTCATTTCTTGGACACACGACGCGGCTTGATTGGCATTGTTAAATTCTTCCAACACAGACAGGATTTTCAGAGCAGATATATATTTACATTGTTTAGATTTTATTTAGTCTGGAGACCTAATGGATTATTATTTCTTCACACATTCTCTCAGGAAGAAATTAGTGGTCAGTATGCCAAATTCTGAATTTGAATAATTTGCGAACA
Organism: Onchidella celtica; assembly: GCA_963931925.1. Lineage (NCBI taxonomy): Eukaryota > Metazoa > Mollusca > Gastropoda > Systellommatophora > Onchidiidae > Onchidella > Onchidella celtica. Next base: position 111,956,179 of record OZ007567.1, on the reverse strand, counting down.
CAATGCTTAGGATCAAGGTTTTGGCTTAGTAAATATCAATATGGGTTTTGATCTAGGACTCATTTACAATTTTCTCATGGTAGTTTTAACACTCACCCCCGCACTACCCGTAAAGCCCGCTGCATGGTCAGTGACCTTACTCACGGAAAGTCTTATCTGGGGTCACTGACCTTTGCCGCTATTATGATGACCACACACGCTGTCCATGTGGTTCGGTTTTTATTGATCGGTATGAAAACATTCGCTGCTATGCCTTATCACACTTGATAATGAATTAACCAGCAAAACCTTAGTCTGTCAGTCTCTAACCAATGATCTGACTTATGATTCCAAACTGACAGATGTAGTTTTCGTGAGAACGAAGCATGATAACTAGCCACGCCCTCCCAAGCCGTACCCAAATGGTTTCATCCTGATTGAAACATACTAATAAACCAATGGGCATTTGGGGCAAAGCTCATTTCAGAGCTTGTTTCTGATTGGTTCTTAGATACAGACAACTCCAGTTGGTGGTCAGCATATGAGAAAATGAGATAATATTGCAAATTTGTTAAGCAACAGTTCGCATGTCGATGTTACATCTTTTGAAAGTGTGGGGAGAGCCTTTGAAAGCCTAGTCTTTGTGATTCTGACCAGTGGTTCACTGGTTAACATGTCCATGTCACAATGCTTTTGATTTAGAAGAGATACAGTGAATAATAAGACGGTAGTTACATCTCAAAAAGGTCAGTGACCCGACGCGTGAAAATACGGCTTGCGCATGGCGGGTCAGCTTGACCTTGCCGACTTTTGCCGCCCGTGCGGCGTGAGCGCTTGGGAAACATGGGCGGTATTTGCCGCCCTGCACAGGGTGAGGGTTAAACAATGACATAGAGTCAAAATGAATCACAGAAAATCAGCATCTCGTTACAGATAATTATAAGAAAGAGTTCCACATGTTCCGACCACCTAGTCAAGAAGTCTGTCCCTGGCCCTGTCCTTATACCTAACCCTGAACCTTTGTTTGTTGTCTGGTTGGAAGGGGCAAGTTTAGGGATAAAATGAGATTCAGGGTTTAAGATAAGCACAAGGTTGAGGACAGATTCAGGGTATCATTTAGCACATCAGGGGTGCAAAAGAAGGGCAGCTGTTGGGATGCTTTTTTTAAAGCAAATTATGAACTGTATTTTGCAGGAAGAGAGATTTAGAAGAGCAGAGTTGTTTAGAATTGTTATAGAGCCCTCTGTAATGCAGATTCTAACATTATATTATAAGAAAATTTCCTGAAAGATCTCTTGTTAATAATTTGGCATTTGACTTAGCTGAACCTGAGTGATTTGTCTACTTCATCTTATGATTAATGCACGTAAAACAAATATAGGTTACCACAGTACACATCAGTGAACTGAAAGATATTGTTATCTTCAGCAGTAATAACCCCAGGAAGAATGCAAATTGAAGGAAAGGTGACACTTAATGTTTTTGTAATTGAAGGAACAAAACCTTTATACATGTAGGTTTATTTGAAATCTTTTCAGAATGGTTATCAACCAGTTCCAACCAAACCATCATCCTACTCAGCACTGAAGAAGAGTTCAGAGTTGCAAAAGAAAATTGGCAAGTTTTGTCATGATTTGTTTACATTCAGATAATATTAAAGACTGGAAAACCTGCTGTAAATGAATTTTAAGTATTTCTTGTTTGAGTTTCAGTTGGCAGTGTTTTGTAAATTTTATTCAGCTTTTCAATCTTTTCAATTACAAAGGACAAAGCCTGGCAGCATCAGTGAAACGGAAAGCCCATAATATTTGTTCTGATACCAATGCCATTACACAGTCATGCATCCATTATGAGATAAACGACTACTTTATATATAATATGTAATATTGTTTTAGTATTACAAACTTTCAGTGGCAGGTAGAAAACACCTGCATTGTCATCTGATAAATTTATATTTTTAATAAGCCAGCCACTCTTTTTTCTGGAAGGTGTAAAATCCTTGAATCATTAATTATCAGCACAGTCACTGAAAGCATACATGTAATGTACCTCACTGTATTAAATTTTTGTGTGGTAACTCTGAAACGGTTACTAACTCTTAGTTGTATGTGAGCAGGAACATTTCAAATTTGTCTGTTTAAACATGTAAAAAAAAATATATCCATTTCAACTCTAAATTTGTGCCAGATTTGACCTCTTTTCATTCTTGAAGTCCAAAATTTACTTGGCTTTATTGACTTTCTTCAATAAATTTACATTCTTTACCTATTGTTAGTACTGACAGTAAAAGTAAAAAGGTCTCTGTACAATTTTTGAATGTCTAGTGCATGCGCAGAAATTATTTCTCATATTTTCCCAGTTTTGAAAGTTTCACTTGACAAGGATGTGATGAAACCTGAAAAGATGCCTTTCATATTTCCATTTTTTTTAATGGTGTAAATTTCTCTTAACACTCACAGAAAGACAAAGGGATCTGGCAAGAAAGACCACTTCAACTCATATAGATCAACAGCCAAAGAAAAACAGTTTTGTATCTCGATCCAGGTAATAACAAAGTTCTGTTTGATGCAATACTTTTTAGAAAGAGATGAACAGACCTAAGTTTTAAGAAAATGTTCTGAAGCTTTTAGTTCACGTATGGCCATCAAACAGAGATGGCCATCAAACAGAGATTGTTCTGAAGTCATTTTTAGCTCATTAAAGGGCATATATTGTATGTCTACAGTGGAACTTGGTTATAGTGAGAGGTCATGCTCCACCAAAAATGTCTGGTTATGCCTGAGGTCTCGCTATTCCAGGAAAGAGGACAAAAAGCAAGGCAGGGGTTTAAAATACCCCACTTTATTTGTGGTTACCTCCCTTGTTTGCATGTCCTGTACATCGTCCATGTAATATCTGATTGACAGCAGGTCTCGTTCTTCATCAGTATTTTAAAATATTTTTTTTGTACTGATGGTAGCCATGTTTCGATCAAATTACGAGAGGGTCAGATGCAAAAGTTTAGAGGCAAAAGAGTACGTTTGTTTAATAATAATGATAATAATGGAGATCATTTATACAGCACCTAATCCAAACAAGTTTGTTCAAGGCGCATTACAGAAAGTCTTGTTCTCTCTCACTCCCTTTCTCTCACCTTCTCTCTCATTCTTTCTACCTCTCGCTATCTCAGAGCAAATTGTAACGCAGCCTGTTAGGCACAGTTCACAACTCACAACAGTTCACAACTCACAGCTTGTATTCTAAAGTAATATAATACTATTTGAATGTATATTAATATTTATTTTTAATAATGAATTAAAATTTTTGTTGATGATATGGGGGGGGGGGGGGGGGGGTGATAGGGATAAATTTTAATCTATTAATTTTTATTTCAATTTTGCCTGGGCAGCGGCCTGTTGGGCCTGCTCTTTACGATTTCCAACTGCCAAGGTATCTTTAACGTGCACACGGGCCCTCCAAATTTTTTCGTCCTTATCCGAGAAGATTAGGTACTCAATCCTACCCCCCAATAGGATCAGGGACACGAAAATATGAGAAAAATCCCAATTTCCAACATGCCTGCACAGCCCGGGTTTTGAACCCGGGAACCTTGACATGAGAGGCGAGCACCTTGCCTCTAGACCACCTTACGGTGGTTTCCCGTGCTGTATCATTCCAAAGAATGGGAACAGACCGTGGCCTTCGTAACTACATGGCCAAACACATCGGGCGCGTGATGTCACAGCAAGCGGCGATGCTCGGCTTTCGGCAGAGGTGTTTTGATAACCTGATATCAGTGTACCAACGTAATGTGTACCGTACCGGTACTTGTGTTGTCGTATTACTCAAAGCAAGATGTAGCATGCATGTGCCTTAAGATGAAAGAATGTTTACACTGTAGATCTGCAAGTCTTAAAATTCGACCACTAAAAAGTGACTACTACTATTAATTATTATTTAAAACGGAATAGATCAACGGGAAGCCAAGGCTTAGAGTTTGTCCGACGACTTACTTTACTTATCTACCATTATAGACACCAATATTGCTAGCCTGAGTAGGTTGATGATAATATTATTATCTTAAGCAGCATACCGATATATTTAATAAGGAAATATCGACATAATAATAGATTAGGCCACTGTTGTATTTTAATACATGTATAATGTGTTCACCACTCCTATATCTTTCGTGTCTGTAAGGAAAGAAACGAGAAAAATAGGGAAAGGAGAGAGAGAGAGAGAGAGAGAGAGAGAGAGAGAGCACATGCACACTTGATAGACAGGAGAAAAGACAGATGGTGAGAGGAAACTTGCAAACATGAACAGTCTAAGATGCTTTACCTTAGCTGGACATAAGGAGCTGCTCAGAAGGATTGAACTAAATCCTTTTGGTGAACGTCTTCACTTTTCTTGAAGTATTTGCAGATGATGCCTGGTCACAGAAACTTTTAGAATAATTGTTCAGGAAAATATTTACCACTGGTTTGATACATTTGGCAGCCACCTCTTCATAAAGAACCCCGCATTCTTCACATTTTCCTTGACATAATTCCAGATCCATAACTCTTCGCAGGGACAATTGCAAAAGAATTATTCTGTGGTTTGTGGTCTGCAGAAATTTATTCTCACTGTCATCTTTTCCAACCAGAACTTGAAAAACTTTGAAAGCTTCTGTAATAATTGACACGGCAAGATCAGACGGCCACACTAAACCTCCTCTGTCTAGAGCAGACAAATAGGTGTAACAATCATCAGTCCCCTCCACATGAAGCGTTTTGTCTAGTCTTAACTCGTTCTTGCAGTCGTCACAGTTGGTGCGCGGCAGTACTTTGGAGACTGCATAACCTGACACAAATACTAAAGCTTTTTGTTGTTCCTCTGTTAATTCGACGTTCTCACAGTCGGGGATCAATGGCAGAAACTCTATATACTGTTGAGCTGAAGAATCTTTCAGTTGGGTAACTGTTTCCTCCAGAGGTTCAGTGACATCTTTGAGTGTTAAAGTCCCTTTGGACGCTGAAACCAGTTTTAGGACGCTAATTAGCTTGAGCTTTTTTTTCTCCTTCAAGTAACTGTTGGACCGACACGTGGAAGTTACATCCACTCATTTGTCTGTACTGACTAAATCTAAATTCAAGGTTGTCAGTTTGGAACTTGCCAAGTAAAATATATTTGAACTTTTTTTTATCTAACAGGTAGGAAGAAATTTCTTGTAAGCCTCTCAGTGTATGATCCAGAGCAGTCATTGTCTCGTTCGATATAGTGCCTTCTCTTGGTTTCAGATTTAACTTCTGCCACTCCTGAAGCCATTCAACTGCTTTCTTCATATACTGCATGTTCATATCAGAGATGGAGGTTATAACTTTAAAGTCGTCATTCCTGAGTCTCTTAGCTTTGTATGGATGTTTAACATTAACTATGTTCCACAGACGTAGAATTATGTCTAGAAATTCTCTAGTGCCTCGTGTATCTTCCTGCCAGTGCTTCTCAAAATGCTGTAAGGCAAAAATATTTCGTTGATCAAAAACTTTAAGCATCAATTTGACGTTCTCCTTTTCAGTAGCTGTTGGATACAAAGCCTTTTGGTTCAGTGCCGGTGCCAGTTTTAGTGCAGACGACTTTTCAGCAGAATACAACTTTCTTAAATGAGAAAATGATGCTTTCATAATTTCAGTACAGGCAGAACTTTCAAATGAAGGAAACTGGAATGTTTTCTCCACATCTTTCTGAGCAAGCCAGTTATTTCTGATACATTTAAATATATGCACAGTATCAAACAGAAAGAACAATTTCTCAGAACTGCTGAATGGATTCTGTGTAGAAAGCTTCAGTTCTCCTCCACACATTTTGGTAAATGCATTACGATTTACTCTGTTGTTGTCTGAGATCACGCATACAACAGAATATCCTATACTGTGGAGCAATTTCAGAACCTCAAGAAGCATGTCGTACAACAAATCAGTGGTCAAATTTTTGACAGGAACAATTCCCACAACATCTTTACTTTTGCATAACAGGGATGATACCATGAAAACTTGAGCTATGCTGGCTTCTTGAGACAGAGAATTTGAGGCTGTGCCTTCCAGTTTTCCCTCTTTGTAGGATACTTGGTGCGCGACATGAATTTCGTCTAACATTAAAATTACCATTCTCTCTCCCTCATTCAAACTTTGACACTTTTGCTTCAAATATTCCTCGTGAACGCTTCCATCTGTCAATCCGCTTCCAATAGTAAATACTGATGAAAGTCTCTTCAAATATGAAGTATGTGGTAGAGTTAAATGAGAGTTTCTTAACATAGAATAGGTTCTAGGGGCTGCTGCAAAAATTTGAAAAGCCCAAAGCAGTGTTTCAGATGAGTATCGTCTCACCGGAGAAGTCAATAGCTTTAACTGTTCCACCAAAAAGGAAAGTTTGTCTTTCAGTGGTAAAACCTGGTCTTCGCTGTGTTCATCAGTTTCTTCTGCTGGTTCGTCTAAGCACAAATTCTGCAAGCCATCAACAAAAACTTGAATTTGCTGTTTGACATCCATCTCTTTGGCGCTGGCACTGGCGAAGTGTGATAGCATTGTATCAAACTGTGACCAGGATGTGAGGATAAGGGGAGATTGCTGACCAAAAGAGCCATTTCAAAGATGTGTTTGGAACTTGAACAATACCTGTATTCTCTTGTGTGAAAATCTCTACGTGCATGTCAGAATGTACTCTAATTGCCGAAACTAAAGCTGGCTTGCTGCTAAGTAAATCTTGTAAATTGTAAAAACTCCAGTATGGACTTTCCTTTTCGTCGGATAAATTGGTGCTGGTAGTGGCATGTTTTTCAACATTGTTGTGTAGCCTATAAATCCAGACGGTCCCTGATACATGACTGTTTAGACTGTTACCAAAATCCGAAAAAGTATCTATTTTGTCACTTTCTAACCAATCAGAAAATGATTCCTCATCTCTTTGCTGGGCCTCCCTATGCCTTTCCTCCGGTGTTTTTCTTTTTGGAGCTGGTTCGTCAGACAAATACGATGGACAATTTGGAAAAATTGACGGGTAAGCATCATCCCTAAGTTTTGGTTTTGATCTTTGCACCGTCAAAACACTTCCGTCTGGTCTTGTAACAGAATCAGATCGGATGAGGAACTGATCACTAAAGTGTTTAGCACACACAACAGACTGAGATGTAGGAGTAAAGTCAGCTCTAGGAATTTTACTTAGCCATAGATCTCGCTTTGTCGATTCAGTCGGGAATTTAAACACAGAAACTTTCTCACCATCGTCGTAATTTCCTCTACAACCTGGAACACAGCACTTTCTAGGCATTTTCACATTGAATATTGTGGTGTCGTGCTTGGGGTTTTTAGAATATTACAGAATAACGTAAGTCCTTCTGTATGGTATACAGAGTTGACATTTAATCGACACACACAAGTCTATATACGGATATGAAAGTTACTGTCACTGTATAGGTATACGTTATACACAGAAATAATTTCACATATAAATGAACACTGTACAGATAGGCATAGCACAGGTACACGTCTACTACACCGACTCCCAGGCATCCTACATATATAGTCAAACAAGAACAAAGACGGACAACGAACTTGCTTTCTCACGATGTACAACGACCCTAGGACAGGTGGAGAGGAGACAAAGACAAGGTTAACTGTTAGGAGGGTACTGACCACATAAATATGCCAGTGTCACTGTGTGTGCGGTCTCCAAGACGTGAGACAACAAATATCCAGTCTTGAGAATAACAATAAGTCTAATAAATCCACACAAAGACAAGAAACAGCAGTCAACACACAAGCATTGCTATAGTGCCGGTATTCAAACTTTGTTTCCTGTAGCCTTGGCCTAGAGAGCGCAGCCTTGAGACGGTACCGCCGCATCCCGTGACGTCACTTACCTGCATATCGGCATTGTGTTTGGCCATGTAGTTACGAAGGCCACGAACAGACTGGCCACGTGCTTTTCGCACAGGGAGTGTAGGCATGTGGTCACGAAGCCCAGTATAGACAAAGAGCATACCCCATGTGGCATTGAGTGATGATCAATGTCCATGCTACATGTAACAATTATCACACATCACAGGTAGTGACCAGTTAGTGCATGTGTCTGACAAAGCTGCACGGTTGTAGCCTTCATGGCCTGCCCCACAGTTTGCCTCAGTAAGTGATGAGTCATCACTTTGAACTGTGTGTAGTGTGCTGTGCACAGCACGTGGTCAGTAGGGAGAGAAAGGGTACAAGGGATAAGCAAGAGATGGCCAGATGGGGCCACAACTCGCAGGGCAGGCGTGGTGGGCATGTAGTAACAAACAAAGAACAACACATCATATTGTCCAACTCCCAATTATATATATAGATATAGATATTTGTACGTGCCATTATTGGTTCCTTGTGGACTCATGTTCATGGTCTCCAATTTATTTAACATCTTTATTCATGAAAAGAAAGTTAGGCAGTTTGTACCAAATTGAAACTACTTTTCATCTTTACTCCCTACCCATTCATCAGCATGCAGGGGAAAAAATCATCCAAAGCTTTTGTTGCCTTCTTTGCAATTTAGAATCCCCAGCAAATCATGCGGCCAGGAGTGTTATGTACTATCTCAATTTTAGAGATGGATCTGAAGCCACTGGAATGATATGATTGAAACTTTCTGGTCATGTTAGTTTCTGGCAGGAAACAACATGTTTACAAGCAGAAAACAGTCTGTAACACTAACAGAGAAACAGGAATATACATGAAAATAATGGGAATGTGAGAGATGAACAGCAGAACAAAAGGGAAGTTCTTTACATTTCAAGAATACTGTGAGTGACTATTTTTTTCTCTCAGTAGTCTGTTAACATTTATATTTACACTATTCACCCTACAGTCGTTAGTCTGATGGCATTTACCAGTGAGCCCACATAATAGTCATTAATTTGAAACAGCTTACTTTGATTTATGAATTAACTCTTTCGATTCCTCACCCCACCATTGTTAGGTTGACAGTTCCAACCACTAACAGTCGAGTGACACAAAAGGACAAAGACATGGCAGGATTCACTCCAGACCAGCAACCTCTAGTGGCTATTGTTTCAGATGAAAGGTTTGTGTGATTATGATTTGCCAAAGTCTGCACCCAGTAACCACTTGGTTTAGTTCAGTGAATCATCTAGTTTATTCTAACAGTTTTTCTGAGCCATTTTTAAGAAAGTACCAAATCTGAATTATCTAACTTTGTATTCATGCAGGATATTATTTATTTCATCAGGGTCATCAGATGGAGAATGTGATCTTAATGGCAATGCCATAATATGAGTGTCATGTGCCAGCATCCTTTCTTCATTTTTAATGGGGTTGGGGGGGGGGGGGGGGCTTTGGGTTAAAAGACATGCATACATTTTGTGCTTTATGATTGATGGTAAAGAAATTAATCTGGGCCAGTAGTTGGACTATATGTTTACAATTATGAGCTTATTCCAGGCAGTTAATTTTCAGGTGAATTGAAGTTAAGTGGAATTGTAGTTTCCTTGCAGTGGTGCAATGTAATGACAAAAAGAATCAATCAAAACATCTATTTTTTCATCAGACAGTCATGTAAAGTGTTTACAAACTCTCTAGAGTGCTCAAACAACTATTATCATTTGTTCTTCTGATTGGAGGGTCTGAAGTCTGAAGTGGTTTTGTCCAGGTGATTTTCTTTTCAGTTCTAAAACTTTTCAAACTATTTTTCTTTTTGTCTAGTGAGGAAGATGAATTTGATATGCCGCGATTGCCGAAAGCTGCACACAAGGAAATTACGGAACAGTTAATCAAAGATGGATATAACTTGGACTTGGAACCAGATGATGAAGATCTTGACCTTATACCTCCCCGACCTCTTAATGAGAGATGTGCATGTTGCAATGTTCCCAGTGGATGCGGGATACAATAGTCTGATTGCACAAGTGTTTGTATGCGAGTGTTATACTTTCGAAAGTGTGTACATGTAGCATAAATGCAATTATGAGGTGACAGTGTTGAGGAGCTTGGTCCAGTTTGCAGTGATTGAAGGACACATCAGATCTTTTTTGTCGTTCGTTGGCTAAAATCAAAGTGATCCTTATATTGTTGCCTAACATAAATCTTGACCTGTTTGCAAGACTGCTGATATAAAAGTGGAATAAACACAAGAAAGCAGAGATAAATATAATAGTTATGGGGGGGGGACGGGTCCTGAGAGTGATATTCTAAACAATACAGAGTAGGCAATTTTAACTTCCATATTTGAATTCAGCATGTCCAAATTAGGGGAAAAAAGTATTAAAAAAATACATGGACTTATTGGTTACCATGGTAACGCCGCCATCCTGAATTTCGCCTCCATGTAAACAGCTATTTTTAAAACCTAAAGCTCCGTCATTTTTCAACAAATGATCTTGAAATTTCGTATGCTTATATTTCAATACATAATAAAGATATTTTAATATTTTTATTTGGATATCTTTGATAGATGTTTTTTTAAGAAATTCTGAAAATTGTATAATTATAATAGCGCTTATGCATTTTTCTTGATTTTTCACCACAAAAATTATAGATTTCTCGTAAACTAACTAATTTTTTTAGTAAACAATATAAAGATGCTATAGTGCAATTTTCATCGAAATCCAACCAAATATAAAAAAGGAGTTAGGAAATTAACATAAGAAAAGTAAGTTTTGAGAAAAACGCGTTTGAAAATTTGCTAAGGTTTTTTGGCTGAAAAAAGTGTCTGAATGTTTACCAAATGTCTCAATACGTTCCTGGCCGTTCTGGATCATTCATACATGTGGGAGATTCCAATATAAGGGTCCCTATACCACAAATCAGCCAGAAATGGCGTTTCATTGTGTCTTGAACTGGTAATTATAGGATGTTTTCTTCGATTAGAAGCGAATATTTTACTCGACCCTCTCCCATGAAAGTCTCTTTTTTTTAATGAAAAAACGCTTAGCTAGGTCAAATGAGTATCAAAAACGTAAATAGAAATAGTTGAACCTTCCGAAAATCGACTAAAGCAAGAATCGACATTTTGAGCCCAAAAGTCGATTTCAGGACCCGTCCCCCCCCCCCCCCCCCCCCCCCCCCCCAAGCCATCTGTAAAGGGCACCTAACTGATTGTTTGACAATCACCTCAAAGACAAGGTGGCGTTAAAGGCGTAAGCGAGTTATTCTTGTTTTAGTCATGTTGAAAGTTCTGTCCATTTTTTTTTGTTGGATATAGATGTTTGAACAGCTTGGCACCACCAGAAGAATAACACCTGAAATAAATAAAAGAAGACTTGCATACATCGGCCACGCGGCCCGAAACAAAAGCACGGCCCTTATGATATCAATCCTTCAAGGAAAGACAGAAACAAAGAGAAAACAAGGAAGACCACCCATTACATATCACGATAACATCAAGAAAGTCAGCCAGCTGGAAATAAGTGAACTAACTAGGAAAGCTAAGGACAGGATTGGGTGGAGGAGATTTTGTCGTGACATCCACTGTAGCAGCTAACATCGATGATGATGAAGCCGACAGGTGACAGGAGGTGATAGATGTTTGGCTGCTTTTATTGGCGTGCTGTGTGAAATGAGACAAAAACTTACTTGGGAAACAAGCTTTTGAATCGCTGATTGCAATGATAATAATGAAAATACATGCTTTTTCGTCTTGTAAAATGGTGAGTTTCCCCATCTGATGGTAACGTTATGGTAGCTTACTTTGGAGATTACCAATGATGCCCGTTCCAAATTTGTGGTTGACCTAATTTTTCAGAAAGAATATGATTTTTAGAAAGCAACCAGTTCCATTTTCTGAGAGCATAGAAGATTTATGACGACACTAGTGCTTTCAGTGCTTTCTCTTCTCATTGTACATGTGGCATTTGTTTGTCAGCAGTTCTTTTTAAGACCCCTCAGCCTATACTCATTTTCAGGAGACAATACAAGATTAGATGGAACCGAGGCTAAAGAAAAATATGTTCATATCAATTTGTAAATTATATACTTCATATTTTGCCTATGAACATTACTGCTTTAATTAATTCACATCCATCCTATGCCTCTACAGGCTAATGATAGTCACTTCTCATTGAAGAGGCCAAAATGCCGCAAACGTTCAAATAAGCATTTAAGTCATAAACTTTGCTTGGAAAAAAAAGAATTTAATACATGTAAACTGGAAGTAGATTGCAACAGAACTCGAGCTTTATGATGAAATTCTTGCAGTTATCAGAAATGTCCTCATATGGGATTATATCCTTTAATAAGGACTAGCTCCTAAACTTGATATTAAGAACAAGATGCAGTTGCATAGATGTAACTTTCTGTTGATACTGCTACTGTGTATTCAGATTGGTGCTGTGGAAGATATAAACTACACTTTAGCCTCCATGGATTTAAGGATCAGAAAGATACACACATTTTCTTAGACTTATCAGACAGTAAGGCATCAGTTTTGGCATAAAGTTTTATTGAGGGGTCTTAATTGTTGTATTTTTTGTTGTCTGTTGATAACCTGATGTTGTTTAAGTGATGAATGCCCTGAGCCATTAAAATACTGGGTCTTATCTTTTGTCTTATTACAGCAAGCAGAAAGTTTGCTAAAGTAAAAATCATGTCAGGTGTAAAATATTCTTAAATCAAAATAACTTGTCAACGCCAAGAGGTGCAGGTCAGATGTGGTTATCCTCTGAAGGAAGAACAAACTTGGCTGAAGAAATGCAGCATATTGAGAATTGAAGAGTAGCCTGCAAAACATCTATTTGCATTGTTACCTTTTAAATTTTTTTTTTAATTTTGCCCTTTTAATCAGTCTTCACAACCCATGCTGACAAAATTCACTCCTCAGTGGACCTTTTGGAGATAATTTTTTAAAATATGGTTAATGAGCTTACTTTTGTTGTTCATCAGTTTCAACATGTCAAGCAATGTACAGAGTTGTGCAGAAATTCAAAATATACAGGATTGCATATTATTTATATCTTGTTAATGGTAAATGAGGATATTTAAAATTTTCACACAATTTTGAGGACAAGTTGCGGATTTGCTGATTTAAGATGTCTATCACATTGTGCAATACTTCTTTGTGATCACTGATCTCATAATATGGCATTTAATTTTTATTAATTTCACCATTTAGGATGGTAAAATTGGATCGCTATATCATTTTCAGATCTGCTTTTTCATTTGAATCCATTCTTTAATTTTTTTTTCTGCTTTTAAAATACCATGTAAGTTTGAAATAATTTCACGCCAATAACAGTATACTGTTATCAGAGCAAAGGAATAGGTGATCGGTTCTTACCAGTTTCAGTTTATATTTCAACTGCATGTACACGGGTGCCACTTTTTTTGGCATAAATTTGCTACATTTGGATGGTTGAAATGTCCTGATGTGTCCTGTGGAGTAAATCCATGTTCAGACTATATCAGAATAAGTTACCTTAATTTGTTTCAAATTTGAAGCTTAAAGTGATTATGTTGTCAATAGATGACATGTGGTGATGCAAAGTACCCTCTTGCATGGTTGTCATCAGCTATTTTACTAAGAAGTACTCACAAAACGCTTCATTACAGACAAGCTCCTACATTTTATTTACATGGGATCATTAAATTCAAGAGTAATTTTTTTTTTTTGCCATCAATTGGATTGAAGAGAAACTTTTGATAGATGGGTGTTTGTATACACAATACATGTTTTTATAATGGAAAATATAACTTAGGATACATTGATAGAAAAGCTCAGGGTGAACACTGCCTTTATGTGTCATTTTAATAAGATATAAAGTGAGGAGTAAAAATTATGCAAATTTATATGAAAACCGGATTTCCATGTGTACTTTCACAACACCTGGAGCAGAATTATTAATTCCTTATCATAGACAGCATGAAATTAAACCACTATCAGATAGGATTTTCAAAAGAATTGGTTGTAGATTTATTTGTTTTCAAGCAATAGATGTTACATTATTGATACTTTGTTGGTGAGAATGCAGGATATTTCCTATGAATGTATGGGTTGAGCAAAAAGGAGATCCATATTAATTACGTACTTGTAGCCTACTTCGTGATGTATGTATATTGCCTCAGGGTAATTTTAGCAAGTAAATCTAGAAGAGTGCCCCTTTATACAAATTTTGTAAAAGATCCTATCACACTCCTTTGTTATTGTAGGCACAGAAACTCTTAAGTCAACATTGCAGACCAAAACCCACCAATTTCTTGACCATCTCAGAAAAGGGTTTCATCAGCTACATGTAATAGAAATAAATTTGAAATGAAATTCAGGTTCTCAGGAGAAGGAAAGTCTTGCCCATTCTTGAAGAACTGGATTTGTTAATTATTATGTCAATTTAGTTAAACTGAACTGTCACACAGGTGCTATCTTCAAGTTTCATGAAATGGTTACTACTTGTATGATTGATTATGGATTGAATGTAGGATTTAAAAAAACTACATGTTTGAAGATGAACATTTTCATAATTTTTTTTATTTTAACCGTGCTGACCCCTGATTCATTTGTTACAATTGCTTCCATGAGTGTAATTAGTTTGCAGGTATTGTCAGAATAAGCTTACCACATTTCATTTACATTAGATTTTAGATTTGATCTATAAGCTTACTCAATGTGCATAATTGATGACTAAAAGTTTATCTTTTTATGTTTTGACAAAGTATTAATATTTCTGGAAATGTTTTTTTCAGCCACTGAAATTAATCATCATGAGTATAAGATAAATCATTGTGAGGGAAGCAAAAGAAAAACTGTAATATTAACAAATTATTACATCTATTTTTGAAATATTATTGAATGTGTGAAAAATAATTGTCTTGAGTAGATGGGAAGCCCTGTATAAGTGTGACATGATATGTCATGATAGGAATTCTCACAAAGTCGTAAATGATACATAACAGTCCTTGTGTCTCAGTTGGCTCTGGCTCATTGTTTTGATAATTTACTATAAATTTTCATTAGGCAAGAAATGTCAAATGTGGTTATCATTTCCACCTCGTTTTCATTCTTTGCAATTTTTAATTGAATGTTGTGAAATCTTTTCTTGGTTTGTCTTGTGCAGTTTATATTCTGAAATTTTTTCATCTCTAAGTTTTTCCACTCCAGTATGTCACACACATAAGTTAAATTGTATTGTGTTAGTTCACATCACGGTACATCCATCAGCATGACATTGAAGTATTAAATATTCTCTCTTATTTTTATGTGCACTTCAGTTTCCATTTATATTATTACTAAGATTTCATTCCAGTTTGTATATCTTGTGTCAGTTTTGATCTAAAACCATCATATTACTGCATTTACCTTTGCTCGTATTTTTATATCTTGAATTTTTTTGATGCAACTGATTCTGCTGTGATGAATTATATTTAATTTCTTTTTTTTGTCTTTTCATCAATGGTTTTAAATTATGGATCTGCCTTATTTTACTTTATTGCTTTAACTCTCCGTTCCACAGTCTAGGAGTGTTTTTCCTTCTTTATTTGTGTTGACCTGAGCCTTCATTTTCTTACGCATTCTGCCAAGCTGTTCAGTTAACATTTTAAATTTTTTTGTTTTTTTTGTTCCCGTTTCCTCTTTAGTTTTCTCTTAGTGGTGTTCTTCGATAATGTTTTGAAATGTCCCTGGTTTTGCTTTTTATTGTACGGTATACGTGCAAGTGCCACATTTGTGATTTATTTTACTCTTTTTGGTAGTTTTTGACAAGAATCATTTTATTATTCACTATTGTGTGTAATTGATGTTAATCAGTTTAATTAGCTCATTTTCTTCAGTATTGTTGGGCCAGATACGTGTAGCTTTTCACCAAGACTTGGTAAATAATTGGTTCACAAACTAAAGAATCTCAATTTTGGACAGAAAAAAAATAATTCTTCGCTTACATTATACAAAATGTCAATGTGAGAATACAGATTTATGGGCCACCTCAGAGAATACACACATATGTTTAAGAAGTTAGTTTGGAACCATTACTTTCATGCTCAGGGAATGATGTCCAAAACTTGAGATTTGTTTCTTCTGGGGTACAGTATTATCTTAAGACGTGAGGTGCAATCTAAAAAAGTTTTTAAAAGGATCCTCTGGATTAAACAATTGCTTGTTATCTTTATTTAGGTAAAGGGTCAGTTTACAAGCTACAGCTGGATTTATTTTGTAGAAAAGCAACATTTGTACATTATTCTGAAATTTTTCATGGAAGCGCACATTGTTTTGGAGTAGCATATAATGCTTGCTGCATTCAACTCAGCTCACCGAGGTACAGTACCAACTTTTGGAATTTAGCTGATATATTATCTTCTCACAGAATCTAGATATGATTTGTTAATTAGTTTTAGAAATATGACACAGTTCATTTTGGATAATCATAGTGTGTCTTTCAAAATGTACATGCTTATCCCAGTTTTCATTTGTTCCTAAGCACTTTGTGATTTTTATGATTTAGTCAGTTTCATTTCATTAATTGATTGACATGAAATCTGCTTTTTTGTTGAGTCTGACCATCTTGCTGTGCATGTGAAGCTTAGATTCTTCACTATTGGGGATATGCACCATGAAACTAGCACCATATAATCATAGTAGGATGCTCTGTTCAGATTTCATGGGTTTACAGTGCAATATATTGAAGTCTTAAAAGTAAGAGACACTGCTGCAATTTTGATCATATTTGAAATTAGCCAATCAGGAGAGTGAATTTTTTAAATGAAGATTTTTTTTATGTGTTAAGTTTTGCAAATAAAGTACATACATCTATTATATATGTTGTAACTTCTTTGTTTGTTTTGTACTGCGACTACTGCCACCTTTTGTGCTTTACAGCGGGTATCCAAATTAAATTTATATCGCGTGAAACAGAGATTACATTAATCTGTGTTCGGTCTTCACCAAGCATCTTGGTGGACCTTGCATTTTATTTGTTCATCTGAATTCCATTAGTATGTGATGACTAGATACATATTGTAAATAAGCATGTGTTTTGATTTTTCCATTAGTTGAACGCTGGACATGCCAGGTAGTTTAATGGTGAATTTGCAAGGCATAAGAAGGAAAGTGATATTTTTTAAGTCACGTAAAACAAAACATTATTGTTGGCTTGTTGTAAGATGCTCACAAATATGTGTAAAGTTTTGCATTCAGTTAAGATATGGTGGTGGTGAACTTGTGCCATCAGTTCAGGGCAATGATGGTAGTGTTTCTTCTATCACAGCTTTCTTATTTTAAGCATACATGTATGTATAGTTTCAACAGCTTTTATTGCAGCCGAGTTTCCAGTTGTGCTTTTAGTTTGTACATGGTATAATCGTATGAATATGTGAGATACATGTGTATTGCCCATCCTGTGTGGCCCTATTCCTTGCCTCTGTTAGTTTATAAGTTAATGTGAAAATGGTATTCAGATCAAATGGTTGAAATAGCATTACATCAGTGAAGCCTTATTTTTAATCATCTATTTTGCAATAAAATTTAAGTAAAGATTTAGAACATGGCTATTTCAAGTTTTATTAGAAGTCTGAAGTGAAAAGTTTTTCTTATTTCTTTTCTCTTATTTTCATAACAAGGTGTAAGTAGACATGGAATTCAGTCAAGTAATAATGTGTTTTAACTATTCACATAAGGCCTTTTGTCCCATCGCGCGATTAACTCCATGTTATTAAGGCTTGTTGGGTGCATTTAATTTGAAGTTTGCTCATAACTCACTACATTTCATGCAGTCATAATCACAGAAAAGTGTTAAACTTAAATCTATATATATATTTGAGGACTTGAAAACTTTGTCCTCTATGCATTCCATGACCACAGCACACAGAGTTCTGAAATTTTTTGTGCTGATGCAGAGCAAAACGTACGAGGTTTTAAAGGAATACTTCTTGAAATTTGATGCTCTACTGATTTTAGAAAAATCAAACAAAAAATCGGCCGGAAAAAAACTCCAGTAGCCTTTTTAAGCGCTTTCCTTTGTAATATATATTTGTGGACTTGAGATTTTTCGTTGCAAAAGGCTTCTGAACCACTCAACACTCAGACTTCAAATTTTATATGGTACATCAGAATGGATGTAAAAGTGCACAGTTTTTAATAGAAGTCTCAAATCAGTGTTGTTGTTTTTATTGGAAATTTATTGTTTCGCCATGATTTAGATCTATTTCGAGTCATGGTTCGCCATTTTAAGGTTTCGTTGTCACTTCCTGCGATGTGTTCACTATCAAACACTCTAACCCGTGCGCAAATCATGCTGTTGTACGGGATGCGCAGTGTCAACTCACAAAGGCAGAGCAGTAAGGTCTTATTTAAAAACAAACGAACAAAAATAAAAATAATAAACAAATAGGAACAGGCAAGATGAAGCAGGTCCATAATAACCACCCAGAACTGAAACCAATATTCAAACTGATTTATCCCGGGCAGGGCCGGGGACCTCAGCTAGTGTACAATAATAAAACAATTCCCATGAAAAACAAATAATCCTAAAGGAATATATGTACTGTAAACTCATTCTGCACAGCTTCTGCCACTTAGTTGTGAAGCTGTGATTGCTCTTGTTGACTATAGTCAGTAATAGTTCTGATGAATTACAACAGTTAATTTTTAAGGTGTTTTTTTTCCCTTAGTCATTTCAGACAGTGTAGCATAACAGAAGGCCTGTCTAGATCTCTACATGCATCAAACCCAAGGCATTGAGGTTACAAATATTTGTTTACTCAAATTGTATGGCAGTTCTTCCTCACTGAATTATAAATGCTTAATACACATGGAGCTGTGAGATGTCATGCTGCAAATTTGCAGTTATGCTAGATTTCTGGCTTTTCTTGAAATGAAATAATAAATCACAAATGCATCGATTGGGTTTTTTTCAGCTCTTGGTTATTGCAATATTTATATTTGTAGTAATATGTAATATTTTGTGAAGGTTCTTGTTTAAGTAAACAAACTTATTGTTGTCTTTTATTTTAACATTCTTTCTCCGTCTCTCACTCTCTGTCTGTGCCTCTGAGCCTCTCTGTCTCTGTCTCTCTCTGTGTCACCCTCTCTCGGTAGTGTAACTCTCTCTCTCCCTGACACACACTCTGTAACACGTTCTCTGTCACACTCTCTCTCTCTCTTTCTTAGTGCTCTCACTCTCATTTGTTTTGTTTTTTTTATAGTTCTTGTTATGTAATATCAACTGGGAATTTGTAATACATGTACTTTACATGTCCTTTCTTGTTCTCTGCACTTTTTTGTTCCAGTTCTATGATTCTGTTTTATGTAAATCAGGAGTTACTTACAATACTTACATTGTAGACAATGAATCCCTCAAGTAATTGTTGGTCCTCCAATATTCATAAATAAATATTTGTGTACACAAAAACAACAACAATACATATACAAAACTATGAGGCAAATGTCTGATTTTCTGTCAATTTTCATGGCTGAATGCTAGTAAGAACAAAAAAATCCACCAAAAAAACTACTTTTTGCCAATATTGTGAAAATTTTCCTGTCTAATGCATGGCATTTAAATTTGTCGTTAAAACAAACAAAAAAAAATCACACAATGGAGAACCTTCACCTTTCACATTTATATTTCAAGAAATGAATGAGTGTGTTTGCCCCCATAGGATGCTCGAAACTGTGTGTTCACGAAACAAATTTGCCCCCTCCTCCCTTTAAAAAAAATTCTCCATAAATGTTGATATGACGCCAGGGGTTAGCTAAGGTGGGGTGGTTGCAGTGCAGAATGGAATGCGACTGAAAAATTGAGAAAGATGCCGAGTGCTTTGTGCACTACGTTGTTCAATTTATTTTTGGTCTCTAGGACTGGACCATATTATCGAAACGACGAAACAAGAGGAACACTTCCTGTTTAGAAAGTCCCTCGTGAAATTGCCAAGTTGAAATATATGAAATCAAAATTACAAGTTTTTTTTTCTTCAAGTCATCTTTATTATTAAATTCGGTTTTGTATGGAGCCTCTTTTACATGCATTCGATTAGTTGTTAGATGGCTAACCAGTGGGGACACTGAATTAATCGAAATAAACTTTAAAAAAAAAAGATATTAAGAAAAAGCGCATTCTCTCCTGCAGGTAAATATTTAGTAATGGGTCAATGACTAAAAGAAATGCAGAACAGTCTTCTCTTCCGATGTCTCCTGAATACTGGTCTATCTGTGCGTTGTAAAGCTATCATAATTATGTCAGTGAGGTTCCTGAACATTTTTGTTTCGTCCACCTAAGTGAGTCATCTATTCAACCCGGTTCATAATTTCGACAGGAGAGTGCACTTTTGCTCAAGTAGGATAATTTTGAATTGCCGAAGTTTTGTTGGAGAAAACCTTGCTTATGTTTAAAAAATGTGTTTTCACCCTAAACTTCTTTTAAACAAATATAAAATAATATAAATATCTTGTTTTGTGACCCATGTTTAGTTTACTTTAATTCATTTTACCTGGCAACTCCCGTGAAATGGTGGAGCAAAAAGTATGTAGATCTACTTTTATGTACTAACTCTTGGAAATCCCCTTTAGCAAGAAACATCAGCCATTCATATGTCACTCTAAACATCCACTTATCGGACCAGAAATCTTCTGGCGTAAGTAATTTCTCAACAGGTATCGAATTCTAGTCGTCACATATGATGTGTAAGAGATGCAGAAATGTTACAAAATGACCTGAATAGACTCCAACAGTGGGAACAAAAGTGGAAGATGGAATTCCATCCTAAGAAATGTCAAGTAGGGCCTACTTCGAGTGACAAACAAAATTAACACTATCAGTTTTGATTATACTATCCACAACATCAAATTAGAGGAAACAGAAACAGCTACTTATCTTGGCATAGTTATTGATAGTAAACTTAAATGGAAACAACAGTAGGCCCTATAGCACAATTAGATCTAGTCTAGATCTAGATCTAGATCTAGATTCTAGATCTAGTCGTAAGGCAAATGGAGCAATAGCTTTTTTAAGGAGAAATATTTCAGACTATCCCATGGATGTTAAAGATAAATGTTATAAGACCCTTGTTAGACCAATACTCGAATATGGATGTAGCATCTGGGACCCCCATTGTAGAACTCATATAGATCTAGATTATCTAGAAAAGATACAGAAAAGAGCAGCCAGATTCGTGACAAACAACTATAAATTTGAGGAGAATAACACCAAGATTAATATGCAAAAACTTGGCTGGATGCCTTTAGAGGAGAGGCGGGCAAGAATTAAAATTACCAGCTTTTTTAAGGGTAGATGCGGTCTGATGGATATACCCATTGAACACATTGGGATTAATTTTAGTAAGACTAGGCGGAATAGCCAGGCCTATGCCATACCATCGTCCAGTGTTGACGGCCACTTATATTCTTTTTATCCGAGCACGTTGAGGCTGTGGAACTCTTTGCCGGTGGACCTAAAATTGTGCAGTAGCCTAGACTCTTTTAAGACAAAATTAGAAAAGCACACGTTGAGAGCTAGCTACTGAATAGGCTGCATAGAATACTTATAAACCCAGTGATAAGATTAATTGATATGCTCATGGCCACAATCAAGTGTTTTTATAAGTTTTTATAAATCTAATCGACTCCCCCTTCTTACACCCTTATTTTTAACTCCCAAGGACACAGGCCGAGTCGATTTTTAATGCGTACTGGTGAGATACTCAAATCTGAGAATACCAGTTTTAAGGAAGAAGAAGAAGAAGAAGATGTAGGCCCAGATCTAGAAATCTAGATATAGATCTAGATCTAGATCCTACACCTGTTTCGTCACAGGTTGGAAGTATTGTATGTTCGTGTAGGATTGCCTGTGGTGTTCATAATTAAAGGTATTAGATCTAGGACTGAACGCACGCGTGCCATAGATCTAAAGGCCTATGTTCTGTTGCTGTTCACAACAACATTCAAGTTATTGTTGTCTTTTGATGATTACTTACGTTGTTATGAGTACAACTAGGCCTATCCATATATATCTAGATCTAGACTCTAGATCTAGATCTACTTTAGACCTAAGTTGAGCTAGAGACTTAATGACTTAATTGCTTTTTAAAGTACAGATCTAGATCTAGGTCTAGATATATATAGTCAGTGCACTAGGTGCAGTCAACATGTTGATGCGGTCAATATTTGTTTTTCCTTACAGTTTCATTTACTGGTGTTTTTGTGACGTTAGATTATCAAGACATCACAAAATCACATAGCATGTGACTGCTGTTTAAGTTTGTATTTTGCCTAGGATAACTTTCCCAAGGATTTGTATCCCTACAACTTCCATCTTGAGGTCAAAGGTAAATATGTGGCCCTACACATTTCTCCGTGTAGTGGTCTGGTGTAAGCTCACAGAAGTTCTCTGGACATTCTACTTTGGGTGGATTTTCATTAGATATGTTTTTTAGCTTTTATGAGTGTGATTATGCACATATGGCACTGACTGCACTGACATCCATTCATCTGGCACCCTGCATGGTGCAGTCACTGGTAATTGCAGTGTTACATCAGTGTTGTGTTTGTATCAACTGAGATCAATAGCACCATCATTATTTATTATTAATGTGTTATTAACTAATTTGAATCCCGAGAAGAACTTACATAGAATGATAGATCTATCTATTTTTCAGAAAATGCACTTGACTGAATGCTCAGTGTGCAATAATTTAAATGATCTGCATTCATCACTAGCTTTCATTTGATCTGAGCTGAATGCAGTTCATTTCTGTGAGCTGGCGCAAATTTGCATATTATGCGTTAACTTGTGAACTTCATTCCTTTCACAGGTGTTAATCCAGAATGGCTTCTCGGAATGTTGGTGAAGATGTTCAAATTGATGCAGAGGTTGAGGTTCAAGGTAACTGTAACAGAACAAGATAAGAAATTCAAATACTGTGCCCAAAATCAAAATGCAGAGCAGGGAAACTGAATTACTAGAAAGAAAATAGCCTAGTCTGGAATTACAATGTGACTGGCATATATGACCAAGACCACGTTTAGACCAGTTTTGAATAGAAGTGCTCTGTTAACTTTTTTGTAACCTGTGCAAGAACCCATCAATATTTAGATTATAGTGTGGATAGTCAGAAAAAATCATTTGTTGCTGACACTGATGGCAGTGGTTTATAGTCTTGTCTGACAAAGTAAATCAGTTGTGGTAAACATTTCTGGGTGAATTTGTAATGTCTATTTAAACCATTGCTGCATCTGCAGGTTTTCTCACAACCAAACTCACTGAATCAGCTGGTCAGATTTCATTCAATATATTTCTTTCTTAGCTAAATATTTGAAACCCCAATACTATACCATGTGTGAAAATTTTCATGATGCTTCTCAATTAAGTTTTTTTTTTTTAGTTGTCATTGCATGAGACTCACAACATTTTTGTGGGAGGACTTCCCCCCGTCCGCGCCACTTACCAAAAAGTGAACAAACATAATATGATTAAGATATAAGCTTAAACAACCTGCATTGGAATGGTCAGATGGACCTGGGGGCGTGAGGGTCTAGTCAGTTTGTTTCAATGGGCGGTAGTCAGATTGACTAATCAGGCGAAAAGGGGCTGGGGTAGTTGTGTTTTCTTGACTGGCGCGGGCGGGCGGAAGACCTTCCATTTTTGTAAAGAATGATGGAGAAACTTAAGCTTGTTTTCATCCTCATGAGATAGAAACTTCAGAGATTAAAATTAATTGGTATGAATTGTGCCAGTTCTTATCCGTGTGTACTGGATTGCAATGTATACACAAACTTTTGTAAAATAAGCACTGAGTAATAGTGGAAAGAAAATTTCTGCATTAACGGAATGAAATTTTTTTATATGTAGGTCATTGTTTTCACAGGAGAATAGAAATTGTCATTTTTGAAAATTTGAGAGAATTACTTCTTGTAAGTTCTTTGCAAATCTTGGTATGAACAGTGGAACGTATAAACTGATACTGACATATTACTGCTGGAAGATCAAATTGCAGTAGATCAAAAACTCTCACTCAGAGGTTTTTCGGCTCCTCATTTAAAAAAAAAAAAATTTGGCATTTAAAACTCTACTGGGAATTTATACAATTTTGTGCTGACAAAACTGTGAAATGGTTAAAATTATTACTTAGATAGTTCTGTTGTGTCTTTGTCTCATCCTCTTTTTCACGTATCTAGAAAGTGTGAATCCAGAGTGCCCAAGTTCATCAGGCCATCAGGACGTTGCTGATCATCAGTCCAATTCCCTGAAGTATGCACAGACTGCAAGACCAGTATTGTCAGATGATGATAGAGAGTACATGAAGTATTTGAGACACATGCCTGAGGAGTTGCAGGAGGACAACATTGATATTTTGATAATTAACGCAGAAGATAACCAAACAGCAGCGCTTAAATTTCAGGCGCATTTGAAAAAAGACATATTATTTTATGTTGGCAGCACTGCGATGCATCCAAGAGTTAAATTGCTAGATGAAATAAGATATGGATCAGCTGACCATTTGGATTTAGCCTTCTCTAAAGCTCTCTTTGTCTTTCTGTATGTAACAAAAGAATTTTGTGATGACACTTGGACAGTCTTGCGGGGTCAGGCTTGTCTGAAAGAGGCTATTGAGGACAAAGACAAAAAGTGGAGTGTCATTCCTATTCACACCAATTCAAGGAAAAATAAAACCTACAAACTACCTATGATGTTGAACAGCTTGCGTCCTATCAACTACTGGGGTGGTGGTGAAGATCAGTTTTATATTGACAGTGTGAAAAAGCTGTTAGAATCTAAAACAGGGTTACTTTTGGAAAGAGAGAGGGTTTTAGATGAGAGGAGGAGAAGTTATTTTGAAGCAAACGGTCACAAAATAGCAAAGAACATTAAACATTTGAAGAGAAGTGAAACTTTTCCCAGAATTGAAAGCCCTGCTCACCTAACATCAAGCATATCATCTTCTCATATTGAGAAAGAATCAAATGCATGCAAGGAATTTTTCCCAGTTTCTGATGACGCTTCAGATACTGGTTATTCATCTTACGGTGAAGCACAGAGTGCAACAACACATTATTCTTCTACGGCAGAAATTCCCAATGACAAAGCACAGCCAGAGAATGATGAAGCGACTGTTCAAGCCCAGATGCAAACACTTGAATTGTCACAACCACTGCGTGTGTCTGCACAGAACCTTATGGGTGTGAACTTGAGAATAGGCCACGAGGGGAGTGATCTAGATACTGGTGACCAAAATTGTGAAGGAAGTAGAATTTTGCAGCATTTGGCATCTTCTAATTCAGAAGTCAACCAAGCCCCAAGCACCTCTATTTCAAATACGTCAGGAAGTCCTGTTCAGACAGCTATTGAGTGCAATGAAAATGTACACCAAGAGAGAGTAACTTTAGCTACAAGGCCGACTGTTTCCCATGGCAATGCTGCTCATGTGCATAATAGTTCACTGGCTAGAGATGGGCCTGCTTCTACTGAATTCTCACAGCAGCAAATGTCTACAGTCAGTGGAATCTATTCATCATCACACTCCAGAATGCCATCTTCTTATCCCTTATCACATGCATCAGGATTGTCCTCATATGGACAGAATAGATTTCCAGATCCACAGTTACAATACGATGAACATGGTCGACCACATTATCTCAGACCAGACACTGGACAGTATGAACCATACTATCAGTATTCTGTCCCACACATTGTACTTCCCATATACAATCCGCATGGACTAAGAATGCCCTATGGGGCACAGGGACAACTTTTGACACACCATTTTACTCAACTACCAGGACCTTTCTTTGTTCCCTCTCCAGTGAGCAGTTCATTGTCAGCATCTGGGAGTCAGCTGACTTCCACTGAAGCCAACGCAACCTCTTCCCAAGAACTCAGTTCTTTACACAGTATATCGACAGGTGCCACTGGCCAGTATATTAATCATCCAGATGTTCAAGGTAGCTGGCCACATGGACACATTACCCAAGCACCTCATAGTCAGTCAAATACAGTGTCTCAGATTCCAGTGACTCCCTCCTGGCAGAATATGAGTGCCCATCAGTTACAGCAGAATGTTTCTGTTTCGGAAGATGAAACGTCTGTTAAATGTCCCTCTAGTCAAAGCCAGGCTGCCAAAGAGGTTAGTGAAACACCATCAAGTGCCAGCACTGGCAAACTATCCTCTGCCTCAAGCACTGAGACGGTGATGCATATTCACCACCACCATCACAGCAGGACAGTCCATATTCAAAAAGCTACTAATGTCCTTGTTGGTGACCAATCAAGGTTATTGTGTACATCATCCTCACCAGGAAGTGATGATGTAGATGACAGTTCTAGTGACTATTCAGATGAGGCTGATGAAGATGCAGAATCAAATGAAGAAGACAATGTTCAAGTTTTAAGCAGTCCCGAGTTACCAGTGAGTTCTGCCAGGTAAGTGCGTGCAACATCATACCGCAGAGGCTTGTTAGTTTGACATTACCATTATTGTCTTCAGTAAATTATTGACATAATTCTCTCATGAAATCAAGAGCTTCTTGTCTAGGTATATGTGAGTGCATGAGAAAACCCACAATAAGTCGCAAACATGACATTTTGAGTTCTGTACACATAATAAAAGACAAGACATTTCTGATAAATTGAAGTCAGTGACCCCCATAAAACAAGATTTTGAGAAAACGGCATTTAATCCTAAAAGTGGCAATAGCTAATTGACGAAGTAATATTGGAGTTATTGCTGTTAGAAGACCGTAGTCCTTGCTAAGCCGTTATAGAGATCATACTGAGTAGTGTTCACTGCTCATCTACAGTTTACCCTGTAACATGCCACGGTCCCCTAAACAACAGCCAAGTCAGAAGTTTTTGGATCTTGTTAGGAGACCGTAGTCTAATTACAAAGCCTTTTTAGAGATCATAGTGAGTAGTGTTCATTGCTCGTCTACAGTTTACCCTGTAACATGCCACGGTCCCCTAAACAACAGCCAAGTTGGAAGTTTGTGTCGGACCCATATTTTCACTTCAAAGCCGTTTTTCTCAAAATCAGCTCTGTCGACATATTGTGGGTTTTCTCATGCACATTCACATATTGTTCAATGGGGAAATCCATAAATTTGAATGATTCTTGCGTTGTCGTACACATAAAGACAGATATTTGTTATACTCGACTTTCATCAATAATTAGAAAAAAAAATATACACACCATATCATCATTGCTCTGAGATAGTGACTCAGGCCAGACCAAGGCCAAAATTGACTTGATCTTTGTTATATTCTTATTGAGGTCAAGCCTAACACTGTCATGGCAACAAAATGAGGTTATAAAACTGTCTGCTCAGTGATGCATTAAACAAGGGACATCATAAGATAAATTTTTCTAAACTTTCACCTTGACAACACAGTTTTGTGTGCTTTTCTCACAACTGTGAAAAATGAGATGAGCAGTTATATTAGTCATCATCATTGCCTTCTCACCCTGGATCAGGGTATAGGCCACCAACAAACACTTTCCATCCCTCTCTATCATGGGCCAGCCTCTTTACATTATTCCAAGTCTTTCCGCTTCGTTGCACATCATTTTCTCTGGCTCTTCTCCACGTTCCGTGCGGCCTTCCTCTTGATCTCTTGCCCTGGGGATTCCAATCCAATACCTTCTTCGTGATGCTGTTTCCTGGCCTCCTGAGAGTGTGGCCGATCCATCTCCATCGCCTCCTACCAATTTCCTCTCTGACTGGGCTCTGTCTTGATCTTTTCCATACAATTTCATTGCTGACCTTGTCTGTCCATCTGATCTTAAGTAGCTTCCTCAAACATCTGTTGATGAAAACTTGGATTCTCTTTATGCAGGCCTGGGACGCATTCCAAGTCTCACATCCATACAACAGGACTGACTTCACGTTCGAGTTGAATATCCTCAGCTTTGTTTTTAGAGAGATATCCTTGGTTCTCCAAATCTTGCTTAAGGACGTGAAAGCTGCCTGTGCCTTTCCAATTCGTGCTTTGACTTCTGCCTCTGTTCCTCCCTTATTGTCAATGATACTACCAAGATAGCAGAAGGACTCTACATCTTCCAGTGGTTGATCTCCTACTCTGACTTGTGCGCTTGGGGGTGCAACAATTTTTAGGACCTTCGACTTCGCAGGATGTATCCTCAATCCAATAGATTCTGAAATTTTGTTTAGAGCTGTTGTCTTTGCTTGCATCTGGTCGTGTGTGTGCGACAATAGTGCCAAGTCATCTGCAAAATCTAGATCGTCCAGCTGTGTCCATGGGGTCCATTGTATGCCGTTTCTTCCTCCACTGGTGGTTTCTTTCATAAGCCAATCAATCACCAGGACAAACAGAAATGGGGACAGCAAACAACCCTGCCTAACACCAGTCTTGATATCAAAGCTGTCAGTAAGCTCGCCATCGTGTACGACTCTGCAACTTGTCCCCTCGTACATGCTCTTGATAAGGTTCACCATCTTCTCTGGGATTCCATAATGTCTCAATATTCTCCACAGTGTTTCTCTATCGATGCTATCAAAGGCCTTCTCGTAGTCAAGGAAGTTCACTATCAGTTGGGAGTTCCACTCTAGCGACTGCTCTACTATGATTCTCAGCGTGGCGATCTGGTCGGTGGTTGATCGATTACTCCTGAAACCAGCTTGCTCCTCACGAAGTTTTCGGTCTGTTGCATTCTGTATTCGCTTGAGAATAATCCGATTGAAAACCTTTCCTGGGATGGAGAGAAGTGTGATTCCTCTGTAGTTACTACAATTGCTGAGGTCCCCTTTTTTTGGAAGCTTCATGAGGTGTCCTTCCTTCCAGTCCTTTGGAAACTTGCCTCCGATCCAAATCCTCGAGAATAGTGAGTGCAGACCCTCTGCAGCCCCAGCAGCATCTGCCTTCAGTGCCTCTGGTGGGATCTGGTCTGGTCCAGCTGCCTTGCCTCGATTTAACTGCTTTATGGCATCATTAATCTCTGCTTTAGTCGGAGGGTCGCAACTGATCGGTAAATCATTTCTTGCGGGTAGAATGTCGGGTGGGTTGCTTGGTGGAGGTCTGTTCAAGAGGCTGTTAAAATGTTCTATCCATCTTTTTGCCTGAGCTTCCTTTCCAAAAATAGCCTTCCTGTTGTAATCCTTGACAGGAACTTCAAGTTTTCCATATTTTCCAGCAAGAGTCTTTGTAGTCTGGTAGAGGATCCTCATGTGTCCTCCTGTTGCTGCCTTCTCTGCTTTCTCTGCTAACATTCCTATGAACTCCTCTTTGTCTTTTTTAATTGATTTTTTGACCTCTTTAGCTGATGCTCGGTACTCTTCCTGGTTACCAACTCTTGAGCTTCTTGTACGACTTGCATTTACCTGTTCTTTTAGGTCTCTTCTTATCCTTATCAAGTCCAGTGATTTTTGGCTGATCCATTCCTTGTGTTCCACTTTCTTTTCCCCAAGAACATCCTGACATGTCGATGTAAGTACTCCTTTTACCTTAGCCCAGTGAGTCTCCAAATCTACTGTCTCTTCAAGGTCAACAAGGGGTTTGAATCTATTCCTCAGTGTCAGCTGGAACTCTTCCTTCTTGTCTCCATCCAGAAGGCTCACTTGAAACTTTCTCCTCTTTGTTCCTGCTCTGGTACCTTGTTTCTTGAGGCGGAGTTTGAGTCTTGCCAGCAGCATGTGATGGTCAGATCCAACATCAGCTCCTCTCTGTACTATGACATCCTCCAGTGAGCGTCTGAATCGTCGGGTGATGCAAAAGTGGTCAATCTGGTTTTCAGTTACTCCATCCGGTGAAATCCAAGTGGCCTTATGGATCCTCTTGTGTGGGAATACTGAACCTCCAATCACATAGCTGTTAAATGCGCAGAAACTTGCAAACCGCTCTCCATTCTCATTCATTTGTCCCAAAGCATTGCACCCCATAATGTCCTCATACCCTGTATTGTCCTGTCCTATCTTGGCATTGGCGTCTCCCATTATAATGTTCACATCTTTTCTTGGCAATGTGTCAACTATTTCCTGAAGCTGGTTGTAGAAATCGTCCTTGTCCTCATCGGTTGCTTCATTTGTTGGGGCGTATATCTGCACAATGTTATGTTCATGTTGATGTTCTTGTTCTTTGTAGTAAATGATGCCAATATAATTCTCCTTCCGTAGGGTTCCCATCCCCTCAGTGACCTCTGGGCGTGCTTGCTCAAGATGATCGCTACTCCTTCTGTATGCTTTTTGTCCTCCCTTCCAGAATACAAAATCTTTTCCCCAGAATTAAGTTGTTTCAGTCCGGACTGTATCCAGCGGGTCTCGCTAACTCCAAGTATGTGCAGTCTGTATCGCCTCATCTCCATTGTAACCTGGGCACTCTTTCCTGCTTCATACATGGAGCGGACATTCCACGACGCAATCCGGAGTGACTTGTTTGATGAAGGAGCAGTCAGGCCAGTGGAGTCCTTTCGGCTTTGTCCATTGTCCTTCATTGAATCTACAGGTGCAGATGCTCCCCCTTCTCCCAAGATAAAAGACTGATTTAAAGTATTTGCTTGTGTTTCTGTAACTGGTTTATTTTTACCGGGTGGGTAGTTGGCCCACCGCCAACTGGCTCTTCTCGGGAGACCAGGACCTTTGCACCTTTAGTCGCCTCTTACGACACGCAGTATCACGTCAGATGTATTCTTTGCTATCCCTCTTCTGCAAGAGGGCCGGCCCCGCATCTGCACGGGCAGTTATATTAGTGCAGTGATGATATTGGTGCGCTTATTGATAATGGTAGTTTATTACGTGTGATGGATATCCAAATTAGATTTGTATCGTGCGTAATCTGTCTTGATAATGGTTAACCATTATTTGATAATGTTGTGCTAGCAGCATATGTGAGTATGCATGAGAAAACCCACAATAAGTCGGCAGAGCTGATTTTGAGAAAAATAGCTTTGAAGTGAAAATATGGGTCCGACAAAAACTTCCAACTTGGCTATTGTTTAGGGGACCGTGGCATGTTACAGGGTAAACAGTAGATGACCAGTGAACACTACTAACTGTGATCTCTATAACGGCTTTGTAATTAAACTACGGTCTCCTAACAAGATCCAAAAACTTCTGACTTGGCTGTTTCTAGGGGGCCGTGGCATGTTACAGGGTAAACTGTAGATGAGCAGTGAACACTACTCACTATGATCTCTATAACGGCTTAGTTATTAGACTACGGTCTCCTAACAACACTCATTCCAATATTACTTCGTCAATTAGCTATTGCCACTTATAGGATTAAATGCTGTTTTCTCAAAATCTTGTTTTAGGGGGGTCACTGACTTCAATTTATCAGAAATGTCTTGTCTTTTATTATACTAGTAAATGCACCCGTTCTTTGAACGGTGAGTGGCAAACAAAACAAAAGAGATTGAGAGACTGCAAAGACAGGTTGACAAATGCTGAATTGTTTAAACTATTCGCTTACCTGACAATCATGATCGCAAAACTTCAGGGGGAAGGTTCCCCCCCCCGTGTGCGCCACTTACCAAAAAGTTAACAAACATAATACATGTATGATGAAGACCTCCCCTAACCCACGCTTTCCTTCTTTCTTTCTTCTTTCTTTGTCCCATACAAATACTAAACCCAGCCATTTGATAAGCCCGCTCAAAAGTCCCCTCTTTAGTGTGTATACTTGACTGGCGCGGACGGGTGGAGGACCTCCCCTTCATGGTATACACAACATTGTCTGTGTAACATTGTCAGCATCAAGCTGAGCACATGTCTTGTTTACTTTCAAGCAGGCCACGCTCAAAGGATATGGCATATTCGATACTGTGTATCGGTTTTGCTAGCGTCCAGTAAAGAGGTTGCGGAATCGCCATCCATAACAATCATATAAACATACATCATGGCATCCATGCAGCTCGACAGGATAAAAAACAGTAGGCCTAGGCCTAGATATACCAAAATTGTGAGTGTCTCGCTTTAAAGGCCATGTAATGCATAGACGTCATGCAGAAGTTTGCGCAAAATGACAGCCTTCGATACTGAGTATCGATTGCTAGACCCATACGCAACACTCTAAAAACTACACCAGGAATTTAGTCAGGGTTTAAACGCTAAGGCATTTCACAGTTTTCAGAAAAATATAAGACGTGGTCAAACGCAAAAACTAAGCCAGCCATGCAACTCGGCAGTATAAAAAACGGTCGCATGCAAACTTTCAAGTGTCTAGCTTGAATGGCCATGAAATGCATAAGCGTCAGTTTACCCCTTGCTCTCATTATTATAAGATGTACAGAACTCAGAATGTCATGTTGCCGACTTATTGTGGGTTTTCTCATGCACACTCACATATTATTATCTGCACATCAAAAAAGAGATTGTTTTGAGATGTTTATTATGCTGTACTGTATGTTCTGTACTGTATGTTTATTATTTTTGTTGACCTTGCAGATCTTTTCGAGTTGATGGAGTTTCAAGTGGAAGCAGAGCATCTGCTGACGGTATGTTTCACTTTTTTCTTTCTCATACTGAGTAAAAAGTTTTCAGAAATTGTGTTGGACCATCACTGTTTGTTCCACAGTATCAGATTTATCCTGACTGTTCTGAAAAGAACAGATGTAACAAAGTTTTGGAAGGGCAATATACAAGGAGCTTAAGGATAGTATTGACAGGGTTGTTACAGCTTCTAAACAGTTGCATTGTCTTATTTTTGGGCTCATGCTTTTGTGTGTAGGTGAGAGTTTTCTATTTTAGTGAATACCAGATGAGCTACCGGGCATTGCCCAGAATAAACAATCATGTGATTGTTATTTTTTAAAAATACATGCTTGAAGTAAACAACTTTTAATTATAGCCATCATCTTCCTTATCTCAGTTGCCACCTTCCTGCCAAATTTAAGGCCTGAAGAGTGTATAGTTTGGTCAGTGACTCATGCCAAAGGTTGCAAGTTACTGAAATATATAATAGATTTATCCTGGCTATTACTTTGCTGATCTGTAGATGTATGAAACATAATTATTTCCTTTCCCTTTGGTGCAGTCATTAATTAATTGTTTAACATCCTGTGAAATTTTTAAGAAAGACTTTTTGGCTGTTAAAGATTCCACTGTCTGCCCTACATAAGGCAGGATTTGTTATGCTGATTCCTGCCTTCTCATTATAGCTCTGGTAATCCAAGACATGAGATCTGAGGATGGTTAATAAATATTCTGTGTTTGGCTATTACCAAAAATTGTGAACTTCAAACTTATAAGGTATTAATTATGTGGTTTAAATGAAAGACTAAAAATAGTAAAATAAATATTTTTATGATCAGTATTGAAAAGGTAGTTATTCCTTGTCATTCTGTGGGTGTGGTTCACGAGCTGTTTAGCAGAACGCCTAAAATTTCAAGGAAAAGCGTGCTCGCAATTATGAGTTTATTGGCGTTCATGTATGAAGCAGG
Source organism: Onchidella celtica (assembly GCA_963931925.1). Lineage (NCBI taxonomy): Eukaryota > Metazoa > Mollusca > Gastropoda > Systellommatophora > Onchidiidae > Onchidella > Onchidella celtica. The sequence goes on along the minus strand of OZ007567.1, from coordinate 111,922,898 downwards.
ATTTATTCCACAGATTCTTATGTTTTTACTGTCCATAGTAAGAAGAAGATGCGTCATAATTGAAATGTATTTCTTGGAGGTAAATTGAAATGACTAACCTCTTGAGACAGTACCAGGTTGTGCCAGTAAGATTGTGTGAAATTGTTGTGCCATAAGGATGTGTGAAAATACTTTGTGGTGGGATGGTCAGCTGAGTGGACAAGGAGCAATTATCTGGATTTAGATGTACGATTGCATTGAAAGAGGAAAACAACAGCTGCAAATTACAGTTTCAGCATGCCTTTCATGTTATTATAATATTAAACTAATGTTGTTTTGTATTAAATCAGACTTTCAGCAGTCCTACTTGTCCTATTGAACCAAGAGATCTAGGGTTAGTCGCAAAAAGATCCTTTAATTACCCCAATTATTCCTTGTGATTTGGAGCATGTTGTCTTTGCACTGCAAGAAGTAATTATCTCCATAGTCACAGAGATAATCAGCTCTTGCAGTGAAGCAACAATGCAGGTTGCTATTTAGGTACATATTTGTTTATTGAATGAAGTGTGATCTCTTTTTTTTTTAAAGACCACCACTTTTGCTTCACAATTACATTAATTCTTTTTGTCCCGATCAATGCATGGTGCATTGATCGCCAATCGCGTAAGTGCCCGACCAATGCACCATGTGTCGATCATCATGAATGTTTTACTTTTTTTTTCCCCACCATCTCCTTCCTGAGGCTAAACTTAGTAGCAGACACACCAAATCACACTAAATTGTACAGAACATAAAACATCTGCGTTTTCCCATCAGTATGGTATAACAACATGAATTTGTGCATGTTTCGCTCTTGTTTTTGCCATTGGAAAATGTACATCTTAGTAGAGTTACGCTCTGTGTTGTGTCCTATGGGCATCTGGTGACAGATAGAGTTAAACTAATGTTTATTATTTCTAACATCTTCCAGATGTTTATTATTTTATCAGTTTTATAGATTTCAAAGCATGACAAAGTGCAGCTGTTAGTACATGTATGCACAACTGTGACAATGTTATTGCAGTCCATTGCCTGTCAGCTAAGTTTTGATTGAAACTGAAATTGCCCCACTGAAACTTTAATTCCTGAAGCCAAGGATGGGAATCTTGCAAATTTCCTGATCTCTGAATTTTTAATTTTTTTTTTTCTTAGAAAACTCTGGTTTATTTGTTGCCACTGTAACTATGTGTGGGGCTATATATTGTGTGTAACAGTTGGTAGTGATGTTGCTGCTTCATGTCAGAAATTTCAGACGTTTTGCTGTCAGTAGTTATCATCCTTGTGAAGCTGACTGAATGAAATTTCATTTCTTTTCAGATTAGTGAAATTTTAATCGGTGTATGGGTTGCTTTGTGATTATTTTATATTTATTTTAAATTGTAAAGAATAGTTACAATTATACCCATATAACTGTTATTCTTAACAGAACAGGGATAGTGTCCTGAGCTTACTTCGTGCATAGGAATGCTTTCTGACAAGAGAAATCTTAATTAGGTTCTTTTTGAAATGTCATAAAACTTGCTAAAATTAACCAGGCAGTTATTAACGGTTATATTTACTATCTCATCATCAGCGGCACCGTTGTCAAATTCGCAGGATCTTCCTGCAGATGCTACAGCCACCAAAAGTCTCTATAGTGAAGTAAAGGGATTCCCTGAATGTACAGATCCAGTCAGCACCAGTCATGAGATGGATGCGTCAAATACTTCGCATAATTTGTACAGTGAAGCGCAGGATCAGACATGTGTGAAAACTGTGTAATGATAGAATTTTGGTGTGATATTGCAATTTTGTGTTTTCTTTTTACACGTATTAATTTGAAAATGCGTTCCATGCTAATATTATACATGCACTGTACAATGTAGCTTTTGCAAAATTAACGCAAATGGGGATGTATGTGTTGGAAATTTTTTTTGCATGTGATTACACCGCCGATGATCAAATGGTACATTTTAATATTAAATGTAGTAGCTAAAGTTGATGTCTGTGCGCAGGCAAGGGCAGTGTGGTATTGGTTGTCGAGAAGATGAGTATATGGATCTAGACTGCAGAAAATAGGTGTTATTGTTGAGGCTTTCCTGAGATTTGGGCTTACAAGGCTGAAAGGATGGATGTTTGCAGTGTGATGCTGGAAAAGGTTTGTACATTTTCAGCTGCCGTTTTATTTGCAATCATTTGGTCTAAGGCCATTTAATATGTGAAACAGACCAATTTAAGTGAATCATGACTGTACATTTCTAGCAATTTTTTATGTATCAAATAATATTGTTCTTAAATATGATGATTATGTGAACTATACTAAATGAACGAATCATGTTTTGTACAATCCCAGCAATCTTATGCACTGAAGTATATTGCCCTGACCTATTTACATTGTATGAGAAAGAGTTGAGTAATGAGTTTGTACTTTTCCAGCAGTTGTAGTATATTGCCCTCATACCTAAAGCCCTGTTAAGATGTAAGCTGTTTTCGGGGCAGTTTCAGCGCTGTAGATGTGCGTGGGGGTCTTTTGCAAAAAATACGCCCATGTATAAATGTTTGTTGCTGTTCACATGCAAGCCGAAACATGCGCCAGAAACGCTCTAGCTGTTTGCGGTGTTTTGAAAATATGCTACTCGAGGCTGTTTTTCTCTGCTTCTGGGCACTGTTTTTGCAACGGTCTGAGGGAGTGTCACCCATGCCATCACTTCCTGTCGGTGAACTTTGATCTTGTTGAACGGGGATTTACAAATTGATTTTTTAAAAATCTTCAAACCTTTATTAAATCGGAAAAACAATAGCATTTTCGAAATCAGCGCATCAAAGTATGCAAATTCTAAGCGTGAGCGTGCCTTTTATTGCATTATAACTGAAATATTTACTTTAAGAATTTTCTTTTTGGAACAGAGGAAGAGAAATGCAACACAGTGGTCAAAACACCGTCTATAAAAACTGCCTGCAAACCGCAATCCATGTGAACAGTAGTCTGTACATATTTCCAAAACACTGGTGTGTAAAAGGCATGCTTACAACACTGGCACGTACAAAACATGTCTACATGTGAATAGGGCTTTAGGTGTAGTAGTATATATGTAATTTGCTCTGATACTTACATGAAAAATTGGGGAAGGTGTTTTGCTACAGAATGACATGGTTTGGGATGCCAGGGATTGCTTGTTGACTGTTGTTTATGTCTTAATTTATCCATTATATTTCTGCAGATGTGATGTAAAATAGTCGTTTTTTTTCTGACTATGAAAAGTAATGAACAGAAATGTATGTCTGTGATATTGTGCAGACCAACACAGTAGGTCCAACACATGTTAGACAGAATGTAGCCTGTCCGAATGGTGCCTTGTATTCTTCTGCTGATTAACCATTCTGATTACGCATTCATTTCCTCCCAAACTTGAATAGATTAATTCGTCATTGTTGTACAGTGGAATCTGCTTACGCCAAAAGTCAGGGGGTCAACATTGTATTGCGTATTAACAGTATTTTGGATAAAGAGTGATTGTTTTAGTATGACCATTTTTAGTCTTGCGAAGCCGAAAGGGAATAGGTAAGACATTTTAGTAATTTTACTTCATTGCCCCCCTTTGATGTACTGGATCCAACAACCAAACTCCATTTTTGTGTGTATGTGAATGAGATGCACCTTTATGTGAAGGAGCTTAATGCTCACCCTGCGCGTGACGGCTTAAAGCCCGCTGTCCGGTCAGTGACCTTACTCACGGAGAATCTTATCTGGGGTCACTGACCCTTGCCGATGGGCGATGTCCACACTACCGCTGTCCACGAGGTTCGGTTTGTATTAATCGGTATGAAAACATTCGCTGCTATGTCTTTTCACGCTTGATTAACCAGCAAAACCTTAGTCTGTCAGTCTCTAACCAATGATCTGACTTATGATTCCAAACTGACAGCTGTAATTTTTGTAAGAACAAAGCGTGATAACTAGCCACACCCTCCCAAGCCCTATACACAAATGGTTTCATCCTGATTGACACATACTAATAAACCAATGTGGGCATTTGGAGCAAAGATCATTTCAGAGCTTGTTTCTGATTGGTTCTTAGATACAGACAACTCCAGATGGTGGTCAGCTTGTGAGAACATGAGGTAATATTGCAAATTTTTTTAGCAACAGTTCGCATGTCGATGTTACATCTTTTGAAAGTGTGGGGAGAGCCTTTGAAAGCTTAGCCTTTGTGATTCCGACCTGTGGTTCACTGGTTAACATGTCCATGTCACAATGCCTTTGATTTAGAAGAGATACAGTGAACAATAAGACGGTAGTTACGCCTCAAAAAGGTCAGTGACCTGACGCGTGAAAATACGGCTTGCGCTTGGCGCGGTCAGCTTGACCTTGCCGACTAAACCCGCCCGTGTGGAGTGAACGCTTGGGGAGAGATAGCGACATTCGACGCCCTGCGCAGCTTGAGGGTTAAGAGTACAGCCAAAATTGGGGGTAGTGATCAACCAGTTGTATCGAGTATAATTTAGAGTCTTTGAACTGCTGGACAAGTACTGTTATTGAATGTTTTGTAGTCATTGTGACACCCATGAAACATTCATAATGGCCCATGAGAAAATGAAAAGGTGGGTGGTTAAAAAAACTATACTGCTCATGGCAATGGAGCCTTTCAATCTGGTATCCCCGTCAGTCAGAACAAGACACTATATCATGTCCCCACTTTCCTTCTCAACCTCTTCATGTATCCCTGTATAGTAGTGCATGAAAGTAAGAAGGCGAAATTTGTTTATTTCACATCAGGGCATTCAATTTTGGAGACAGCACCTTCGCTCACCTGAATAAGTGAAAGAGAATCTTTCAGTTAAAAGTGAATTACATGATTTTCTTTACATGTAAAGGGGTGTAAACTTATATGGGATATAGGATGATTATGGCAGGAACATGGAAGTCTTTCAGATAAAGAGAAATTTCTTTTGGTTTAAGCAGGTCCCATTGAAGTATTCCTGAAAAAAGGGAAGGTGCGGGAGATTTATTACCATAAAATGTTTTGTTTGGCTTTAAAGTCAGACAGTTGCTAAATATTTGATATTTTTATGCTTTTAACCAGCTCAGTTATGTAATTCACATTTTCTGTTAACGTGCGAGTGCAATCTTGGTTTTCACTATGATGACATAAATTACAACAATATGTAAAATGTGAATGGATGGAGAGATTAAGACACTAAAGCTCATGGCCCTAAATTCATTTATCATGTGAAAGAGCTGAATGTTGTGTGTGTTTTCAAAACGAATCATCTTATAAGCTATTATCAGAAAATGAATTCGTCATCAGTAGTCCCACTGAAATCAGTGAACCCATGCTTTTAATCATGCTTGAAAAGTCTTTTATTATTTATATATTTTGCTGTTCATATGAATGAGGTCATCGTATTATATATCAGCATTGCACACAGATTTTGACAAATTTAGCATTTGATCATTGCATTTTATTAATTTTAATCCTTCTCCTACTTTCAGCAGATATTTTGCTAATTCTTTAATGCCGTTTTGCCAGAGATGGTAAAATCCAGAAATATACAATGCTTTCCACTTAGCTCTAGCTCTGATATCATGCCACTCAAGTTATCGAGACAAAATTAATGGGTCCCAGCTGCTTTTTCTCCTTTCTTGTTTGGTGAAAGCTGAGTGTAGAATTTGCAAGGATGTATAATCAGTTGGCAGAATGTTGGTACCTCCCTTGGACTTCACCGAGCTTGACACCTGGTTGGCTTGATCATTTTTTTGTTCCATGTCGCACTGTCAGACTAACTTCAGAGTCAGTGTATGCTTCAATAGCAAATTCATACGATTACCACATACAGCTTAAAAACCATTGGCAGAGCAGTACCAGACTAGCAATAGGTAGTCCAAAGTGATTTTTACTTTTCATCACAACTCACCACTTATTGTCTAATCTGATGGAACTTGTTTTTTCAAGAATTTTGTTACCAAATTTATTATTCTAGCGTAAAGGCTTTGAAAGTTATGGCAATTTCATAACAGAAAAACATGCCTTGAATTGGCTGCCTTTTCCCAAATTGCATGAAAGTCCAACTTTTCCAACTTTAACTGCCCATAAAATGAGTTTCCTGGGTCACGGCATTGAAACTTCTTGGTTTCCCTGTCAGAGGGTTGTACATCACACTCAGTTGTTTTTTTTTGAGGGGTACAAAAATGTGTGAGCACACCATTTTAGTCATCAAACTTCAGCTGGAGTTGATTTTTTGTGAATTCTTCCGTTGGAGCCAAAAATAATGTTTTTTTTTTACCAAATTGAAAGGGGCGTCAGGTTTGACTCATCATTGAGCGTCGGACAAAGGTGGCGAAATCAAGCATCAAATCTATAAAATCAGTTGTCTCTTTGCACCAGAACATCTCCCCCCCCCACCCCCCTTTGATTTTGGCATACTTTTATAGTGCCAAGGCTAAGCTTCATTCATTTGTATAATTTTTATCCTGATTTATTTAATGATTCTGCCAGTTTCTCGGCCAACAAACATTTCAACTAAACGATTATAAAAAAGGAATTTTCACCTCAAAACACAATGAAAAATGCAGTGAATTAAACCTCGTCTATCTGGCTTTTCTCTGTGAGTTATTTTTAAACACATATTCTGCTTCGGTGCCGCACTCTGTGATCCTTTGTCACAAGGGGATCAAATCGGTATGTGCGGCTCCAAGCAAAAATGGCGAGAGTATATCTTGTTCATGCAATAAAAAGACACAACTAAACACAATAAACAGTACCAAAGGTAGTGTATTTCGACAGAGGGAAGAATTGAACTTTTTTTTGATGTGGGATATATGGGACTTTTCAAAAAATTGTAGTAATCTTGATCCGGCAATTTTGCAGAAATCAACTTTGAGTGAGAGTTTCAAACTTTTGACTGATGAATTGTGTGTATCTCCACAGCCACAATTCAGAAATTTGGAGCTTAATTGCTGTCCATCTAGGAGATATGCTAAATTTCTCAGAGGTAACCCCTGTGGCATTGTCTTTTCCGTTACCGACCTTTTTCGGCACCACAATCAACTTTATACACAGAATTTGACTTCATTTCAATTTTCACAGTTATTTGGAATCACAGTGAGCTAAATAATTGTGCTTCCGATTTTGTTTTTCTAAAGGACATGTTAGTATGATGCTTCATTTCTCAAATCATACTTAGCTCTTAAGCAGTGCATGTTTATGAAAAAGGTAAAAGTGGCATGAAATGATTTGGGATCCAATTCAAGGGTGTTTGTGAAAAATGAGTAGATGACCACAGGGTCACTGCAACATCTTGTGATACTTTTATTCTGGGCTCAATTCTTCTGTTCAGATGTTTTCTCACATTTTTGTTACCTAAATCAGGGTAAACAGACTGGATGGGCATTTTGAGAACACTTGAAAGAGCAAATATCTGCCAAATACCCATGAATGTTCTGGGTTTGATGATGGAAAATACTTCTTTCCTATAGATAAATTTAACTGCCTCTTCATCTAGTTTCTGAAAGATCATGTATTCATCAGAGTACATTGCAAAGGCTTTGCTAAGCTCATTATGTGAAGTAGAATGTGAGTACCATTTTGACAAGTTAGCTTCATTCAAATAATAGTCCTCGTTGACAACAAGCTCATGAATTATCTTCAAACGAAGACGATCAGGGTTTTCATCTTTTCCAGTGGCGAAAACATCACCACATGCCGGAAGACAATCACCATTCGCTCGAACTCGAACAGGAAAGTATTGCTTTTTGAACCAGTTTTTGAAGTCCCGGGGAATAAAACTGGAATAATGAATCTCACATGCCAAGCCTGTCTCCCTACAACATTTCTTTGCCCCATAGAGCTCTCTCAAATGCATACTCTGAGTTTCACACTCATGCTTTAATTCAGAAAATGAATGACACTCCTGTAATTTTGCAAGGCAACTGGAAGGATCACATTCTACAGACACTATCTTCGGTTCTGGGAAAAGAATCTCCATGGTGAAAGTGCAGGTGTTATTCTTATGCTTTTTGTTTGATGCATTGAAGTGATATATTTGAAATGCATGATCAGACTGAATGGAAGTCCCCCCCCACAGTAACAGCTTGTAGCTCTGTATTTGACCTCTTCAACTGAGCTTGTGATCAATTGGTGTATATCCATAGTTTTAGGAATGGCCTTCAGATTCAGATTTGACAACACGCCTCTGAAGGGATCTATGTCCTTCTCAGTGATTTCGTACAACATAACAGATGTTTCTGTCAATGTTACCTCTTTCACCAGCATGCTAGCATTCAAAATATCAGTGCCAAATTTCACCAATTGATCACAAGCCCTTTTGACTGCAGCCCCTATACCATCTGGTATACCCTTGCCATGTCCAGCAGCTGAAAAATTCCAGCACGCACTCTCAAATCCATGCTTAAAAATTTCAGTGGTGAGAAGATAAAAATTGTTTTTCTGCTTGTATTGAGTGGTAGGCCCATCACTAAAGAAGTGTATGTGTTTAACATGTGGCATGGTGTCTTTGATACGTTTTAAGATGGGACTCAGGTATGCCCAGATTGATGCAGGCTCATGGCAAAGACTATCAGAAACACCGCAGAATGACTGCACTTCTGACATACCATGTGCCAAAAAATACCCAGTGTGCAAACTGATTTGTTGTTTGGATGCACCAAAGTGAACACTCTGAATTTCTGCAGCAAATTTTCCTTCATAATTCTCAGCGAAGTCAACGTGTATCATAACTTCATCTTCCTGCAAGTTTTTCTTGGTGGTTGCATAATGTTCATATTGTTTTGTTGTGTTGTAATAGTGTTTTTTGAACATGCGCATTGTGTTGTTGAACTCTGACTTGAGATTATCATATGAACCATGCTTTTGAAGCTTCTTAACAAGTTTTACTTTCTTCATTTCGCCAGTTTTAAATTTTCTTTCTTCTTTCACACCCTCCCATGCCATCCATGTGTACTCATCTTTCACAACTCTGTCTTCAAGTTCAGGTACACTTTTCAAGTTACATTCTTTACATTTGCTATACATACATGATTTGTCATTCACAGAGCAAGCACAATGATGTAAAAGTACTGTCACTGTGGTTGTGTCGATCGCTTTGATTTCATACATAGCCTTCGCAAGAAAGTTCATGTTTGAGCAGATCTTGCATATACATGTGTGTCTGTCCGAGTCTTTTGGTCGCACAACCCAAAAAGGTTTACATTTATAGAAGGACACAAATTTTATTCCTGCCTGTGAATGCTCGGCCCTGAACTTTAGGTAAAGGTTGTGCAAAGTGTCATTCAAAAGTCTCTTTTGTTTCTTGACACCTTTTCTTGTCACGGTGTTTTTTTTTCCTGCTTGAATTCTGGAAACATCATTTCGGGTGAAAAAATCATAAACCAGTTTTCTGTTCACAGAGCATACTGTCCCTTTCTTTTCATAATGATGAGGATTGGATACACAAAAATCTTTCCTGAATTTCATCAGAAACACATATTTCTGAAGAATCGATCCATGTTTCAGTTGAACTAATGTTTTGCGTTGGTTTTTCTGTAACTTTTGAAGCTCTGTGGTGAGGGCGAAATGATACTGTAAAGTCCTTTTGACAGGACATTTCGGAGACGTCTTTGCTGTGAAATGTCTTAGCAATTGTCTTGTCTTACTTCTCGGGGTGACAGCCTCTTTGGGTTTGGGAGTTAATCGTTGAACTCTTTTCTTGTACAGTGCTTTCAAACGTTCGTCTCTTTTCAGTCGTGAACGGAGCAACTTCAATTCACTGTGCAGGGCCCTATTCTCGTCTGCAGCTCTCAGTAAGGATTGCTTTTTTTGTCTTGAGTATTTTGAGGTATCCTTGGTTCTTTCATTCTTCTTTGCTGCCCTCCATCTTCGTTTTGCCAGTCTGTGTTCTTTTTCGCTCATCTGATTTACAGTCTTATATTGTCCTTTTTTCCTCTGGCGGTCTTTCACCAAAGATGCCTCTTTGCGCATTGGGTCAAGGCTTAATTTCTCTCTATATCGCCGCATTTTTTCAGCGGGTGTCAAAGCTTTTCCTTTGGGTTTCTGTGAAGCAAAGACAGTGGTACAAAATGCATAAATGAATGTGCGCTATACACACAGACACGATTGAAAAGCTGAAACCAAGATATGTTATCACTTATTAGACGAATGATATTAATACGAGAGAGAGGGAGGGAGGGAGGAAGAGAGAGAGAGAGAGGAGAGAAGAGGGGGGGGGGGGGGGAGAGACAGGCAGAAAAGTAGGAGACAGATTGGCAGTGTTTCAGCGAGATGGAAAGGGGAAAGTACAAAGTTTTACCTACGCACGATAGTAAACCTAATCTGAGCCTGCAGTGGGCTAGGTAAAGGGGGGGGGGATAGGAGAGGGAAAGAAACAGAGGCCTGGGAGAGTTTGAAGGTGGCACATTTATATTAAACAAAACCCTTTTCGGCTATCAGTAGTTATTTTCTGTTACCTGTCACTCTTTTTCATTTGCCGAAATATTTTTGTATATAAATAAATCTAACACAAATAAGCTCACAACATGATACCTTTAGGTTAAATTTGTTACTACTGTTGACATTTTTCACAAAATATTGTGACATTGCAACATTCTGTATTCTAGTTCCAAAACAAATGTTCTCATTTTCTTTTCCCTTACAAATTGTTCTCTTCCGTTACTTGCCATTCTCTTCCGTTACCAAAACGGTTTTTGTTTAAAGATCAAACACAAATATGCTCACAGCGTTGAATTTTCGTGCTATGTTTGTTACTGCTGATCACATTTTTCATGAAATAATGCGACATTATGTATAGATTCAAAACAAATACCCTCAGTTTCTTTTCCGTTACCAACATTTCTTTTCTGTTACTAGAGGTTCTTTTCCGTTACTAGACATTCTTTTCCGTTACCAAGCCGGTGTTGTGTAAAGCAATAACACAAAATGAATTCTATTGCATTAAATATTTAGGTCTAATTCACTTACGCTCTACATATTTTTGACTAAATAAAGTTGCATCAAGCATGGATTGAAACTAATGCTACCATAGTTCTTTTCCGTTACCACAAAAAGACACTATTTTGTCTTTTCTGTTACCTGTGTTCTTTTCCATTACTGTTTAGTTTCTACTTCCGGTAACGGAATGGGACGGTAACGGATATGGAGAAAAAATGTTTTAAAAAATTGTGACTGGCACCAAATACAATTACTTGCCGTTTTTTGCCTACTAACACTAAATATAAATCCAAATGACTGAGCACATATGGTCATTCCATATATTGCGCTTTAAGAAGGTTGTATAAATAAAGGTAACGGATGTTGACTTTATCTAAAACTTACCTTGCTTGTCTTTTTTGTGGCCCTCTGACCGCATGGTTCATCACTGCACCCTTCCATGTTTATTGTTTTTGGGTAAAACAATGAAGGACAACTCTAAAAAAATTAAGCCGGTGTCTTAGAGTTCGCTTTCTTGAGTATCAGAATGCAAAAACCTGATGGTAACGGAGAAGACGCGAAATCTGAGGGACACAGATAAACATCAACATTGCGAAAAGACGTAGGGTCAGAATGAAATATTGTTATCACTCAGAGGAAACTGAAAAGAACATGTTGTCACAAAAAAATAATGATGAAATAAAAATAAGTTTTTAATATGTTTTTTAACCGTTGAAATTCGTGAAAAGTCATAGGGACATATGTTTTTGGCATACCTCGATCTCTTCAAATTACAAAAACTTCATCAATATATAGTCCACATGCATAAAACTTTAAACATCATCAGAAAAATGGCCATGCAAAACTCTGCCACAGGCAAAATCATAATTGCATTCAAGGTGTTTAATTGCTAATTAAAAAAATCTCAGGGACACCGATTACTACAATTTTTTGAAAAGTCCCATATGCCATTTTACTTTAACACACAGCCATAGTAGCCTTGTAATGTTGGCCTCAAGGTATTCCAAAACAGGATTTCGCCCCTCTAGCAAGGCAGTCCGGACTACTTACTAACAGCAATAGTGTTTAACTGAAAATTCTGCTATTGTTTGTTATATGGACATTTTAAGATGCAAAACATTGTTTGGGGAATACAGTTAATGCTTGTCTTTCATGTACCAATGGCTTTCATCTGTTTTATGATATCGTGTCAAAATAGTAATCCTCTATAATCGAGCTTATTGATGTCTGTTCACTGAATATAAAGGATTTGAAGTGAATGTGGCCAAATCAACCTTTTGGCAATGCGGGAATCACGGATCTTGCACGTCAATCAATAATGTTCGTTCTTCAATACTGCTATGCTGAGCAAGTTTCATGATGACAAATCCCATCAGGTTCTAGTGAAATATTTCATGTAGCACAAGTTTTTAAAGGGGAATGTTGACTTTTATATTCATGTTGTTATTTCTGCATCAATTTAATGGAAATAATCATTTTGCTATTTAATAGGAGTGTATTTATGGAATGTTACAATTTTTATGCACGGGTAGCTTTATCCAAGTAATGCATCATTTTTGTGAAACCGAGTGGCTCTGGTTTTATATAGGGATGTATATAATAGCAGCACTATTTCATTTTGTTATCAAGGCAACAGGGGTGATTGAATGCATGAATGAGTTGAATGAATTGGATCAAAACATTGGCAGGATAGGCCGGCCTGGCAGGGGTTACAATAAGAGTTGAAAAGACCAGACTCCACATAAGGTGAAAGCTGCATTTATTGATTCATGTATCATGTTTATGCCTATGGTAAGTCGCAAACATGACATTTTGAGTTCTGTACACATGATAAAAGACAAGACATTGCTGATAAATTGAAGTCAGTGACCCCCCTAAAACAAGATTTGAGAAAACGGCATTTAATCCTAAAAGTGGCAATAGCTAATTGACCCATTAATATTGGAGTGATTGCTGTTAGGAGACCGTAGTCTAACAACTAAGCTGTTATAGAGATCATAGTGAATAATGTTCATTGCTCATCCACAGTTTACCCTGTAACATGCCGCGGTCCCCTAAACAACAGCCAAGTTGGAAGTTTGTGTCAGACCCATATTTTCACTTCAAAGCCGTTTTTCTCAAAATCAGCTCTGTCGACATATTGTGGGTTTTCTCATGCACACTCACATATTGTAAGTGAAAGACATGACCATTAATTAGCAAAAACAGTATTCCTTTTTCTACAGTTCTCTGTGCTCTTCTGGTACAGGCTAAATAATGTGGAAGAAAAATTAAAAGGGAAAAAAAAACAGTGCGCTCTTTTGAAATACAAGTACATGGTAAATAAAGATAACTGAGATAATAGATTATTACATACTGTCATACAATGGACCTGGTCAGATCTGGACTTAAAAATCAGACATCTGAAAAGAAATACAGAATAACTGCTTGCTATGACAAGTATCATTGCCGTCCACATGGAAAAAAGTCCCAGTGCAGAGGCTGAGAGGCACTGTAGGACAAGAGGGAAGAAATCTCTCACAGAGCACAGAGTGGGAAAGTGGGGAGAGTGTTTGGAGGATTGGGATGATTTGGATTATGTACATTAACTACTTTGAGAACCTTGTTAATGTATAGAGTTTATGAATGGGAAACACAAGAGCAGGCTATTAATAATGTGACAGTCCATTGAAAATACCAAATTTGAAAAGTCCCATCTTGATTTAATGAGAGTTAATGAATTTGAATGTTTATGTGATGTGAATTATGATACTCATAAGAAGCCAACTCATGACTGAAAAAAATTATCATAAATAGAAATTTTCTCTTGCCTTAATAACTACTGTAATAACATAAATATAAAGCAGTTGATCAGTTTGAAATTAGTTCTTCCTTTTGATATGTACCTGCACCTGATACCTTTCCTGGACCAACATGCACTTTCGGAATGTCATCCAGTTAAATTGAATGCTGGTGCAATATTGAAATGCCTTTTTATCATTCTACATCAAGAGTATTGGCAGTTTGTCAGCACTGGCCTAACCTTTGTCTGTCAAACAAAGAACACATACTACCAGTACCACTAAACATTGTCAGTATCCTTTTACACGGTTGGTTATTTAAAATTTCTATTAATTCATTTGATTCTTTCATTGAGCTGTGGTAGACAATAAACTATACCAAGCATCTGTTTATCCATACTTTTGGCAGTCTGAATGTCAAACAGATGGAGAACAAGGAAGAAACACAGACAGATAGCAGGAAAAATTGGTGTGAGAAAGTGAGGAAAGGAAGGATGATAAATGAGTAAGGGGAAGAAAAATGGGAAAGACCAAAGCCATGCACTACATGCTCAGTTTGATATTTGGGACATTTTTGTGTACTGAGTGGGAAAGAAAAGATTGAGAGATGAGGAGGGAAAGGTTAAAAAAAAGTGAGGCATCTTCATGTTTGCCCCTCAGTGAAACAGGGCTGGCCTATGACTGAGGAATGAGTGAAAGCTCTTCAGGGAACATTTTTTCTTTTTATTACAATGTGATGAACACCCAAATGGTGTAAATTTTGTTCCTCTGTATCTCATGTCAGGCATAACATTGTGCAGCCATTACTGTAGTTCCCATATTTGTGAAAACATTGTGAAAATAAAAAGGTAAAAATTAGCCTCTAATGTACAGGTACAAATCTGAAATTGCCTTGATAACAAGATAGTGGATTGTCTCTGTATTGGCTTTGCCCTCTAACTCATTCACCCTGGTATGAATGAGTTTGATTGCTGCTATACCATTATGCTTAAAATACTGTTTATATCATCCACTTCTAAGTTTTAAATTAAATGTGAAACTAGTTTATAAACGCAAACCTGTGATTGGTATGATTTTCTATATAATCTCATTCCTCATTGCTGTTCCTGTCTTCAGCTTTCATGTGGTTTTATATCTCTTTACCATATTTATTGCTTTCCTTCGTTTGAAATACCCCTGTAAAGTAGTCTTTATTTATAGTGCATGTACGTGTACTTGCTGATATTCTCAGTTCTGCTGTTCTATTTATCCTAAAAGATTTTCAAATGGACGTATGTGTACCGTGTAGGCTAACATTTATGTGCATTTTACAATTCTTATATGTACCTCTTAATTTTCTTGGATTGATAGACTTTTACATAGTGTGCCCTGAAAAATGTCAATTTTTATAACATTTAGATCCATGAAGAATATATAAGCAGTGACACGGTAACTGGCAAATCTGCTCAATGAAGATGAAAATTGGCAAAATCTATAATTACTTTTTAACTTCCTGCCTCATTTCATTTTTCATTTCGCGTCTCTTTTCCCGGGAAAACGTTAAAACGTTTAGGCCTACTTGATGTATGGCTAGACAAGATTTGATTGCACTCTATGTTGAACACACGATGAAATCATATTCTTATGCAGTGTGTCTAGCAGGTGATGAATTTGAGTGAGCAGTTCATCACAGAGGAGTAAATACTTCTTTGAACAAGGACTGTGAAGGATGAAATTCATGTATTTTGTTTTTTGTGTGTGTGTGACAATTTAAAGATAGCATCGAAAAAGAATAAAGTTGAAAAGGCAATGACTTGTTAAAAGTACCACACTCTGTGCTGTTTGAATTGAAAAGTGTATTGTTAGTTATGCAGTCTTTACATTTAGAGCCTAGCTAAAAGTGTTGGAGATTTCCATAATGTCTTTACGTAAGGGAGACTGTATCTCAGGCCAATGATGTAGATTCCCATACATGTCTAAGAATGTTGCCACTGTAACAGGGTGACAGATTGGCAAGGTACAACTAGCGTGGGAAGATAGTTGACGGCGGGGAGACAGAGTTATTGTAGGCCAGAGGGGGAAAGTATGGGAGGCAACGGAAAGCGTTTTGACACCCGAAAAGGGTATTGTTTACTCGACCGCCGTACGTGACGATCAGATCACCTGGGAATTGCTTGGGGGGTAGAGATACTTCAATAGTATTTGACGTGGAGTCGACGGGGGTGGCTATTAGGATAATTAATGTACACTCGGTGGGCGTCTTGGGACGCTACCTGTCTGGGTATAAATCCCCGAACGCTCCTTCCAACTTCAGACCGCTGAGAGCACTCACCAGCTTCGTGCCGAAGAGGAGACCACCACTGCAACTGTAACTTCGTACTAGTCTTGTGAGTGGGGAGGGTCAGGGAACCCGCAAACATCCATTGTCAGAGCGTGGTATCTTTGGTATCTTGTCGGCATTTGAGCTGTTGCTGAGTGGTAAGTTAATTGTACGATGTATGTGTATTTTACTTAATGTTCATAATTGTAGAACCTAAATCTAGTGGGTTTACTTTGGTATAACTACTGCCTCTGAGAGAGTCAGGGAAAGGCCGTTACATATATGTTACGAAACCTTATGGGATGGGGTCTGTTAGAGAAAGCGTTATTTTTCGTGGGGAACGTGTAAATATCATTAAACTGTATTAATCATTTATTCTGTTGCCTATATGGGAGCCTATGGAGTATGGGGGCTGCAGCCTGACTTATAACAGTGTCAGCGGTTAAAAGTATTAATGATGAATATCCGTCATGGAGTAAGTATGGAAGTCATGCCTTCCAACAGTAGATTAGGAAGTTACGATTGTTTTTCTACAGAGGAGGAAGGACAACACCTTCTTGGCTTCTCAACTTCTTGTCCTTTGATTAACGACATCGTGGCGTCTTGGCTTCCCGACCTATTGGTACCTGCCGATACCTGTTGATCTAACTGCGCAGTCAAGCCAGAGTAGAGAGGAAGAACCAGTGCCCAGATAGCGCCATACATCCCTAAAGGAGAGGTTTCCTTAAGCTGAATGTACCCGTGTGTTTATAAAATGTGCTAGAAATTGAATATTACGAAGCCTTTTAATTATCATGTACTGATTTGCATCAACTTCATTCCATCGAAATTCACATGAAATTGTATGACCTATGTTCCTATTATTATTGAATGAATTAATAATTATTGTATATATATAAGCAATACAGATATCGTTTGTTATAACTTATAGAAGAGAGATAGTCGATTATTTAGTGTGTTTGTGCCGTGCCCATCACGGCTGGTGTCAGAAGAAAGTTAGTGAGAGAAAGTGGAAACATCACAGCCACCAAGATCTTTGAACACACAGATAAGACATAACACTCATTCATGCCTTTTATTGCCTTTCAGTTGCTTGAATGTTCAATTATTTGGTTGCAAATGATTGCCAGGATTCCCATATCAACCTGTGATGAAAAACTAAAATGTTTTAGGAATTTGAACAATCCCACAATATTGTGAAAGAAATGAATTGTAAATTATATTTTTTATTTGAAGAGGGAATTGTCAAATATACCACCACAGATCATCATTTTAGTCCATGGTGGAACTCGTTGAAGAAGACACTGAAAATACTCAAGACCATATCAATAAAGTATTCTTTATACAGTGTAACGTGATAACAATCAGTAGGTTGGCTAGGTTGTTTACAAGCTTTCACAATAACAATGTCTCAGTCAAATGATGCCGCTATAATTTAAAAGAAGTACATCTATGTTTACAGGGCTGATTTACCATGCTTGAAGCTTTATAGGGGAAGTGCCTGTTGTTTTGATTCACTAGTTTGTAAAATTAATGTTCTTTGAAGTTCTTGCCATAGTAGTGTTATTTCTTCATCACTAAACATTCTCCCCATCAAAATAAGCATACAAAACGTTTATTTACTTACAAGTACATGTAAAAGTACTACTGGGAGGTCTGAATTTGCCCCATGCTATAATGAATGACTGTGTACATGTGTGTGGAAACTAATGAATATTGTGAAATCTGACAATGCTTTGGAATAGTACATGTTATGTTATATAAAAATGATCAAGAGACCATGGACAAAAATGCATTCTATCCATGCAAGATCAGGTGTCGGTAAGAAGTGTCTTGCGTCTATTATTACTGTCGTTAGGCTAAGGACCAGAGCTAGTCTAATCACATATGAGCTGCCAGCTGCTCGTGAACATATTGTATGTTGGCTAAGTTTTGTTTTGTTTTATTTTCATCAGAAATAATGTAAGTGGTCAAAGATTTCAAAAAAAAAAAAAAAGAAATCTAATAAATTCATGTAGTTACATGGTATGAATTGAATATTAGTGAGAAAACTGATGAAGAAGAAAGGAAAGAAATTCATTTGTTCAACGAAAACCATGCAGGTTTGGATTTAAAGACAGGAAAAAGACTATTATTTGTCAGTGGGAGAAAGTCTTTGAGCTCTGAAGTCAGTTCATGAGATTTTCAAACTTAACCGATTTAGCAGAAAAGACGGGCCATCCCTTCAGTAAGAACTGAGTGAAAGCTGAAACTGGCAGCATTATTATTTGATTGTGTCAGGGGAGATTGTTGTTATTCACTTGAGAGCCACAATGGCCTTTTCGCTGACTAAATATTTTTTAAAACTGACCACAAATTGGTCACAAACTCTTGCAATTCTTGTTGTGATATGGTTTAAGTAACCTCTACCAAATGAAATCAGTGCTGGATCCGGTTAGGCTAGTATTACGATTGGAGTTGGACATGCTTCAGAAAACCATTCCGAAACACTGATCCGCAACAAGTGTGGCAGGCTCGCGTTTGCAGGCCTTTGTAGACTTTTTTCTCTGGCATGTGCACCTCCGCTAAGCACACACTAAAGAAACCATGCGTTTTTGCGCGATACGTATTGCCCCCAACTCTAGTCTTTTGTTGTTGTGAGATGGCTTAATTAGTTACCGTATAAAAGTTGATAAGGTTGGCAGTTTGGCCATTTAGTTAATTCAAAGACTACAAGTTACGCCTGTAGGTGTTGGCTCATTAGTTTTAATACACGTCTTCAATTTAGTGATAATCATCACTTCCAATTCAGACGGGTGTATGGCGCCTTCATAAGCAAAGAAAATGCAGTGAGACTGCGTGAAATGGTGGAAATCGGAATCAAATATTCAGGGTTTTATCTTTTTTGTATTTTGGGAAAATACCAGCAACCTCATTATACCATTAAAAAGGAATGGGCAGGTCCAGCCAGACTCACACCAGTAATCACAAATGAAACTAATGCCTACATCGGTCAGATTTATCTGAGCAAAAGCAGGTGCCTCAGTTAAGAGAGCAACATTATCCGAATAGCCTAATCATTACACCGGTTTTTCATTGCAGTAGTTTTTATCTCTCTTTAAGTTGTCTAGAATCGGAAGAAATGAAAATGAGATCTAAAAATGAAGACGAATCGTGTTTAGCTGTGTGTTCGAAACGCTCGACCGACGAAGTGCTGAGGTAATACCGGATCTTTCCGTTACATGTGGTGAATGGAAACATTTGAACAGGTGTCTATTCGCTACAGTGTCGCTACAGTTTTGTTGTTTTGTTGTTGTTGTTGTTGTTGTTGTTCACACTTTGCGGTATAGATCTATTGTCTATTGTCATTCCATTCACTCTGAACCTCTGTTGCGAAGGTGACTGGCATATATAATTATCATATTATTATAGGAGATGTCACTTAAACCCGTCTGAAAACCCTTTGAAGAAAAGTGCAATCGGGCTGGATTTAGACCTTTGGGGGACTGGAGGCAGTGGCGAACGTTGATTGCCAGCGCCCGGGCCAAGGCTAGTATTGCTCCCCCTGACCTGTGGGCTGTTACTTTTGTTAGCACCTGGCAAGGTGTTTTACCCCTTCAGGTTTAAACATTGTGTAGAAAAATAGAATGTTCGAACACTAGGAGATATTCTGTGTGCGGGGGAAGGCGCATTATTTTTTATATTTAATATTCCTAATTTATCTATTTGGCGCCCGGGGAAACCGCCCCTGTGCCCCCTCCTCCCCCTCCCACCCCCCTCCCCCAACCCACGCTATGCCACTGTCCCGAGGCACTTCAGATTCGGTGTGCTCCTGAAACACAATTATATAACATCAACACACATGAAATCACTAAACTTATACATCGAAATCCATTTATTGCATGCAGTTGGAATGGACAAGTTATGTATTCAGAGAAAACTTATAATATGCGTTATATATTTGAAGTAAATGTAAATTTTTTACATGTCCTCGTTCACCTTCTGACACTTAGGGGTAAGTCAGACCATGGCTGGTGTAGGCCCCAGCCTGGTGGCTCGCCACCTATTTATTTTCCATCACACTCAAACAACTCACTGTCCATACCGCCGCGGTGTGGCCTGTGAGTAATGTTTTAGTGTGATGCTTAATACATGTAATTAGGTGGCGAGCCACCAGGCTGAGGCCTGCGCCAGCCTTGGTCCGGCTTACCCCTTAGAGTGGGCCAAAAATTACTTTGTGATTATAAAATTATGTTGTTAATCTACAACAGTTAAACTAAGTAAAATGTGCATCAATTATATTTCAACTAGATGAAGTGTATATCAAGTAAATTTTAAATTATGCTGCTCAAAATGGCCTCCTTCCCCGAAACAGAAGTTGGCACCTCTTTAGACACAGAATATTATCAAGATAAAGTAACCAATGGCCCATACAGTATTTATCCTAACATTCGAGTGTTGTATTTTATCATCACACAACTCTATCCGCTAGACGTACGAATAGAAAAAATCATGATTCGACGCAACTCTTCCTTCCATGTGGATAAGCTGCCAAGACATACTGGGTTTCCCAGTCTGAATTGGACTAATTGCAGGTGTGTGCATCCGCCATTTTTGAGAAATATAAGGAGGCTGGAGTTTTTGTGGAAAAAAAATTATGGCATCATTGGGAAATGACATTGTGGAGGATGCTGTCCCATACATGGACACAGTGTCAATGACCGAGATGGGCGCTTTACCAGAAAGTAAGTGTTTGTTTTTCTGAATATATATGCCTCTGATACTGCTATTTTTATACACCTACTTCCAGGTTCTCTTTCATGGCCACAGAATTGCCGGTTTCGATACAACGAATCAAAGAAATACACGGGGGGCAAACCAAAAATTTTCCACCTGAATATGAATGAAGAGAGATTGAGGGTTGTAATTTTGCACCCACAGTAGTGTTTCTCTATTATAGTCGTCCTGCACAGCTACACAACTTCTGCCACCGATGAGGTAGATGACCCCCTCTCTGTCAGCAACCAGTCTTGTAGTTGTACCGCTGTTTTCACGGCATCATCACTTTCAAAACGTCTTCCTTAAATTTCAGGTACTTTTTCACTTTGGGAACAAACAAAAATCTGATAGAGCCAAATGAGCTGGCGAATAAGGTGCATATATAATGGTAAAATTTCAGAGCCACCATCTCGCGCAGTTTCTGTTGCTTTCCTTGAAGTGTGTGCTGGCGCAGTGTCGTGAAGCGGTGACACACCTTTTCAATTTCAGAAGATCAGCACCTCCTTTTACTTGGAGTGTTCTATCCCCAAGATTAGTGAACCCAAATTTCGGAAAATTTGCATGCACTCAAGTAAGATTACGAGAAATTGATGTGCACCCACAATAAGTTTCAAGACTTTATATCTCTGTTCATTCATATTCAGGTGGAAAATTATTGGATTGCCCCTCGTAGATGTATTATGTATTCTTATATCATCCTGTCGTGGAGACATAACTCTTATAGCTGCCTTAACTGTTGCTGCTTGCGGTTTCCATTACATTGATAATGAGTAATTGTTAATTATTGCTGTTGAAGATCACGATTACCCAGACGTTATTTCGCTTTCAATTTTCATCTTTTCAAAATGATCTACATGTATACATGTACAACCCATTGCTAAGTTTTCACATTGTAAGATTTGGTTAGAGAGCAAAATTTAATAGCATAGGAAGATGTGCGTGAAATCAGAAACTATTAGTCCCATGGCAACACAATAATAAAGTTGTCCTAATATATGTTGTCATTAATATTCTTATCTCCCTCCCCCCTCTCTCTTTCTCCCGCCCCTCTCTTCTCTTTTTCTCTCCCCTCTCTTTTTTTCTCTTGTCTCTCTCCTTCTGTCTCTGTCTACCTTCCAGCTCCTCCCTCCATCTCTTTATCCCTCGATCTCTCTCTTCTCCACCTCTTTCTCTCTTTGTGTGTATATGACATAAAAAGAGAGAGAAAAGTTTAGGTACGTCAAATAAATGTTGTACAGCGCTTAGAGGCTGTTCGTAAACAGGATGGAGAGCTATAATAAATGCTGTCTGTTATTATTATACCACGCAATTCTGTGCCAACAAAACAGTGAAAACGAAAAGAGTTTTATTTGCCCCATTTGCTTTTGTTCCGAATAGTTCTGACGTTTCTGTACAACTGAAATTCTTCCTTTTATACATGTATCCAGGAAGTGCAAATTCAGACTCTGCAAGTTCATCAAGCCATCCGGAAAACAATGATTGTCAGCCCAATTCGCCTGGGTATGCACAGACTGTGAGACCAATTTCACAATATGAAGACATAGAACACATGAAATTCGTGTGTCAAATGCGTGAGCCGGAACTGCAGATGGACAACATTGATATATTGATAATTAATGCTGATGACGACAGAAAGGCAGCGGATAAATTTAAAGAGCACTTGAAAGATGGCATACTATTTAGTGTGCACAACTTTGCAAGGCGTCCCAGGCGTCCCAGAGTAACGTTATTGGATGAAATAAGATTTGGATCAGAAGACCATTTGGATCTCGCCTTCAGTAAGGCTCTCTTTGTCTTTCTGTATGTAACAAAGGAATTTTGTGATGACACTTGGGCGCTTTTCGAAGGCCAGGCTTGTCTGAAAGAGGCTATTGAAGACAAGGGCAGGAAGTGGAAGGTCATTCTCATCCATACAGAGTCAAGGAAAAATAAAACCTACAAAGTACCCGTGAGGTTGAATGGTTTGCGCCCCATCTACTACGTGGGTGATGTTAAAGATTCGTCTTGTATTGAAGACGTGAAAGGGCTGTTAGAATCTAAAGCAGGCGAGATTTTACGAAGAGACCGCGCTTTAGACAAGGAGAGGAAGGATTACTATGATAAACATCGCGCTGAAATGGAAGAGGACATGAAATATCTTAAGAGAAGTGAAAGTTATTCCACAGCTGAAAGTTTCATTTCCCAAATGCCAGGCCAAACAAAGGATGATGGAGTAAATGTGCAAACCCAGATGCAAAAGCTCAAGCTGTCACAGACACAAAGTTCATCTGCACAGAATCTTCGTGTCTCTTATCACATCGAGAAAGTTAACAACCAAAAAACAACTAATATAAGTGACAAACCGAAGTTTACAGCTACACAAGGCAACGATGATAGTGATGATGATTCTGGCCGTGGGACAACTGTAACCGAGGACAGTATTCCTGTTACGAGGAGTTCAGATTTACCACTGCAGGATGACAGGTAAATAGTTATAAAAGTAAAGAACGTCTTGGTCATACAAATTGTCCGCAGAGTATTTCACAAATGTTTACCATTCTTGTGTTGAGTGTCAAAGGAAACAATCATGTGCTTTGTA
The DNA here is from genome assembly GCA_963931925.1 of Onchidella celtica. Classification (NCBI taxonomy): domain Eukaryota; kingdom Metazoa; phylum Mollusca; class Gastropoda; order Systellommatophora; family Onchidiidae; genus Onchidella; species Onchidella celtica. Next base: position 111,899,543 of record OZ007567.1, on the reverse strand, counting down.
ACACTGATTTAATTTCTGTTCTTATGCCATGAACTTGAAAAAACAACACTTAATTTATGTGTTTTTGTTGATAGTAGCAGTTTGTTGCATTTAATGGGTATAAATATACAAATTCGTTTTCTGCTGTGTACAATCTCCTGCGTGACAGAGGTTACGTTTACCTGAAAATCTTGTGTTAGCAGTGCGGTATCTATAGCCTGTAATAGAAAAAAATTGTGTTTTGGGATATTTATGGATTACGTAATGCTATTTACTGTTTATTTTATTCGTTGCCCACTTCTTTCAGATCTCCTTGTTCTGATGGCGCTCCAAGTAGAAGTGCAGCATCTGCTGATGGTATGTTTCCTTTTCCACTCTTGTAACTACATGTAGTACGAATTTTAAAATATTGGATGGTCATTGTTTGTTCTGCAGTACAATACTTGTGCCGACAGTACTGAAAAGATCAGGAGTACCGGTGTAGCAGGCCAGACTATACCCCCGCCAGACTATACCCGGGGTTAAACTGGCCTAGCCCAGAATATGCCCCGGGGTATATTCTGGGCTAGGCCAGTTTATACCCCGGGGCATACTTTGGGCTAGGCCAGACTATACCCCCCCCCCCCAGTCCAGATTATACCCCCTACATTTTTTTGAAAACAAGTCAAGACCACAGTTTATTTCAACTTTAGTTTAAATTGTTCATTATCACTGTCATCACTTATCATATTGAAGCATACATTCTTGACTGTTGTAAATTATGATACATTTAAGAGAAAATAAACATGCAGTAAAAAGCATTGATATACAAAAGGTTTGAAAACCCATTCAAACTGATATGATTAGTGTCACGAGTGGAGTGAGTGCAATTAAGGGGATTGCTACAGAGCGGGTGTAGAGTAAGAAGGACTCACAGTAGACAGCAAGTTAAGCGTGCTGTTGTGAGTAGTGGGAGGGTCTGAAGGAGGCGAAAGCGCTGTATAACTATCACTGCAAGTTAGAAGGCCCGACGTAGCGGACCTGTGAATAAGAGCCCATCGGGCGGACATAAAGGAAGCAGTCGAGAAGACTAGTGGAAGAGTCTTTCCAGTAATGACTGGTATGTAGAACGTTGATTGATTATTATGATTGATGTATTATATTATATTCGTCTATTACCATGATGTGAATAAGTATATGTGAGGAATGTGGAAGTCCTTGATATTGGATATAGCAATGTGCGCCACGAGCGATAGATGAAAGTGAGTCATGGATTTGTAGCGCGAGTGAGTAGTGTGTACTCCGATGGAAGTGTGTTACCGTAAGATGTGTGGTGAGTGAAAGGTGAACTAGTGTGTGTACGCTTCCTGGATTGTAAGGAGAGGTGGAGTGAATAGAAATGGTAGGGTATTATGCCAATGTAATGTTATTCTTGTAGGTGTCGGGGACGGGCCGAAGAGCCACCTCGATGAGCACAAGTGATAGGCCAGCATAGGGCCGGAGGCCACACATAGGCCAGAAGTGAGGCTGTCAGTGCAGGACAGTAGAAGCACATAAAGTCGTGGCAGTCAGGCCGCGGACAGGGACGTAGATATGAGAGTGAATGAGATACTATATTATTGCCATGATGATGGGCAAGTGAACTGATAAGTTGTATGACAATAGGAAGGTGATGTTGAGAGACTGCGGTGCCAGTGAATCAGTAATGTACTATTAAGACCCTGAGGGGAGAGGCTGAGGCCGAAGTGCCTTTAGGAGTAACTACCGGATTGTGGATCCGAGGGAGAGTGTGTGTGAGAATAAGGCCGTTGTACGGCAGTCATTTCAATAATATAATGTATGTAATTGCGCTATTATATGTATAATTATGTTTAATAAATGTGTGAGTCTGAGGGGTTGTTTTGTTAAGTGTTAAACTTGTTTGTTCGTGATTGTCGTCCTGTCATAAACTATTACATCTCCCAGTCTGGGATTTGTGACAATTAGACTTTAACACTAATTCTACTTGTATCCGTTGGTAATTGGTATTATTATTGTTTTTTTGTTTTTTTTATAATTAGTTGTCCATGAGTTAAACATATAATATTGTATTTTTTTGTTTGGCACCACTGACATATACTTAGTGGCAAGGTATGAAATACTTATAAGACTCATAAGTGTAAAGTCATCTGAATTTTATTTCTAATTTTTGAAAATCAGAATTGTGCTTGATATGTCAGAACAATTAGATCTACATATAAAGTTACAATAATGCAGAGAGAAAAGGCCGAGAAAGAACACACAGAGAAAAAACAACATTTTAATAACCCAACTGACAGATGGTGCAATTCCATCATCCAGCAGACATTAAATACTTCACACAAAACTAAATACATACTAAAAATGTTTCACATCATGAACTTAACCTGTCCTAATCCACTTGAGACGTTACAGGATGCTAACCAGTAACATACAGTAATAAAAATAAGAACACGAAATCATCTTATTTACTCTTGAAAATAAAGAGAATATAATCAACATCAGAATCATCATCATCATCATCTTGGAATATTATAAAGATAAGAGGGAATGTAAAAATGACCCACACATTACGGGTGTGCGAGTAACGATTCCGGAATCGAGTACTCGATTCTTAACTGCGGCGATTCCGGACCCGAGTCTCCAATCAAATACTCGATTCTGGACTCGATTCCAACAAACCGATTCCGGACTCGACTCCTCGGTAAAGGACTCGAGTCCCATACACAAATTGGGCAAAAAATTACACTGAAAGCACGTCAAATCACCACGCCACCACCACAACCACACGTGCTGGGTGAGTACAGCAAGTGGAAACCGACGGCAACAGAACTGAAAGTGAAACTACTCTTAGAATTCCAAGAATTTACGGTGGTTTCGATTTCAAAAGAAACACTCAATGCTAGCCTTAGCTCACACAAGTTGTTATAGTTTACAACAACAGCAACAACATCGCCACCATCATCACCACAACCAACCAATCAACCAACCAATCAACAACAACAAACAACATTCCAGCATCCTCCGTCCCATCAGAGAGATTGTTTTCTGCTGCCGGAGAACTGGTATCCAGCAGGAGATCAAGATTGACAGCAGAAAATGTAAATATGTTGTTGTTTCTAAACAGCAATTATGTTGTAAAAAAAAAAAAAAAACAAAGAAAACAAAAAAAAAAACAAAGAAAGAAAAAAAAAACAATTAAAAAAGAAGAAAAAAAACTTTAAAAAAGAAAGAAAAAAGAAAAAAAAAACCCAACAACTTTCAATTGCTGACTATTAAGAAGCTATGATGATCCCAAGCAAACTTCATGTATGAAGTGCATTCTCTGAGGTTCACAGTTATAAATTTTAGGTATGCATTTTATTTTCAGTGTACCACCACCACCAACACCAACAACAACAACAGCAGCAACAGCAACAACAACAACAAATACAACAACAGCAGCAGTGGTGAAACAGCAGTGGCAACAACAACAACAACAGCAGCAGCAGCGATAACAACAGCATTAGCAGCAATAACAACAATGTTAAAACAATAATTGCAGCAGTAGTGCATTATTATCACCACAAACCACCACTACCACCACCACCACCAACAGCTACAGCAACAACAGTACTGAAGTTAAAACAATAGCAACACCAATATTTGCCATGCAAAAAAAATTGAATAACAAGTTCTCGTTAGTATAATTACTCGAGTAATTACTCGATTCCTGGCACCTTGGGAATCGAGTACTTACTCGAGTAATTATTCGACTCCTTTTGTTATTACTCGATTCCGGAATCGAGTCCGAAATTTTTGGATTCGCACACCCTTACCACACATCATTCTAAAATCTATAAGCAGCAAAGTGTGTGTACCAATTACTGTATGTATGTGTAAAAAATGTGTTCAATCTTTTCAACTATTCAAGTAGAACTGGACAGAAAGCTTTAGTAAAGTAGCTTTGATAGTCGTGAAAACTGACAGATTAAATCCACTGAGACAACAGTGCCTTGTTACGGCAAAAATTCGATGGATCATGTAGCGTTAATATTTTTCTTGTTAGTAAATTCTTTGAAAGCTTATTTGTAGAAAGGTATACATTTCATGTAGCTGATGGTTTAAGGCACTGGATTAGTTTGCAGGGCATTTGAAGGATTGCAACCATGTGTTATAGTGAATTTAATAAAGGCATGTCACTTGCGGGTGAAATAAAATTTTAAAACCTTAATGTTGTATCCTGGAATATTTTGCCTCAATATGTTAGTATAATCTGGACTGGTGGAATATAGTTTGGCCTAAATACCACAGTTTATTTCAATCAAAGTTTAATTCATTTTTTTATCACTGTCAACGGGCACCATAGTAATACATACATACATACATTCTTGACTTCCGTAAATCATAATACAATTCAAAGGAAAAAACATGCATTATTATGTATTGATATGCTATGGGGTGAATACCCATTCAAACTGATATGATTCAATTGTAACCCTCATTTCACTCACGTTCGTTGGCATGTTGTAGTTTTTGTAGTTGGTTGCCCATGAGTAAAATTTGCACTGTATTCTTTGTTTGGCAGTGACATACACTTAGTCGCAATGGATGAAATAATTAACACGCTCATAAACATGAAGTCATTTTGGAGTATTTTTGTGTGCAAATACATAGTTGTTAAATCCTCTGGCAAGGGAAGTGTCAAGCTTAGGAAGGTAAAGACGGACAAGGTTTTTTGTTTTTTTAAAATTTTATTTCACTCGCGAGTGACAAACCCTTATTCACTATAATAATGCATAAGTTCAATCTTTCCAATGCCTTGCAAACTAATCCAGTGTCTTTAACCATAAGGCACATGGAATGTATACCTTTCTACAAATAAGCTATCAAAGAATAATATTCACTAACAAGAAATACTGTTAATGGAACATGATCCATCGAATTTTGTCTTACCATGCTATAGATCTAATTACTTTCTACAATGCACTACTTTTGTCTCAGTGGACTTTGTCGGTCTACACAACTGTCAAGGCTATTTCACTAAAGCTTTCTGTCCAGTTCTACTTGAATAATTGAAAAGATTTAACACATTTTTTATATATGTAGTTGATACACACATATTGCTGCTTATAGATTCTAGAATGATTTGTAGGCTTACACTGCCGTTTTTACACTCCCTCTTATTTCTTTGTATTATTCCAAGATAATGGTGGTGATTCTGATATTGATATTTCTCTTTATTTTCAAGAGTAAATAAGATGATTTCGTGTTCTTATTGTTATTATTGTATATTACTGGCTAGCATTCTGTAACGTTTCAAGTGGATCTGGACAGGTGGAGTTCATCAGGCGAAAAAATTTAGTGCCTATTTAGTTTTATGTGAAGTGGATGATGGAATTGCACCATCTGTCAGTTGGGTTATTAATATGTTTTTATTATTTTTTTATATGTGTGTTGTTTTCCGGCCTTTTCTCTCTGCATCATTGTACCAAAAAATACAATGCAAGTTTTACTCATGGCCAACCAATTATCAAAATAATAATAATAATATAATAATATCAACAGACCCGAGTGAAATTAATGCTGAAGTCTAATCATATCAGTTTCAATGGATACTCAACCCTTTTGTATATTAATGCACTTTAATGCATATTTCTTTCCTCTAACATGTATCATGATTGACAGGAGTCAAGATTGTCTGTATGTACACCAATTTAAACTAAGGCTGAAATAAATTGTTATTATTATTTCCTCTAAATTGTATTATGATTTATGGGTGTCAAGAATGTGTTTATGTATGTATTAATATGATATCTGATGACAGTGATACAGAACAGGCTGAAATAAACTGTGGTCTTGACTTGTTTTTAAAAAAAAGCAGGGGGTATAATCTGGACTGGGTGGGTATATTCTGGCCTAGCCCAAAGTAACCCCGGGGTATAAACTGGCCTAGCCCAGAATATACCCCGGGGTATATTCTGGGCTCGGCCAGTTTAACCCCGGTATAGTCTGGGCAGGGGGTATAGTTTGGCCTGTTACACCGGTACTAAGTTTTGGAAGGGCAATGCACAAGGAACTAAAGGATAATATGTGTAGAGTTATTAAAATTTCTTAACATTTGTGTGTGGGTGAGAGTTTTCTATGTTAACGAAAATTTATGTCTGCTAATACAGAGCACACGTGTAGCTTGACTTTGCAAACGTAGATCTGATCTGTGGAAGGGCTGTGGAGCCACGTCTGGTGCGAGCACGCTGGTGACTGGTGAGTGTCACGAGTGGAGTGAGTGCAATTAAGGGGATTGCTACAGAGCGGGTGTAGAGTAAGAAGGGCTCACGGTAGACAAGTAAGATAAGCGTGCTGTCGTGAGTAGTGGGGGGGGGGGGGTCTGAATGAGGCGAAAGCGCTGTATTACTATCACTGCAAGTTAGAAGGCCCTACGGAACGGACCTGTGAATAAGAGCCCATCGGGCGGACATAAGGGGAGCAGTCGAGAAGACTAGTGAGAGAGTCGTTCCAGTGATGACTGGTACGTAGAACGTTGATTGATTATTATGATTGATGTATTATATTATATTCGTCTATTACCATGATGTAAATAAGTATATGTGAGGAATGTGGAAGTCCTTGATATTGGATATAGCAATGTGCGCCATGAGCGATAGATGAAAGTGAGTTCATGGATTTGTAGCGAGAGTGAGTAGTGTGTACTCTGATGGAGGTGTGTTACCGTAAGATGTGTGGTGAGTGAAAGGTGAACTAGTGTGTGTACGCTTCGTGGGTTGTAAGGAGAGGTGGAGTGAATAGAAATGGTAGGGTATTATACCAATGTAATGTTATTCTTGTAGGTGTCGAGGACGGGCCGCAGAGCCACCTCGATGAGCACAGGGGATAGGCCAGCATAGGGCCGGAGGCCACACATAGGCCAGAAGTGAGGCTGTCAGTGCAGGACAGTAGAGGCACATAAAGTCGTGGCAGTCAGGCCACGGACAGGGACGTAGATATGAGCGTGAATGTGATAATGTACTATTGCCATGCTGAGGGGCTAGTGAACTAATAATGTCTATTGAAATGATAATGTCTATTGAAATGATAATGGGTTATTGCCCTGCTGAGGTGCTAGGGGACTGCTAAGGTGTATGACAATAGGAAGGTTGTCAGAATCAAATACGGTCAAGGGGAAATAACTTAATTTAATATAACCTAGAGTAAGATATCAAGATTAATTTCCCTTGCCTTGGAGTAAAATTTAACTTTTGTGAAAACCCAAAATATCTATTAGAGTGGCCTTAAAGAATTGTCGTCTGCTGTGTCAAATTTTAACTTTTAACTAATTTGCATAGACAAAGTTAACATCCACGTCTAGAAATCTTCGTGGATTGATAAGAATAAGAAAACATACATATTAGGAAGTAGGAAAGAGTTAAATAAAAACCAGTAGGGCTTAGACGAAGGATTAGCGCCCCAGTTTCACTTTCCTAAGGGGATTATATTTCCTCTTGCTTCAACGCGTAGTAAATCGTGCTGCTTGCAGAGCGGGCTGGCGGCACTAGTTATTGATTCCATGCCAGACTTCCGTGGGTGATGGTCTCAGCGTCGATTCTGCTTGAATGAATCCATTTATTATGAACAGCATGGCTCGACGAATGTCTTGTCACTAATCCATGGCTCATTGAATATGACACCGCCTTTATCTACTGTTTCTGGCCTTAGCGCCAGAACAATCGTAAGTAAGATCTGACCGAGGCTCGTGATGTTTTGACAGTGAATAGGAGGCGAAAGCATGACAGTTATCCAGTAGGAGTATTGATCACTTGGTGCATAGATCTACCCGGAGTGCTTGCTGAACATTGCAAGATGCTAAATACATAGACTAGATCTAGCTGTGAATTCTAGAATTGCAACTCGTACTAATGTGTGAATCATATAGATCTAGAGTCTAATTGTAATTGAATTGTCTGGGTGAGGCTGGGAGTTGCCAGTCCATCCTTGATCTAGATTATATATAGGCCTATCTAGAGTCTATATAATATTTAACTGTGCCGACGTCACTTCGACGGGCAAGATCTAGACCTGTAACTTTGGATCTAAATATCTGAGATGACCTTATGTCTCCAGAGACTGGACTCTATACTAGTCTAGTATATTGATTGCCATACAATAAGCAGACCAGATTTTAGAGATAGAATTCTATATAGAGTCTAATTAGTATTTAGATAATTAGCAAGAACAGAAGTTAAATGATTTTGTAGGAAACCTAGAGCTAGACTTGTAATGACGTATTTATTGATTATGAAATTGATGCTGCTGATATTTATCATTACTACATATTAGATCTCTAGTCGAAATTGTTAGTAAACTTAACGTAAATAAAATGTGGCCCTGCAGGCCCTGTTGTTGAATTTATCCACTTGTTCCTTAGTAATTGGCATGGGTCTGCAAGTTAAGAATTAAATTCAATATTACTGTGAGAGGATGAACGATTTTCTATTTTTAATGTGCTTTCATGGTAACTCTGGTGCGTGAGTGAGGGACGGCCACTCATAGTAGTTTATGGACACTTGGCCGAGTACCATTAATTGGATTATTTCCCTTGTAATACTAGCGCGGGACCCGTTATTCACATCACGGTGAAAAGCGCGCATTTTGATTGGTCAGTTGGAAATGTACCGGGCTTCCAACTCTTATATCATGGCTTTGAGTTTCTTACAACTCGCTCACTCGTTGTTATCCACCGACAGAAAGACGGGAACCCGAATTCATTTTTGAGAGTAGACAATACCCTATCGGTACAAAATGGGTACTCATGATAACGTTTGTTATCAATGGAGATACGTCGTATTAATGGACGAAAGTATCCCGCACAAAATTGTCGAATGTTGTTAGTCCTGACACTTTGAAAATTTATATTAAAACTATTACCGGGTTTCTGGTAAAAGTAGTCAGTTAGAATTTTAGCAGCAAGTTTCCAATTTATAATGGTACCAATTTTGTTGTACTTTGATGCACATATCCTATTGAAATAATTAATAAGAGGATCTCGGATTTAAAGCAAACTATGAGTTAGACGCATGTTATCCCCGATAAATCCAACCTGGGTCAAATTTATTCAATTATTGCTGGAGGGGTCGTTAGAGTAATTTCTGCAGTTTACTGGGATACCTAATTGACTTTTGTGTGCACCCTTTTAACCGTACTGTAAATTCGATTGTGTTAGGACCCTAACCGGTTATGTTGTCGGGCTGGACTCCATGTCCGAGCCTTTCACTTGTGCAACACGGGCTACGTAATAGCTCTCTCGGACGTCCGCGCGGGCTCATAAATAAGATGCGGTTCGAGTGGTCAACACACTCCATCATAGACGCAGGAGACAAGAGCCGACAGCACAGTGAACCCAGCCCAGCAACCCGGGCCCGTAGCAGCTCAGAGGCTTGCCGACGCTTGCCATCGCCACCCCGCCCCATAAGGCATGTAGCGGTAGCACAGGACCCGGAGAAACTTTGGCTTATGGCTGGTTGGGCTTTTTTTTTGGGCTTCTTCTTTTCTGGGTTTCTTTTCTTTTTTTGGGCTTCTTCTTTTTCTGGGCTTCATTTTCCTTTTTTTTGTTGGTAGCGATACCTTTGTTAGGCTTTTGAATAAATAAGATTGCCAGCAGAACCCTGTGTTTGTTAATCCTGTGTATCCTTAAGGGAGTTACTATTGAACCCACGCAGTAACCACATTAGCCACTCGTAGTTCATCCAACATTACTATTAAAAATATGCAGTCGAACAACACCCCCAACACACCATTACGATAACAAGGAAATCCATTCATTACAATTGGAGTGCACACCCTTCCTTGAATCTGTAACAAAGGTGATATTGAGAGACTGCGGTGCCAGTGAATTACTAATGTGCTATTAAGACCCTTAAGGGGAGAGGCTGAGGCCGAAGTGCCTTTAGGAGTAACTACCGGATTGTGGATCCGAGGGAAAGTGTGTGTGAGAATAAGGCCGTTGTACGGCAGTTGATTTCAATAATATAATGTATGTAATTGCGCTATTATCTGTATAATTATGTTTAATAAATGTGTGAGTCTGATGGCTTGTTCTGTTAAGTGTTAAACTTGTTTGTTCGTGATTGTTGTCCTGTCATAAAATATTACATCTCCCAGTCTGGGATTTGTGACACTGGGGGCTCGTCCTGTTTACCTGTGGTCATTTTGACATTGTGTATTCGTTATATCTAGTTGTTTTTCTGTTGTGCTAGGAATTCGTGCTGTTGTCCTTCTTCGTGGGATGAATGGAAATTTCATGATGGTATGATTTATGTATATTTACGAATATGTATTAATGCATGTATTTTGATGAATATGTATTAATGTGTACTTAAATTTCTGCAGAGAGTGTGTGTGCCAGCCTGTAGAGGTCAAGCAGCCAGAGCTCCGAGACAAGGGGAGAGGTTATAGTCAGAAAAGTTAAGTAAAAGTCAAAATTTTTGTACCCTGGATTGAGGGCTGTCTTTTCTTCTGTCTTTTTCCCTGTTTTTGCTGTTTTCGTTGTAATTGATTGTACGGGCGGTGGCGCGGGTTTGCTGTGGTGAGCGTAGTTTATCCTCTTCGGGAGGTGGGCTAAATTTGGAACTTCGTTCATCACAGTGAACAGTTCTGTAGGGACCTGTAATTTTGTTTAGATTGTGCCGTTCCATCTTCCTCGTTGTTTTAGGAAGACGTCTCTCTTGTCCCTCTCTTACCTTTCTGTAGATACGTTCTTTTTTTTCAGACTCTGTTCTTGTTCGTACCTTGTAGTGTAATCGGCGTAGTTAGGTTGCATTTTTTTCCATTATAGTTTTTTTTTGTAGAAGCTTTGTCCTAGTCTGGTTCGTTGTCCTTGACGTACTTGTGGTCCTTCTACTGAATTTCCTTATTCTTTTCGTTTCTACTCTTTTTTATTATTAATAGTGCTATACATTTAATGAATATAGAATTAGTTAGGAAGTAGGTAAATTTCTGAATTGTATTTGAGACAACTGGGTATTGTTATATCTGGTGTGATCTCAGGTCTCTGGTCGTATCGTTGGTGATCATACCGACAGGTTGGTCGTCTTATAATAGATACCATAACCATAAATCTGTGAAATGGCGGAACTCCAACAACTAATGAAGTTGGGTAAGGAACTTGGCCTGGAGGGAGAAGAGTTACGCGGCTGGATTAAAGAACAGCAGGCGGATTTGCGCGATGAGCGTGCTAAGGATAGAGAGCGAGAAAAAGAGGCTCAAGAGCGACAGAGAGAAGAGGAAAGAGAGGCTAAGGCTCAGCAACAAGAAAGAGAGGCTAAGACTCAGGAACAGGAAAGGGAGTTTAAGTTAAAGGAGTTAGAGGCTCAGGAACAGGAAAGGGAGTTTAAGTTAAAGGAGTTAGAAGATAAGCAGCATGAGAGAGAGGCGCGAATAAGAATCGCGGAGTTGGAAATCAAAAAGAATACGCCAACGGAAACAGTTGAGCGGCAGGTACACAATAAAGGTGGCGTTAGGATTAAGCTCCCTACGTTCGACGACCGGAAGGACGACATAGACGCCTTCCTTTACAGGTTCGAACTGAACGCACAATTGCAATGGGGGGAAAATAAGGAATTATGGGCCACGTACCTGGCGTCTCTATTGCAGGGGCGAGCGTTAACCTACTTTAAAGAGCTACAGCGCGAAGACGTGCAAGATTACGATAAGCTGAAGGCTTTGCTGCTTCGCCGATTTGCGCGTACCGAGGAATATTTCCGGGAGCAGTTTAGGCGGGCACGTGCAGATACCAGGGAGGACTTTGCTGCCTTCGTCGCGAGACTAACGGAGTATTTCGCGAACTGGGTAGACTTGGCGCATGTGGGCGCGGATTTTGCTAAACTGAAAGACTTAATGATCCGTGACCAGCTGTACGCGTCGTGCCACAAAGATCTGGTGGCTTTCCTGAAAGAAAACGAACCCGCGACGGTGCAGGAGGCGTCTAAGTTGGCGGAAGCATACCGTACGGCACATCCGTCCAAACCAGTCGCCAGGGCGTACGTCCAAGATGCTGGGTACGTCGCCGTTGTCGAAGGGTCGCCGGCAGGACTTAAGGACAGGTCGCGTCAGCGTGGTGCCTATAGTGGGCAAGCCCAGGGGCAGCGTAGGGGCTATCACCAATCACCGGCATATGGATCCGGTAAGTTTGACCGAGCAGGAGGGCTAGGTCGCGGTAATGGCCGGGGGCGATTTGTGACCTTTGCCGATGACCGACGGCATAGGGACTCTAGTTCCGGTCGCGATGGGTCACGGGGACCCAGGCCTAGTGCAGCACAGGGAGCGGAGTGTTGGACTTGCGGACGCGTGGGTCACTTTTCGCGCGAGTGTAGGGCCGCGAAGTGTTGGAACTGCGGTAGAGCAGATCACATCAGCGTGAACTGCCCTGCAGGGAGGATAGCGGCGAACGTGGACAGTAGCTCCAGTCCATGTTCCCCAAATAAATTTCATCATGCGGCTGCGTGTGTTACATCGGACAACGGAGGCGGACAGTATTCTAAGTGTCCCAGTTGTGAGAAGTTATTATCTTCCGGTGTTTTACCTTGTGGGAGAAAGATCCCCGTTATAAATTCATGTCATACAGGAGGTGGTCTTAGGGTTTATCCGGGGTTTGTTGGGGACGAACCGGTCTCGGTTTTACGAGATACAGGATCTACCGTTGTGGGAGTGCATAGAGACTGCATTCGGGATTCACAGCTTACAGGTGAGACTGTCCCGTGCATCCAATTTTCGGGGGCCATTGAGAAATTACCCATGGCAAGAATAATGATAGATACACCTTTCCTTAGCGGGGAAGTCGAAGCAGTCGTTGGTTGTTTTCCAGGCGCCCAGCTCATCATTGGGAATGTATCACGGGTAGTTTCCCCTTCCGATGAGAACGTGCAAGCATGGTCGCAATCAAAAGGTATTGACTTTTGCGCCGCGGTCGAAACACGTCGACGGGTAGCTGATAAAGATAAGATTAGACCTTTGGCTACGCCAGCGGTCAACCTAGATATCACGCCAGAGCGCTTGGCGAGATTACAAAGGGAGGACCCATCATTAAACCCATGTTTTGGGGAAGCGCGAACCGAGAAAACGAGGAGATATAAGAACGGGTCGTCCTCCTTTGTTGTTCAGGCGGGCATTCTGTTCCGTAAGTATGTAACGGTGTCCTCCATTTTAAAGCAGGTCGTTGTGCCAGCGTTGCTGATCGCAACAGTATTGCATTTGGCACATGATGTCCCATTAGCGGGTCATATGGGGATAGCTAGAACCAAAGAAAGGGTTCTTAAAAATTTTTACTGGCCATCGATCCACAGAGATGTGCAAGTCTATTGTAAGACGTGCAGTGCGTGCCAAAAGACGACGCATAAGGGTCGTACACCCCAGGCTCCTCTTCAGAAGATCCCCACGGTCTCGGAACCGTTTAAAAAGGTCTCGATAGACCTTGTTGGCCCCATTCACCCAGCGACCGATAGGGGGAATCGATTTTTCTTAACGGTCATATGTAATGCTACGAGATGGCCAGAGGCGGTTCCTCTGCGGACCATAACGTCTGAGGCAGTCGCGGAAGCGTTGTTTGCAATTTTCGCTAGGGTAGGAATACCAGAGCAAATTCTGTCTGATAGGGGCGCGCAATTTACGTCGGAGATGATGAAGGAATTGTTCCGCTTATTCAGTATACAACCCATCACTACCACCCCTTATCATCCGCAGGCTAATGGCATGTGCGAGAGATTGAACTCGACGTTAAAGTCGATGCTGCGTAAGGTAGCTGCTGATCGCCCTAAAGATTGGGATAGATATATCCCTGCAGTGTTATTCGCGTACAGAGAGGTACGGCAGGAGTCAACGGGATTCTCGCCGTTCGAAATGATGTATGGTCGAAGTCCTAGGGGCCCAACTGATGTTCTTCGGGACATGATGACGTCGCCATCATCGGGAGACGATGAGCAGATTTCGGTGTTTCAGTACCTTGTTGATTTAAGAGAAAGACTATCTTCATCGCGCACTATAGCAGAAGAAGCTTCTGGTATCGCTTCGAAAAGAGCAAAAGACTATAAAGATAGAGGTTCCAAACTGAGAATTTTTAAGCCAGGAGACAAGGTTCTGTTGTTGTTACCTACGGACCATAATAAGTTATTGATGACATGGAAAGGCCCTTATGTTATTGAGCGAGTTGTTTCAAAGGTAGATTACGCTATCCACATTGATGGAACGAGTAAGGTTTTCCATGTTAATATGCTACAGAGATTTTATGAGAGACCACAGTATCTGTGTGCACAGACAAGACCAGAGGAGACTGTCTTCTCTACTGCTTGTACGGGGGTCGTAGACCAGTTGGACTGTGACGTAAGCGACACCGAGGCGCAGGAAGAGTTACAAATTCAATTGCCGGAGTTAACTCCGACACAAGGTTACAGGGACGTAAAAATTAACCCTGACCTTACGAGTTCAAGGAGTAGGGAACTTGAGACCCTGTTAGCGTCATTCCCGGATGTTGTTACGGATTTGCCGGGTCGCACTACGGTGATCCAGCACCAAATAAAGTTGACTTCGGATAAGCCAGTATTTCTTAGACCGTATCCGCTGCCTTTTTCTTCGAGAGATAGAGTCATAAAGGAAGTTGAGTCAATGTTGAAGTTAGATGTGATAGAACCATCAACATCGCCGTATTCATCACCCATCGTCCTCGTGAAAAAACTTGATGGATCGGTGCGGTTCTGTATTGATTTTCGAAGATTGAACACTATTACGGTAGGCGATAGGGAGCCTATTCCGTTTCAGGAGGAATTAATAGATTCATTGGCCGGGTCCACGTGGTTTTCCAAGATAGATTTAACGAAAGGTTATTGGGAAATCCCGCTTACTGAGGAGTCTAAACAATACACGGCGTTCCAAACGCCCATTGGATTATTCCAATTTAAGGTCATGCCATTTGGGTTGGTAAACGCGCCAGCGACGTTTGCACGATTAATGAGACTAGTGTTGAAGGACATACCTAATGTCGTGTCATTCTTTGACGATATAGCATGCCATACGTCGACATGGTCTGATCATATTCAGACACTAACAGTAATTTTTAAACGATTACGTCATTTTGGGTTAACTGCTAAACCCGCAAAGATGGATTTGGCATGTCCAGAGATAGTATTCTTAGGACATATTGTGGGTAGAGGTGTTCAGAGACCTGAAGAAACAAAAATTGACAAGTTAGTAGGGTTGCAAATCCCTAAAACAAAGAAACAAGTCAGAAGCTTAGTGGGAATTTTAAATTATTACAGAAAGTTCATTCCAAATTTTTCCTCCTTGTCATCTTCTCTTACTGACCTTACTAAGAAGGGACAACCCGATAAGGTCCAGTGGACGTCTGAATGTCAGACATCATTTGATAATTTGGTGACAGCATTATCATCGTCACCCATTCTGATATTACCCGATTTTCGATCTAATTTTATCCTCAGAACGGATGCGTCGGACTCTGGTGTCGGCGCTTGTCTTCTACAGGAGAAGAACGAATGTCTCCATCCTGTATGTTATGTCAGTAGGAAGTTATTGCAGAGAGAAAGAAAGTATTCTGTGATAGAGCGTGAGTGTCTTGCCATTGTGTGGTCCGTCCAGAAATTGGGACGTTATCTCATGGGACGAGAATTTTGTATCCAGACAGACCACAAGCCACTGACATTTTTGTCGAAGAATCGTTCGTCCAGCCCACGCTTGTCTAGATGGGCATTGGCTTTGCAGCCGTATACCTTCGTTATTCAACCAATTCCAGGAACCAGCAATCATATCGCCGACTACCTTAGTCGAGCCTAGGGGAAGATTTCAGGAGCTTATACATCGGAGGACAGGAACATTGACAGGATCTGTGTGAATGAGTCGACTTTAAAATATTGACATTATAAATATGATATGAAGAATGGTTGATAGGTTGAGTGGTTTTTGATTCTGTATTAAGTATTGTGATTAGTTAGCTATTCATGATGTGACACATATATGCATATTGCGGGCCATATTGATCCCCATATTTTCCCCTGATTTCGGTATTTTATATACTAGGGGAACTGCTAGGTTTTTTTTTAGTGTAGGTATTGCTCTCGCTCACTCGTTGACAGTCATCTTGATGCGATTTGAAATTAATTGCATTAATTTTTTTGGGGTGGGGGATGATGTCACGAGTGGAGTGAGTGCAATTAAGGGGATTGCTACAGAGCGGGTGTAGAGTAAGAAGGGCTCACGGTAGACAAGTAAGATAAGCGTGCTGTCGTGAGTAGTGGGGGGGTCTGAATGAGGCGAAAGCGCTGTATTACTATCACTGCAAGTTAGAAGGCCCTACGGAACGGACCTGTGAATAAGAGCCCATCGGGCGGACATAAGGGGAGCAGTCGAGAAGACTAGTGAGAGAGTCGTTCCAGTGATGACTGGTACGTAGAACGTTGATTGATTATTATGATTGATGTATTATATTATATTCGTCTATTACCATGATGTAAATAAGTATATGTGAGGAATGTGGAAGTCCTTGATATTGGATATAGCAATGTGCGCCATGAGCGATAGATGAAAGTGAGTTCATGGATTTGTAGCGCGAGTGAGTAGTGTGTACTCCGATGGAGGTGTGTTACCGTAAGATGTGTGGTGAGTGAAAGGTGAACTAGTGTGTGTACGCTTCGTGGGTTGTAAGGAGAGGTGGAGTGAATAGAAATGGTAGGGTATTATACCAATGTAATGTTATTCTTGTAGGTGTCGAGGACGGGCCGCAGAGCCACCTCGATGAGCACAGGGGATAGGCCAGCATAGGGCCGGAGGCCACACATAGGCCAGAAGTGAGGCTGTCAGTGCAGGACAGTAGAGGCACATAAAGTCGTGGCAGTCAGGCCACGGACAGGGACGTAGATATGAGCGTGAATGTGATAATGTACTATTGCCATGCTGAGGGGCTAGTGAACTAATAATGTCTATTGAAATGATAATGTCTATTGGAATGATAATGGGTTATTGCCCTGCTGAGGTGCTAGGGGAATGCTAAGGTGTATGACAATAGGAAGGTGATATTGAGAGACTGCGGTGCCAGTGAATTACTAATGTGCTATTAAGACCCTTAAGGGGAGAGGCTGAGGCCGAAGTGCCTTTAGGAGTAACTACCGGATTGTGGATCCGAGGGAAAGTGTGTGTGAGAATAAGGCCGTTGTACGGCAGTTGATTTCAATAATATAATGTATGTAATTGCGCTATTATCTGTATAATTATGTTTAATAAATGTGTGAGTCTGATGGCTTGTTCTGTTAAGTGTTAAACTTGTTTGTTCGTGATGGTTGTCCTGTCATAAAATATTACATCTCCCAGTCTGGGATTTGTGACAGTGAGGCCTATCCGAGATAGGCATTCTCTGCCAAAGCGACTGCAGGGGAATTATTTCAGGCCTAGATTGGGTGTTGAGTGCTTTCGTCGCATCCTTCTCTTGGTTGTTCTGGCCCGTATGGTGGTTTCTAATTTGAGGGTAACCTGCTTTCTCGTTTCTGTCCAGGCTTCGCGGACAGCTGCGAGCTCTGACCACTGGCTTTGATTAATGTCACAGGAGATGAGGGACTTCTTAAGAATGGTCTTGTAGCGCTCTCGGGTAGCACCAGCGGTGCTCTAGCTACGCGGAGCACGATTTTGGGGAGTCTGTGGTCTTCCGTCCTTGAAACGTGTCCAGCCCACCGCAGACTTATGGAATACATATTCGGGTGATCAGAAAAAACCAACTGCCCCAACATTGACACCAAATATCTCGCAAACCTTTTGATGAATCTGTGAGAAATTTTGGTAGAGTTCTGTCCATTATATTATGTGTAATGCTATGTCAAAATTTCATCAAGATTTAATCATTATTTTTAAAGATATTTTAGATTAAGTGAGTGTCTGTCAAAAATTAATAAAACAAGCTAACTGAGGAAGAACGATGAAGATTTTAACGCAAATTCAGCTATCCAGCGCACAACAGCTGAGTATTTTTTCTCCATTTAAAAAAAAAAATCAAATCCAGTCCACCTTTCCAATCCAACCTTATTTTGTAGATCTAAGTTTAACAGACGACCACGCAACCAAGCCTTTTGCTTCCCATAGTGATACATTGATTACCTCCAAGTCGAGTGTATTCCAACTAATGATGATAAAAAAAAAACTGCCCCAAATTTGAAGCTTTATAATTCATGAACCGCTTGTTCGATCTCAATAATATTTCACATGTGTATGGGTAAATATATAATGTGTAGGCATACGAAAATTGAATGAAATAACTTCATTGAAAAAAGTTATGAAGTAAAGCGATAAGGTAGGTCTCGCTCAGCTGGATTGTTTTATTAATTTTTGACACACACTCACTTAATCTAAAATATCTTTAAAAGTAATGATTAAATCTTAATGAAATTTCAACACAGCATTACACATATACAGGGTGGGCCAAAAGTAGGGTTACAGTTTTAGATATAAATTATAGTGTTAATTATGACCCTACTTTTGACCCACCCTATATAATGATTAATGGACAACTCTACCGGTACCAAAATTTCTCACGGATTCATCGAAAGGATTGCGAGATATTTGGTGTCAGTGTTGGGGCAGTTTTTTTTTTATCACCAGATATAATATATAATATAATTAAATATATAGTAGATCTACATAACATTTTCCTTTGTTTTCCTGTTGGTGCATTCGTCACCTGTTTAGCCATCCAACTTCCATTTGAGCCACACAACAGAGATACTACAAGGAGCACCCCTGGGTGGGAAGTCGCAGAGGGCCCGGCGACTTAGTTCTCTAAATGGGTGTTTCTGTAGTAAATGTAAGGCTTGTCAATAAACACATAGAACATGAAATATTTGGTACTTCTTCCTGAGAAACTAACTGACCCTGGTCTTCTTGCAGTCTTGGTAAAGAGCTGTTTCCCATGCCAGTAAAATTTCGAAGAATGGTATGCTGCAGTTATGAGTTTGCCTTTCATGCATAAAGCAGTCTTTACTCCACTGATTCTTACTGCTTCCACTATGGAGAATATATGGAAGAGACTGTTACTGCAGTCCATTGCCTTACATAATTTTTATTATCCCTCATGAAGACTAGTTGACGTAGCTGATTGAATTGAATTTCATTTCATGAATTTTACTCTGTGTGTGAGATGTACCGTAATGAGATTAGTTTTATGTAAGTGTGGAAAAAAAAATGTATTTAACCTCTTTGAAATTCTCATTTGAAAATTTCTCTTTGAAACTCTCAAGAAGAGGATAGTGTCTTGGAAATTGTGCTGAGTGCTTCTTAACTAGGGCAACCGAAATAAAACTGTTTTTGAAATGTTACATTGCTAAAATTAGCCAGGCGGTTTGGTATTGTACTATAATATTTGTTGTCTCATCGTTAGGTAATGATAATGAAGTTAATGACTTCCCCACCGAAGGATTCCCTGAATGTACAGATCCATACAGCATGAGCAGAAAATAAGGTACAGTGGAAACAACAGGGGCCATAATATATATGTGAAAGCAGTTTATTTTTAGAATTTTTTTGTTGGACTTCGCAGTTTCATTTTTTTATACACTAGTATATTATTTCTACCCGCGGTAAAGGATAAACTGCACCATTTCAGACTGATAGGACTCCGCACATAGAGTTGAGTTAGATCTAGCACCTTATAGTTATAGTTTTGTTATGTGCTGAGATATCATTGTTATTCACAAAATTCAGCGACAGATAAACAGACCGACAGTGTTTGAATCTAGTGCCAATGTATTGTATTGACTCTGTGTCCCCTCATCCAAATATTTCTAAAAATATGCCTTTGATATTGCTATTTTTATACACCTACTTCCAGGTTCTCTTTCATGGCCACAGAATTGCCGATTTCAACAAAACGAATCAAAGTAATATACGAGGAAATCAAAATTTTTCCACCTGAATATGAATGAAGAGAGATTGAGGGTTGCAATTTTGCACTCACAGTAGTCTTTCTCTAGACGCCCTGCACAGCTACACACTTCTGCCACCGATGGTTGACCTTTAGAATGGAAGACCTCCGTGTCTGTCAGCAACCAGTCTTGTACCGCTATTTTCACTGCATCATCACTTTCAAAATGTCTTACTTAAATTTCAGGTGCTTTTTGAGTTTGGGGAACAAATAAAAGTTATTATTAATGTTTGGGGAACAAATAAAAGTTTTATTAATGTTTGGGGAACAAATAAAAGTTTTATTAATGTTTTAAATCAGTGACACTTAGAAGCCAACACTGAGTGGATATAATGCTTTCACACAGACTATTGTGGACTAACAGTTAAACAGTTAACAGTAGGCCTACGTGAATTTTCTTTCATCAGCTACATAATAGATACGGACATGGTAGGGAAAGGGGGGGGAGGAATGCAGAATGAGATCAATCAAGGTGATGGAGGGGTGTTGGCTGGCATGACAGTATTTATTCGGGGGGGGGGGGCACATTAATTTATCCGGTGTTATGCCAGGTATCTCATCTAGTATAAATATAATTTTAGTTCAAGATGATGCCCATATAATATGTAGATAAGAGTAGTCCAGCATTGGTTGACTTGAAGATGAGAAGTCATCAGTGGATATGGTCACACGGCTGAAAATAGAGGTGTTGTTGTTGAGATTTTGTTGAGGCTTGAGCATAGGCTGAAATGAAGAGTGTTTGCAATGTAATGATCGAATGAAATGTTGTATATGTTCAGGCGTTCTTTTAATTGCGTTACTTTGGTCTATGCCCGTCCTTGTAAAATATGAAAGAGATTACATGCAAAGAATCATGATTTTGCATTTCCAGCAATTTTTGTGTATCAAACAATATTGTTTTACTTACAATAATTATGTGAGCTTTAGTAAATGAATGAATCATCTTTTGTACATTTCCAGCAAATTATGCATAGGTTACTGGAAATATATTGCTGTGATTCATTTACAATGAAAGATCAAATTGAGTGAATGAGCTTGTATTTGTCCAGCAGTTGTAATATGATGATCTGATACCTTAGTTGTAATAATCTAGGTGTACAATATTGCTCTGATACTTACATGAAAATGTAAGGAGGATATATTGCTACAGAATGACTTGTTTTGGTGTACCAGGGATCGCAGTTGGTTGTTATTTATGACTTAATTAATCCATTAGGCCACCACTTTCCTACAGATGTGATATATGAGAATTGTTTGTATTTTTTTTTTGAATAGTACTTATTATTAACATTCATATTTGCTATCTCACCATTAGCAGCTCTGCACTGTCATCAAATTCCCAGGATCTTCTTGCAGTTACCATAGCCACCAAAACTGTTGATAGTGAAGTAAAGTGATTCCCTGAATGTGAAAGGCACAAAATGGCTGTTGTCGGACGCATATGCAGTAAAACCCAAACTCAGACTGAAAACCCTGAATACAGATCCAGTCAGCATCAGCCACATTGTGGATGCATCAAATAATTCACATCATTTGTACAACTATGAGCAGGTTCAGACATATGTATGAAAAATGTGTACTGATAGAATTGTGATGTGATTTTGTAATTTGCCCTTTTCTTTTTACGTATGTATTAATTTGAAAACATTATGCATGCAGTGTTTAATGTTGCTAAATCGCAAATTGGGATGTATGTGTTGGAGAATTTTTTTTTTTTTTGCTGATGATTACACTGATGATGATCAAAATGGTACATTTTCATATTAAATGAAATGTAATAGTGAAAGCTGATGTCCGTGTGCAGAGGGACAGTGCGGTATTGGTGGTACTGAAGATGAGAACACAGGTGAGGATAGCGATAGACTGCAGAAAGGGTGGATGTTTGCAGTGTGATGGTGGAATAGGTTTGTACCTTTTCAGCTGTGGTTTTATTTGAAATAATTTGGTCTAAGTCCATTTAATGTGTGAAACAGACCAATTTAAGTGATTCATGTATACATTCCCGGCAATTTTTATGTACTAAACAGTGTTGTGGTAGTTATGTGAAATATAGTTCACATAGATGAATGAATCATTTCCAGCAATTTTTGTGTATCAAACAATATTGTTTTACTTACAATAATTATGTGAGCTTTAGTAAATGAATGAATCATGTTTTGTACATTTCCAGCAATTTTGTGTACAGAAATATAATATAATGCTATGACCAATTCACATTGTATGACAAAGAGCTAATTTGGTAATGAAAATGTACTTTGCCAGCTGTTGCAATGTATTACCCTGATAACTTCAGTGTAGTAACACAATATATGTACCATACATATTGCTCAGATACCTGCATGAAAAGTGAGGAAGAAGTTTTGTTACAGTTTGGGGTGCCAGGGGTTGCTCGTTGACAGCTGTTTATAACTTAATAAATTCTTTATATTTCTGCAAAGTAAAAGATAATTGTCTTTTTCTGAAGATAATTGTCTTTTTCTGTCCATGAAAAGTAATGAACAGGAATGTATTTCTGTGATATTGTACAACACAGTAGGTCTAACACATGTTAGACCAAGTGCCACCTGTTTGAATCTGGTGCCAATGTATTGTATTGACTCTGTGTCCCCTCATCCAAATATTAAAAAATAAAGCAATTTCTTTTCGTATCTGATTGCACTGTCTGTGACTATTTTATCCATTGTCTTGCCATTTGACAGGCTTCCACTTCCACAGAGATATTCTGTTCACGAATTTTTCTGAGACACATTGGCTTTTTTTTTTGTTTAAAGAAAACAGAACCAAGTAAAGTCTTGAATTCGTCTGGGTCGAATAAACTCCAGGCGGTGATGATGATGATGATGGTATGATGCCAAGCTGGAGAGCACTGTGAACCCAAGAAAGCCTGGCCTCATACAAATTCCGTTAGGGGAAATGGCACCATAATGTAGTCAAAGAGCAGTATTTACTTTGTGTGGTTTTCTAAATAAAATGAAGCATTGTTAAGAAGAATGAACACAAGAAGAACTTGGCATGAAACAAAATGTATTGCATGCAGCAGTTCTTCACATGCAAGGCCAAGAAATCTTATAAAGCTCACACACAGTAGATGTGAACTAAAATTAGTCATGGGCGGCTCTTAAAATAATGGTACTAAAATTGGATGGTGTGATTGTGATTCTTTTGTTGTTGTTTTTTACCCACACAAAGATGGTTACACTGACGACAGCGTTTGCAGAGGAAGAAGGGAAGTGTACAGGAGACCCTTTCGGATGTCATTCTGCAGACCCATCTTTTTCTCTCTTTCTCTCTCTCACGATGTCCTTAGGATCAATTTAAAATTGTCTGACAAGGGCAAGGAACTAAGAAATCACACACACAAACACACAAACGCTTACGATGATTAAAAAGAAATAATAGAAGGAAAACTTCACATCCGAACTGAACTTCGTATTTTTAATTTAGTCTGGTTGAAAAACTGCTTTACTCACATTCTATGGGCACTGCAGTGAAAAATTCAAATTAATATAATCCTAATAAAATTAAGCTAGTTGTGTGTGTTTTGAGCTCCTGATAATCATGCTTTTTAAATTTCTCAAATATCTTAATCAAAAGTTACAAGAATATAAGATTTTTTCATATGTATAATTCGCCCCCAAAATTGGACCCAATTTTAACACTGTGTTTTGTGACCGAAGAGTCCAAGACGTATTCTTTTTGTCATAATTTTGTTAAAAATGTACATAATTTTATGTAACATACATCATTTTCTTCGAAATTTTCTGCAGAATTAAAAAATCAAGGAGATTTTAATGTATCTATTCAAATAGGGGATTTATTCATGATAAAGCACGATAAACTAGAACAAATTTCAATACGAAATAGAGACAAAGTTCATTTTATTTCATTTATAACTTTATTAAAAATGGACATAGACTCAAAAGTAAACAAAAATCAGTCTTTTTTTGTCTACATTTGTTGGATTTAATGATAACTGTGCAGTATCTTGTGTAATTAATCTTAATTTCAACTGGGATTAAGAAAAACAACAGAAAACTGCACAAATTCTACTGCTGAAAGTTTTGCACTAATGCTCTCTCAAAGTGTCGGTTACTAACAGTAGCCAATAATTATGATGGTTCGTTAAATGTCATTGGAGTTTTCATAACACAAACTAAATAATAGCATGTAATAAAGGGAAAACCCGCAACAGGTATATTACTATCTAAATAATAAAGAACGAAATAAAATGAAAAAAATCATTACAACTCCCCTATCATTGATTTCCGATAATCCAGTCACGTTTCTACAATCTTAGGAATACAATCACGCAAATTTAACATTTATTTTTAAAATGAATGTATTTGAGTGAAGGAACGGAATACCGATATTTCACCATCCCAGTACAACTTTTGTATAGAATGCTAATACAATACCGGATCTACCGTAATGCTGAGATAATAAAACTGGGTTTTTCCCACAATTACGGACATTCTCGGCCATTTTGGTTTACCACGATTTTCACCAAATTTACCACAAATTTGCATGGAAAAGGGAAGATGGCATAAAATGGAACCTGACACTCAGGCGGACGCTATCCCAGAGAGTGAGATTATTTGGTTCCTAAATGTTGTTATTGTTATTACTACTTGACAAACTTGCTTCGGAATCTCTTTCCTGACTGCCAGTGTGGATTTGCCCAAAGTTGCTATAGTGGAGAAAAGTTTTTACCGAGCTCTTTGGGTGTTAGTTTAGTTAATCTGTGAATTAATAAATTTATTTTATTCGTTTAATCTAATCATGCATCTGTTCATCTATTTCGTTTGAACAGAAATCTGAAATGATAATGATGATAGAGCTAATAATGGCGATGCTTATCTTATATGGTGGGTTTTCACATCGTCATTTCTCGTTAATCAGATATAATGTTCATTCACATGGTCCCAGCTGCGTATTCATTGCTTGGTTAAAATGAGAGTTTGAATGATGTTGAATTGGATACTGGGGCAGCGAGAATACTGTACTTCTTAGTGTGAATAGTATTTCTTGGTCCCATCCAGACCCTGATTAGGGATGAATCTCGTGTCCACTTTAAATGCATCAATGTGTCTTGATTAAGATCTACCAGTGGCTGAACTACTATGAAACTAATGAAGCTTAAGCCTAATCCTAGTGGGGCCCTGAAGAAACTTTTTTAATGAGCGAATAGCCTTGAGGTCCTTGCAAGGGCAGCAAGGTCCTTTGGACTTTGTTGGATGGTGCCCTATTATTGCCGGTTGCGAAGGGGTCCAATAACAGTCCCAGCTTCAGGGTCCCGAAGATGTACGTCCGCCACTGAGATACTTTTGATTTGTGTATGAGGAAGGATAACGGCAACACCAGTGATGGATGCCCCGGGTTTTATTAACTTTTGGAACGACAATTTGAATCACATTTGGGAGAGGCATTTGTAATTTGATATCCCTCTTCAATTCATCCACTGTCGTGCATTTCTCAATAAGTGATTTGCAAATATTTGAGCAATAGGGTCTGAATTGAAACCGGAGTAAACTCTGCGCTCAAGCATTAACATTGTGTCACAATGTAATAATTTAAGGATACATTTATAATCTTTTATCCATAATTTTCATCATGTTCGATCTCCCTGGAGGAAATTGTCTATGTGTGTGTATGTATGTTGTCAGATAAAAACATACCATTTCAGTTTCTTCTAATTTTCCAACAATGTCTACAACAGCAAAGGAACTACATGTACGGTTGTCTGTAGTCTTTTTCAAACCAATTTCCTTCCATGTCATCCTAAACAATTATATGATTTACAAAGTTCTTAGACCATATTTTTCATAAGAAAGTATATCATAAACGCCATTACCAGTAAGTGGCATGGGAGATGTAAGTTTTAAGCTGTGCTAGAGTAGACGAAGATGTATTAAGACAGCCATCATAATAAATTCAATGTTTATATACCACTGTAGAATATGCCAGAGTACTATGAGAGGTAGAAGGTATTGATGTTTTCCACCTCTTTTCAGGTAGTGATGAGGAAGGAGATCATCCAGCTGAAGTCACACCAAAGGTGGCTGCACCACCCACCGGATCTTCAGGGTGTCGGCGACCAAACTTCTCTACAAAAGAAAAGGAATATTTAAAATATCTAAAACTCATGCCTCCTTACTTTAGAGAGCCATGCATAGACATCCTGATCATAAATACCCCAGGCGATGAAGAAGGTGCAAAGAATCTGAAGAAAAGGCTGGAAGCATTCACTTTTAACAATAGCCAAAACGTCGCGTCAAATCCTTGTGTACGTTTACTCAGTGAATTCCATGATGGTGATCCACACAGTTTGGACAAAACTTTTCATCGCTCAGTATTTATTTTTTTCTACATTACAGAGAAGTTTTGCAGTGAACCATTAACACTCTTCCTAGGTAATGCATGTTTACAAGCTGCAATCAAAGAGAAGAGCCAGCGTGTGGTCAACATCTTCACTGTTCCACAAAATGACAGAAAATTAAAAATTCCGATGATGATTGACCCTCTGAAAGCCATACATGTTTACGATAAGAAGGCAGCAGGTGGATTCAACTTTGAAGATGTCAAACAGCTATTGGAATCCCGATCTGATGAGTTTGTCAAAAGAGGATTTGAATTAGATGAAAGAAGACGGAAATACTTTGAAGTCAATTCCAAGTACTTAAAGAATCTACACAAATTTAATTCATCACAGAGGTCTTCAGAGGCAAAACACATTTCTCCTGACAAGTTTACTTCAGCTCATCGTTCTTCTTCTGACATGGGGTATATTTCCAGAGGGGTCAGTGCATCTAGAGATACCGATGGAATGAATTCAAACGACACCCACGCTACTGCAATGGAATACACCTCACTTCCTGAACATTCTGACCTCAAAGCAATGCCAGAGAACAACAGCGAAAATATGCCATCTCATGAATATGTTCCTTCACCCGCTTCTCTCGGTTATATGGTAAGAGGTGAAAGTGGCAGAGGTCCTTCATCTACTGTACCGCCATCGAACGGCGGACAAATGGGATTCCCTGACCTTTTCGCTGATCTTCAGTTGGACAGTGATCAGGATGCTGAAATTGTTATCCAGAGTGATGGTTCTAACGTTGCTACAGGGCAATATACACAATCTGCATCCAGTGTTCCTTGTGGGAGTGGAAGGATCAGTCCTAATGAACAAGTCTCAGGTCAGGATGCTGCTGGAAACATCCCTACTGCTAGAGGTACTCCCTCATCGCACGCTAGGACTTCATCATCTTCTTCAAATAATGAAGGAGGGGCCACTCCTAGTGATACCCCGACATCACATGCCAGGACTGCGTCATCCTCGTCAAGTAATGAAGAAAGGGCAACCGGTAGTGTCACTCGCTTATCGCATGCCAGAAGTGCCTCATCTTCCTCAAATAATGAAGGAGGGGCCACTCCTAGTGATATCCCGACATCACATGCCAAGACTGCGTCATCCTCGTCAAGTAATGAAGAAAGGGCAACCGGTAGTGTCACTCGCTTATCGCATGCCAGAAGTTCATCATCTTCCTCAAATAATGAAGGAGGGGCCACTCCTAGTGATACCCCGACATCACATGCCAGGACTGCGTCATCCTCGTCAAGTAATGAAGAAAGGGCAACCGGTAGTGTCACTCGCTTATCGCATGCCAGAAGTGCACCATCATCCTCAAATAATGAAGGAGGGGCAAGAAGGAGAGAAAAAAGGCCAAGAATCGTTAATGTCGGATCAGTGGAGTTCCTTGTAATAAATGGCACAATGAATATTATTGGGCAGCAACCACACTCGCCGAGGGATGAAGGTGTCAGTAATATAGACACCAGCAGTGACTGTACTGAATCAGAATGAAGTGGAAAGAGTTTCCGGTCAGGCCGGAAACTGAAAAATGAATGAATGAATCCATTAAGAACTTCCATATTTTCATAAGATTCGGTGTTCAAACTCTCAAGAGATCTCTGACAACTCCAGTAAGAAAAGTTATAACATCATCTATAATTATTGTAGAGAGGAAGGTTTCGTTCACGTTTAATTTGGTAAAGAATGGTGAACTAAAGAAGTTATTGAAATTTTAAGAATCTTAATAATAATGCCCATGTTTCATTTTCTTAGCGAGGCACATGCATATATATTCCTTAGAGGGGACTGAAGTTTTTTAAAGGAGCTGCCACTAAATTTTCTGCTTGTTATTTCCCTTGTGATATACAGTGAGTTCCAATCCATGAGTGTGACACGAATGCCTTGTTTCGTGTACACAGGCGATTTTTTTTTTACAGAATGGAAGACTAATGGCCCTTTTCCATGGTCCATAGTTGTTTACAGACCGAAAATGCAGGTACAGAAGATGCCCATAATTTTAGAATATGCATCCTACTATCTCATTCCAATCATTGTGAGAATCTTCATGAGTAAAAAAATGTGCACATGATGCGCGCGCACAATCTAAAATACGCACGATGAGATCATTTTTGACAGAAGCACGGACGCCTTTCAAAGTCGAATCCTTTTCTCGGAAAACTTCCGATAAACTGCGGCAGCAACTATACAGTGTTTGACCAATTTTCATTGAGATGATTTTAAAACTATAGTCACCATGCAGTCATAGCATCCTGCGAGAGGCGGTGACTCTTTTACCAGATGGTGAAATGAGCCGAACTCCTTCCTTGTTTGATTATACTTATTCTATTGATTAAACTTATTCTAGAAGTTATTTTAAATCTAATCACTGATGGCAGTAACAAATCGTCTCGACTGCACTCATCAATCAGCGAAGTCAATTATAGTTCCGAGCAAAGGCGACTATAATTGGTGGACATTAATTTTGTTTCACACTGGTAAGCACGTCAGTAATGCGATTTGCATACACAAACACATACCGTGGAGAAGAAAAGTACTGACCATTTCTGCAAAACATAGACATGTTATGTCCAAACAGAGTGCGAGCCATGGAAAGAGGCTTTAAGTCTGCCGCTAGATTACTTTCTGTGTGTGCATGCGCGTGCCCTCGTGTGCATGTGAGTGTGTATGTGTGCGATTAATCACAGAAAATCTGCAGCAGTTCTCCTTTGGCTGTTTTGTTTTGTTTTTCTAAACCCATAATTATGTCTTTCATTCTTGTTGCAGAGAACTAATTGATGTTGTACGTGGATTTCGATGCTATTATTTGTATAATTATTAGATAAGATGTTTTATCTAGCTGGTGGCAAAGCCGCATTTTTTGGAGCAGCTAAACGTTATTTCAAAACTAGGCAACGGTGGAAGATGATGTGACTTTAGATGTCTCGGCACTACATATCACATTAAGGAGGCTGAAAAGGTCTAGGTTTAGTATTGTACTATATGGTGATTCATCAGTGTCAAATCTGGGATTGACAGGTGAAAGCAAAACCTATTTTGTTTTAAATTGATTATAAAAATGATGTAAACATTGTAAAAATACGTTATTTTAACTTACCGTAGGTCCATAAACTTTGTAAAATATATGAAATCGATATGTGCCTTCCCGCCTTGATTGAATTGAATCTTTTTACTATAACTAACATATATATTATTTTCGAGGGGTGCTTGGGTAAACACCGTAACTCGAAAATATTCGATTAAAAAAAAAAAAAATTCTGTTTCGCTTTGATAAGTGCTGCATTTTGACATGAAGCGAATTTCATTATCGAATTACATGTAATTGACCTGATTATTGATAAGGATTTAAATGACGTAACAGACATTTGATACTTCATGTCACTTTCAAATTGCTCTCCTGTAAAATTAACGAAACTGGCGATACGGTCTTTGGGCAGGCACCCCTCGAAATGTAGTTAAATTCATTGGCAAAAGTGTTGATGTTATTTCAAAGGTTGAGCAAGTGCGAAAGCAGGTGACTCATAATTATTATCTGGATCTATTAGTATTAAAAGTATTTCATAAATTTTTCTTTCTGCCTCAAGTTTGCCGGTTTTTTTTGTCTCGACAACAACAACAAAAACAATAACAACAACAACAACAAAATATCACTCTTGTAACCACGCATATAAGAAAAACCACTAGTCTTTGCTCCTGGAAGGACGTATAATTTATCTTTTTGCATTTTTTTTTAGATAAAACAAGAAGAATGCATGCGAGAAGAATCAATTGAAGGAAAGTATTGCTGTAGTTCTTCATTATATGTATTGCCAAGATTATGAAGGTTATTAATGACGGTAATGATTAATATGTGAACCGAATGAAGTTGTGGACAGCTCTAAAAATAATGATTGTTTAAAATTTATTGAGGTGATGATAACATTTTTTTTTTTTAAACCACACACTGTGACACAGTAGAGATGGTGATACTGTCAGCAGAGAGTATAGATTTAGAGAGAGGGGAAAGCTTTGCTTTTACGCGTGATCGACGTATGCGCTAGCAACCGAAAATAGAGGCGGTAAACAATGGCGGATCCAAAGAACACACATTGCAGATGGTGCTCTGCTTTTGGCTGCCAGAATTCAAAGTACAAAAGACCAGACCTCTCATTTTTTCATTTCCCTTCAGACCCAGAAAGGTAAGGGATATTCTTTTTTACAACTATTTAATAAATGTTTGTGAAATTGTCAACTGAGACACTGCGACTGCCTCCGTGCCTGACAGGCATGACTGTGTTGACGCTGATAAGGTAGTGTTTGTTTACATGAGATCTGATCATTACTACGACTAATAAACCCATTGAGCCCATGGAGAGGGCATAGTCTAATTAAAAAAGAGTAGTGATACAATCACTAGAGACAGAGACACAAGCTAGAATCTAGATCGAGATCTAGTTTTGATCTCAGAGGACAGAGGCTTAGGCCTGTGATTTTCGTCTTCGATCGTAAGTCTAGGCCACTCTAAGTTTCAAGATCTGGTGGTCGTCTATGCATTCTGATCCAAGCCTACCCTCTACTAGATTAATTATTCTAGTCAGATACGGCTGTGCTTTGGATCTTGCTTAAATGATCTATTCTAATCAGTTAGACCATGCTCTTTGATATCAAGCCTATATTGAAGGAGATCAGTTTACCGGGTCTTTTCTGATACCAGATTTAGACTTCTAATACTGATGCTACTACAGTGTAGTAGAGGAGCTAATTTGCCTCTAATCAGATACAATGACATGTCTTCTCATCCTTAGTCAAGTTGGGTGGAAGATTTAATGTGTTGTTTTTTTCAATGCATTTTGTGCACACCCCCTCCCCTCCCCCACCCCCCTACGGAAGATTGTCATACATGTACTTGACAGAAGTTATAGATCTCTATCTAGATCTAGAACAAGGCTAATCACTGTACTCAGACTCAAAAGAAGAGAAAGTGAGGTTTTCATTTGGGAGCAGGCCTAGATCAGTGCTGAACAAGCCAATATCAAATCTCTACATGATTTATATATATGTATATATTTAATTTGTAGCCTATGTCCTTGTCCCTAGATCAAATCTTCGCACCTCATGGAAAGATTTGGGTTCACCAGCACTCCCCGTATTTTGTTCTACTCCACTTTGAGGAAAAAAGGTTGGTTGGGTGGCAATTAATATAGTGGTCAAAGCTTTTAAAGTTTAATCATTTAAGGATTAGAGTGTATTGAATAAATTTTGTTTGCAATTCTTAAGCATAATCACAACCAAAACAAAAAAAAAAAAATGAAAAAACAAACACCATTGAAAAACTCCTGAGGCACAAGATTAGAGGCAATATCAAATGAAAATTTAATTTTCTGCTTCAACTTCAAGTATTCATTACAGGCATAAATTATGATTTAACAAGCACACACATAGCCAACATGACATGGTTTACAAAATACTTCATTACATGTATAATGATGTGATTGATTGACTGGCTCAGTTTGGTTTTAGTGGTACCGATAGTGGTCATGATAAAAGTTTACAGAGCAATAAATTGTCTCACAGAAATTAATCGAACAATATTACCCAAACACTTTACAGTGCAGTAAAAACATTTTGTTATACACAGAGAAGTGCACCTATCTAACAAAGTAAGGTTACATTGTTTTTGTCTTGTTGCTCTCAAGCAGCCTGCTAAACTGATATCTGGATTTCAATTATTTCATTTAATTGGCAGATCTGGAGTATTTTTCAAGTAAAGAAAAACATCAATATTCATGCCATTGCATTAGATCTTTCATCAGACGGAGAAAACACTCAAGTCATAACTAAAATAAAAGCCCTTTTAGTGGTCACGTTAGGCCTTTGCCTCAATACAACATTATATTTGTACCTTTCTCAAAACTACATGAATCAGAATAAACAAGAAAGTAGAAAACAAAACCTTAATTTGCAATCATCTTTCATTTCAGACATGTGCCTCGTGAAAAAGACAGCAGTTCCCTGCCGTTTCAGCCACAAGCCCCAAGACGGTGAAAAGAGAAAGCGAACTTCTGAACCCAAATTTACTACACAGGATCTCACATATGATAATGATAATCTATTATTCAGAACAAGAGGAGCTACAGGTCAGGTGCACTCGGCTTGAAAATGCCAATGGCATGTTGGAACAAAAAGTAGAACAGCCCATGCGTTTCACCTTTGACTTGAGACTCTGCCACCAGAACAAATGAAGCGAGTCACCGGTTTCACTTCATCTACCAGTGTTCAAACCATGTTTTCTTTTTTCACTTTACAAACTGTCTTATCTAATAGGAAAAATGCTGCACTCACACCAGTGAATGTTTTCTTCATGACCTTTTTAAGACTGAGACAAGGTTTGAGTGAAAGTATGCTTGCTCTGTTATTTGATGTTAGTATAACCACAATCTGAAATAAATTGAAGGACTGCATTGATGCAATTTATCACAAAGGCAAAGCAGTCTCCATCTGGCCTTCAAAGCACACCATACAGTCTTTCATGCTCCTGCATTTTAAAATGTTTTATCCATCTTGTCGAGTTATCATCGACTGTACAAATTTTTTTTGTACAGAAACCATCAAAACCTGAACTTCAGCAAACAAGCTGGAGTAACTATAAAAACCATAATACCTGCAAGTCTCTCCTTGGCACTGCACCTAGTGATGCTGTGAATTTTATATCTGACCTTTGGAATGGCAATGTAAGTGACAAGAAACTAACTCTGAAATGTGGTTCAATGGACAAGCTGGAAGCTGGTGATTTGGTGTTAGCAGTAGCTGACAGAGGATTCACAGTGTTTGAATCAGAGTTTGAAAAAAGGGGTATAAGATTATAAACTGCATTCTTTTTGTCAATTAAACAACAATTTGAGCTTGATGAAAGATCAGAGAATAATCACAGAGTACATGTAGAAAGAGCTAATGGACGCATCAAAAACTTTCAAATTCTAAATGGCATTATTCCAACCTCCCTAAAATCCATCAATAAAATTCATTTCATTTGTGCTTTCCTAACCATTTTTTCAGGGGAACTCTTGATTCAGTCCCACAGAGTAGCTTTGGAAGAACATTTGACTCAGATCTTTCATCATTATTTATTATGTCTTCAAAATGCTGTAAAGTGTAAGGCCCTCAGCACAAATCTTGTGTTTTCTTTGTTGAATTTCAATAACCATTGCTCTGTATGATATTAACACAACACTGGTACAGCAGTGTTCAAGTCATATAAATTCTGCTACCTTCAAATATAATATGTTACAGTGTGTAAAAAAAAATAGGGTGAAACATAAATGGGCAAAATGAGAAAAAAATGAGTTACGGAATGAATACAAGTCAGTTTTTAAGAAAGAATAAATAAAATTACAATTTAAACAAGTAAACTTGGCAAACTAAAATATCAAAATCAAATTTCTGACTCAAGGGAACTTTCGAACTGTATGAGCAAATTATTTTCATAAATTTACACATATGCTTTTTCTTTCTATTCTGAATGTATGACCATTGATATTATAATTTATTGTTTCTTACTATTCCCTGTTCATTTTTCAGCTGAATTTGTCATTGCTGCAAAATAAACAGTTTTGTTCATTTCATATTCATGTTCATGTCATATTATTTCTGTGGCCACCAGACAATACCTTCTAAATCATTACAGATCTCAAGAGGACACATTTTCCCAGAATGCACTCAAATCACCCAATCAATAATGCATTAAGAGGCATATTCATATAATTATACCACATTCTCCAAAGCAATCATGTTCATAGATTAGAAATCATATCAATTTTATCATACAATATACTTAACTCAATCCAAGTAATCAGTTGAAGATGAGAACTGACATTTAATTAAGGTGAGAAAAAAAACAAACACAGTTGAACTGGTAGTTTTAATTTATATAATAATACTGGTCTCATCGACAGTCAGACACCAATTCTTTCCTTCTTCAAACAAACTGTGGAAGGAAATAATTGAAATAAAATTGCTTCAGCTTCTCAAGGATTGGTTTCCAGCCCTCATAATCAAACATTACTATTTCCATGTGCAAAGGCTTCAGCTGATGATGCATCAAAACAAACAAACATTTTGACACATTAGCACAAAAAGCTGACCCTGAATTTCTAAATAATATCTATGGTATTTCTTGAGTTTGAAAACATCAGAGTCTGCAATGTATGACAGACGAAAATCTTTCCTCTCCTCACACAGCTTCCTTAAATCAACATCAAGATTTTTATTGTAAACACATTTGATCTCTGATGGGATATCATCATTATGGAGATAGCCATCAGGAGAGGCAGCAAATATACGGATGTGTCTGACTGACAATGAGACCTGTGCTCAAAGTATGGTTCCTGAACTTGAACCGCAAAACATTCTTAATGGAGGGCTCATTTAAGCGCCCAAACTGAATAGGCTTAGTGCCACTTAAGTCTCATCCTGGTTTTGAAAGCTTCTGTGCCAACTTCAAAAAGTCCCCTTGCCTGTAGACCACACGATGTAAAGTCGATGCTGTCAACCTTTTCAGCCTTTCGGCATGCCACTGGGAGGCATTGTTGAAAATTCAAGGGCCTGTATTTCAGCGAGACTCATTTTAATGTGTTTCTGGTAATACAGGATAGCATCCAGGGACAGGGACTCAACTGTGCTGCCTGCAATAGCCCCTTCATCTTCGGCTGGGACGGGGAGTGGTGATGTGCTGCTGTAAAATATTTCGTCAATTGCAAGGGATGGAGACGCCTCCCCATACAGTCCATGGTGTTCACAGTACAGTCAAACGATGGCTCAGATTCTGTGTACACGTCTTTCACTTTCATTATCGGCACAGGGGTGGGTTTGGGCTGAGGCCACTGTTGCAGCTTTTCAGTAGGGGCTTTGTATAGCTGCAGCCTGCTGTAGTCTTATAAGGCTACCAGTAAACCAAAGACATGCTTGCAGCAGGCCGGTTGCTTCCCACCCGGGCATTTGCACTCTGCATTAGTGACCTGTTAAAAACAATATTGAAAGAAATAGGTTATTACATGAGAGAAAGAAATCACAGCTGAACAGCCAGAATGGAAAAACTAGTTTGAAATCTGTAGCCAAAATGACATTTCAGATAATTTACAATAATCCCACAGATCACGAATGTGGTATGAATTTTTTTCATTAATTTATGAAGGACAGGCACTGTGTACCACTCTCATGGATTGTCTGCTGGCTATCATTAGTATCAATGATCTTTTACCATGGATTTTGGATATAAAACATTCTGGCTGATAAACTTTAGATATGGAGCTATGAAAATATTCTTTAAAATTGTATCAACTGATCTTCTGCACTAGTTCCAAACAGTAACACACTTAACAGAAAACCAAGGTCATGTACATGTATGTGTTGTCTGGAGACCAATTACACAAGCACCTGACTGACGTTGTACACACCTCATTGCTACTACATGTATTACTAAAATTATAAGGTATTTTTAATCCTGCAGCCAAGAACAAAAAATTATTCTTTTGTAAACTATCTCTAAAATTGGGTCATCCCTGTTGCACATCTAATATTGAGTATATCATATTGATTTTAATCTATAAATTTACTTTGCTACTTAATCACAAAACCACAATTATACATGAACATGTAAATCAGTGAACAAATATGCTTTTAATTAAACATTTCATTCTGTCCTCTGCCTCAAACTGTGGATCAGAAACAACATCTGAAGTTGATGACGATATTTTTAATAGGAGAATGCATAGAGAGCTTCCAGCACAGAGTGTGATTACATGAATTGCAGGGAATATTTCAGGTGCCTCGCTGTTAACTTCATAGTACATGTAATAGGAACTTTTACAGAGAATTACTCCATTCAACAAGACATAAAACTGGTTGATTTCAAACTCAAAGCCAAAAGCTCCTCCCCAGAAATTATTTTAATATGACACACTCATATCTCCAATAAAAATAAAATGCACAACCAACTCTAAATCTCAACAATTTGTACATTGCATCCTGTTAGTATCAGCTTACACTTGCAGTAGTTACAGCCCTACAGTGGGCGCAGACAGTAGCCTTGAGTAGTCTAACACTGTCTACAGACAGGCCACAGGCCATGATCTCAAAACTTTCATTTTCTAAATCGAATGAGCCAAACTCCATCATCATCAGTCTGGGTTATATTTTACAAAGTGATGGTTGAAATCTATAGCCTGCCACATACAGTTTCACTTATTATTTAAAATCAGTAGCAGTCAGTAGCAATGGCCTACTTACATATCGATCTTGATGTTGTGCCTGTGCAGAGACAAACTCCGTGCATGTAGATCTAGATCTAGATCTAGTTCTAGATGTACATATATCTATCATCTACAATCTAGATCTAGATCTAGATATCTAGATCTATGTAATGTCATTAATTTAGGCTAGCCACATGCACATGTGTTCTGCAGGATGCCGTTATTCATAACTGTGACACAGTTTACAAAAATAGTGTAGCCTACTTAGATCCAGAGCTAGTTTAGGTTTACTTACAGTGTTGTTGTTGTCAATCCATACAGTCACGTCATATGCCTCCCTCTTCTTCGATCTCTGCCTTCACTCGACTGGAGACTGTGAAGCCTTGGGCTTGGAATTTTATATAATACAAAACGATCACTGAACAGCAGTCTGCCTTTCCTCGGTTCATGATTATAGTTATTATCACATTTGTGTTAAACGTTCAACAGATCGCAAAAACCGGTAATGTTGACGATAGAGAAGATCTAGATCTAGACTTAATTACAGGATGATATGCACAGGCCTAGAATAAGATTAATTTTACACCTAGATCTATATCAACCACTTATTCTATGTTTAATTTATATCATACATGTACAATTATACTAAAAAGTATTTCATTATATATTATTTATGTTCACTTTTCTGATGCATTTTCTAAAACCGAAAACAATCATGGTATAGCTTAAAAAGGAAGAAGCAACACTGTGCTTACAAGTTGCTGTTGCTATGGGAAAGAGAGAAAGAGTGTTCTACTCTTCTCTGCCTCTTCCCTGTTCATCAAAAGCTGGTTAACAATATCATAATAATAACAAGATTAATAACACGACCGGGCCCCACCCCTCCAAGAACATATAAGTAAGTTGTGGTAACTCATAATATTTTGTCCTTAGTTATGTTTGGTTTAGGCTACAAGTGGTGGGTAAACAATCCAAGATGAGCTGATCTAGATAAGAAGCCTGAACAGCATATTCTTTGCAATTAATGCAGTATTCACTGCTCTGAACATTTTGAGGCCTGCTGCTCTGGAGAAGGTGGAGGGTATGCCATGAAGAAGAATGCATGCTATCTTGACGTTTTATTTATTTATTTATTTATTTTATTGACGTTCCTCAACCACCCTCTAAATTAACGCCACCCTGCACACCCCAAAATGAGCATGTAACAATTTACAAGCCGAACACAATGGCAAAATTTACATCTCCATGCTCCAGCTTAATGAATGCACATGCACCTTTTAAAGCATCCGCAATGCAGACCGTACATTTATTTTGGAGAAAAGCTTCGACAGATAAAAGGAAAGAGGGTCTGGTTCACCATCAGCTTCTCTGCAAACAATATTGGTTGTTGGCAGCAGCTGAAAGCTTCAATACCCCTCCGTGTCTTCGCAACTCCGGGTTGAGGAGTCAGCTTATTGTAAAAATAATGGAGCCTACAGAAAGCATGCATCTCCTTGGCCTGTCAGAGCAGGCTGAGGCCTTGAGAAACGACGATCTTCAGTACCTTGTCAATTACAATCAATAGCATGCAGAGGCTACAAGTTCACAACGCACAAAGTTCACAGGAGAGCACTTTGTAAACGTGAAAGGAAGGCAATTAGATCTAGTCTTGAAACACCTACCACCTAAGTCCAGCTAGGGAATACTAGGTTTAACACGATCTATGACAAAATAAAAAGCTAGAAGCCTGGATTTAGGTGGGATGCTTTCGATTCATGTAATCATACTGTCGATCCATTGAGATCTAGATCTACGCTGTACTGCCATTAGGCCCAGAGATTTGAAATCAGCACCTCGCGAAAATGCAATTTCATGTGGTTTATTTTATTTGAAAAGAGCTATCTGTATCATAAAGAACGTGAGCATCTACCTACTGGGGTTTCTTCACAGTTTGGGGTTGATAGAAAGTGTAAGAAGCCGCCAGTTTACTAAGTTTATACCACGGAGTTCGCTCTTTCTCCCACTGAAAATACCTACACGTGGTTTTGTTTACCACAGCGACCTACATTTAGCCCGCTCGCCGGCTGGTTCGCGGCGCCCCCCGTGTCTCGCAGTGCAAAGCGGCCGACAGTGAAATGTATACTTCGCCATCTTACTCACGTCACGTGACTTCCTGTACCAGCTGATTGGTTTCGTAAAATAGGTTTACAACACGTGGCTTTGTTTACCTACTCTATCTCGATCACGCTCTCCTGCCCACTGTTGTCACGGAATTCACGCGCTAGTTTCCCCTCTCTCTAAATCTATACTCTCTGCTGTCAGTGTAGGCAGGCGAAGTGGGGACAGAGAATTGTGCAGAGGCCACTTTCTCCCTCTCCCTCTCGGCCCCTCTCTTTCTCTCACACTCTCTCTTTCTCTCTCTCCATCTCTTTCTCGCGCGCTCTCTCTCTCTCTGTACGCGATTAAGGAGAAACCAAAAACTACACACACATTATACACACACAAACACACAATGATTATGGTATGAAAGAAAAACAACTAGAAAACTGTACACCCGAACTGGACATTGTATTTATGATCTTTTGTTGAAAAACTCCTTATGTAGCCCACTTTTAAACTGCTACTGGAGGTTTTGCACTGAATTGTCTCGACTCGCCATGCTTTCTCAGAGAGTACTGCCTGTTACCAGCTACATAAAGGGCCCTACACAATGTACCGGTCTGGCCACAGGCCTGGCACCAGTTTTGCAAAACTGTAAAAAAAAACAAACCTGCGTGTGGAGGACATTTCATGGGGCCGGGCCCGGGGTGTGGCTTTGGGTCCAGAAATTTAGGACTTGCCAAATATTCCCCCCCCCCCCCCCCTGGCCTGGGGTTTGAGGGAGTGGCGAAATAAAATACATGTACATAGGAAAATAATCATTATGAAGTTAAAATTTTTGCTATTTTGACATCATATTATTTAGACGCGTCTAATTTACCATAGATTTGATACCAAACACCATAATTATTCGCGCAGTGGTTTTTAATAAGAAATGTCCAATTTAAACTGTACGTGCCTCTAGATTTCCGAATACAATTCTTGTATCACCCTACCTATAAAGGTTTGAAACGGAGGGTGGGGAACATGTTTTGTTCTGTTTGCTTGGATTACATAACCGGCAGTTCACTCCATTGATTAGAACGATTATATCGATTTGATTTACCGGTAAGTGTCGGTTAAGGATGGCAAAGCTGTAATGCAGAAAGTATTTGAGTTAATAGGGCAGTGCAGGAAGTACAGTATGCTTAAAGATAATGACATCATACAGAAAAGTTACACTACAAGAGATTGTTCACAAAAAAATTTACTAATATTTTATTATTACATTTAATATAGGGTGACAAAGGCACTTGATTCAAAAATCATTATGAACCTTTTGTGTCCTGGTACTACTATAATAAAGAAATCACGTTTGCTGTGTTGACATTCATTTAGTGCCAGGGAAAGCATTATACACAGGCAAAAATAGTGATGTCAAAGTAAATATTATCATCATCAAAATAAAGGCTCAACAGCACGCAACTCATACAAATAAAGAATCTTTCACCTATGTGGACACTCAAATTGTCTCATATCAAAATTATTGGCTCATTACCATACTATGAATATCAAAAATTCTAAAAGCTAACAAACAGTTGAAATTTGCAAGAACAGTGAGACTATGGAAATGCTGGTTTCTGCCATGTGAAGAAACAATGGAAAGAAAAACAATGCAAAAAGGCAATGAGAACACAAAATTTTATATCAAAAACATCCATCCTACTTCATTTTATATATTGCATGCTGCATCTTGATGTGACCAGTTTGTGTCACTCTAGACACACAGTATGAAAATGGACAAAACAATTGTTTTTGTGATTAGATTTAAAAAAAAAAAAAAGAAGGAAGCAGATACGAGGAAGTAGTTCTATTCTGTCAGTTGATCATAATTAGGACGTCCTGGCTCTAAATGGGTTAAAAAAAAAAAAGAATAAAAAAAGAAGCTAAAATAGATACAGTAGATCTGATACGGTAAAGAAAAAGTCGAGAGAAAACTAGGGGAATGTTCCTCAAGTAATATCATTTAGAAATTATCAAAATTCTAATTAGGCTACCATCAATAACACACACATTTATTTCATCTTGCAAGATTAAGGAAACTTAATCAAAATTAGGGCAGACACGCTATGCTTCTGAATAACCACAGAGTTCGGCAAAACATTCGGTCTGAAGAAACAGTAAAATGGAAAATTGGTCAAGAGTCACCGATAGAACAATTTATTAACTGTAAATTAATGCAAGACAGCTGTAATATAAGGGATATAACCCGTCTTAATCAGTCAAACGTTTTCAAATGTTGATTATTTCCCTTACATCTGATGTCGCCCGTTGGGCTACTTCTTGCGACAGAATTGCACAATGAAAATAGCACTTTGAGGAATTTAGACTTGACACCAATAGCAACTGACATGAACAACGCTGTTGTGAAACACATGACCCTGTCCAGCACAACCACATGGACAATTCCACAATTTGTTTTAGACCATAGATGTAAAACAGCGATTTTCAAATGGGAGGTACCTGGCTCCTGGGGCAGGAATTTTAGCCGGGGGTGGAATTGGGGAGGGGTTTCAATCGCAGGAGGAACTCCTAACTGCAAAGAATGGCATATTTGTGTATATATAAGTATCAGATGAAATTGCAGCATGCACAATTATAATGGTGATCATGAATTAGCGGTTCACGAAAACTTGTTTCAACAATTACCACTGTGAAAGTATAATAGTAAAAAAATTAAATGACAATTTCAAAATGGGGAAGGAATTGAGGAAACATGGGGTCTCAAGAGGAGGAATGTGACCTGGGGCTTTGAAAAACCAGTTCTAGAAGGAATGACCTAGCAAGGAGGCCGAACTCCACAAGTTGATTTAATCGATTTTATCATATTCTACACGGTTCATATAAACATACTTTTACAGTAACGGTACCCGATATGGGCCCTTTTCCTATTAGATTTTTAACTTCATTTTCATTTTGATCTTACTTATAGGCATTCGGGGGGTTGAAAGCTAGCCCAAAGTGAGATAATGAAAAAAAACCATGATATGCTCAAAGTGGCCATTATCGTGCCTATGCACCGCTAATCTCAAATTCAAACTCAGTCATGACAAATAACGTACCAGTATATTTTATAATCTCATGTTGATGTTGTTATTACTCGTCCTTAGCAAAAGAAGATGACCATAACTTCAATATCTCTAATGTCTGACTGCATCTGTGTGTGGAGATGGCTGATCAGGCTGATCCTTGCCATGAATTGTCAGTTGCAGTGACAACATGGAAACGTTGGAGACAGATTGAAAGTTCTACGAGATGGTACTTTCTCTGCTTTTTCACTGCTGCCACTTCTGGACAGTCCTTCATTCAGTATTCTTCTCATAGTCATATCTCCACTGAGGAAGAAAAGAAAAACAATATAATGCAAAACCTGTAGGGAAATGTAGATCCTTGGGGGACTTAATCTAATATAGATTTTGTGTTGGATTTCCATTGTATTGAGAGGATTATAGGAGGGGCATACTCCCTACTTCAAACCGACTTTGGCGTGATGCCATAACCAGCAGATCTACGTGAGAACAATGTTTATGTGCAAATTTAATGTAAATCTTACACATCGGCTTTTTTTTTTAGGGTTAACGACTGGTAAACACAGAGGACGTTTAAACCGAGTAGGGGTTGCACGGGCTGAGAGGACACTGAAGTTGCGGGAAAAGTTGTTATACCTCAGTTTACAGTGAGCAGCCGATGGGTTGCATTTCTAATCAATTGTCGATATTTAAAACAAGCTTTCTTGTAAAAAGGTAATTATTTACTAAAAAATGTGTAGAAATTTATTTTGTTGAGACAAATTGGTTTCTATAGGAATAAAAAAAAAGAATACAATCACATACGTGGAATCATATATATGAAAGAGATATTTAAGAAAAACCTTCAGGGCTTAGTTTGATAAGAGCTATAGATAGATGAATTTATAGTGTAAAAGGAGGGCATTTTGTGCTCTTTGCTAAAGGTTTTTGTTGCAGTCTCCAGTACGAGGGGAAAAAGATGGGTTTGAATTAGTTGTAACAGTAGACTAGGTTTAACTCCATTCATAAACTTGTACAACGTTAACAGAATGCAATCTAAGAGTGAATTCATATGGTGTACATGTACTATTATTCCCAATGATGCTTTAACCACTTCAGGGCCAGACAACTATGTCGAAACTTGAAACAAACAAAAAAAAAAAGGACCAGGACTTCTGTTTATGAACACTGACTTATTGAATGGGTCAAAATGCTCCTGCATCTTACATTCAATTATATATGCCATAATATATTCACTCAGAAAAAGGAAAAGACTTCACTGAAATAGGAGGTGCAACATCATCTTCACTTCTCGACAATCTCATTTACTTTTCATAATTTTGGTTCACTGGAAAACTGTCATTTTTCACACATTTCTCCATAGCCCTCCTTAATGTACAAAAGCGGCAAGTTTTTTTTTTTAGTGAACACTCTGGTTTTCTTTTCAGCTGAGGTAAAGGTGAATTTTATTCTAATTAAAAAAAAAAAAAAAAGTGGCACGGGGACTCCAGCACACACTACCATCCTAGCACATCAGGTGTGCCGTCTGACTACGTGGTTGGGAGGGCACTTTTCCCATGACATGGACGATCCTGAGTTTAATACCCTAAAGTACCAGTTGCCCCTTAAGATCTAAGGAAGTAGGTTCTAATCCATATGTTTTGTCCGGCTTACCCCCGACCAAACCCCACCCCAGCACTCAGTCCCTCAGCAGCACTCGCCAGATCCTAGGCTATATTTACAGGTTAGTTGGGCGTGACTAACCGTGCGAGTACCTTGGTCGTTCGCGCGATTACCTTGGTCGCCCTGCGACCTCAGCGCTACATGGGGCAGGAGACAGTAACCACCCAGGTTCCCTCGAGGTGGCTGTTCTGTACTATAAATAGGATTGGGGTTTCTTATATAACGCAAAATCCTTACAATCTCTGCCCTTATGGTTGTCAAGATTTGGCCTGGACATGCTTTAACAGTTGTTATCAAATTAATTTCCGCATAGCTCTCACTCAAAGCATTTAATTATCATTCAAACACACTTGCTAATAATTCGTAATATGTTACCTAAGAGCCATTTTCAAGCCATGCCTGGGAAAAATATTAATGGTTGTATTGTAAATGGTAGTCATTAAATTAACATTTTTGGTTAGCATTATCTTCCGTGCATGATCAAGTGACCTGGCGACCATCAGGAAAAAAGCACATGTCTACAACCTCCCATCAGTTACAAAGATTATGACCCATCAATTGCTCAGACTAATTGCCCCGGTGTGCTTAAGAGTAAAACTTAATTATTTATGCTTTTTCTGTATGCTCAAATGCATTTTTTGAATGTAGAAAAACATTGTGCACTAATCCTGTTAGTTTGGTTTCACAAATTCTGCAGTTTCAGTTTGCTATATGCTGTAAAAAACATGGCATTTTTTTCTGTCCCATCAGTTACCAACAAAAGTGAAAGCAATTGAATGAACGCATCTTAATTTTTATTATCTAAAACACATTTTTATCATTTCTTTACCATTTTTCTAGAGGACTGATCAATCCATTTTGAAATAAGTGGTTGGTTATTTATTTAGTGGCCTTTTCTTTCTTA
The DNA here is from genome assembly GCA_963931925.1 of Onchidella celtica. NCBI lineage: Eukaryota > Metazoa > Mollusca > Gastropoda > Systellommatophora > Onchidiidae > Onchidella > Onchidella celtica. The sequence continues at coordinate 111,855,325 of OZ007567.1, read as the reverse complement.
AAAAGTATTGTCAGTTACCGTGGAATGTCCCTGGTGGTATGGGCAGTGAGTAGTGTTTTAGAGTGATGCATGTATTGTTAATCAGGCGGGGAATCACCACAGATTAGTCTGTGGGGAATCACCACAGATTAGTCTGTGGGGAATCACCAGTTTGGATCGCACACCATCCTTGGACTGGCTTACCTTTAATAAAGTGGTTTGTTCGTGGAGTTTTCAAACTGAGTAAGATAACCATGTAATTATGGGAAAACCCGATGAAGATATTATGATCTAAGCAATATTAATACCCAAAGACCAAAATAAACTGAAAATTATTATACCTCAGCTAATATTGATTTGGATACAGCCGATCATGATTATGTCTACAACTTGATAGAATTAACCAAACGCAGAATTAAACATGAATAATGTGAATAAATTTGGCTGTTGATTCGAAACTTTTTACCATCACTGCAATTTATTTATAGAATGCTGAGTTAAAATCGGATCTTTCCATACAGCTCAGCACCCTCCCACAGGTGTACCTGGCCATTTGTCCAAGTCCAAATTTTACGATTTACCTCGAAAAAAAAATTCCAATGGCATCGGATGGCCATGAGATTGATAAGATTGAAGTGGATGCTCGTCCGGAGACCCCAGAACCAGAAATAGATGCTGTGCGAACAAGTAAGGATGTTTTTTGGTCTACAATTTTACAATTTCTACGTTTGACAAACCTGCTGCAGGGTTCTCTCTTACCTGCCGTCGAAGTGGGTCAGCCAAAAGCCTCGGCACAACAAAAATGTTTGTATTTTTGGGGGGTATATTTTCGAAAGAATATGGGAATAGTTTCGATCTAGTTCCTCTCACAATTTCAGGCAAACGCTTTCTCATATTAGGGATAACTGATAAACTGCGTACCTTGGGAGGGAGGGTATGTGTGCCCCCAACGTACGAAATGGGTACGGAGGTGGTTTATTTCTGTAGAGCACAGGTACACTTTTCAGTGACGGTGATGAAATAAAAAGTTCAAGTGTTGTTTACATTTATTTTCAACAAAATAATAATCGTATCATATAAAAATGAAATACAGGCTACGTGTCTTACAAATAGTCGAACAGTCCATTCAGAATACTATGTAGAGTTTCAGAATATCATGGCCTTTTCATGGGCATTCAACATTTTAATGGCCGTACGGTTGTGCAAAGAAAAGGCGGGGGGAGGTTGAAGTCAAGCACAAAAAAGAAAGCCCTACAAGGGGAGAGGGAAGGAGAGGGGAGCTGGAGGGGAATAAAAGTCGAGTGCAGATACTCGAGGGTGGTCCTTTAACAGATAGCTTTCTCTTATAGACTGCTGTACAATTTCAGGTTGCGGCCCTTAAACATCTTGTAAATAATGCATGCAAGGCTAAGGCACTGTAGAATATGAACTCAAACTTCCTGTACCGGTAATGTTTGAGCTCTGTACGCATGGATGGAGATAGGTTGTTTTCCGTTGTTTTTAATCTATTCGTTTAAATCAGGAAAGATTAGGTGCCAGGTACGGCATGTGAAAGTGTTTGAAAGGTGTTAGTGTGTGAATTAGCATGTTTAACTTGTATGGTATTTTTGAAGAAAATCGCAAAGACCTACAGAATCTAATAAATCTGACATGGAGTCAGGCAGTCACCAGTGAAGAAGCACACAAATTTCCTGGCTTGATTAGTTCTTCTTCTGAACTTTCCACAGAAGACCCGTCGCCTGTTGCTCTTGACCTTACCTTGAGGGTCAGTGGTGAGGGCGATCCTTCACATCCTCTACAACTATCAAATACAGATAGCAATGAACAAATTGGATTCGCGGGGCAGTTTGGGGATATACACGTGAACAGGGATGAAAACACTGAAATTGTTCAGACAGGCAATTCTAATGTTGCTGCAGAGCAAGAGACACCGCCAGCATCCAGTGTTACTACCGTGAGTGGAAGACTTAGCAGTGATAGACAAGTCTCAGATCACGATACAAACTTTTCTGGAGACATCCCTGCTGCTAGTGCTACTTCCTCATCGCACAAATGGCGCAAGTGTCAATTGATGTAGCACAATGAAATCACAGGCATTGGGTTTTTTTAATTACAAAATAAAACAACAAGAGCAAATTCGAACACAAATTCGCACTGACTGAGTGCGCCAGCGGGGTATCACGCTAAGCCTGGAACGCCACAACCAATTGTGAGTGTGCATGAGAAAACCTACAAGAAGTCGGCAACATGAGATTTTGAGTTCTGTACATATAATAAAAGACAAGACATTTCTGATAAATTGAAATCAGTGACCCCCCTAAAACAAGATTTTGAGAAAACGGAATTGAATCCTATAAGTGGCAATAGCTAATTGATCAAGTAATATTGGAGTGATTGATGTTAGGAGACCATAGTCTAATAACTAAGCCGTTATAGACATCATAGTGAGTGGTGTTCACTGTTCGTCTACAGTTTACCCTGTAACATGCCACAGTCCCCGAAACAACAGCCAAGTTGGACGTTTGTGTCGGACCCATAATTTCACTTCAAAGCCGTTTTTCTCAAAATCAGCTCTGCCGACTTATTGTGGGTTTTCTCATGCACACTCACAATTGCTGCCAGCGAAATGTACATCCAAGAAATAATGGCAGAAGTTGACTGTGTCTGCCCGGATTTACTAAGGACATATAGGGAAATTATGGTGTGCATTTCTTGTCTGCCAGTGGCTGACTGTGCCCTTCCTTAGTATGATAGGGTCTTCCCGGATTTACGTGGAAAATGCATGAAATCACGGTCTACCAGCAGCTGACTGTGCGGTTCCAGGCTTAGTATGACCCTCCTTATACTTCGTAACAAAGGGCATTTTATGCGGATGGCTAATCAGAGCTCTGCCTTACGTACGGTACGGTCACACCCGCAGGATCATAAACACGATTCATCCTAAGAAAATCAAAACTAATGCCGTGCCTTAACCGTGAAAGGAATTAAAAAGCCAGGCCCAGGCTGTTTAGACTATGTAGCTAAAATACCCATAAGAGTTTTTTTTTTTTTTTTCAAACTTGTGCCAAATTTCCGAAAAGTTATTTTGGCCATGTGGCCAGCGAAAATGTTGACGCCAGTTGGTAAGCGTAATCCTAATCCAAACCCTGGCCCAAATCCTAAAACTTTCCAGAAAATTCACCCGTTCGAAGAAATTCTGAAGGGAAAAAAAAATCTGATGTCACGTGAAAGATTTTCAAATGAGTGTTGTTTAGAATTATGTGATGAAGGTGCAGCTGATCGCTGATGATATTCCTGTTGTAAGATACAAACCACATTTAGACCCGACTTTGTCATGACAGTGCCAGATTATTATAGGAGCAGAATTATTGTCGCACTTTTCTGTGTTTCTATGCTGAATATTAACTGCAGCTTTAAATCTAGTGGGTAGGAGTCTAGGCTTAATTTGTTGTGCTAGTCTAGAAGGATACAGAACGAATAGGTTTGCTAGGAATAAGGTTAGCAAAGTTTACAGATAGGGGCCCCATGTCAATAGTAGGGGCGCTGTCGCCAAGAGCTTTCACTTTGCATTATTCCGCCAGTATTAAATGACTTCATTAGAAATGTGATTTGTGTTTTACTGAAAATATTGTTGCACTCTATTTTTGTATTTCGAAGATATTAATTTATTTTAAAATAAACAAAGCCATGCCTTTCGTTGTTGTTTTTTGTAATTAGTTTCAAAATCTATCTATCTATCTATCTATCTATCTATCTATCTATCTATCTATCTATCTATCTATCTATCTATCTATCTATCTATCTATCTATCTATCTATCTATCTATCTATCTATCTATCTATCTATCTATCTTATCTATCTATCTTATCTATCTTATCTATCTATCTCTATCTATATCTATCTATCTATCTATCTATCTATCTATCTATCTATCTATCTATCTATCTATCTATCTATCTATCTATCTATCTATCTACCTATCTATATCTATTTGTCTATCTATATCTATCTATCTATCTATCTATCTATCTATCTATCTATCTATCTATCTATCTATCTATCTATCTATCTATCTATCTATCTATCTATCTATCTATCTATCTCTATCTATCTATCTATCTATCTTATCTATCTATCTCTATCTATCTATATCAATCTATCTATCTATATCTATCTATCTATCTATCTATCTATCTATCTATCTATCTATCTATCTATCTATCTATCTATCTATCTATCTATCTATCTATCTATCTATATCTATCTATCTATCTATCTATCTTATCTATCTATCTCTATCTATCTATATCAATCTATCTATCTATATCAATCTATCTATCTATATCTATCTATCTATCTATCTATCTATCTATCTATCTATCTATCTATCTATCTATCTATCTATCTATCTATGTCTGTCTGTCTGTCTGTCTCTTTGTGTCTGTCTGCCTGTTTGTGTATCTGTCTGTGTGTTTTTCTGTTTGCCTGTTAACTACCTTTCTGTCTCTTTCTGACCGTCTGTCTCTCCCTATATAATAATCACCTATCTGCATGTCGTCTTTCTGCCTGTCTGTCCACCTATTATGCCTGTCTGCGTGCCCATCTGCCTTTCTGTTTGCCTGTCTGTCCACCTGTCCTATCACCCTTTCATTCACTTCATTCCGAAATTCCCTCTTTCCTTGAACGTCTTTCTATTTGCATTGATTTCTTCAGTTGCTATTTCTTCTCGGTCTGTCAAACTTAGCCACATTCAGTTCTTTAACTTTCTGAGTCGTAAATTTCCTTAGAACACCGAAGATCTTTTCGTCAGTTAAATTTAATTATTTCACAACGCTGACTTCGTCTGCTATCCTTTTGCTTTCAAATCTCCTGGAAATTCCTTAGCTGGCTCTCACTTCAGGGTGTCAATGGCAAACAAACGGTCGCACAAGAACCCAGGCCGAAGGTGTTGGAGAGAAAAGCTTACACTAGTTACACTTCGATAACAAGCAAACACACAGATGAAGAAGCAAACATAGAGCTTTGATACCCGGCAGCAAGGTGGCGGGTGGCGAAGGGTCGGCAGTGATTTTTCCCTGTAAACTTTGTCAATTGGTGTAAGTTTGCTGACTTGGGATACCGATGGCTCAAGTTCATATCTCGTAGATTGCAGATCAAACCTTTGCCGCCCTCTGATCCTCTCGTGTACGCTTGCACAAGCATCAACACTCTTTGGTCAAGAGGACAAGAGAAAACTGTGAGGTGATCACGCACGTACAACGGTATAGAAATATATGGATTTCAGGGGCAATGGAAAAAGTCTTTGATGTTTGATATAAAACGGTAGTAAAATATAATATATTATGTAGAATTAATGATTATGCTTGAGATTAGATTGTTTTATTATATTGGATATAACTTAATAATGATAGCCAAGTACTCCTGCTCGTCCTCTACTACGATTCCTACTACTAATCCTAACAATAACAGACAAAAGGTTCCTCAACACATTATTAAAGTATCGATAATTCCATCGGCATCATCAAACGCAATATATATAATTATAATGGTCCAGAAAATACTTCTTATCCTTCCTTTCCGCTGTGAAATCCATTATCTTAATAGTCAATTTCTTCTCGTCCTTATATTGTCCCAAATTCCCTTGACCCGAGAACAAAATTTCCAGACAGATAGTGGAACAAAAGTCTCAGTGTTGAGAAACAGACAGGGTAATATCCCAATCGAAAGAACGGCACCATTTGGCCGACAGTGTTCCGAAGGTCTTCACAAGGGCTGGACGTTCAGATCATTTGTTAGTCTATTCTGCTGGTGACAGCGACAAAAGTTTCCTGTCGGCCCACTCGATGTGTAACCCCTGATAGATGGTCTCTCGCTCGAACACCAGAGGTCGCGCAGAAATCTCCTTAGTCAGGAGGCGCCCTCGTCAATAGGACGACCGTCGGAACAAGTCGGATGCTCATTGTTCCCCTGACGGAGAGCTCGAGAAACGGGTACAAGCTTTATGGAATAACTCATACTGGGGGGAGAATAAATGGGTTTATAGAGAAAGAAATTCAGAATTTTGAGTGCTGTTGCTAGATTGGTGTGAGAATCGCATTTCCTGATTGCATTGTTGAAGATGGAAAAATCGTTTCAACCCTGGCGCATTGCATTTGCGTGATTCTTTCAGCTAGTAACAATGAGCCGATGGAAGTTATCCTTTGTGTTTACAAACACCCGAATGAATATAATCATAAGGTAAAGGGGTTCTAGTAATGAAACGAAGGGAGAGGGGATTGTTTCACACTCTGCTGTAGGTACTTAAACACTCCTCCCTCCCCCCCCTTTTTACCTCTTCAATGAAGGAGCTACACGTGGGTGTAGGCCTACATTTAAAACTAGGGCGACTTAGAGTTACACACTGTTCCTACCCACTTTCATCACTTACGCCCATTACTTCAACAGCTACGTTTCCATTACAAGGCAGATATTTACTTAAACATTTCAGGGTCCCACTTTCAGGGATTTAGTAATTTTAACGATATTCTCACCTCAATGGCTTTACTTGTTTCCTTTATCAGACAAACGTTAGATTACAGCGGAAGTGATAAGGTCCAGGCCAACGGCCTTAACCATATTAGTATACCCCACCGACTACAGACCTGACCTTTTATCTCACTATATATTTAATGTGGTAAGGTCGGTAATACTGGAACAGTATTCGACACAGACACCTGCCATTATATAAAACGAAATGTGCCTCTGGAATTTCCGAAACTCTTGCCCTATTTACACTCGGAACTGAAGATAGTACAAAACAACAGCTGCATGAGATAAATCACCCATTTAAGTACGACAGAAAGAACACGCCCGCCCACCCCTGCCCCTCCTGTACCCCAGAGAGATCACCCTTACAGAGAATACATCTTGAAGATAAAACTGGAACAATATATTCATTATTCAGGAGCAGCAACAAAAGTAGACGCAAGTACTAATACGTACCAAAACAAACCCCAAATTCTGATGCAATGGCGAGAAGGAAATCATTATTTTGAGAGAAATACAGTGCAGTGTGGTGCCAATTTCCCTTGTGTACACAAAACGATAAACGATCAGCAGGGAGAGGTAAACCATCAAGATAATATTTCAGTTCGGTAATTTCCTGACTCTTTGACACTTTATTGAGACTGGGCCAGTTTAGCCCAAGCTCCTGGGTGTCTTCTATCTGTGCCGAAAACTGCTTTTGGGGTGCGGTACTAGGATTGGGAGTGGAGTGACGAGAGGACAAGATCTTGGTCGTGTTCACCATCAGCTCGAGACTGCACTTTTTACCCACATCATTTTCACAGCAAAATGTATCACAGAAACGTACACTTCAAAGTAAAATGAAATCTTTATCATAGTATTAAAACTAAAAATGAGCCTTGTCGTTCATGCCGTATATCCATGTGTAAATAATTTTTACCGTAAAGATACCAAAATGCAACATTCTGAGGGCTAACGAAAGTCAACAAGCTATCAGTCAGCTGATTGTGTGTGTGTGTGTGTGTGTGTGTGTGTCCGTGTGTGTGTGTGTGTGTGTGTTGTTTATTTAATGCAGGAGCAAACCACAACTGTCGGAAGAACTGATGACCTAGTTATTCAGAACTTTTTGCGATGCACCCACAGGATCGGCAGCAACATTTTGAGAATAGGTCTACTTGGTGTCATTCCATTATCATAAAATTGGTAATGATTTCTTTCAGCGCTATTGCACACGGGACTGCAACTATATTGCCTTTGACGAACGTTCGATTCGGAGCAATTCCGCATTTTGGTGGACTTTTCTCGAAAATTATTATTTGCCACATGGTAATGTAATGATATACATATAATTTATTGATTCCGTCATACATTTTCCAGCTCAATTTCTGGCTTGAAATTTGATCCATAAATAAGCAGCACGGTCTTTTAAACTGCTGGCATGACTCCATTCATATTTACCTAATAATTATAATTATGTCTCCAAATTTCTAAAATAAGAATGCAACACGTGATCCCGTCACGCTGAAATTTATGAGACAGCAATTAACAAATGGGCCTTCTATGTCACCGTCAGGGGAAATTCGTTCCCCATACTTTCTGACGTATTTGCTACAGTCTTGTCTGACAGACTTCCCCTACTACGAGGTTGTCCTTATTCCCGGTTTGAAACCCCATTGAGTTGGAGATTCCACTCTGGAAAATCCAAAAGACATTACATTGGTATACTTGCTAATCTTCGCTTTCCGCCTTGTCTAGACGGACACAATAAATTGGATTTATTGGCGTGTTGCTAGTCTGTTATCGCCTTCAGGCATGTCGGCTGCTAATCTAGGATCATCTAAAGCAGTGGGCGCGTAAGAAAGTTTAAACACGCGTCTATTATTTCTTGACAGTAATAACGAATTTGTGCATTCTACTTCTTGCAAGTAATAATAATGATAATAACAATGACAGTGACATCCAATACAACGAGCTACACCACTTAAAGAGTAGGCAGAGTATTGGAAAACAGCCCAGTAAGCAAGAGGTTCCCAGTTTTCATTTTCTTTGTCGCTGGTTTTTCTTCTTCTTTCCCGTTTTAGAAGTGTCTGTTTGACTGTTTGTCTGTTTGTCTGTTTGAATGTTTGAGTTTTTTTTGGTTGTTGTTTTTTTGTTGTTTTTTTTTTTTCAGATTGTTTTCAATCGACTATTAATTACTTGTCAAATCCACAGAAATTCGTGATCGAAACTCGGAATTTGTCCAAAAACCAAAAAAAAAAAAAATTTACTAATAGGGTTAACATTTCGGTGCAGTGATATTGTTCAAATAGCTTCTAAGTTTTAAGTCTAACTCTCCATGTAAACCTTTTATGCACAGACATACTTTCAAGTTTGGTAGTCTTTACATTAAAGTCAAATTTTATCAAGAATATCGCTCTCTGTTACTGTCATTTTGGGAATGTTATTTATCTAATAGAACATTGTCGCTCTTATCATTAGCATTGCGTTTACCATAATTATCGTCATTATATTTTTAATGCTGTTTGTATTGGTACTGCCTTCGTTATGATCGTCATCCATCACAATCGTTAACTTTATCATCCTGTGTAATGTCGCGTGTTTGAAAGCCAATATAACTTGATTGAATAAATATTATGTCGGCAAAACAGATGGTAAACAATGGAGTGAAAGGAGATGGTGCACCCAGTGTTTGGAAGATGCATGAGCGCGCGGTTGATTAATGGAAATGTTCTACAGTATGTTATTGCATGCGGAGATAATTTCTTGTAGCCTTTTTTGTACACATTACAGTCAGTGGCGTCGCCAGCGTGTGCATGATACCAGAGAGTATAGATGTATAGAGAGGGTTCACTATTGGTCGATTTGCTCTGCAAGACACGGGAGGCGCCGCGAAACCATTGTTAGCATGGAGTGGAAAGTCGGTCGCTGCGGTAAACAAAACCGGTTGTGCATTTTCCACGGGGCGCGAGAACTTACAAACGGCTCTAAATAGTTTCAGTCAGCCCAAAAATATGGACAAACCACAGTAAACAGCTATGCACACTATCTTTGGTGAAGACGGCCTCTTTCAATTCTTCAATTTCTTGTTTACCGCAGCGACCTAGTTTCGCGATTTGGCGGAAGTGAACCCTCTCTATACATCTATACTCTCTGATGATACCCAGCCTTAGTGAGCGTCACACAGGACTGCGCAGGTGATGGGGAGTGCAATAGCAACTAGAGATATCTCTGGTAACAGCGGGAGTTGTAGCCGATACTTCAGTGATGAGCACTCATACACACAGACACATTTTCACAAACCTTCGTTGTACTGGCTTTTTGTTTGTTGTTTTCTTTAATTGCTTTTGACAGGCGCCCTTATGTTTGAGTATCTATGCTCAGGTATCCGAATGAAAGTTAATTACCATTGCTTAGCGCTCATAATGAATATGGGTTTAGTTGCATTAAAAATAGGGAGATACATGTACTTTATAGTGTAGCACCCAGAATCCAAATCGGAGAATGACAAATGGACATTACTGCAATCTCAGTTGCAAGAGACGAGGCTTAGAAAAGGATACGGTGACTCCTTAAGTCACACAATCATTGAAAAAAGAAAATTCACTCCCTTTTCTCCAAATTTCCAGAGCTGGCCTGGCAAGAGATGACGCCCCTGTAGGTGATCAGGTGGAAAAGGACGCCTCATTCGTTTGATCCTATCACCAAAGCTGCCGGCATGTCGGCTATCAACCACAGTTGCGGAGTGATCCAGACCCGGGCTTCTACTAGCCGAGCCTGGTGTGTGCACCTAATTAACTTTCTCTCTCGTGCCCTCTATTTATTAAATCTATGACGTCACCAGCATGCTTCCGCATCTAGGAGATTCGGGCACGCAGTCGACAGCCAGCGGGGCAAGTCAAACGATTCTCATGTTGTTTGTTTTATCATTATTCATTTTTATTTTTGTAATAACTATAAACCATATCCGCGATACCCATGTCGCGTGATTGTGCGTATTTAACTTTTACGTCTACACGAAAACCACTTTTGTATCGATATTGCCACTTGAAATCAGCCTGTGTTGATTTTCGGATTACTTCCACTGATCCAAGCATTATTATACCACTTTAGGAAGCGAAGAAAAGGGCGGTGTACTGGTTTTTTAAAGAGTCCACGCGGCAAATACTTGGCGATAAAAGGCCTATAGAGATAAGATTGGCCAAATTTTATTTGACTAAATCCTTTACAATGACAAAAAGATCATGTCTGTTTGACTGTCGTGTAAGTCAGGGCTGTTTCAATGAAAAACTTGTGATATATTATCTTAATGCATCTGAAAGCTATTGAGACAACCATTCCGTACGTGGGCGTCCGGTGTTGATCCCAGCTACAAAATTATCCAAAACTTTTATATTGAAATGATTTGCAAGGACAATGGCAATACACGTGATTATTTGTTAAAACGTTTTTTTAAGAAGTTGCAGAACAACTTTCATCCTGAGAAATAGAAAAAATTTCATTCCACCTGTTTCTTTACCACGACATTGTGGATATTCCTGCCCATTGGCTGTGATGAATTGGATGTTTTTTATTGTACCAATCATGACCCCGAGACGATGCCGCAGTGAGCTTCTCCTGGACTTTTGAAGTGTTGAGAAACCAAACAAACAACAAATCCAGCAAAAATGATCTTAATCAAAGTTTCGACAGGTTCTAAAGAAGATCTCATAGAAGCTAAACATTGGTAATTGCCATTAAGGTTTCTACGCAAGTATGCTTGAATAATATATCCTTGATTATTTTTAACATTCCCATAAATTATGCCTAATGCAATTCCCATTATAATTAATATTTTATACAACAGCGATTAAATATGGTCATAAAATAATATAATTAGAATTATATGTCCTCAAAAATAGGACTAAAACGCAAAATTAAAAAAAAGAAAAAGAAAAAGAAAGATGTCAACCCAAGAGTCGTACACTAATAATTTGTGTGCTGCAAACAGAGCCGATATGCCCTGAGAAGAACTAGAGTTAAAGAGTAAAATCTTGCATGCTTGTAGAATGGATATATTCACGCGTGAAGGCCTCTAGCGTGTATCAATATCTTATCTCTCGAAAGCCTGGAAATCCAAAGTAGCGTCGCTGCAAAGTTCTCCGCAACAAATTGTTCAAGTATTGTCTGGGTAATAATATTGTCAAAGATATAGCGTCAGCTGCCACTTGCGAGTCTCTACAAGAGAGTGCTAAGCAATATTTAATTGAAGGTAAAGTCTGGTTGACACCAATGACTTCGGGCTAGCATAGCCGCGGGATCAAGGTGTCGGCAGAGAATAGATTATACCACCTGTGTCTACCACGGCATGCAAACACGCCTTTCTGCCATCTGTCTCTTCACATATTGACCTGTAAAGAGAAGTGGATCCTGGTGTTAAGGAGTAGATCATCCTGGAAATGAAGGTAGTTTGATTTCAAATAATTCCTTTTATTTTTATTTTTTTTAAATTGAAGAAATAATGTTTGACACCGCGCCCTAATCGATCGGTCCCGTCGACACTACACCACTTCTGAAATGAATACCCAACGTCAATTTTAGCGCAATCATAATGATTTCATGAAACAGCCCACTTAAAAACACTGTACCATTAGAAATACTTCTTCAAGAAATTGCTGGCGGGCACACAATGGAAAGATGCAAGATATCCAAAAGGTACAGTTCTGAATGTCAGCATTGAAGAAACAGAGATTATTTGAAATGTAGTGAAGAAATGCAAGATATCCAAAAGGTACAGTTCTGAATGTCAGCATTGAAGAAACAACGATTATTTGAAATTTAGCGAAGAAATGCAAGATACCCAAAAGATACAGTTCTGAATGTGAACATTGAAGAAGCAAAAATTATTTGAAATTTAGCGAAGAAATGCAAGATACTCAAAAGATACAGTTCTGAATGTGAACATTGAAGAAACAAAGACTATTTGAAATTTAGCGAAGAAAAGCAAGATACTCAAAAGATACAATTCTGAATGCCAACATCGAAGAAGCAAAAACTGGAAGTACTTTCTTCGCGGAATGTTACCACCTTTGTTTCATTCCTAAGTACACCGTAAAGAAAACTGTAAGCGAATGCTTGGTTACCACCCACAGCTACTAGAACTACAGTTATTTTCAAAGCAATAGTAATAATGATCCCAACAAAAGTCTGCCCCTCCTCCAGAACAAGAACAGCAGCAACGACCACAAACAAACCCTGAAACCTGCAAGCTCCTTTAAGGTGGGCAAAGATATGAATTTTCAGATTAGATCCGTTGTATTTTTAGCTTTAATTTGGATCTCTATAACAACAAACAAACAAACCCTGAAACCTGCAGGCTTTTTTTAAGGGGACCCAGATTTAATTATCATATGTTGTAATTTGGATCTGGCATAGAAGAGCAAAACATAAAATTAGTCCACATTTTTTTTGTTTTGATTCGTTGTTTTTTTCCAAAGCTGTTTCGAAACACATCGAAAATGTACACATATTTCGAAGGTAGTAGTGTGCAGTTAAGAAAAATGGTTGAAATCTGAAAAACTGACATTTGCCGGGCACACGAGCATTACTGAAATTAATGTACCCCATTTCGAAGGTGGCGGTGTGTAGGGAAGAAAAATGGATAAAATCGAAAAAAACCCAGAAAACTGACATTAATTTTGCCGGGCACACGAACATTGCAGAACGTCTTCTGTGTTTCCAGTAAGTCATTTCCCTGTTCGTACGATTTTAGCCCTTTTTAATTTCTTCTTTTTCTTCTGCTCAGATAACAACCCGCATATCAAATTTATGCATGGAATTTCCCTACAATTTTTGCCCCATAATGGGCGTCACAGGACAAAGCAAAGGGCTTGCAAATAGTGCATTTATCGTGTGTGAAAAGAGTGGCCTATCGACAGCTTCCACTTAATAGGAAGACCGCACGCGTATTGTTGTGCGTTTATCATGACATAAGTATTGTGGGACAAGATTGGAAAACATTAATTTGACATACTGCCTTGAGTAGAAAATGACGATATTATAACAGAGTTCACTGCAAAAATGTGGCCTGACACTGAAAAATTCAAATCAGGTCGACCTATCATAATTATTGTGCAACGTTATTTTCCTCATTTCGCTCTGTCAAAATTATATTACAGAATCGCACTAAATAGGAATTTCGGTTAAATTTAGGTATTGATAATAATATGATATGATAACCAAGTAAAACATTACAGTATACGGCCATAAAGCCTCATATCGGCATTGACGTCTTTTCTTGACAACCGGGGAAACTCTAGGCTAAAGTATACTGTGTTCAGCTTTACCTATTTGTGTAGTCGAGCACAAACTTGGACATTATATGTTCCTTTGTGACAAAGATATTATTAGCGGAGAATGTCGATGACAAATACGAGATTATACATTACAGGATTGTTGGAATAGCTCAATATCTAAGATGTTGGATTAAGTGATCAGGGGGTTTCAGCGTAGCATTCGCTCACAACTTTACTACACAAGTTGAGAATGGTTAACATAAATTATTTACTTCTATCGGTGTGTCCTGACAAATCCTTGATATTTATCCTAATATACTTCCGTATAATATACAGGCTGTGCAACAACAGGGCAGTTATACTAATTATTAAAATATTTTTAAAAATACCATACTCTGAAGAGATAGATTAAAACTAACACTATGTCACGAGATCACAACAAGACTGGTTGACACGAGGCAAAAAATAATGCAATAGAATGGACATCCCCAGATAAATCCGTTCGAGTCGAAAAACCATGCAGGCCTACTATCGAAGTGTTTCCTTAACCAGGTTTTAAAAAAGTGTACGACTATTTGAGCTGTATAATATGGAGAAAATGAGTTTTATTTCCCGTGCTTTTGTTTTGTTTTGTTATTTATTTATTCATTTTTTGGTTGAACTTTTTACGGTCAGAGCAAGGCTTAGGATTAGGATTTAGCTGACTAACATTTTTTTTTTTTTTTTGCGAAATGGCCACAATAACTTTTTCGAAACTGGCCACAAATTGATAGCAAAAGTCATTTTGTGAGTATGTTGGTTACGTTGCCCAAACTGAATCTACCAAAACAACATCAACAACAACAACACCATCATCAACAACAACAACAACAACAATAACCAAAGATCTATGCCGAATGTTCACAGTTAAAGTGTTCTGTGATCTGAACTGCTTAGTATTGTTTAAATAAATAATTTCTCTTCTGACAAATTAAAAATATTAACCAAGTATGCACGCCTTTCCAAGGCCCCCAAGATGTGACCAAAACAGAGATTATTTTCTGACTAGTCTGAGTTGCATTGAAACTATCAACTTTTCACACAAATCAGTAAAAAGTTAAATCTGGAAAAAAAAACCCACATCAACATTGTATTTAAATATTGAACAAAAAACATCTGAGAACGCGAAATGCACATGGTGAAAAGAATCAGTTTATGTTGTCGATAAGATCTGACGGAGCATTATTGTCCCGAGGAGATTCAAAAATACAAAAGCAAAGATTTGCAAAAAGTTCCCCTTTCAGTCTGAATGGATACATTAATCAGTTAAAAACGACAACAACGATAAACAGTTGTACTAATATTATTGTTCTGATGCACCATAAAACCTAAAGCCATTTTTATACTTACTTCATTTATAATTTCTTTAAAAAAATTTTTTTTTAAATGAAGGGATTGGACTCCAGTGTATTATTCATCTTTGAATATAATTAATTTTCTGATGCATCTCCAACATTACCATCATCATGTGCTCACCCGTTCACCCTTTCCTCCCCCCCCCCCCCCCCACACACAACAACAACACCCAATTTTAGCCGTCATCATCTGACGTTTACCACCGTCATTAGCAACAAGTATATATGTATTTATACCCACGTACAATTCTCCAGACATTATTTTATTGTCCTCGTTAACGCCGTGTAATCTATGGCACAGAAATCGTGTAGACCCACCGACTTGAATAGCTTATTTGCCAAAACAAGGTAGTTAAATTATCCATAGAATGAAGTGCCTGTCCAACAATTTGTCTGGAAACGCTCAGTTCAAAGAGTGCCTTTGGAGAGGCTTAGCGTAGACACATTTAACCGGGACTTTGGTTGTAAGTCATGTGAAACTAGTCGATATTCCAGAGTAACGAGCAACTTCTGTTTTTTTCCTAAGCTTGTTGTTCATCTTAAAATTTATCGCAGTTGAAATAATAGACGACGATGTAGATTTGCTAGAGCGATCGGGGCGAAAAATAGTAATTAGCAGTCACTTAAATTTGGGGAATCGCTTTCAGCTGGCAAGCAGATACACCTGCAGAGACAAGACTCAGCCAAAGTGTGAGTAAATCTCGCTCAGATGCTTAAGCACAACCGGAAAATAATTTGTCCTCCTCCTCAAACACTGTATTATTTTCGTTGAGCTTTCTGCAAGACATGAAGTAAGAACGCGTGAGTTGTTTGTGTAGGGCCCATCGCTTCGCTTTGTATGCTGATTGGAGGAAACTCGGGTCTGGCGGAGTTATGAATAAGCTTTGCTCATTGCAACTCAGTGCGACATTGCCAGCAGTAAATGAGGCGAGTTGAAATATTCCTGAGAAAGCCATCACCTCTACACGATTTAATCGCTATGGAGGGCAAAAACCAAAATACCACCCGCGTGCGTTTAAAATTTGGTCAAAGCGCTGGAAAACGGAATAAAACACAAACGTGCTTTCCAAACTCGTTTCCCTCTCGGCACGGGTAATGAGTCGAGGAAAGACATGGACGCGGTATAAAGAAACAGTTCGGGTACTCAACATGTGGTCTTCTGTTTTTTAATATTTAGTTCTCGCATTCTCCGGGCATCTTCCTCATGTGTGCAAATACAAACTCTATTTTTTGCCGTCACGGTGTTGTAAATTGTTCGTTGTTTTTCTAATGTTGTGCCCGCGCCGAGAGTTGGCGAGAGGAGAAGCACGCGGCAATATTCGCTGTTATGCTTGGTATGACAGCTCACGAACTCTGAAGTGCCTGCTTGACTCGATGTGCGAAAAGATGATAATGTTAATGAGATGGAGGGACGAGAATCGGATTGTTTGGTAATGCGGACGAGATGGCGGCTGAGATGGGTTTGATAGAGGTGGATGGTGATCATTAACAGCAAAGATGAGGACAATGTTGTTGATGCTATTGTCCAGGGAACATCTTTTTCCTCGTCTGGTGACGGAGGATTAAAGGAGAAACATCAAACAAGAAGGGAATCGCTCGGGCATGTAAATAAACAAACTCTGCTCGGACCAGGGTACGAATGGGCTGTTGAGATGGCATCTTTGGTGCCTCACACGGCGATGTGGACATGCATCTGGGGGCCATTTTCGTCAGCTCGCACTCGTTACTGATCACTTCAGTAAACTTAATGTTCCATGTCTTGTTTAACGTTGTCTTAATGGCACTATGTCTCAGCAATACCTCGCAGCGAGAATGTTTGGGAAGCATAATTCTTGCAGTTTTGCAAGCATCCCACGATTCTTTTTTTGAGAGAAGGAAGATGTGGATTTCTCGAGAACAAAGCCATTCAAGTAATTCTTGGCAATGGTAAGAGATCCTTCATTATCATTGCTCACATATCATGTCATCTGAAAATACAAAAACATCGACGAGTGAACAAAACACAATAAAAATATTACAGTTTTAACTTAAAAATACCCCGACCCTGTGGCTAGAGCGCTTAAATTTGACTTCAAGAGATTCAGGTTCGAATCCCACTTGAGGGGGTGATGAACCGAGTTTGTTTTTCACTGTGTTTTTTTAGGGCAGTCTTTTGTCGGCCACCTGGTAGAAAGTCCAGGCCTAGTCTTTAATACAACTTCAATGTACTGCTCACAGTCATAAAACTGCAACAAAACAAAGCTGAACTTTTAACAAGTCATCGATATTTTTTTCAGTTTGTATGCACATCATTTTCCTTCCGCTATGTACAGCTATCAGCTTATAATGACTTACGGTCAGTTCCGCTCCAGGTGAAGAAAGTAGACCTTGTGTAACTCTGGAAACATTGGAGCCCCTGGACGTCAAACACGCTACAGCTCAGAGTGTGACAATCCTAAAGACCACACAAACTTCCAGAAATTCACTCTAAATTTTATTTTAAGATTTTAAGAAAGTAGACCTTGTGTAACCCAGGAAACATTGGAGTCCCTGGACGTCAAACACGCTACAGCTCAGAGTGTGACAATCCTAAAGACCACACAAACTTCCAGAAATTCACTCTAAATTTTATTTTAAGATTTGACGAAAGCAAATTTTATTGATGAAAGTGATCCTGGGCTGCTTATTTAATATTAAGATGTGCCACCGCCAGGCGTGTGTGTATGTGTCTGCGTTTCAAGTTGTTCCTCTAAAATGAAAATGAACTAATAAAGTAACTTTGAATGCAGGTAGATCTAAATCAGACATGACCTTCACCGCGTCCCCCCCCCCCCCCCCGTCCAAACCGGAAACCTGTTGTATTTTTAGCTCTATGTCGTACGTTAAGTGGATTTAAAACAAGATTATACAAAAGGCACACATATTTAGAAGAAAAAACAAGCCTTGCATCATTAGCCTTATGTTATTGTCGGACCTACATGACCGCTCCCGTACTCTGGCCCTATCACAGATGATTTAGGCTCCCTCCTCAATCCCACTTGTAATCATATAAAATACCCATGAAGCCATAATGATGGTGATAATGATGACGAGCTCATGATTTTCCTGGTGACAAAAGCTTTCATGCTATTTCAGTATTCACCGCCATTATTTTTCATAGTGCAGTTTTAAAGAGACGTGTCCGCTGACATCAAAGGCAAAAGCTCAGACAAGATTTGGCGGAAGGCCTAAGCGGGTGATCCCGTCACAGCGGGGTCCAAACTGAAAACTGGCGTTCCGGACGACGCCGAGCGGGACGAAGGTGAACTTCAAGTATATTCAAAACCAGTAAACCGACATCAAATATTCACAACCCTGCAGCCCAAAGTTCCTGGGATGTAAAGGAAATATAAAAAGTGAAAAATTAATTCGACGCACTTTGGTTGGCTGCCATGAGGGAAGTTTTGAGGCGAGAGGAACGGGACAGACACCACCGTGGATCATGAACTGTGGAGGACTTTATACCTTTTTCATGAGCCACCGACAGACTCTCTAGCTTGTGGGGCATTCAGTTCAGGGCATCTACTTGTTATTAATTCCTTTGTAATATGTCTTTGTTTTTTCCTTACACTGAGCGAAAAAACACACTTCAATGGGGACAATGCGTGATAATGTATTCTTATGAAGAGGACCATAACTTCTCGGGTCACACGAGGACGCGACTTCGTTTGTTTCAGTCACTTGTGAGATTAATAAGCCTTATAGAATTAAATTATATATATTATGAGAACACAGATTCGTGCTCTATGGGTGCATAAAATGGACTCTGTTATCTCCTCAGCGCTGCAAGATACCGATATTCCAAGGTGTACCTATTCTTAAAATTAACTTTATCGTGAATATATCACATAGAATGGGCATGATGTAAGAATGAGTGTTGAAGCAAAGGAGTAAAATATAGTACCTGTATAATTATGAATCGTACATAACAATGTACTTCACTTTAAGACATCACACGTGGAAAGGCCGTACCTTGAGACAGTGGCGTTGCTGTGTGTTTGTGGGGTTGGGTGGTCTTGGGTGAGGGTGTCAAAGCTTCCACGGAAGGGAGGGTCGACAGTCTTTGCACAGATCGCACGCTTTCGCTCTGTGGAATCTTCTTCACACACAAGCACATACAGAAAAAAAAAAAAAAATGAAAAAAAAAAAAAATGAGGCACTCCACGTGAATTTTCAGACTGAAGAGTGGATGGTTGAATGAATAAGTAGATATGATGATAGTATATAAAGTTATAAACTGAGCATTGTGTAGCACAAGACTGGACCAAGGGTAGTCACAAAAGATTAAAATCATAATATACTGTGCCTTCTAACAGCAATGTATTCAAGTGAAAATTACGAATTATTTTCAAATGATTGTTTTACCAATTACATCATTAGGCTGACTTGATCTCTACCATGGAAACATATTTAAATGCACATTCTAAAAACAGTGTTAAGTTGGGTTAAGTTAGGTTAATCCTTCCCACACTAGTATAGTAGACCAACATTTAATTTAGCCCCCTCAAAGGTGCTTAAATTCCAACTGCAATTGCTCAATGTCTTGCATTCACATAAACAACCTTCTTCGTCCGTTTCCTCTGTACTTTTGTAGCTACACCTGCAGGTGGGCCCCCCACCCCCACCCCCCCCCCCCATTTTTTTTCTTGTCTCTCCCACCTTCTGCAACACCAGCGTTATTTTGACAACTAGTAAATGAAGCATGCCAGGAGAAAACAGCGCTCCTGTTGAATTAACCTCAGCCAAGTTAACATCCAGCTGGGATCGGCAAAAATATTGTGCACACTTCGTAAGGCACACTTTGAACTAATGGCCGTTACCAAAGAGAGGTAAACGTTCCATTTTATGGGATTGGAAATGAGGCTGCATTTGGGAGGGACAAAAGAGCTCTGGCGGAGATCACAACCCACGCAGAGCGGACCAACATCAAACGGCAGTTGGGGTTTTTATCACGCCATGAAAAGAAAGCCCACCACCTGGGCCAGTTTCCTGGTCGACACAACTGACAGCCCACTTGATTTCAAGTGATCTCTAAATTTTCTGCATCATCGCTCGCAGAGCATAAAAATGCATGGCGCAGATTAAACGAATGCTAATAAATAGATCATTGCGACCAGGGTCGGCGATTGTTTCCGTCTGATTTATCCTAACCCAGTAAAGGTTTTACAAGGATATAGTTAAGAAACGAATAAACTCTACAGCTAACCGGTTTCTAAATCATTTAACACGAGAACAGTGCAGATCTTTCTTGGACATAGGCAGTAAACTTCACTGAAGTGAGAAATATCTATGGAAAAAGACATACCACGGCGCAGACGTACAATGTTCTCACATTATATGCCACGAACTGTGACAACTCGCATTTTTATAATGCCCCGAGAGATAGAGATAGATAGATAGATAGATAGAGAGAGAGAGAGAGAGAGAGAGAGAGGAGAGCATTATATCTTCACTGAGTGCTCAGTGAAATTTAAAGATTTTACTCATTGTTAACATTATAAATGCAAATTTCCATATGAAATCACCTATTCATTCCATTTGGTTGCACAAGCACTGATATTATAAACATTACGTACAACTCACTCTTATCAAAGAGTCACATGATTAAAACGCTTTTTTAAAAAGGCTGATTATGCAACTGCTGAGGTTGTTTACTTGGTTGGTTTTTGTGCACAGTGTCTACACCTGTCACTGTGGCTATTTAATATGTTCTACTCTCAATTTGCGATTAGAAACAAACGTTCTGTTGTGTCCAGTGTCCACCCAGTAGTTAGTATCTTGTCACTGTTCAACATTTTCCCCTGGACTTGCTCAAATTGAGTACCCAATAATTAAAAAAGGGAGGGGGGGGGAAATAAAAATACGGTGTACGGTGACTTCCTCTCCTCACCCTTTCGGCCTTTAATCATGACAACACTAAACTCTGCTCGATTTAACGATTTTAAGAGAAAAGAAAAAAAAAAACGTGAAAAAGCCGGCACACGCCGTTCCCGACACCCTGACTATTGAAGCGGGATCAGCTAGTCCAGTCTATAAAACGCAACAAAAATTCTGATCAGATAGAACGACCGTCAGCGTGACATGCTTTCTGAAGCATTTGTTTTATCTTTATAATTATTTTCTTTTCCCACAGAACGAGCTGTTTCTTCGAATGCTTTTGTCTTGTTCAGCCCACGAGGAGGCCGTGCCGAAGTTCAGTCTATCACAGTGAAAGTGAGTGCAAAACAAGGATTTGTGCACGTTTACAATGCAGGCTTGCGTTGAAGAGTTAGGGTAGCCACACAAAGGCCACCGAATTCGGTCACCGAGCCACTAGGCGCTTTAGGTGAGAAGAATTGCACTATATAATTTCAACAACTGCACACAGAGCCCACCTAGATTCGGTCCGTTTATGTAGTGCAATTCTTCTCACCTAAAGCGCCTAGTGGCTCGGTGACCGAATTCGGTGGCCTTTGTGTGGCTACCCTTTTAGGGAGGTATCGTACTAGGCCCGGTCAGACACAATCGGTTGCTGCCAGCAAAATGTACACCAAAGAAATAGTTATTGTAGAATCTGACCGTGTCTGGCTGGGCTTAGTATGATATGGTCTATCCGGATTAACTAAATAGGAAATTATGGTGTGTACTTCTTGACTGTCAGCATCTGACTGTGTCTGACGGGCTTAATGTGATAACTCCCTAAGCTAGTGGGGCACGGAGTCAGGTCTCTTTTGCATCTGTTTTGACTCAGTTGGCAAGGTCTTCTTTGTGATTACGTGCCAAGTCCTTCTGCATTTCAACAGAGGAAAAGCAGCATCCAACATCCTTTCTGCCAGTTGACCCATGATAGGTTTGACGCGCCCGAGTCGGTAAGACACACTTGTTTCACTCTTCCCAGTGTACAAAGTCCCGTTGACCTCCATAGTTCACATCTCACACCAAAACCAAGACAAAACATCACTGATCCACGCTAATGACATAAGTCATTTCTGACGCTTATGAGATATTAAGAAAAAAAAACGTCTCTTTTCCCGTCGATTTGGTAACGTATGCCATTATGATTCTATTAAATTGTCGCACTGGCACATTTCTTTTTTTCTGATATTATCTCAAAGCTCTCGTCGTGCTCAGGAATGCAATGAAACATCAGTTGCCTTTTGGTACAAGTTTGATTAACGCACAGCAGTGACGAAAAAAGACTTGACTCAGAGTGCATCCAGCCTTAGTCCAGACGTACGTATGCGACTTGCTGTTGTGTGGCAATCTTGTCTAAGTCTTAGTGTCAGGTTCCTGTTGACACCATAATGTGCACGCATTCCCCTAGGTGTGTCCATCCCCATTCATTCGCCTAGAACAAAACAAAAAAACAACAACAAAACTGCGTCACGAAGCAGCACAACAGAGACGCATGTGTGCATCTAAGCTACGAGTTGGCTTTCCATTTTAGTTCACTCATTGTGTGTTTCAATTGTGTGTTTTTGTGATAACAATCAAAAAGCACCAGAAATGAAAATATACCAAAAAGCACCAGTTGGTAAGGCCATGCAAAAAAACACCAGTAAACATATGAATACTTCTTATTCGCCAGTAATCGAATATGGTATACGAGATGAATTTTGTTGAGGTTTTCATTGATACTATGCTGATGAAAAGGTTAAAAATCCGGAGAAATCTTGACTGCACATTATTTACAAGATGGCAGGCTAGTCCCTCTTTGACATTAATTTCTCCTGAGACTTATTTAACCCTGAATTATGATGATTGTCTTATTCTTTCTCTGGGCGAAATTATGACTGGTTTTGATTTCATCTTCAGACTTGCATGCTTTGTAATCAGTTGGAGTGTCTCATCAAACTGGAAGATATTTGGGTGAGCAGAGTAGAACAAAGAATTGACTTGTCTATGGTAGCCCTCGGACCCGTTTGTGGTTCTCCTGGTAGATAAATTATCTGAAGCCCCAAAACTGGTTGGGTTATTATCTAGGTATTGTATCAACAGCTTTGCGTATAAGGGTACTAGAGAATGTATTTGACTGCTGCTGGTGCTTTTTGTATGCCTCATTACTGGTGCTATTTGCATGTCAGTATTATGTCAACTGGTGCTTTTTGTATTTTTCTTTTCCCCGTTTTTGTTACCATTGACGGGGAAGGGGTGAGATGGGGGGGGGGGGCAGGAGGCAGTGATTAACGCTGTAGAAGAAATTACTGTGAATTGAATTTTGCAAGTGGTAACAATTTTTTGTCTTTCAGATTTCAGTAAAACAACTTGCCAAGAGAAGAAAGTTAAAGATTCACTGCATCTTGCATTTCGAACCTATTAGGATTGTTTGAAAATCACAAAAACCATCCAGAGGATTCTTGCAAAAGGACGATAGATAGATAGATAGATAGATAGATAGATAGATAGATAGATAGATAGATAGATAGATAGATAGATAGATAGATAGATAGATAGATAGATAGATAGATGGATGGATGGATGGATGGATGGATGGATGGATGGATGGATGGATGGATGGATGGATGGATGGATGGATGGATGGATGGATGGATGGATGGATGGATGGATGGATGGATGGATGGATGGATGGATGGATGGATGGATGGATGGATGGATGGATGGATGGATAGGTAGATGGGTAGGTAGATAGATAGATAGATAGATAGATAGATAGATAGATAGATAGATAGATAGATAGATAGATAGATAGATAGATAGATAGATAGATAGATAGATAGATAGATAAACTTCCCATCGGCATATATTATTTGTATGAAAAATCAATACAAAGCAACTGAGCATGGCCAAAGGAAAGAGAAGATTGCATCGCTGGAGATTGGGACTGATGAGGGTGGCTGTGTGCGAGTGTGAGGGGTGGGGAGGGCCTGAGTTTGGGAAGAAAAGAATCGAAACGAAATTAAAGAAAGATTCACAAAGAAATTTCGCTACCGTGATCCGGCCAATCAAATAGCAGTTTGTTTTATTTGCTATGAGGGGGCACAAACGTGTCTGAGAAAGCTGCGTAAGGATGGCCCTTGAAGAACTTCTTTGCTTTCAAAATAGAGTGCATTTAATTTGAAAAAATTATATCAATATTTATAAAAATCTGAAGTGTTACTGAGATCAAATTAGATTTCTCGTCAAAATTAAGTGAGCCCTTGGAAAAAAGTTCATGAATTAAAACAAATGAATAAATAAATAAATAAATAATGAAGACTTATTAAAAAAAAAAAAGAGTTTGTCACTTAAGTCCGACTGTCTTAAATGTCCCTTTTTATATTAATAGATGGTAGTTCCACATCCTCATGTCTACGCATTCTGGTCGGGGACAGAATAGAAATTCTGTCCTACAATCAGGCATTGTCCCACTTTCGACTAACTCGACTACATCACGGGAACCTTTGCGATAGGTGTGCAGAATTTGTAATAGATTCTGATTTAAATGTTGGCAAAAATAAAAGTTTATTATATCGGATCGACTAAATAAACCTTACCCTTAAGTGTCATTTGATAATCATCTGTGACACATACAAATGTCCGTTTACTTGATCGCGCGTAAATAGAGGAAGCTTCTAATGAATGTGGCGAATTGAATTACTCTCCTCGCTCTCTTGATACCAAATCAAAACTTAGAAAGAGACCGTGCCGTGGTGTCACTTAACAGCGAGCCCTTGGCTAATTCTAAATTAATAGCCCGGCCTTAATTTGAAGTCAGTCTCATCAGTTTATTCTCTCCCTTGGTGGCCCCTAAGAGTGATCTGAACACGATGGAGGTGGTGTCCCCTACCATCAGACTTCCGGGTAATGGAAAGTCCATCGTTAAAGTCTGACTTCCGGTCGAGTCCCCCGTGATATTGTGGAGGGCGGGGCAAATGAGGACAAGACTAGTGATTGAACTCTCGTTTGTATCTGTCAGATTTTTGTGTGCTCATACCGTGCAGAGCTGTCTGTCTGTTTACCAACAGTTACAGACCTTAACCAAGCAGGAATCCCTCAGAGGCGGCACCAATCGCACTCATGTATGCCCATGTCTTCCACCGAGGTAAAGCTGGTCTTTCTGTGGAAAAGCACTGTAAACAGGGGAAGAATGACAGACCACGGGTATGTTTAATTTGGCCAAATGCCACAAATTTAGGCTTGGAAACTGGGGAGTTGAACATTGCCACTCTCCCCTTTTTCCCTTATTTTAAGAGTCCACAGAAACTTCAACTGTAATAAACAACATGTTAACAAATTTTTTTTTGTTTTGTTGCTAAGGTATGATTCTAGAAGTGAAAAACTGTCCAGTCTGTGTTTTGAAAAGTTTTCGTGTTTGTTTGTTGCTGTTGTTCTTTTTTAGGGGGGGGGGGGGGTGATTAGTTTTAGTGCATGTCTGTTTCTCAATGTAAACATATGGTGATTTTAAAACAGAAAAAAACAACAAGAGCGGTACAGGTCGGTTAGTTAGAAAACTATGTCACAATAAAAAAGAGAGAGAGAGAGAGAGAGAGAGGTTAGCAACGATGAGGAATTTAAGCAAATACACTTACAACCACATTTAAGTGGGATAGAGATGGGTTAAAAAGAATTCTTCTCAGAATTCTTTCCGGAGGGAGAAAGACAGAAAGAAAGGGACTGAGATTAAAAAGGAGAATTTAATATTCAGTTTGATTGTTTGTCCGTGGCAATGCAAGCTGTAAGATATCTACAGCACAGTGAAATCCATAGATCAAAATGCTGGTCATTTCTTTAATGAAGTGTGGGAAAAACATCTTACAACTAATTATGAATCATAAATCAATTACTTGTTTAAGAAAAATAATGTTTGAGGATTTAATTTTTTTATTGGGTAAGATACATGGAAAAACAATCAGGCATAATATAATAATTATTTTTGACCATAACCTATTGTCGGGGTTAACAAGATGCATCGTGTCAACAAACGGCTCTAACAGTGAACTTACGTTTTAAGATCTACACAAGCATTGCCATTCTGTGCGGCGACACTGTTGCCGCTCAATATAAATGAACTTTACACCACTTGTAAATACAATTCAGGAGATATTCGTGCCATGTCCCTGTACAATACCCATGCTTAGTTGGCTATATATTAGGGGGGAGGGGGTTTATCGTATAAACCCCAACGATCTCTTATACAGTGTATATAGTGTCATGATAAAAAAAAGAAAACAAAATAAGTTTAATGAGGTGAGCAAAAACCAGTGGGTTGAATGCTTAATGTAGGCATAATATCCAAAGAAAGTGGGCGTGCACAACAAGCCATTCATCCCTTGATCGTGTGAAGGGAAGTAGATATAATTCTCGTCTTATATTTCGCATCGTCGCACTTGGATGCAGCTGGATTTGGCAAACTTTGTTGTCGCTCATAACAGTTGCTCCTTTAGCTCACTGTTCTGTACCGGCACATTGAGCAAACCCAATGATAAATACACTGGCTGTGCTAATGGCTCCCCCGTTGGCTGTCATGCGATACACTTACATCTGTGGGGACGCTGTGAAAAGAAACATGAACAATCCCATGTTCATAATGACATAGGATGAAGACGAATGTCGCGTAAACTGAATGAAGCATACAATGTAATCTCCCAGATGCCACAAGTGTTCATAGCTCTGGGACCGAATTCTGACTTGATGAAACTAAACTACAGCAAACTGCAGTAAAAAACAGGGAAATTTTGGTTTGAAAACGATCGATCAAGGAGAAAGTACACCTACAATGTCACTTTATAACATTGACAAGTTTGCAGAGAAAATTAACCGTTCATTCGCAGAATGCAGTTTTGTTTGCCTGGGTGGTAATTTGGAGTCAAAATATGGAAAATTACATGATAAGAACCCGTTAATGTGAGACTAGTTTCATAAGTGGCCTCATCTCATTCAGCTAACTCGGGGGTGCTTTTAAATTTCACATTTCGAAATTTTTTAATGTCACTGATATTGAAATGTATTAGTTTTCACTTAGATTTACACATTGGCACTTCAGAGATGTAACAGTTTTCTCTCATGACTGATTGAAAACTCAAAGTAACATCAGTTCAATGGATTTAATCGGCGCGGCATATTATGAGTTCGATAAGCAATAAAAAAAAAAGACATAATTTTTTTTTTTAAGTACCGTTTATAAAACATGATTTATTAATAAAAATAATATGGTGTTCAAGATATCTTTATTGGCTATATATTTATTTTAAGTTCAAAGGTTGTCCATCTTTTCTTCACCGTTCTTTTCAGCTTTTGGCAATGTTTTTGTCAGGTCTACTCCTATTGTTGGGTAAATAATGGATAAATTCTTTGAACTGGCCATAAGGGAGCTTCCTGGACAAGGATGGACACAATTCATGTCTTAAACCTATTCAAATTGTCGCCGTACTTCATTTGAGAAGGGACTCGTAGGTAGCCAAGCGTATGGAATGACAAACAAAAAGAGGCTATCAGGCACAGGAGCGATGGTGATAGGGCGGTGAGGTGGAGCGCGAGCTGATAGCTTTTAAATGACTCTTTAATGAGAGGCGATCCATTGAGGAGCTCCTCGTCAGATGGAAAGAATGGGGAAGCCACTATGTGACGTCACGATCTTACCAGGATGACGACACGAGAATGGTTTCCGAACTTGTCTCAAGATGCTAAAAGTACATTGCCAGTTTCTGTTACATTCGTGTCAAACCTGGAATTTCATTGAAATCAATGGAGCAGAAGCATAACTGCTGACTCGCTGATCGAGCGATGCACTGCAAAGGATCTATGCTACGCAAGTCTCTGTAGAAGAAGATTCCATTCTTAGGCGACACTCCTTGAAAGAAAAGTCAACACAGTGTGACCGTGACATATAGAAATTTCCTGATGAGGATATAATTAACACCGTGCCGAGACTTCACTTTTTCGTATTGACTGTCCTCTTAAACAGATACGTTAATTCGAGAGGATGAATACATAATATAGACTTCAGTTAGGCCCATGGAAGAAAAAAAGGAAATACTCGCCTAAAATAGAGCCATGAGGCGAAGCAAAATCAAACCAAAACACTTGCGAAAAAAAAAAAGAAAAGAAAGACGGATTAGGGAGAGCAGAATATAACAAAACAAGCGGATTCTTTCACCATTTAGATTTTCCTTTTGCTTTGTTGTGTTTTGCTGTGCAAACTTAACAGTTGCACCATAATGTGGTGTTCGTGTGTATGGAAATAATTTGCATAGATTAAAATGGATTTTGGCGTGCCAAACATACTGTTAATAATTCGCTGTTATATAACAATTTTAGTGAAACTCTTACAATAATTCATAAAGCTTTAACGAGAGTGAGTTGGGAATATTGTGGAGATCTCTAGGTCAAATCTAATCTTTTCTGCAAGTAAAAGAAAGAAAAAAAAAAAGAACGAAAACTAGCCATCGCTATAGTGCATCATGTATCAATGTCTTTACATATCAGATAAAAAAACGTTTGTTGTAAAGACAACATCAATGATCTTAACAATACTAGAAAGATCAGCTATAATAATAAATTCGTTTCGCTGAAGGATAATAACTTAAGATTTTACCTTGTCACCCTACAAATCGTTCTAGTATTAATGTTATGTATAATGTGTTTCTTCATTGGTCGGGAAGTGCTGGTTAATTTTTTGTTTCGTTTTATTGTGGAGGGTGATGAGAAATTCAGAGCTCTCTTCCATGTGAGTTCTGAATCAGCCTTTCTCGTGTATGTCTTTGTGTCTGAATCGAGAGCCTGGACCAAATCTCATTTTAAGCATTTTGTTGTTGTATTATATATTATGTGGGGTGCTCTGTCAATGGTTCAGCTGAATTGGTAATAAACCTGTCCACCAATGATAGGAAAGACATGTATGGGTTTTTACTGGGCCCAACACCCTGTATGATGGTTTGAATAAGATATTAGATATAAATAATACAAGGCCGCGCAGTCCAAAAAATACAAACGAATAAATCATGCCAGTCGCCCATGTGGGAAATTACTCTCATAATTTCAAGTGATGTATATTTGGCAGGTCTTAATCCCGTATATATATCTTAGGTGTATTAATTATTGTTATTTTATGGTGTCCAGAAGCTTCAAGAGTTTTCTTACCCGCACTTCCGAAAACATTATTAAACTTATGAATTCCACTGAAGTTGGGCGTCTCTACCAACATTTCCAATCGGTGCCCTCGACGCACAGTCACTAAATCATACTATAATGGAGCTTAGGGTGAAAGTTCTGCCCTCAAAGGCCCTTTTTTGGGAGGGCTCCAAAACTCTGGAAGCATTCTCATCGCCTATAACTCGACTTATTGTGATGTAAGGGGATAATATAAAAATGCTGCAAACTCTGGGTAATTTGTTCATTTTGCATAATTCACACGTAAAATTCACAACAAACACTTCCGACCCCATGCTTTTAGAACAGGGACACGCTATTATGATATATTTTTAGTACCGTGACGCAGTTTCCCTCATCGTTCATTCGCTGAAGTTGTGGATTAAAGAAACATGGATCGCCTGTAAACTTTAGCGAAAAAGGGTAAACAAACTCCAGAGTTGGCGCAGAATCCGAGTCGATCCTAATTCTGTCATTGTATTTCTTTGCCCGTGGAAGGAACTTTTCTTTGTGTTCTAGATCTAGATCATTATAAGTAATAAAGATATTCTCCCGGGCCGGGCCGGGTAACTCAGCTAGTGTTTATAATGTACGTACGTGTTTCGGGAATTTTTGTAAGCATTACAAACAGCTCCCGATACAAAAATCTCAAATACAAGGAAATAGTCTTTATCCTAATATCTTCATTGTTTTTTTTTTTTTTTTAATGTAAGTATTAAACATTCGTGACATTCAGTATTATGGGGATCACATTTGCAGGTCTTGAGCATGTATGAACATGCTCTTTCGCAAACTGTTCCCAATTTCTGATGACATTTAAACGCGATAGAAATTGCAGTTGTCTCTGTCAATGCACGCCCAACTTTCTCGCCCAGACATCGAAATAAAAGGAAAAAGGGGATCTGCACAGCAGGGGAAAGAGACAGAGCAGGGGCAATAGGAAAACCATAAAACACGGAATATGATGTCATTGCTACCAGTTTTACTAGCAAGATCGTAATGAATCCCGACAGTTTACAGCTTTGTCCGAAGGCTCATGACCTTACGCTCGCATGGTAGCACTAACCCGGATAATCCTGAGGAGGGAATACAGTGTTATACTTGCATGCTGTGTGGTCACTACCATTCTTGCAGCCTGGACACCTAATTGTGGCGTCCTTGCAAAAATCATGGTATTTGAAAATGGAAAGTGGTCTAGTCGTGGACTCAGCAAGGCGTGCTCAACTATTGGATGCAAAACCAGGTTGGGGGGGGGGGGGGAGACAGGATAAGTGCGAATAGACAATAGAGAAGAAAGACATGCAGAGACGACCCTAGGGAAGAGTTGGTTATCTTCGGAAAGTCTTTTTTATATTTTCCTCTTAAAAGATCCTCGCCAAACAATTCCCTAATACACTCTTCACTGGCAACCTCTGAACACACATCCCCGCTCCGCTGGTTCTTTTTCTCCTTTGGCATAAATTTGTAACTTCTTACTTTATTTATTTATTTATTTTTAACCAGTACGAAAAAAAAAACAACAACAACGGCTATACAACAATGGTATCACTCATTTCGTCATTCCTTAGTGCTTGATATAACAATTTGTTTCATGCGTTAACATGTATGCCTTTCGGCATGCCAAGCCCAGCTCTTCTCTGACACTGACACCATGCCAAGACGTTACCTTGCTCTGCTCTGGAAATGGATCTCTTCGTCGGCTATCTGATCACTGTGATCAGCAAGATCTTTTCCTAGTACTGTTCTATCAGTAAGGACCTCGTGGCTCTATCTCCACTCTGGCAGAATAGTACTGTTCTATTAGTAAGTAATTCGTGACTAAATCTCCGCTCTGGCAGAATAGTACTGTTCTATTAGTAAGTAATTCGTGACTAAATCTCCACTCTGGCAGAATAATACTGTTCTATTAGTAAGTAATTCGTGACTAAATCTCCACTCTGGCAGAATAGTACTGTTCTATTAGTAAGTAATTCGTGACTAAAAATCTCCGCTCTGGCAGAATAATGCTGTTCTATTTGTGAGTAATTCGTGACTAAATTTCCACTCTGGCAGAATAGTAGTGTTACTATTAGTGAGTAGTCCGTGACTAGATCTCCAATTTGGGAGACCAGTACTGTTCTATTCGTAAATAATTCGTGACTAAATCTCCAATTTGGCGGGATAATACAGCTTTATTAGTAAGTAATTCGTGACTTAATCTCCAATTTGGCAGAATACCTAACAAGTCTCGGGTTATCAATTTATTAGCAATCAGTCCACTTTTGGAAGATCTGACAACTGAAAAAAATCATCAAACTGATATAAATTCTGCTCTCGGTTGCGTGCTCAACACTATCAGTGATTAAGAAGATACAGTCCTTCCACCGGAAAACGCATTGCTTTGTCAGAACCGAAAATTTACTTCCACTTTATCCTGTGAAAGGAGAGCTATTGACATTTCCGTTTTCTTGAACGACACACAATTGCATCTTATTTGAGGTGCTGGAAACCAGACCTCCCTCTCCCTCCTCTTTATAGGGCCCTGTCTCCAGTCCTCCACACTGTTTCTTAGATCATACAGTTCATTTATCAGGACCGAAGATGGTCGGGGGTGGGAGGAGGGAGTGTTGAATAAAAACAACAACGAGGAATTTACAGACAGCAGAAAGAAAAAAACAGAGGTTGATGTTGTGGTAATTGTGCGATTTCTCGCTGTAGTAATATGATGATAGTTCCAGATCTAGAGGGGTAGGTAGATATGAGAGAGAGAAATGGGAGGGAGGAAGGGGGGAGAGAGAGAGGGGGGAGGGTGAGAGAGAGAGGGAAGGAGAGGAGGGAGGAAGGAAGGAAGGTGGAGATAGAGAGACAGAGACAGAAGGGGAGAGAGAGAGAGAGGGGCGAACTGAACACTGACGCATTTTGAAACTTTCCTTTGGGCACTGTTGAATAGCTGATCAAGAGTACAGGCTTCCTAGTTTTCGGATGGGTCAGGCTCACTCTCTTTCTCAGAAAGGAATGGGTTTAGAACCTAAGACAGGTGACTTACTTTCTTTATAGCTAAAGGGCAAGGAAAATCTCACGGCGGTTAGGGACTGTAGGGAAATTGAACACAGTTCTGATCACCACAGCTTTGTAGGGGCTTTTTCTGCCTCCTTTTAGGACCTTTTTCCATATCCCACCGAACCTTTACAGGGCATTCTATTTCCACCCCACCCCCCTCCCTCCCGTGCCGTGCATCCCCTCCCCTCAAATGTCCGTGTAATGATGATAAATCTGACAGCAGTGTCATTAATCTGCTGCCCAGTTTCATCAAGGCGAGCCGCCGGGGAAATTAATCCTTAATTCAATCCCAACAAATTTAGGGCTGTCTCGTGGGTAGAGTCGACCACGAAAGGCGTGTCTAGGGCACCAAGCAAGGCTGGATTGAGAGGCCCGTGGCATCTTCTCTGTTTTCTACTTTACAGCAATATATCGAGCTGTCAGCGTATGTGAGGACTACATGGTTCAGGCCTGGACGAAACTATGGGTTTAGTCATCAACCATAGAAAATTTTTAACCCAACCAACCAACCAACCGATTAACCGTCTAACCAAACCAACCAACCAACCAACCAACCAACCAACCAACCAACCAACCAACCAACCAACCAACCAACCAACCAACCAACCAACCAACCAACCAACCAACCAACCAACCAACTAACTAAACAACCAACCAATTAACCAACCAACCAACCAACCAACTAACCAATCGATTGACCATCAAACCAACCAAGTAACCAACCAATCAACAAACTCATCAATCAACGAACCGATTAAACAATTAACCGAACCTAACATCTGAATAACCAGCCACCTGAATAAAAGTCTCACTCCATGGCCGCATTTAACCCGATACGAGGGCAACCAATTGTCTTTCTTTCTGCTCTGAAGTTGTTCCTTGTCCAAGCTCATTTTGAAGAGATTTGTCACGGGTGTCCATCCTGGTCCCTGGAGTATCCTCGGTAGCATGAGCTGATGTCACACATCCTTCTCATAAACCTGATTACTTATCGTCATCAGTTGCCTTGTCTGGAACAGACATTGGCGATCATGGCTCTCCACTTGAATCTGTCATCAGCCAATCCCAAGAAGGAGTTACCTATAGCAAAACATATTTCTTCGATGTTATCGTGTACAAAAGTAATAGTGTTCGATTAATTACTTACAGTAAATCATATTACTTCGATGTTATCATATATGTACAAAAGAAATAGTGTCAGATAGCGCGGTGGTTATTTTGAATTCTTACTGTCAAGTTAAAATGTAGTGTGCTGTCTTTCTATGGCGTGTGTATTTGTGTGTGTGTGTATGTGTGTGTGCGTTTGTTTCTGACAAAAAAAAAAAGAGGGGGCATTTCTTTTTCATGTCTGAAAATTGACTGAATTGACTGAATTGACTGAATTGACTGAATTGACTGAAGCCTGTGGTTCCCAAAACCAGTTTGCTGATGGTTTTGACTGAATAGGACGTTAAAAAAGACCTGCTGTCTTTGGACCCAAAGATTTTTCACTTTTCGTGCTTGACTGCATGTGGCACATCATTTCTCATTATCGAAATCTGATTCAATCATTGAGGAGTGACGATATTTCAACAATGTTAAATTACGTCAGACTCCAAGTCTTGGATGTCTTCTGGGTGTTACGTATTCAGGAATATAGAAAACTAGATGAGCTACCGGGCATTGCCCAGAATAAACAATCATGTGATTCCCCCCCCCCCTCTCTCTCTCTCTCTAGTATAATAAAAGTAATATATGTGATAGAAGGAGTGAGAATGTGATGGGAAGAGAGAGAGAGGGGGGTGGGGAGAGGGAGTGTGGGAGAGAGAGGAATGAGTTTTTATTACTTGTAAAGCGCATTGAGCATTTATTGGAAATGCGCTATATAAATGTAATTTATTATTAATTTATTATTACTATTATTATTAATAAACTACAGTCTTGCTTCAGAATCCATGCGCACCAGAACACTACGCACCAAACTGAACGCTTGATATGGTTACTTTTTATGACATGCACGGTACTATATATATTACGAAACAAACATGTAAAAAATACAGATGTTACATAGCAATAAACATTGTTATTTTAAAAAAAATACTTGCTTGAACTAAACAACTTTTAATTATAGCCTTCATCTTCCTTATCTCAATTGCCACCTTCCTGCCAAATTTAAGGCCTGTAGAGTGTACAGTTTGGACAGTTAGTCATGCCAAAGGTTGCAAGTTACTGAAATATATAATAGATGAATATGTGAAGGCCTTTGCTCGATACCTTTGTTTTGAGTTATTTTCTTTCCTATTTACTGAAATTGCATCCTGAAAAGTGAAAGTCGTTCAAATCGTTTTACATTCATACGTAGAAATCTATGTTTTTTAATTCATGTATACCTGTATATTATTGTATTTGTGATTAACATGATATAAATGTTGTAAAGCGCTTAGAGCGGGGTTGCTAAACGGGATGAAGCGCTATTATAAATGCTATGTATTATTATCATTATTATTATTATTTGGTGGTAAACAAAATATATCTACTTTTACATTTCATGTATATATATTTTCTGAAGTAGACGTTAATTAGCAAAAACATCTATCCATTTCACATGTATGAGGTTTTTTTTATAGGTAAAATATTGTTTAATTTACAAGAAGCGTTTATATAATTTCATATTCAAGCTCACCCTGAGATCGATGTGGCCATGGAAAGAAAACAAATTGTAAGAGATCACAAATATAACAAACTGGAGACTGTTATAGCAACAAAAGAACAGATAATAATAATAATAATAATAATGGAGATCAGTTACATAGCGCCCAATCCAAACAATTTGCTCTAGGCGCTTTACAGAAAGTCGTGTTCTCTCCATCTGCAACTCACTCTCTCTCTCTCACCCTCTCTCTCTGCTAGACATACATTATATACATAGATACACACAAATATACTATAAGACAGAAATTAAACGATAAAACAGCAAAATTAAAGTGAATTGAGAAATAAATGGATTGGGAATGAGACTTCACAACTGAAAGTGTTGTTTAAAAAAGTGGGTTTTTAGACCAGTTTTGAATTTTGACTCGGTAGATGCTCCTCGCAATGATTTTGGCAGTGAGTTCCAGATGTGCGGGGCACAGTGTGTAAATGCTCTGCCTCCTAGTTTCTTTGACTTGCAGTTAAAAATCTTAAGAAGGCCCTGATCGCTTGATCTCAAAGAACGAGGTGGTG
The DNA here is from genome assembly GCA_963931925.1 of Onchidella celtica. Taxonomy (NCBI): domain Eukaryota; kingdom Metazoa; phylum Mollusca; class Gastropoda; order Systellommatophora; family Onchidiidae; genus Onchidella; species Onchidella celtica. The sequence goes on along the minus strand of OZ007567.1, from coordinate 111,819,849 downwards.
AGTAGTGCTCTACCAGGGTGGAAAGGTAAGGTGGTGCAGTTTTGTTTAATATGATAATATAAATGTAAATTTGTATTGGCATGACTGAAAAATGAAACGTAAGGAGAATTTCACCAACATCTCTGCACATAGAATTTTGCTCAGTTAAATGTTGCGTTTGAGTAATAATAATAGTTGTTACTAACGTCTAAAATATACCCGTTTTCTGCTTTTCGAGGAAAAATCGAATAATTATGACCATAAACTCGGGCATTTTTGAAAATGCTACGCCACAACCTACACTTATTTCAAAGGATTTCAGCTGCAGCAACGACATGTGTCAAACGCTTCAGCTCCAAAAGGTGTTTTCGTTACTCTAACACTGCAACTTCAAAACAAAAATGAAGAAAAGATAATGATATACTGTAAAGTGCTCTAATACAAAACCGTAGTTCAATGGTTGTACTGGAAACAATGAGTCTTCGTCTAATAAAGGATACTCATGTAGCACAGACCGAAACCCCCATTCTAAAGCTCTTGCCTTATGTGTAAAATAGTTACTTTATTTCACGACTTCCACACTATTGTCTAATCAGTGGCTCTTATTATTGTCCCCAATTAAGTAATTAAGCCGTGAATTGAAGTGCGCCTGACATTTAATTTGTGGCATGCGGGCAAGATACACTATTCGAAAGTTAGCTTTTGTTTAAAACTAATGTATATTTACAGGGAACGAGGAACATTCAGATGCATTTGCTTAGAATGCTCCACCCATTATCCAATCCATCACATCCATCCAAACGATGTCACATTCCAACAACGTACACATCCATCGAACGTTCTGTTCTGTCTATTTGTCCATCCATCCATTCTGGGCTGGATCTACGTACAATGGAGATAACGGTGCCGGGAGTGAAGCAAAACGAGGAGTATTCTAACAACGAAAGGGGACAGTTACAACAACAACAATAACAACACCGCCACCACCAACAACAACAAGAATTGAAGATAGGCATGCCAGTCTCTTCCAAAATTTGAAAAAAAGCAAACAGTTTGGTATTATGTGAAAAGCTGTCACTTCCTGTCGCCGGCAAGCAGATAACACATCACACATAATCCAGTTCGGCAGACATGATATATATTGATAGAGAACAAAAGTATCACTCTGCTGAATAATGAACCCGAGCCATAAATTTATCCCACACCAGCAAAAGTTACTGTAAAAAAACCAAAAGAGGGGAGGTGAATTGATAACCCTCATAATAGTACACATACCAAAGTTGACACTGTTATTATCTTGTTTAAAATACAGGCACGTGTAAGCCCTGAGCTAGATAATGTTAAAGTTATCAGCATTTTCTGAATTTAATTATTGTTTGTGTTAAATTAAATTGAAACGGAGCGGAAGAGATAATTGAGAAACGGTGACAGTTTATTATATCAAAACACACCCAAAAAAAAAAAAAATTAAAGTTAATAACAGTAGATGTGTTTGCTTTGCAGTTTGATCACCCCGATCTGAGCAGAGACCATTACTGTCATTCATTTGCCATTTGCTTGAAATACCGAATCCCGTGGAAATAAATTAATCTATATAACAGAGTCAGTGCCAAATGCAGTTGTGTTTTTCTTTCACAATTCCAGCATAATGAAATGCATCAGTATTCATGCTGAATTACCATCATTTTATTCTCCTCACGTGCTGTGTTAAACTGAGTTAAAAGTAATGTTTGTATCTTGTCCATAGCTGAATGCTCTAACCACGTCAAATATTTCCTCACAACATGAACACGAAAAAATCAGCCACTCACGGCATTGTTACAATGGACCTTTCGTGTACAACATTCATTTACCACCAATTCAACATTTCAGCGATTGTTTTCTGATACAATGTTGGCACTGTCTGTGTAAAAGAATGTCTACGTAAAAGCGTAACACTTTAGTGTGTAAATGCGGGAGTTCATATTGTTTGAATGAATCACAAGACTCAAGTTAACAATTACAAGACCATGAAACATTCCAAGTGGAAACACAAAAGAAAGTCTAAAGTTTTGCAACTTATTTCTCGGAGTAGAAAAGTCTGTCACTAGAAATGTGGGTAATACTTTCAAAACAGTGTGTGGTTCTCTCTCAATGTCTGAATGTCAGGGATCTCTCTATCTAAACTTAATCTCAAGTTCTATGAATTCTTCGCCGCAGCCTAACGTAAAGTCGGCTTTCAATCTTGATCTAGTCCAATTTGCCTTCTTGAGTTTCAATTTTTTGGTTTTTTTTTCTGTTTTCCTCGCAGGCACCATAATTATACCAGTACAGAATACCCCTCTTTCATACACACATGCATACACACATTTGAAAAAACAAATATATCACAAGTATCCGTTTCAGTTAACATAATATTTCAATTTTATGATAGTATAGTGAGCAAGTGACAGCTGTCATACTCTCACACTACTGATAGGCTCTCATTGTTCAAGTCCCTGAAAGGTAATTAAAACAAAATACGAAAAAAAAAAACCCAAAAAACTTGCATTTTAAATTTATTGTCCCTCATATCGCGTCACTGTGAAGGAGTCTATCGGGGCAAACAATGAAAAGGCAAATTTATGACTGTTTGCCGTAGAATAGGGCATTGCTAACTATTGTTCAATACAAGGGCGATGTTTGTCAGAAATTTCAAGCATTTAAAAGCGCCTGTGCTAGATGTAGATGTGTGTGGGCGTATGTATGTATGGGTGTCTGTGTTTGTGTGTGGACGTGTGCTTGTGCATGGTCTTATACCGTTACTGGTTGTTTTAAAGGATTGAAAGAGAGTCCGAAATAAAGACAATCGAATGCACAGCGAAGGGAGTTTACGGATGACAATGATATGGCTGAGTTTACGGATGACAATGATGTGGCAGAGTTTACGGATGACCATGATGTGGCAGAGTTTTCGGATGACAACGATGTGGCAGAGTTTACTGTTGTCAGTGATGTGGCAGAGTTTCCGGATTACAATGATGTGGCAGAGTTTAACGATGACAATGATGTGGCAGAAAGAATGGAAAGGCACGCCGGATATTAACAGTACCTTTCAGACGTTTTAAAATGAGTGAATTAATTCTTTCGGGACGTATCCCCGATTTATCGGCGCCAGGGAAAAACGCATTTGGGCGTATCGCCGATTTATATTGTATTCTACATTCAATTCTCTTTTATTTCATGTATAACATTTTACTTTATTATCAATACTTTTTTTTCTGTAAGCGTTTTTCTGAATCATGCTGTTTTTTTTTTTCCCAAAGTGGGAAAAAATTAATTACGTCCAGACGTGACCGAAGCCCCTAACACTGAAAAAGTTAATATGCCTTTTTATGATTGGAAAGACTGGGAGAGGATAGTGGCGGTGGTATATCGGATGGAGGAAGAGAGAAATTGAAGGAGGAGGTATGAATGTCGAACTTTTTGTTCTCCCATTGAAAGCAAGGGTTATCAGAAATGATCGGTGTCGTGGGTGGGAGCATTGAAGACAGAAACCATCCCGGATCCCAGTGGCAGTGGCGTGCAGGAAAGGGGGCACGGGGGCTAAGCCCCCGGCATCCATTTCAAGGGGCATCCAATCAAAGGGTGTCTGGGCCTTATACTTGAGTCTTCGGATATACAATCAACGAGATAGCCACGGGCTTGATGGTGCATCACCAAACCTCTGCACGCCACGTCCCAGCGGTTCTCAGAGTACTAAAGCCCGTCTCCTCCTCCATGTACAAGTACGTTTCATGCTTTCCTCATTCCCTCACAGTATTTCACTTTTAGGTTTAATTCTACACACCTGGCAACATCGATGGGACAACCGGGGTCTTTGGAATTAAGAGAAAGAGGTTGAGCTAAAACTATTAATACTCTGGAATACGGAAAAGGAGTACTTTAAAGGAGTACTTTCGCTATACATTTTATAGTGTGTATTTTTAAACAGCCTATGTGCCCCCCCCCCAAAAAAAAATATAAAAAATTAACCCTTAGGAAACTGAACTATCCTTTCTTTTACAACATAGTTCAACTGTAGATGTCAGATAGGTGGGTGGGACCCGTCAGTCTGGGAGGGCAGCTCATCTGTAAGAAAGAAAACTCTGATTTTGGACCTCAGCTGCCTTACGGCCACGTGGAAATGGATTTGAGAGAAAAAAATCCAGTGTCAGAGTCCCAAAGCCAGTATGTTCATCATTGTCTACACAACCTCGATCTGGAGGCTCCTAGGACGGCTTTGTTGCCAATCTTTGGATCCATCAGCGACGCAGAGAGAGGGAATGTACTGCATGGGCAACAGCCTGTCCCCCATAAAGACTTCCCCAGGCTTGCATCCGGCCCACATACCGTATACAAGACTGCCAAACCCGCAATGGCCTGTACAGCTATAAGCGACGCTTCTGCAGCAGAGCAGACAGTCGAAATAGTTTGGATGCAAAATTTCATGGTCACCCATGACCGATAGAGGCCTACAGTATCATTGTAGCAATTAAAAGGTCCTGAAAAACGTCTTTAATGTTTGCACTTGATGTCACTGAAGTAACAGTGAACCAACAAAGCAATAAACGAAGGACCTCATTATTATTATTATTATTATTATTATTATGGACATTCATCACATACTGAATACAGCTACTGCAAACGTGCTGTCTGACAGTTCGTTCTAATTGCCATATCAAACATAATGAGCAGCACCCTTCTATTACTCCACTGTTTCAGTGTTGAGGTATTATTAATGAGCAGCACCCTTCTATTACTCCACTGTTTCAGTGTTGAGGTATTATTAATGAGCAGCACCCTTCTATTACTCCACTGTTTCAGTGTTGAGGTATTATTAATGAGCAGCACCCTTCTATTACTCCACTGTTTCAGTGTTGAGGTATTATTAATGAGCAGCAGCCTTCTATTACTCCACTGTTTCAGTGTTGAGGTATTATTAATGAGCAGCACCCTTCTATTACTCCACTGTTTCAGTGTTGAGGTATTATTAATGAGCAGCAGCCTTCTATTACTCCACTGTTTCAGTGTTGAGGTATTATTAATGAGCAGCACCCTTCTATTACTCCACTGTTTCAGTGTTGAGGTATTATTAATGAGCAGCAGCCTTCTATTAGTCCACTGTTTCAGTGTTGAGGTATTATTAATTCATAATTATCATCCTATCTTTTTACATTACTTAATTTTATTATAACAGTCTATGTGTCTGTCCATTTCTTTTGTGTGTATTCTTATAATGTTATTTAATGTTTATTTTCATCTTCCTACCAATAACCTTGGTACCTTCCTATCTGAGTATATTCAGAAAGCGTTAATTTTTATTTATTTATTTATTTATTTATTTTTACATCTACATGTGAGGACGTCTGACAGCCTATGATGATTAACTGTCTTTGGCTCATCGATGAACAATGGTTAATGAAATACAGTCTAAATTTAATCATATGTAGATTTGAAAAAGACATTGCAGTCGATAATTCATTTCACTTACTCACTGAAAGGCTTTGTCAAGGGACCTTGGGGCTGAAATATCTCTCCCCATTTTGTATCTTCTCTTTCAATGTTGAAAAGATCAGAGCCCAGCCCCTCTGCCTTGTTTACAGTCTAGACTACAATTGTGTCTTTGTATGATTCACTTTATTCTAGACAAAATTAGAAATACCATAGTGAAACAAAACCTTTACAGCTAAACTTCGACTGTTTCCACTTCGTTCTTTCTCTCTCTGTTATCCTTTTTCTCTCTTTCTATCCATTTTCATTCCTGCGCCTTCTGTGCTTCCTTCTTACCTATTTACCAATTAGTCTGTTCAATCATCCACCAGCTGGTCCACTAATGCTTCCGTACATTTATTTTGATCGTTCACGTTGTCTTTGTCCACATAAACAGTTTCAAAGTGCTTTATTTCTCAAGCAAACGCCGCAACTGTGTATACATGTATACCAGTGCAAAGCACAGTGGTGAGTTCGCGTATTTATGTGTGTGTGTGCTTGTGGATTCTTGTATGTGAACACCATGACAAACCACAAGATAAAACATCCCGTGGAAATTAAATAGCATCTGTTGCCTGCAGTGTCTATTCAAATCTATCACTATCTACAATACAAAACAGAACTACCAACAACCATTACGTTGTCTGAGATAATTAACCATAGAGCGTAATCTATATTACATATCTCTGTAAACGGGCACGTTTAGCTCAATTTGTTGCTCGACAAGAAGTGATATCTATTAAAACTATATCGCACACGCCAGCATATAAACTCGATTTCAATTAACATTATCTCTCTTAAAACTCTTTTCACTAAATTCAAAGAGTCAGGGGCAGACTGTGTCTCTTTAACTTTACTAAATTTACAGCTGAAGCTGAAACCTCATAGAAGTTTGTTTTTTTTTTTTTCTTTCTGAACCTTGTTCTTTGGTTGTCGAAGACAGGGCATCAAAAGGTTCGAAAATTGAAAAATTTTCAGTTCGTGGAAACAATACTTATTTATTTCATGGTGTCAAATTCTTTAATTAACCTAATTCGTTCAAAAGTTACAGTCGTATGAAGTTTGTTGCAAGACGTTTGCGGCCTAGTATAATATCAGGAAACACGTTTAGCCGGTAGCATTTTAATCCTGAACAACAGCTGCGAGCTGAAAACGTTATAACCGCCCCTAAGCAATTTAAATATCACTAGAAATGCTAGAAAAACAGTTTACGAAGAGAAACAAGTGATCATAGCGGCGTAGATAATAATTTCACGGTCATGAATGCAGCTGCAAAGAAATTTATAAACCCACGCAGCCAACAAAAAAGCTGAGAACATAACACTGAACGGATGATTCTAGCCTTCGCCGTGTTTCAATGGACACAGAAACAATTAAAAACGTTTTAATTTATCTTATTTCTGGGAATTTTTTTCAATCAAATTCCGGATATTCCTCAATGACGTCATTACCCATCTTCCCATAGTTTTACTCATTTGAAAATTTAAAATATGCACGCGTGTGCTCACCAACGTACATGCATTTTTACTATTCCTAGTCGTATGTCCCGGACTCTCGCAATCACCATTATTTTTATTGTCATACTTTCGTACGTCTTGGGGTCTCAGATACACCACACTTCTAAAGAGGATTTGTGTTGTTATATCCCTACTTGTACGTTCTGGGGTCTGACAGACACCATACCTATAAAGAGGGTATCACAATAAATTATTCTGTAGGAGTATGGTGTCGATTAGACACCACGGCGTACGCCGTGCCATGCGTAGTTTTTAGCGACGTACGGAATGGGGTAGATCAAATTTGAAAGTGCATTGTGAAAGAAGAAACACACATTTTTGTGTATGTATGGGAATAGGCTACATGAGTTTTTTTGTGTATCTGTCTGTCTGTCACGCTCCCCCTCCCCCTCTCTCTCTCTCTCTGCTTTCCTCTGATTTCAATCTTCACGTGGCTTTCTTAAATTTTGCTCGTTCTGTCCGTCTCACTTTTTTTCTTTCGATCCTTTTCTCATTAAATTCCGACTTCATGATGCCATACACGTCCTCATTCTGTCCTGTATCAAAGGATAATCTGCTCATGGCTGCATCTTACTTCGCCATTCAGTCCCATGACAAACGACAGTCAACACCAGGCAGATTCATTTAAACATTTAATTTTATTCATCTCAATTAACGAAATCGTAGCTCCATTTTTTTTTTTTTTTTTGCAAAAGATATCCATAACGACTACAGAATATCTTATTTAGAACGTCCATCGATTCACATGATAAAAAGCAAAATAATTTATAATGCGTAAAATAAAATAAAAATAGAAGATATTTCAAGACGTAATTAACAAAATTGTAATTATCCTTGGCCTTATTAGAAGTTCCTTATGGTGCAAGTGAATACGATGGAACTGTAGAC